>CM053618.1:28087495-28144878 GCA_028646535.1 Procyon lotor
AGGCAAACACTTAACTGACTAAGCCACTCAGGCATCTCAGTTTTAACATGATTCTTCATGCTTTAAAGTTTTCATGAGTTATTTTTAAATTGTATGCACATTTGATACCTGCAAATAACAGTATATTCCGTTGTATGATATAATTTAAAATTTTAAATGGAAAAAGTGTATGCAGCATCCCATGTTTGAGACGGGTTTAGTAAAGCTTATATATAATATTTTTTTTCTTTTGGCATTTCTTCTGGGAATAAGATGGGTACCATGTTTCTGGAAAGCGATTAGAACTATTTATAAAGAGTCTTAAACTGTTCATACTTGGTGATTCCATAATACTACTTATAAGAACATGTCTTAAAAATCATTAGAAATGTTATCAAAGATTAATATTAAGGGTATTTATCACCTTTTTTTGTAATGGAGAAAAATTGGAATTAATATAAATGGGCAATAATAAGAGGGGGTTTTAATATATTGTAGCAAAGCAATATGATAGATCATTCAGCCATTAAACTGTATCTTAAAATAATATTTAATTATCAGCATAGCCAAAACAGCTCATGATTTATTAAGGGAATAAAGCTAGAAAGCCGTATGTACATTATGATTCTAATTATTATTGTGCATGTGAATGTTCAGTTGGTATGCTTTCCTATTATGCAATAGTGGAACCCAAGAAATGTCACTTTTCTTTATCTTGCTAAGTCTGCTGCATCACCTCCTACCTCGGTGAGAGGAAATCCACATTCAGCTGCATCTCCCGTCTGCCCTTCTCTAGCAGGTCACCTCCCCGGCCACCGAGGCTGACTCACCTGGAGCCTGGGAGCTCCAGGCTCCCAGGAAGCCTGAATGTATGGAAGAGGGCCACAGTGCAGGTGACCCATGCAGGAGAGAGCCAGGCCCTTTGACACCAGGTCGTCATTGTCTAATTACTACAGTCACCGTTGATCATGAATGGATCTTAAATGTCTACCACCATCCAAATTCTACCCAATTTCCAGGCCCCTGTGTCCCGGCTCCTCCTCTGAGAACCTGTGCTTACCTTGTCAGGCTCTCATCTGCCACCTTACTGTCCCATGGAGCATAATTTTATAGTTATACTAGTACTTTTAAAAAAGATTTATTTATTTGAGAGAGAGGCGGGGAGAGAGAGAGAAGGAATCCTCAAGCAGGCTCCCCACTGAGCAGGGAGCAGACTCGGGGCTCCATCCCAGGACCCTGAGATCATGACCTGAGCTCAAACCAAGAGTCAGACCCTCAACCAACTGCACCAGCCAGGCGCCCCCCATTATGCTCGTGTTTACAAACTGCTTTCATTTTATCTGCACTAAGAGACTATTTTTTAAAAATTCTTTTTACTCATACAGTTACCAAAGTACTGAGTATAGGGTTGGAAACCCAGGTGGTAACTACCTAGTGGTTAATTGATTAATTGATCAAATTTTAAGAAGTTAAACCTAGCTTTCATGTGACTTTCAGTATTAGATCTAAAACCCAGACTCTGAAACACCAGCTTTCCCTTCTCCCTCTAAAACAGAACCATCTTTTCAAAGAGTTTGGCTAAAGACAGTTCAGGTACTGAGAAGGAAAAATAAAAAGGCAGGGGGAGTCAGGTCCTTTGATGTGCTTGCTACACAGAGAACTAAAGAAAAATGCAAATGTTCCCTTCAACTAAGAGAAGCTTATCAATATTAAGAAGTACATGGAAGAGAAGAAAGAGGGAAAAAAATATATAACACTTAACAAGAGGATAATTTAGCTTGTTGGCAAGCACTTAGGAGTCTGGTTCATGAAAAATTACTCACACAATTGCATCGCAGGTTTTTCTGGGCTTTTGTGTGTGAATCATGGTATTGATTTCATGCACATAATCACATTTGGTTGGGTGTTAGGCAGCAGAAAGGTGGGGTGAGGAGGGAGGGGGAGTTGAGGGAAAAATCAAAGAGGATGGCAAAAGAGAAGACTGTTGCTCCTCCAGCCCTTGCTACAATGACCAGTAGCTGGACGGCACTCACACTAATTAAAAGATGGGAGCAGCTTCCTTCTGCTTCCTTCCCTCCAGGGTTGCTCCGGCTAGCCACTTGCCAAAGAGAGCCTTTTATTCTCCTGTTTTGGTTGGGATTGAATCATTGGAAGGGAGAAGAAAGGAAGATTGTGGAGGTACCTTAGGGATGAAAATAAACTAGACTTCCATTGAAAAGACAACCTATGACCACAGCAACAGCTGAACACGCCAGGGACTTGTTTGGCTGAGGAGAACCCACTCTTGTGTCTGCCAGTTGGCCCATCGTGGTGCCTTTCCAGAAGTGATGAAGTTTGTCTTTCATTTATTTTTCTTAGACAGAATTAGTTTGCTTAGTTTTTCTCTGGTAGCCAACAGAGAGGAACATCCAGGGGAGCTCAGGTTGGGATACTGCGGTGACGATGGTAGAAACATTTAAGAATTACTGGGTGTTCACTCTTTGCCACTCACTTTCTAGACACTTTACACATTTCTCTTTCCCTCATCTTCAAGCCAGTCCTATGAGCTGGGGGGTTACGGATGAAGAAATGTTAATGTTCTGACATTTTGAAGCACTGAGGCCCCAGAGCTCACTTCCCTTCCTGTGTCTCTTGGGTCCAGAAGGGGCCTGTGACTAATCCTGGGTGTGATGGCAAGAAATAATCATAATGGTAAAGATTGCACAGGACTGGAGTTGCAAAGCAACTGAAGATGGTACCCAAGGAGATACGAAAGACGGAGGGAGAAAAGAAACATTGCATCCAGAAGCCATGGGCCATGAGTCTCAGATCCCATCTATACAATGGTTATTCAGTGGATGCTCAGGCCACCCAATGCAGCAGTGGATGAAGCCCCACAGAGAGCAGGTGGAGCCCTGGGAGCTCACGGTGGGCCCCAACCAAGCACCCGGCCCAGGACCAGAGGCTCTGTCCCCACTTGTCCACTCTAACCACGTACCCTGAAAAATGCTAATGAAATGTGATGGATGGAATAAAATGTTTCAGCCCCTGGTGGGGATGATTCTGGGGCTAGGTCTCTAGTTAGCTCAGGGGGAAAAAAGCAAGATATAACAGAGGAGTCCATTTATCTCAAGTCTGGTGGCTGTCAGTGCAGGGAGGATGGGAAAACCCTGTTTCTCTGAGCTGGGATCATGGCTCAGAATAGAGAAATGAGTCTTCCTCTTTGCCCTGCTGCATGGCTATACAGCGACTGGCTCATCCAATTCATTTTGGGGGTAGATTGTCAAAGTCAGGGATAAACTCTTCTCTCATTTGACACGTGTTTGCCAGTACTATCCCTCCCACTAGGCCCCTCGGAAAGTCTTTTCCTCATGATTTTTTAATCGTCAGTGTCTTGAAGCTAGACTAACTGCTTGACTAACCTGGGCAGCTAGTCCGAATCTCATGGCCGCACTATGTGGCTGGGAAGAAGGCAATGGTTTGATGAAGTCACTGCAGAGTTCCTTTGGGCTTTGAACAAATTGCTCTAATATGAGAAGTCACCAGTCTGCTTCCCGGTGTCATTAAGGAGCCCCATGTGAAGGAACAATATTAGTTTTCACTTAGAGAGCGAAGGCCACCAACAACGGGAGAGAAGAAAACTGAAATGTGGTTAATGGGCCAATTTGGTGACCCATTTGGGAACCTAGACATTTTGCCTCCTGCCAGGCTCTCTTGAATTTGTATGACAGACCAAGAAGAGACTTGCAGGGCTTGATGGGAAGAATAAATAATTGCATTTCTTCATTCTATTAAGGAGAAAAAGAAAAAGGGGTAGTTTTGGTTTCTGTCTTTCAAAACCAATTTCTCAACCTCATAGGCATGAGAATTACATAGCACTGTCTTTTGTTCAGAAAGTTGGAAAGTGTCCCAGCAGGGATAGGTCAAGCTTTATGTAAGAAAATTTGAACCAATAATTAGGCTTTCACCTCAATGATGTCTGTTGTGTTAAAAACTTAACAAAAATTAATTACATGTTAAGTCTGGCCCTACTTCATTTTACAGATCTAACACACCTGAATCCTCCTTAAGTCTGCAAAGAAAGGACCATTTTTTTTATGTTATAGGAAATCCTATAGTATGACTTGGCTTTCTATCTGTTTTGTGTTTTCTTTCTAATTCTGAGGTTATAATGTAATTTGACTATATTTTAATGTCTAAGCGAGTCGGTTTCTATTTAACATGGACAATAAATGAAGGTAGTAGATCTGACAGGGAGGGAGAAGACATGCAGAGAGTGGAATTCATCTCAGAGCCAATATCTTCTTTCATTATACGAGGGTAGGAAAAACCATTTGCTAACCAACATTTTGTCTTCAATCATCTGACCTTGGACCCTCTTTCCTCTTTCCAGAGTATTCAGTCTTATCAGATCATAAGTGGAGAATTACCTCCTAGAAGGTTGCTTTTACCTTGGCAGCATTCATTCTCCTTTCTTCTGACAACAAAAACCTAATTTACTTGACAAAAACTCCTTCCTAATCCTTAGCTCCTGTCCTTTGAGTGGTGACTTCAGGAGTAGGCAAATGACCGAGATGAGCTTGGTCAGAGCATCACATGCCCTCACCTCATCAATGGACTCAAGGATAGATATGAACCAGCCCCAACCCATCAACGCAATCCTCATTTTGTTGGCCATGATGAAGAGTTTAAGGATGGGCACACACCTAGGCTAGGTCAATAGAAATTAACTCCAGGGTAATCATTTGAAAGGGAATTTCCTTTCAAATAGTTCATACACCTGGAATTGATGGGGTGACTCCCAGAGTAGCCCTGCCTGAGAGTGAAGCCACCATGAAGGAGAGCAGAGTTAAGACTTAAGAGGTGGGAAAAAAAGTTAAGAAGTGGGACTTGAGCCCCTAGTCCAGCCATGCCATGGACCAATTTTACCTCTGGACCTTGCTGAGATGTTAGCCAGTAAATCTAGCTAGGTAAATCCCTCTTACCTAAGTCCATTGAGTTTTTGCCATGTGCCATTTATTAATCCTGACTTCTCCCAAAATATGATCGGTCCATTCAACAAGTATTTACTTTTTGTCTCTTATCGCACTTGACTATTTGAAAATTTTAACAAGGACTGTTTTGTTAAGTCATTTAATCCACATTCAGGGAAATACGAGAGGAAACATCTAGAATATGTATGGGGAAAAATGCATGAAGGTATGAATAACCGTCTCAATAATGTGTTTAGAGAACTCCAACTCAAAACCCACTGAAGAGTACAAATGATCTGGCAAGCTCCATCTGGATCATAGATCTGAATTCCACCCATAAAGAAATATGGGAGGTGGATTGGTAGGGAGTCAGAGAAGACCACTCATTTGAAGAGAGCAGCAGCACAGGTGGATACCTGAGAAGTAGAATGGTGTGGTGAGTGATGAAAGCATTGTGTGGTGATGGATATGGCTGGAGAGAGAAAGGAGAAATTTGGGTCTAGAAAAGACTGGCCGTGACCCAGTCAGTGATGAGACTGCTGAGGGCTCATACGCGAGGATTCAGAGGCCCAAGCGATATTTTGCAGAGCCTTCTGTCAGTAATGCAGACATCAGAGAGGAAGATGGGAGAAAACAGGGCAGAGGAAGGAACAAGGAATGTGTCACGGGAACCTAGGGATGTACTGACAAGGACGTGTGGCTGAGGGATCAGTGAGCAAGAGAGAGCGTGAGACTTCTGAGCAAGCCTGACCATCCTCAGGGACCGACCAGAAACACTGGGAGAGGGCAATAAAATGACAATGTCAAGCGTTTAATACATTTGGGATATGAGAAATGAAGTGAAACTGCCTTTGAAAGGAAAACATATCAGGCTTGATTTTAGATGTAATCTGAGGGCAAATTTCAGTTAAAGATTCCTGCAGGTGGCTCGGAAAGTGGAAATAATCTTCAGGTGAAAGTTAAGGCTTAAAATTAGAATGGAGAACTGAGGATCTTTGTCCTGACGTCTTTGGCCAAAATCCTCAGAAGGGAAGATTCTCTAAGGACATGAGGATAAGCAGGTAGGAGCCCCAGGAGATCCTTGAATCTCAGGGGTGCACGCAGGCAGGTCTCAGAGGGAGAGCGGAAGTGGTAACCAGCTTTGAGCATCAGGGAAGGAAGATGAAGTATCGCAGAATTTCTAGAAGTTGCAGTGAAAGGTTTGTCGAGATAAAGCAGACTGTAATTACACACCGAAGGGACGTATGCAAGTGAGAGAAACAGGGCAAGGGAGATGTGCGAACTTACTGTGGAAAGCGCTTTTCTTGGGCAAAGGGCCACACATACAGGCAGGAGAGAATTTACACAGGCAGGAAAGGAAACCCAGATCAGTTTGATCATACAGAGCACTGCACTTAAAATACATCTCCCCCGATGAGCTTATATATATGTATCCGCACACTTATAATTTTATAGTTTGTAGACACGTATAGACACAGACATGAATGCATTAGGAGGGTGTCTAAACGGTCTGGGTGGTGAACAGAGGGAAAGGGACGCTATAAAAGCAATCCAGACAGAATTACTCGGCGCAGATGACAGCACGTGTGGCTTGTTGCCATTGGCAGCACAAAGTGTGTTGCAAACGCAATCAAATTTTTGTTTCAGTTTTCTTTTCTCTGATCTCACAAGAAACACAGCGAGGAACCTGCAATCCCTGTTCAAACGCGCCCCCAAGACACCCATGGAGACGTCTAAGGAGCAGCTGAGTTTGTGCGAGCTTCGACTCTCCAAGTTAGCATGGTGGTTCCTAAGGTGGGCCGTCTAAAGCGTAGAAGCGGACCCTCTCTGTCGGTGGAGGGATGACTTCACAGAATCGTAGAGGGATGGAAACATCTAGACGCACATCCACATCCACGGCCTACTCAAACACACATGGAGACAGTCAAGTTTAATAAGATCCAGACTGATTGGACTTTAAAAATAAATCTGTGCTTTTCAAATAATCTATGCTGGCCTCAGTTCAACCCTTCAAACAGTAACGAAAGTTGGCCTGTCTTCTGTAATGTGTATTTGTTTTGCGTCCCTGAAATAGAGTCCTTCAGTCTCCTACAATAGAAGGGTTTGTGAGGCTCAAGTTATTGGGTTCAATTTCCTGAACTTTGGAAAAAATGATCCGGGTCGAAAGGGGTTGAGCTGCTTATCTCCTTCAGTGGGGCCTGTCTCAAGGAGGCCGGTTCAAGGGAGACGTAGCTTGCCATTGATTTAGGTAATTCCCTGGGCCAAAATCAGCGTAGATATGATTCGGAGACCCTAGGATGTGCTAAGAGGACTTTTGGATTTCATCCCATGCTTTAAAAGAATCTTAATGCTTCTTGTGCCCTCTTCCTGCCAAGTCCCAACTAAATAACAATGGCCCTTAAGAAATAAGCCAGAAGAAGAAAAACAGATAAGGGAGACATGTGACCAAAAGGAGAAAGAGAGGAAGGGAAGGAACCCAGGGGTGGAAAGAAGGAAAGAAAAAAGAAAGGGAGGGAAGGTGGGTAGGAAGTCAGGAAGGTAAGGGGTTTCATGAGAGAGTCAGAGGGAAACCGAGAGCCCAAGACATAGGGTCATCGGGGAATGGGGCGAAGAGGTTGTCTGAAGTAGCTCATCTGAACAAAATCAGACTTCCCACAGGCAGCCGCTTGGGTGGCTCAATCCATCATTCACATCTCAGGCTCTCACGATCAATGGGAAAGTCAGTCATTTGGCCATCCATGTAACATCAGAGTCATTACGAACCAAACACCAGAGGCCAGCGTATCGAACTCCTCTGACTGTTTGCACCAGAGGTAAGGAATGCTGAGCACACAGCCTCCACAGACGGCCCTTCGGGGCCTGTGTGCTTGGCTTTGGCTGGTGTGATTTTTCTTCTGCTCTAAAAAAGTCCTAAGACAAATCAGGTGCTTCAGAGATGACTTTCATCTCGTCATTCCCCTGCTGAAGAAAGCAACTGCAATGACTTCCCATGGCTCCAAAAGTCAGGCCCCGAACCCACCTCTCAACATCACAGCTTCCCTTAATCTGTCCCCAGTGACTTCCTAATTGCCAAATCCGATAAGCACATCTCAGGTTTTCTCTCTCTCGCATTTGGTGCTGTCAGTCAGTCTCTCTGGAACTTTGCTTCCCTTGGCTTTAGGAAATCATATGCAGCCCATCCTCTTCTTGACAGGAAGCAACCATCCTGGTATGCCCAGAACCAAAGGGTCTCTGGCACTCAGGACCTTCTGTGCTGAGATGAGAAAGTGCCAGACACCCTAGTATGGGTTGGTCACCCTGGCACACCTCATGAACCTTCCCTGCCCAGCCCCCAACACGGGCTCCTCCATGCTGCCCATCCTTTGGAAGCACGGTTCTAGCCTCACCTCAGACAACACATTTTCTGGTGACTCCCGTTCACTGGGCATTTAACTCCTCCTCTGCACTGATATGCACAGAAGTACCTCAGACTCAACAGGGCCCTCTCAGAGGCCCCATCCATCCATGAGAGTTTCACGTACACTCTTGTCCCAGCGTCACTCTCCATCTTCCTACTGGCCTTTCGTGTCTAACTTAAGTGGTGTGGCCTGATCCATATGGGTTTTCCTGATTTCTTGAGCAACTTCTGGTTTCTTCTTACTTCGACTTCTTTTCATGGAGACTGCACTCTCATCACACCACATCCTAAAATGTTATCTAATTTTGTATGTAGATTATACAAGTCTTTGAAAGCAGGGTGTGAGAGACAAATAGAACTGAGTTTGGGGGCCCAGATTGACCAGGGATCCCCTAACACATACTGGGCACGTACCATTCAGGGCCAATATTTCAACTGCTTCACATTGTGTTTCATTGAGACCTTTACAGTGTTATGAGGAATCATGCTACAGATGAGTAAAATGTGACTCCAAAACATAAAATAGGTGTCAATGGAGACATGGGGACAGGGTCACACCTGAGCTGAGTGAACCGGAGACCATGCCCTCAGCTACTAACTCTTGTTAGGTTTCAGTGATGGCAAGCTTCAATATGCGCTGACTATTTTCCAGAAAATCTCTTAATACTCTAAAGTTTATACTATTGGTGACCAAATCTTTCCATAAATTCTCTTCTCATTCCCTCATAATCTACCCAGAATGTCTGAACCAAAGCCCCAAGAGACCCTAGACCTATTAGAACTTGATACTAATGTATCCCATGGCACTCTTGCCTTATACCACACCCCCGTCATCTCCCCCCTTGGCCTCAGACCATCATAAACCCCCCCCAACACACACACACACACGTAAATATTTTATCTTTCACAAGCAGCTGGAAGGAGCGAAGTGCACGAGCAGCAGGCTGGGTCAATCCTGTTTAAATATTGATCACAAACATCGTTAAAATAAAAGTCTATCGACTCAGCCGGTGACTCTGCAGCTTCAACACTTTGCAGAATGCAATTTTCCATGTGCGGGGACTCCAAGCAACTTGCTTGAGTTATGATGTTAATAAGTGAGGCTCCTCCTTCGGGAGAGCTCTGGTGTCCTGAGGCAGCTGCAGAAAGGAGCCAGCCCTTTGGTCAGATGCAATCACACAGTCCTTCCCCCAGCCTCGTCAGCCCGGTAGCTCGGTGTTCAGGAGGCTCCCGCTTTCCCTTTGGAAGCTGACCTGCTGTGCTTCCCGGAGTTGGCACCGTGTGTTTGTCGTGGCCTCGAAAACACAAGGCGAAAGTGACGGGATGGAGAGTTGTAAGAGAATTTGGCCAAGCTGGGTTGAGTCCATCCCTCCGCAGCCGTTTCCAGACCTGACCTTCCGCCAGATCCGCCTGAGGGCTTGTGAAAAGGCAGACGGCTGGGGCCACCTCTAGGGTTCTGACTCCTAACTCCGGGGTGGGACACAGTCTGCTCCAAATGCCCGTATGCTACAAACGAGGCAACCAAGACCCCAGATGAAGATACGACTCATGTCCCTATCTCCCGGAGCAGCTACCACGTCTGAGGGACAGGGTGACGGCTCCTGGTGGTGGTGGGCGGAGCCACCTCCTAAGGGAAAACCCGTCCGGTTATCGGTCTTACGGGAAAATCTGTATTTTCCCACTTAATGGATGGAAGAAAGGGCGTTCAAGGCCTGAGTTTCTGAAGACTTTTTCAAGTGGCCTGGCTATGGGAATTCACTCAGTTTCAGGAATAGGTATGTCCAGGGGCGCCTGGGTGGCTCACCTGATTAAGTGCCTGTGTCTTAGTTTCAGCTCAGATCATGATCTGGGGGTCCTGGCATCAACCCCCTCGTTGGGCTCCCCACTCAGTGGGGAGTCTGCTTGTCTTCCTCTCCTCCTCTCCTGCCTCTACTCCTCCTTCCCTCCTGCCTCTCCCCCTCCTCCCCTCCTGCTTCTCCCCCTCCTCCCCTCCTGCTTCTCCCCCTCCTCCCCTCCTGCTTCTCCCCCTCCTCCTGTGCGCATACTCTCTCTCAAATAAACAAAACAAGTATTTAAAAAGAAAAAAAGTGTATGTCCAGACTGCCTATGACTGACTTCCACATAGATAGAGACTACAGTAAAAGGGGGAACTCCACGGAAGAGTGAAGAGGGATTGGTAGGCCCAGGCACAGCCCAGGAAACAGGAGGTCTGTCAGACATGTTGCACATAGCCATATTTGATAGAAATTTGACATTGGAGAGATTCTAACAAATAGAAAATGACAGGTCAGTCTGCTTTTCAGATCTTCCTATGTGGAAATGTAGGTAATTGGGCTGATTGGTTAGGAGTGGTGAAAGGGCTAAGGACAGAACCCCAGTAATTCCACAGAAGCCAGCCAAGAGGCGAATAATTCTGTTGATCTATGTCCTTTTTCTGCTCTGGTCTGCTTCTCCTTCCTGCTACCCCTTGGAGTCCTGGCGAGCCCAGGGATCCTGAGTAAGCACATTCAGATAGTTGCCTTCTGGGTTCCTGTGAGGAAAATGAAGTAGAATCTCATGCAGGACAGTATTCTCTCTAGGAGGCAACATGAAGGCAATACGAGGGTCGTCATTAACTAGCTTAACCCTGACACAGTCACGACGATCTAGTTTTCTGACCCTGTGGTGCCAAAGGGCTCCTCGCTGGTGACTTAGGTGGCAGAGAAAAGCGAGGAGAGTTTGAGCTTCCTGTGCGTTTGCTCTGGGCAGCAGAGCTGGCTACTTGTGAGGCGCTCGCTGCCATATGCAGAGAGGAATGAGTCGGGCAAGTGGGTTTCTCCATCATCGGGTTTGGATCGGGGTCTGCCTATAAAAACAACGCTAAAGGGGCACCTGGGTGGCTCAGTGGGTTAAAGCCTCTGCCTTCAGCTCAGGTCATGATCTCAGGGTCCTGGGATCGAGCCCTGCATCGGGCTCTCTGCTCAGTGGGGAGCCTGCTTCCTCCTCTCTCTGCCTGCTTTGCTGCCTACTTCTGATCTCTTTCTCTGTCAAATAAATAAATAAAATATTAAAAAAAAAAAAAAACAACGCTAAAGCAAGTGTGTGTGCTTCCCTGCATCCAGCAGAGACCAACCGTTTTGTTCCTTTCCTATGTTCTCAGTTGCACGGCCAACTCTCTTCGCTGGGGATTTTTCAGGAGTCCCACAGGGTGGTGAGGAGGCCTTCCATGGCTTCTGTCACGGCAGCATACATGACCAGCCACTTCTCACTGAACTCTGAAGATAAACAGGGAGTGGAGGCCTCAGGAGGTCTGAAGGGAATAAACATCCCCAAATGCTGTTTCAGAGTTTGAAGCCCTTATTTAAAACAGCTGATGTGCTGAACTCACCCAGCTTTGACTGGAAGTTCCATCCTCCTTGAATGCCAAGTTTATGTTGCTGCTCTATTACCCCTGAAGAGTGAATAAATAATAATTAAAAGACAAAATCTCTTCTAGGGAGACAAAAACACACTGACAAGGATCTTGAGAAGGCATTTAATCTGAGGGAGGATGGGTCTGAATTGTCTTGTTCTTCAGACACATCAAGCATATTCTTGCCTTAGAGCCTTTACACTTATTTTCCTTACAGAATATTTTTTTCCTCAGAAATCCATATATATTTCTCCCTTTTTTCATTAAAGTTTCCGTTCAAATATCAGTGCCCCAGAAAATTTTCCCTACACTATCTTTCCTAAAGCAGCACCCCGTAGTTATTCTCTACTGTTCTATTACTCATTTTATTTTCCTCATAGTATCTAATATTCTATTCTGTTTTCATGTTTTTTAATTCTTTCTGGACCATCTCTTAGGGGTATGTAAGCTCCATAGATAAGGGGTTTGCTTGCTTTTTCTACTCTATACCCTGAGGGCCTCGTCGTGATTTAAGAGTGCGTGCTCCTTAAAGATTTGTTGAGTGAATGAACTCTAGAGCTGTTGGGATCAGCTCTCCTTTTGGGAGCCTCCAGAGAAGACCCCACCTTTCTAAACCGTAAAGTGCCATATAGATGTTTATTAGTGGTAATGTATTCATCTCTAGTTTTAAGCCCTCTGTATTGAAAAGTACTCACCTTTAACTTAAAATCTTCCACTGCAAATTAGTTTATTTTATTTCATAAGGGAAACTTCAAGGGGAAGCTAGCTGCCTCCTTCAAAGAAAATCAAAGCAAACTCCCATTTTGTGACAGCTGGCATATTCGGTAGCGTGCTTCTCAGGATGAGGGAGGGAGACGGGAGCCATGTTCCCCTAACATTCCCAGAATTACAAATCATGGAAATGGTCTAATTCCATTTGTATATAACTGATGATCCTATTTGCTCGGAATTTCTCAGGCAGGATTTCATGTGCGATCCTCAGCAGCCCTAAAAGAGGGACCATTACTGTCCTTATTGACTGAGGCCGACCGGGAGGGCTTAAGCGGGCTATCTGAGGTCCCAGAAACTTGCCAACAGGAAAACAGCCAGTTACTGGAAAGAAATAGGCTTCAAACTCCGACAGTCAGGCCTTGAGTCCAGTGTGCTTTCTTTCCACACTACCTCTGCTGGAGAACGTGATTTCCAGGGAAGCTAGAATTAGCTTTCCATCTCCTAACTGGGCACCCATCTAATAAATACCTATGCATTTTCCTAGCTGCCCTTGGGATGAGAAACCGAGTCGACAATTTGTCTCCTCATCCCAGCTTCTGCATCTGAGCTCCAACAGTCCAGAAGGAAGCAAGCATCCAGAAATCAATCAGGGACCATTAACAGACTGTGCTCGTTAATAGTCTAACAACAAACAGTAAATCCTCCTTTCAGCCTGCACTCACCACGCCGGCCCAGCAGGGAGATTTCCTGCGGGGAGACGGAGAGGCAGGGAGCAGTGTTGCTGAGAAAACCGAGCACAGCCTCAGAGGACCCAAGGGCAACAAGGATGCCTCCCTGCCAGGGGTGCCCTTCCAGCGTGGTGTGCTTCCTGCAGGAAGAGCTCGAATTAACCAGGTGCGGCGGCCAGGCTCCATCCCGGCTCTGCTGGGTGTGAGGCTGCGGTGCTGTAATTGCCTGACTCAGAGCTTGTGGCCAAGGAGGAGGTCAGGCGCCAAGGTCCTTCTTGAGCTGAAAGGCACAGTTATCACAGGCGGCTGCTGCTCTCCTGGTGGGTGATATTCCTTTCAGGAAACAGTTTATCAGGTGATACCCCAAACAATCAGCGCGGTGCTGTTATTCCACTTCCGGTCACCAATATTAATCAGCCAGGGGACCTGGGTGATGGGTCAAACCCCCAGAAGGGACTTGCGGGAGTCCGGGAGGGGAGCAGACTAATTTACGGAGGAGACTGTGGTCTTCTGAAGGCAAAAATCTAGAAAGTGGAAAGGAGTAAACACTGGGTCTTTTGAGTGAAAGTCAGTAAGTTAAGTCCTTGTGAAGACCTAAGATGTGACCAGGGACATGTGCTATACACATGGGGAGGGCAAATAAGATGAAGCATGACCCCCAGCATCCTTGCAAACTAGGTGGGGAGAGAAATGAAAATATGTACCATAAATAAACAAAATAGAACGGGACTGAGCACTGAATTGAATTAGTGATAAGTGTCAAAGTGATATTTGAGAAGTGCACATTGGGCATATCCTCTAAGTGCCAAAAGGAGTCAATGAATGGTCAGGGAAGGAATGCTTCTTGGCAAGATGTAGCCTGCACCACTCACTTTGAATCATGGATGCAGGGTGACCAGGAGTAGGCAGGTGGAGAGCCTCCAGGAGACAGGAAGACACACGTGGAAGACAAACAGAAGCCAACCCAATGATGACATCAATACATAGCACTATGACTTCTCATCGTTTGCAATGCACTTTTATGTAGTTAGCCCTCATGCATTTGCTCTATGCTGATTTTATTAGATGCGAAGTCTAAAGCTTAGGAAATTTAGAAAAAGAGACTTAATATTACTCAGTCAATAGGTATCAGAGCTGAGGGGAAAATCCAGTCCCATGCCTTTTACTTTAATAATCCAGAAGACTTTTCAACCTTTATTGATGACAGCCCAGAGCAAGAAATACATTTTACATCATGACCTAGTACATACATGATATTGCTTCATAAAATGGTGCTTGCCTTTACTGAGGGATGTTTCCTGATCTGTCCTAGTCTACACTATTTTATATCAGATAGTTTGGTTACATAAAGACCACCACAAAACATAATGGCATAAACAAAGAATCATATTTTGTGCATGATTTTGTTGGGTGATTTTTCTAGACCAGAAGGAATCAGCCAGTACATGTGGCCATGTCTAGAGATATTTTTGCTTTTT
Organism: Procyon lotor; assembly: GCA_028646535.1. NCBI lineage: Eukaryota > Metazoa > Chordata > Mammalia > Carnivora > Procyonidae > Procyon > Procyon lotor. The sequence goes on from CM053618.1 coordinate 28,102,132, forward strand.
GTAACTGGGGTAGTGGTGTTACTGGCATCTAGTCGGTAGAGGTTGGGTGTGCCGCTAAGCACATACCAAACAGTCTGGCCCCAAAGAATTATCAGGCCCCAATGTCAATAACACCAAAATTGAATAAACCTATTCTTGACTAGACTAGATTCAGCTGACCTTGGCTGGACTTGGCTCGTAAATCTGTGGTCATCTGGAGGGTCGGTTGTGGGGGGGTAGGAGAGGCTGGTTGGGTCTGAAAGGGCTTCAGTCACATATCTGGTGGTTAGCTTGCAGTCCAGGGTACAGGTGATTGAGTTGTCTTTCTTCTTCTTCTTTTTTTTTTTTTAATTTTTTTTATTTATTTGACAGAGAGAGAGAGAGAGAGAGAGAGATCACAAGCAGGTAGAGAGGCAAGCAGAGAGAGAGGGGGAAGCAGTCTCCCTGCTGAACAGAGAGCCCAATGCGGGGCTCGATCCCAGGACCCTGAGATCACGACCTGAGCTGAAGGCAGAGTCTTTAACCCACTGAGCCACCCAGGCAGCCCCTGAGCTGTCTTTCTTCTTCCACAGACTTGTCCAGGTTCATCCACATAATGATGGCCTCAGAGTTTTCAACAGCTTCAAGAAAGGGCAAGTTCCAACACCCAAACATTTGGACGTCCTTGCCTGTGTCATGCTTGTCATTGTTTCACTGGCCAATGAATCACATGGAGGCAAGAAAAAAATTGAGGACCGTGACTCAAGCAATTTGCCACAATTTCACTAAAAGAAAACGCTGGTCATGACTTACCTACTGATCATAAGTTATCTTATGACTTATGAATGGATCACTACCTGAGGACTGAGAGATCCTACTTAATACTAGACCCTTGACAAGGTAATCATTGGGATTTTTCTTTCTTTTTTTTTTTTTTTCAATTTTCAGAATATTGGATAATGTCATATGCATGGTAGGTGTTCATTATATATTTTATGAATGGCTTTGGAAATTAGAGGTGGCAGTAAAGACACTTGCCCAGCTCTGTAAGAGAAAGTTGGCTGATTGAAATGGAACAAGGGGATGTCACCTCTAAAATGCCCACCAGGGTAATATCATTAATTCAGCTAGCAAGATGGAGAACGAAGCTACCAGATTTCTAACCAGACTGACTTCTCTGGATTTTGTAAGCTCTCTCATAACTACCTTTCCCATCTGGTTGCTTCCTTCATTATTAATTAGTTTAAAATCCCTAGGCCTACCCTACCTAATAAGGAAATGTGATTCATATGATATATATAAAAAAAGGATATTTTATACTATAGTGATTAAAGATGGTCGGGAGAAAAAAAAATCATCGACACTCAAGAAGTTGTGAGCCTGTTAACTTTCTCAAAGAAAAATTTTGCTTCTTTTGGAGAAAACAAGAAATCATATGGACATGAATCAATGAACACTTTTTATTAAAAGTCCAGAAAAGTTGGCTTTGGGCTAATGGAATTAAGCGAGCTATACTTTGCTGCCATGAAGAAGTCAAGAGACTCTTAGAAGTTGAGAGATGAGCAAAGAAGTCTGCTGTATTCTAGTCAAGCTGTGACTTGCCCTGTATTGTAGGACAAGCCATGGTCCCTCCCTAGGCGTCAGTTTCCTCCTCTATAAAGTGAAGCGTTGGGATAGAAGGGTCATGAAGTTCCCTTCCATTGGGCAGTTCTGATAGTGTGTGCATCGTCTGTGTTTCTTGTGGCTCAGAAAAATCCCAACCTCGTCTCCCCCCTTCCATCATTCTTTCGGGCACCGGGCACTGTCCTGCTTTGAGCAGAGTGAATTCTTGATGTCAATCACAGGGTAACAGAACGGGAGTCTTCCTGTCTGTCCCCTGCAGGAAATTGCAGGCAGAAAATTAATCCAGATCTTTACACCAGATCTTCCTCCATACGACATCTGACGGAGAAGGCCTCTCACTCCCCTTCTGGTTCCCACATGTCACAGAACCTGTTGCTGCATGATTCAATCCCCCATTCCCATTAAAGTTAACCATCCCCTTGAAAATGAATGCACAGTTAACAAAGTGATAAGTTGATGCTTAAACTTTAAGCAGATTGCTTCCAGCTAATCTCAGTTAAGTGGCAGACAAAATCATAGGCACTCTCAGCACTCTGTAAGCCCCAGCGCCCAAGAAAATGAGTGGGCTCCTAAGGGAAAATCTTGGCAATGTTTCTTTTTCCAGAAGGTGAAATGGAGTGGGTCCGGGGTGGGGGCAGGGAAGAAAGAGAATAGCAAGAGGGTTCGAAGTTAGCTGTGTGTCCTCAGGAACATCACTTAACCACTCTGAGAGTCGACTTCCCTACCAGTAAATTGGGGTTAATGAGATCTTTGTTTCAGGATTCTTGTTCACAGACATTGACAAGGAGTAGACAGCATGGGAATATAGTGATTTACCCAATCCGTGCACACCTGAGTTTCTCAATAAGGGAGGGAGTGCTGGGATTGGCCCAGGCAGTCCTTTATTGCCAGGGGAAATCTAAGAGAAGACCCCACTCCCACCCCGTCAGTTGCTGCTGAAGATCTTTTTAACAGAGAAGAGGCAGAGGCTTGTTTATACTTTGGGGTAAGAGGAGATTGAGGGCAGAATTGTTTACTTGTCCAAAGATACTTTTCAAATATATAAATTCTCATCTTTTTTGCCTAAGACAGAAAAACTTTTCACTTCCCTCCCTCGCCCTTGAATCAAGAGAATAGAAGAGTACTTTCTTGTCCCTGGCATGAGGGCACACAGTGCTTTAGAAGAAAGAAGGAAGGGAGGAGGGAAAACAAACAAACCTTGAGATGAATGAAGGGATCAAGTGAGCTCCTAGCAATGTAGTCAGTCTCCTTTCTCTCTCTCAACTTCAGTTGTACCAATACCGACATTTCCTGTAAGGATGTCCGCATATTTATTGAGCAGGCAATTACATTCCCGGAGCAGGCCCCACGGACCCAGAGGTGGGAAGGGCAGTGGTAGCCTGTCCTCAAAGAGCTTCCAGGCTAGAAAGGAAGACTTACCAATGGCCACAGCCATGATGATCCCAGCTGGTTAATCTGAGACAACAGGGTGCAGTGACAGGCTGGCGATTAAAGGACAAGCAGGGATTTCTACTAGGTAAAGAGAGTGGAATGAGGAAGTTTTCTAGATAGAGGTACATCGTGGAGAATGCCCTGGAGAGCAAAGTGGGGGACAGGTTAGGGAGAGAGAATGAAGGCCAGGGTAGAGAGAATGAAGGAGTTGGGGGCGATGAGCAGTGGCTAAGGAGGTGGACCTCACTGGATTGGGCAGGATCCAGCTTGTCCTTTTGAGCCGGGGACAAGGAGGTAAGTCACTTTCTGATATCACAGAGCTGGTCAGTGGCAGAACAGCTAGGTAGAGCTTCTTCCAAGCCCTTTTGTCCATAACTACCCAGAAAGGGAAGGAGTAAGCTTTAAGGTAGAGAACAGTTGTGGTTTCCAAACTGTCTGCCAAGACACCCCGCAGTAGTGCAGCAAATTCACAGGCATGCTGCTGGATATTTCAGATAATTTTTTAAAAGATTTACCTATTTTATTTATTTATTTATTTGAGAGAGAGAGAGAGAGAAAGAGAGAGGAAAGAGGGGGAGGGGCAGAGGGAGAGAATCTCAAGCAGACACTCCTCTGAGCACAGAGTCCAACTGGGGCTGGATCTTATGACCTTGAGATCATGACCAGAGCTGAAACCAAGAGTTGGATGCTTAACAAACCCAGCCACCCAGGCACGTCTGTATATTTCAAATTTTTAAGGGGGAATATAGTAAGGCTCAACATCTGTCAGATACCATACAAATTATCAGCTCAAGGTAGCTCATGCTTCAACATTAGATTGCACTATATGTCCTTTAATGCCATTGTATCTTTTTAAAATTATTATGGTTACAAAACTTACTGTTTTAACCATTTTTACGAGTACAGTTCAAGGGAATTAAGTATACTCACATTTGTGAGCAGCCATCCCACTCTCTATCTTGAGAACCTTCTCATCATCCCAAACTGAAACTCTGTACTCTAGAAGATGGAGTAAAATGGAGTCACTTTTGTCAAGGGGTCTTCAAATGCAGCTGGAAGACCGTAGAGGAGGCCGGGTTTTTATACTTCCTCACTGAGTGGAACCATGACATTTTGAACGGGAAATAACCCAAGGACCTTGCAAGAATACCTACAACTCACTACAGGAACAGATGCTTGTTTCGTGATAGCTTTGGCAACAAATTATGTTTAGCCAAGTTTATTTTTCTGCCACCCACACCAGTCAAAATTCTTTATAAACAAGGTATACACGCATTCCCTTTGTCTTTAAAAATCCCTGACTTTTGCTTCTTGGTGGAAAGCTATATGGGTTGCTGCCCAAATCCGTAGACCCCCCATTGCAATTCTTTGATCCCAAGCAAAAGCTTTTGCTTCATCATCTCCTCCTGACAATTCTAGGTTGACTATACCTGTTAAACAACAACTCCCATTCTCCCCTCCCCTCAACCCCTACTAACCACCATCCAGCCTTCTGTCTCCATGAATTTGGCCACTCTAGGTATCTCAGGTAAGCAGAGTTATGCAATAGTTGTCCTTTTGTGGCTGGTTTATTTAACAGCATAATGTCTTTAAGGTTCATCCCATAGCAGCAGGTGTCAGAATTCTCTTCCTTTTTAATGGTGAAACATCCCATTAAATGTATAGACCACATTTTGTCTATCTATGCACCTGTAGATGGACACTTGGCTTGGCTCCGCCCTTTGGCTATTGTGAATCACGTTGCTATGAACACTGCTGTACAAGTGCCTGTTCAAATCCCTGTTTTCAGTCCTTTCCAGGATATTCCCAGAAATGGAATTGTTGGATCATGTAATTCTATAGAGAACTTGTTGAAGAGCCACCATATCATTTTTTGAGGCTGCTGTGTCATTTTACATTCCTACCAGCAATGCACTGTGACACCATTGTGAAGTTGTGTTTATAGTAGCTGCTATGAGAATAAGTATTACATTAAAACCAGTGTGGAACAGGAAATAAGAGTGACCGTATTTAATCTGACTCCAGGGTCAAGAGTTCTGCACATGTCCCATTTGTTACCAATTGTGGTTATTTGAGAATAAAATGCAATTTTTTTTCTTTCAATTAATGTGCATTCTTTTTCAAACGGCTATTATCTTGTTAGGACATAAATAGTATTATGTATTTAACCTAACTTTAGCTAGGTATGTATTTAAACTAACTATTTAATAATGAACCAAACAAGGCTTTCTTTTGACTTAGAGACATACACAAAAACAATTACTGAGACTCGAAGAGCACCATGAATTGAGAAAGTCTAAAAACCTCTGAGCTGGAGGGAGAGTGAGAGGGAGATAGTCTCAGAAACTCTGGGGCTTTCTCCACTCTTCTCTGTGGTTTAGGTCAAGGTGCCTCTGATACCCAAATCTTCCAAAATAAAAGCAGCTTCTTTTCCATGTCAAAGCGCTGCAAAGTTGAACGTTGCCTATAAGGTTCTGAGCTGTTTCTTCAAATTGGGGTTCGGTGACTGAGTATGTTTGTTTTTGGTGAGTTGGTTGTATATGTGAGTAATGATTATTAAATTAGTTAATAGTAGAGGCAAGTACATCCTAAAAATATATAATCTCTGGCTCCTTCTGTGTGAGGAGCACCAGCTTTAACTATCTCAACAGCTCAGACTCAATCAGATATAACAGTTGTCTCTCCAAAATGAAGTGTCAAATTCCAATAAAAGCATATTTCAGAAGTCACTTTCTCTGAGATGTCCCTTGCTCTCCCCGCAGAGATAGTTGTTTCCTACACGTGAGTCGTATAGTTTTGCTCTTATATCTTTCAATTAAAACACTTGTTCTACTATACTTTGTTTTTTGCCTACGCTTACTTACTTTTGCTGTAGAAAGTGAACCCCTGAGGACAGAGACCTAACTTATTTATTACTGAGGTCCTAGTTCCTGCAAGTATTAGTTTAATTATCTGGGGAAAAAAGAAACAGTAAAAACGTTAGTAACTTTAGCCCTAAGAATTCCACTGTTGTAATTTATCACAAAGAAATATAAGTAAATATATAAGTATTGTGGACAAAAATGTTTTTAGCAGCGTTATTTCTAATCCGAAAAACAAATTTATACTTAACTTTAAGTGTTCAACAATAGGGAGATGTTTAATTAAACCATCATACGTCTGTTTGATGATCAGGGAGCCATTAAAAATAATGTTTGCAAATAGTTTTTAATAACAACAAAATGCTTGTGTCCGTATATATAAAAGTTTTAAGAAGTAGGATTCAAAATTGTGGTTATAATATGGTCCCACTTTCGAAAAACAGAAACCTATGCATTAGAAGGGAACAGATCTTTGGAGAAAAATAGATTAAGATTATTTTAACAACTTGTCTGTAAATAATTAATACTTTTCTTCCTTTTATTCTTCTTACATTTTCCATGACTTGTCGAAACATGCGACTTAGTTTATGATGTTCTCCTCTCTGGGAATGCTTTTCTGTTTTCTTTGTGTTTGTGGACAATTCTCTTGAGTCAGCTCAAATCCTAGTTCTCCCATCACGTCTTTTCCATCTACTTCTCTGACCTCTTACAGCCTTTGCACAATAAAAGTTTGAGCTAAAAAGGATGCTATTCTTTAGATTTCTCTTTATTATCGCACCGTCAGTAGAAATGGAGAGCAGTTTGAATCTGGAGGCAGCATGCCCAAATGTGAATGTTCATCAGGCCACTTCTTCCCTGAGTGACCCTGTGAAAGTTCCTTATTCTCTTAGTGCCTCCTTTTCATTATCCCTATATGGAACTTTATCTTGTATTCTTACAGTCAGAGATCATGTCTTTGGTGCCCGTGATATCCTAAGGCTTTGCCATATAAAAAGTAAAAAATGTAAATTTCGGTTAATTACATGTGACTTACCTAGGGAACATCAATCACATTGGCAGTAGACGTAGTCATAGACTTGAACTACATTGCCCTGAAGTAGATCAGTAGTAAATACAACCTCCTGTGCTTGGGATTGCTTTAAATTTTAAAGGTCATTATGTTTTATTTACCTATTATAATTCATATAACTCCAGGAAGACTCTCATTTGTTCATCTCCTGGATAAGCTTATTGTTGAACTTACATTATGTGATAGTCATTATTCTAGATTCCAGGGATACAGGTGGTATCCAACAGTTCTTGCTTTCAAGGAACTTTAATTTAGTGATCATGGTAGCGGTGAGCACAGACAAGGTGATGTGTAATTACAACGCAGTGTGATAAGATAGTAGAACTATGTACAAGACACATGAGGAGCACACAGGCAAGACAGTTTTAAAGAGAAACAAGAAAACAGTAAAACCTTCCCAGAGGACAAAGTGATGCTTGAGCTGAGTCTCAGAATGACGAGGAATTATCCAAGTGAATTGGGTTTGAAAATGCCATTCAAGCAAAAGAAAACTGCAAGTTCAAAGGGTTGGCATTTATTTTCCTCTGACACTTTATTTTGGGGAGACAACTGTTATTTCTGGTTGAGTAAGAGCTTTTGAGATATTTCATGGGAGTGCTACTGACCCAGAAGAAGGAGGCTCAGACACTGTATACATTTAAGATCGATTCTCATTGTGAAATTGGAGGTAATTCAAAATGTCTGGAGCATAAATTACAATCTAAATCTACTGAAAATGTGAAGGTGTGCATGAATGCCGTATTGGGGCCTGAAACTGGAAAGCTGAACATAGGTCCTGTGCAGAGTCCTGAGTCTGAGGAAGTGAACATGGACACACATGGCCTGAGTCTGTGGAGGTAAGTAGGGGGCCCATATGAAAGGTCCCGCGTCTGAGGAGGTAAACTTGAGAAAACACACTAAGGGACCTAGAGCTGGAGAGGTAGCCATGTGTACCATGCTAGGGAGACCTGAATCCATCCCCATAAGGAGAACAAGCTTGAGAAAGGCCTTAAAAGCCAAGTGCCATTATTGGATTAATTTCTCTGAAAGAAGAGATTGGAGGAAGGGAAATGTATTATTAGGAGGTGTTGCAGGAATCCAGGAAGATCCGAATAAAGGTGGGTGTGGCCCAGAGAAAGTGGGTAACCTATCTGAGAAATAGTAGAGTCAAGGCCAGCAGAATGACGATGGGTTGAGTGCAGGTGGTTGAAAAGAAAGATGTGTGAGTTGTCCCAAATATGTGGCTTCAGAAAGCTAGTGGATGGTGGTGATATCACTAAGACAGAAAAGCAGGAGGATTTGTCTGTTTTATTTTTTTATCTTTTTTAAAAAGATTTTATTTATTTATTTGACAGAGAGAGAGATCACAAGTAGGCAGAGAGGCAGGCAGAAGCGGGGGGGAGGAAGCAGGCTCCCTGCTGAGCAGAGACCCTGATGTGGGGCTCGATCTCAGTACCCCAAGATCATGACCCAAGCCAAAGGCGGAGGCTTTAACTCACTGAGCCACCCTGGCACCCCAGATGTGTCTGTTTTAGAAGGAAAAATAAAAGCATGATTTTGAATTTGATTTGGGCTTGAGTCACTATCTATCTATCTAGAATATCCAGATAGATAGTAGACAGCTGGATATTTGGAGTTTGGAGCTCAAGAAAGATAATCTAAGACATACTTCAGATAGATAATGATAAAATAAGGCTTTTAAAAGTAGAAGTAGAAGACAGAAATCATCCACTATAGAAAAAAATAGGGGAAGTGAAAATTCTAATAATTATTGAGGTTGAACATTTAATGTCATTTGGACGAAATGGAAGCAGATGTCCTGTCCACGCTGTGTTTCTGTTTGTCAGAGATTGTGGACAAAGTGAGTTTGCTCAATACAGTACATCAGAAAATATGCAGAAATGCTTAGTGCTAATGACACACCCTGCAATGAAAGGCTACAGAATGTGATTCGAGGACCCTGCCTTCAAACTGCCGCCCTGAAAACACTTCCCGCTAGAGAACAAATACTTGACCCCGTCAGAAGTCACAGAAGCGTATCAATATGTGGCTTAAATATTTGTAAGAATTGGATATCTTAGAGAAAAAAAGCAATTTCTTTAAAACGCCTTCGAATAACCCATGTGATTCTCAAAGGATTGATTGCTTAAAGCTGACTGGAGTTTTATCTGGAACCCTCTGAGCAGCCACTCAGGCCCAACTACCGTGTTCTTCTCCCCATTTGCCGACAGCCCTTCGTGCCAGATGCTGGACGCCATAATCACATGTGAAGTCTAGACCCGGTAGGGTGTTCAGGCTGAGGAAACACCCAGCCCAGACCTCTGCCAAGGCTTGGTTGGGTGTATTTTTTGGAAGAGATTTGAATATCTCAACCACTGCAAATGCATGCCACTCCCTTTATCGTCCTCTGGGGGGAGATGCGCGTCTCCCCAGTGAAGACAGCTCATCTTTAGAGTTGCTTCGTCCTCAGGAATCTTAGCCAGTTTTATTATGACCTTATTAAATAGAGCTCAGCCTTATGTCACCTGTGTCCTTAGTTGCAGCGACATGTCAGGACCTTGCCAAAGTGGGTGTATGAGACTGCGGGCTCTTTAGAGGGGGAACAGTGGATTCGCTTCCCCAGGCTACTATAGTAAAGCCCCCCGAACTGGGAGCCTTAAACAACAGCACTGTATTGTCTCACAGTGTCGGAGGCCGAAAGTCCCAGATCCGGGTGTGGGCAGGGTTGGGTCCTTTTTTTTAAGATTGATTGATTGATTGATTGATTGATTTGAAAGAGAGAGAGAGAGAGCACAAGCAGTTGGAATGGCAGACAGAAGGAGAGGAAGAGGCAGACTTCCCGCTGAGCAGGGAGCCTGATGCGGGGCTCGATCCCAAGACCCCAGGATCAAGACCTGAGCCGAAGACAGAAGCTTAACCAACTGAACCACCCAAGCACCCTGGGATGGTTCCTTCTGAGGGCTGTGAGGAGAGTCTGGTCTGTGGCTCTCCCCTAACTTTCAGTGGTTTGCTCGAGATCTTTGGCTTATAGCTGCACCACTTCGATCTCTGCCTCCGTCTTCCCATGGCAGGTACCAAGGGCCTGTCTATCCCTGAGTCCAAATTTCCCCCTTTTATAGGGAACCAGCCATATTGGATTAGGGCTCACCCTCAAGACCTCATTTATAACTCGATTATTTCTTTAAAGGCCCCTCTTTCCAAACAAGGACACATTCGAAGTGCTGGGAGGTAGAGATTCAACACATCTTTGTGTCGGGACACAGTTAAACCCATTTCACTTTCTTAGGAAGTGTGGGGTTCTCACCCTTGGCTTTTCTTATGTGTTAGCCTTGCCTCTGGAGCACATTCAGGGCCCCTTCCTCTTGCTGCCAGGATTACCTGACCCTTTGCCTCTCCTGCACGTTGCTATCATTCCTACCACAGCCGAGAACAGTATGAATAGTTTCTTATATTTCTTTAGGGAAACATTTCCCAAAGTGTGCTCTGCAACTTTAATCATGCAAGACACTCTGCAATAAAAGATTCCACAGTCAATTTAGTATTGGAAAGATATTCGCAAATCCCACAATTAAAACAACAACCACAACCCTTTAACTTTATTTTTGTTTTTTTGACTCGAGAATATCACTAACATCCCATGGAATTAATGTTCTACAGAGAACATTATGGGAAATGCTAGTTTAATGTTTTACCGTTTACAAAACATATTCACAGTTATTATCTCATTTGGTTCTCAGAACAGGCTCTGGTGGAGGCAGAGTGGTTATTATGGTTTTATCGTGGAAAAGCCACCGTCTGTAGAAGTCCAATCACTGGCCAGGACTGGGTGGCCAGAAGCGGCGGTGAGAACGCTCTCGAGTCCCTGCCTCTTGGTTCTCAGCCCAGTGTTTTTTTTGCCTGGCAGTAAATTTCTCAAGACTAAGCAGCTTGTTACATAATCTCTCCCTCTTTCTTTGCTACCATCATTGAATTCGAGGCAACTCTGTACCCTTTTCTGAGAAGTAGCGCATCCCTCTCTGGGTCAGGGGACGAAGGACGAAGCAGAGGCAACAAGCGCACACCCAGAGCATCCTGCCTCATGCTGCCTGTCTCCTCCTCTCCCTCCCTTTGGTTTGACAGTTCGCCGTGGGCGCACTCTCTTCCTCTCTTTCACCTCTGCCCTTTGGGGAGAAGGTCTGTGTATAACCCGGCTTCAGACTTACTGCACGTTCTCCCCACTTTATGTCCTCTTTCCCTGTCCTCGCCCTCCTCCCTCCCACGTCTCTAAGTGACCCCACTTCATCAGTTCCTGAGACGCCAGTGACATTCAGAACATCCCTTTCATCTCTTAGATGTTGCCTGTTGCCATAGAAATTTGTCTGAAGGGAGTCTTCGGGTGGCTGGAACATGCCTTGTGGGGATCACAAAAGCTTTCAGACACTGTTGGGACCGCCTGGTCCCTGTGCCATTATCACTGAGCTATGAATGGGAAATACTCCTCAGCTCGGCCACCCCGCCCACACCCCACTGCCCAAAGACAGTGCAAGGGACAGACACTCCACACGTAAGGAAGAAGTTTCATTCAATTTAAAGAACATCTGTGGACGCTCTATGACTAGAGGTGCCAGGGGGACAACACCCAGGCACACAGGGAGCAGCAGGGGAGCTTATGTGACAGACTGAGGTGATCTGACTATGCCCTGACATGGGGACCTTCTTGGTGTAATAACCTCTGCGTCATCCCTGGGGCGGATTCAGCAGTAAGCCTTCCTGGGAAGGGATAAGGAGCTGGGGCTGATTTCATGTGGCGAGATGCCCAGCTGTCGGCAGCTCCCAGGGTGGCTGCCTACTACAGGGAGCCCTCCAGGCACTGTCTGGGGTCCCTGGGAAAGGGCCGGGGGCGATCCGGGAAGGTAGACTCCCTGCACTAAGGAAACATTTCGCCTTGTGTTTCTCCTCTTTTTCCTCTGTTTTGCCTTGTTTTTGACAGTTGGTGTATTATTTTCCTTCTATATTACCCTCTAGGGAAGTTCTTCCGACGTCCGCACTACTGCGATTTTGGACTGGGTAATTCTTTGCTGGGGGGGCGGTTTTCTACATCCGAGGGTGGTTAGCAGCATCTCTGGCCTTCACACACCACGTGCCAGGAGCAGCCCCCCGATCGTGTCCACCAAAAACCGTCTCCATACATTGCCACATGTTCCCTGCAAGGAAAAATCACCTCCCCCACCCGCACTCCAAGTTAAGAGCCACGACAACATCAGGAGCGTTAGAAGGTGGTAGTGCCCAGAGCGAGGCCCCAAGCCAAAAGCCTGGGGTTGAAGCCTGTGCCCCAGTCATGACTGGGAAATAAAGAGTCAGAGAGGAGTCTTGGGACTTGGGCATCTGAGTCACAAACATAGAAGCTGTTCATTAGCGATCAATGGGACACTGGCCTGGGGCCCAGCAGGCATGTGGGGTTTGTAGGGCTCCGTCACACTGGGCACATTAGGTACATAGCCCGTAACAAGATGAATTCGAGATCTGACCTGTTGCAGGGTACAGAATCCTTGAACTTGGTCAGAATGATTGGAGACTGAGGTGTGCACTTAGGTCTTTATTACCTCCAGAAGAATGAACCCAAGGAAAATCATCACAAGTACTATGGGATGAGGATGATAAATATTTATATGAGACTATGCACCAGACGCTATTTTAATAACTTCATCCTTTTTGTTCCCTCATCTAGATATAGGTCCAGTTCATTTCCTGACTTCCTCCGGGTCTCTGTTTAAATGTTAGCCTATCAGAGCAGCTTTCCCTGGTCATTTTATGTAAAACAGCAAGTGTCTTTCCTATTACTCTCAATCCTTTTTACTCTGTGTGCTGGTTCCTCAGCGTGCCTATCACCATCTGACATATTGCATATTTACTTTTTAATTACCTATCTCCTCGCTCATGAAAGTGAGCTTTATAAGAATGGAATCTTTTTTCCCCTTCTGTACAACACTAGTAACATCATTTGAGGAACTATTATGGGCTGAATTGTGTTCTCCTCAAAATTTATATGCTGAAGCCCTACCCTCTAGTACTTCAGAATATGACTATATTTGGAGATAGGGCCTTTAAAGAAGTAATTAAGTTAGAATGAAGCCATTAGGTTGAGGCATGATCCAATCAGACTGCTGTACTTATAAGAGGAGAAAATTTGGACACACGAAGAGACACCAGGAATGTGCACATTCAGAGAAGTGTGTCCATGTGAGGACATAGCCAGACAGCGGCCATGTCCACAGCAAGTAGAGAAGCCTCGAAAGAAACCAGACCAGCCAACACCTTGATCTTGAACTTCTAGCCTCCAGAAATACAGTTCTGTCATTAAACTGTTAACTTTGTATTTTGTTACGAAGCTTTAGCAAATTCATATAGGGGCCTAGAAATGAAAACACAAGCGCTTTAATCAAAAAGCAGGAAAAAGGTGCTGTTCAAGGTATTAAAATATAAAGATTTTTTTTCTTTTTTTTTCCGGTCTCTCCAGGACTGTCATGGTGGTTTTTATTGGCGGCATAAGGTTGCACTCTGTCCGGCACGGGCATAGTCACTGAGCCAGTGCAGACCCTCACAGCTGCCCACAGGACCACCCGGTGATTCGAGACAGTTGAAGTCCAAGGACTGCCAGGTTCCAGCTGCTGGACTGAGGCACTGTGCCACACAGAGGTGGAAAAGTCTAGCCAGGGATCTCCCCTTCCCACAGGCCCACTACTCCAACCCATGATGGATGGGCAACCCCCATGGGTATTGTGACCTTGGTGCTGGAATGCTCTGGTTCCCTGGCTGGGCTCGGGGTGGATGAAGGCCGCCTGCCAATTTACATGTTGGCATCGCTCGACCAGAGTGGGAATGGTCCCCGTCATGCTCTGAGCCAAGATGCTCTGGGGCAGGCACACCTGACCCTCTCCAGGTATGTGCACAGACCCCCCCAACAGGGGCAGAGGGCAGCACTGGTTGCTGGATGGGAATTGAGACCCCAGGTGGGGTCAGAGCCTCAGGGAGCAAGGGAGCTGGTGGTCATCATCTTTATCAGGGACAGAGGACCGCACTTGTGGCTGAGGCTCTAAGTCCTCATTTACGTTCCATCGTCCTATCAGAGTTTGCTTACAAAATACAAACTCAAAACTTCAGCGACTGAGGATCTTAAGTCAGCAACCCCACAGCACTGAACCCCCCGTGTGAGGCCTTTCTTAACACAGGACTCCATGCACCTGCACAGGTGGTCTCCCCATGAAGCCAGCCCTGCTGCCACGTCCCCAGAGTCCGGAACACTGCCTCGTGCATAGTGGTTGAACACATGATATCATTCAATACATGATCATGTATTAATCATGATAACCGTGATCATCATTAATCATGAATATATTTATATCATTCAATCTTCATCAACAGTCCTAAGAGGTAGCTTCTCTCCACTCAACAAATGAGGGTATCGAGTCCTGCTGAGGTTAGGAATTTACTCGGCAGTGAGAAGCTGACCTTGGAGGTGGCGTCATGGAGCAGTGCGAGAGCCGCCGCTGGGACCTGGTTCTTCCGCCGGGCGCGTGGGGAGGACATTCTCTGACACTAGTTCAGAGAACGGACTTTGTAGTAGGACCGACCTGGGTTTGAGGCCTGGCGCTGGCACTCCGTCGCTGCAAGATTTCTGTAATTCTCTCTCTCTCTCTCTTTTTTTTTTTTTTTAAGATTTTATTTATTTATTTGACAGAGAGAGAGAGAGATCACAAGTAGGCAGAGAGGCAGGCAGAGAGAGGAGGAAGCAGGGGCCCTGCTGAGCAAAGAGACCGATGCGGGGCTCGATCCCAGGACCCTGAGATCATGACCTGAGCCAAAGGCTAAGGCTTAGCTCACTGAGCCACCCAGGCACCCCAAGATTTCTGTAATTTTCTTTCCCAATCTGAGCCTCAGTTTACTCACTTGTCACATGGGAATAATAACACCTACCTCATGGAATTGTTCCCACAGTTAAATAATGCAGTGTTTCACAGGACACTTGGCACTTGGTAAGCAATCAACCAATGATGGTTAATATTATTATTACTACTGATTTTATTATTATTATTCTCAGAAGTAGCACAGCACTTTGTAAGGACCGCAGAGTCAGGCTGCCTGCATTCCAGTCCCCGCTGGATGAACCTTGAGGTGCTGCTTCTCCACGCCTCAATTTCTTCATCTGTAACAACACAGATAAAAATAGCCCCTCTCCTACCGGGCTATTTTGAAGATGAAAGGAACTGATGTTGTCAAAACCCTTAGAACAATACCAACCGCACAAATACATACTCTCTCTGTCTGTGTTTGCTTAATAAATAAACATCAGTCTCTGGGACAACGCTACCGACGCGCTCTTTTACGTTTATTCCTTAAGACTCATATCTTGAAACTCAGTGTGTGCTAAGGCTGGGGTGGTCCGAGTCCTATGTGCTCTCTTGGGTCTGTGACACTCTTCAAAGCAGTGGGATGTGCGCTGCACTTGGTGAAATGGCCCACTCCACCACACTTGCCTTCCTCACCTTCTCTTTCTCGCTCCCCTTCTCCAGGCCTGGCTGTCCCCAGATGCGTGGGCAGGGGGGGAGGGGCTGGATGAGGAGGAAGGGCATTGAGCTAGAGTCTTTCCCAGGCCTTTTCCAGTTGTAATTTTCTACTTCTCTGACCCCTTTCTAAAAATCTCCCAAACATGAGTGTGACCTGCTTGGTTTTCTCAGCTGCCATTTCGTGATGGACAAAGAGCCCTTCTGGTTCTGGGAACGTTTCTCTCCTGATCTGACCCCATAAGAAAGAGTAAAACAAACAGATGGGCTCATTCTCCTGGGATTTGGCGGCCGGGTTTCCCTATAGGGTTGCTGGCCTCCCCCTTTCTCGCTGCCTTCACTCTGAAAGGTCATTTATAGCATTGTCCTCAGTTCCAAAGATCTGTTTCCCATTTCCTTACCAATCTCCCCTGCAACCCACCTCTCACTGACTCCATCTCCCTGGGTTGGGAATCCCTCCTAAGCACCATCCCCCTGGGGGCCCTTCAACCCCCAGATCCCATGAATCCCTCCTCTGATTCCGATGGGGGAGGACACTGAGGGGAGGGCACCCCCAAGAGTGAGGCCAGGCTGAAGACTTTATCTGCTCCTTGCAGCTGCATATTCTGTGACTTACATTGTCCTGCTCATCAATACTGCTTCCCATTCAATTAAATAGCTTATTGACTGGTGTGCCACATGGCAATGGGGTTGATGAGATTCGCAGAGACTCTTCAGTCCTCCTGCCCTCCCCCCACAATCACAGGTCACTGCTCAGTAAATCAGCAGGTAATGGAGTTTGAACTCTCAGAATCAGCTCTGTGTACCCTTTTTATTTGTTTTTAATTTGTATCAATGGTAATTCTGTCTGTTTCAATTTATGTGATGGTACAGGCTGCAGAGCTGAGGAAGTCCCCTTTTTTTACCCCATTAACCACAGAGGGGGCAACATCCTTTCCCACTTTCGTTAGGGCAAACCTGCCCCAGTGGGCAGGGAATGTTGACCTTGCCCGAATGTTCCACCTGTGTCCGGGCTAACCATGGCGCCTCCCGTCTCCGCCAAATCCAGGGCTAAGCCCCAAATTCCTTTTCCTCTGTCCGTATCCCCTGTACTTCTTCAGTCAGATGCATTGTAAAATGAACAGAGGATAGAGGTGTCTGGAAGAGGGAGACGCTTGTACCCCATGAGTTCCAGGGTCATACGGCTGGCAAGCTCCTTTCTGCCTTGCTGGTTAAGTAGTTTGCATATCACTCCTGCTGGCAGCTAACTAAGTCAGCATCTCTAGTGTGGCCAGTTTATTTGTCCGCAGGTGAATGCCATTTACAGCTTATTAGTGTCAGGACACAACTGTAAAATAGATATAGTTTACTGCAGTGCCCTTTAACTTCCTTCCGCCGTCCTCCTTTCTCTCCTCTGGCCCTGTAAGAAATACAGAGATACAGAAAGAAAATTAAAAAGCACATGAAAATGGTTGAACCGAGATGGAGAAGGTAAATCCACCGAGATTCCCCAAGACAGGGGATGCCAAGGCTAGGAACAGTTCAAGGCTAGGGAGGGTAAAATGGGCTGGACAGGGCTGCTCCCAGGAGGGAAGCAGTAGGGTCTGTGTGCCGTGGGAAGGGTCCCGCATTGATTCCATGAGTTTCTAAAGGAAGTGAAATAAAGGGCATGAGGGTGTCGGCAGTAAAGTAGAGAGAGTGGAGGAGGAGCCCCTCTGAACTGTGACCCCACCCCTCCACCCCTCTATGATCTCACAAACTCTCAAAGGCAGTTAAAAAAAAATGAAGATGACCTTGACCTCCAACCAAGAGACAAAACCAAGAATGGCGGCCCCAAATGCAGAGGGCTGGGTGGGGGTAGAATTCGACCTTCCAACAGAAAGTTTCACCCAAAGCTTTGAGGAGCCTGGAGCCCCAGTTAGCACGGTGATGACCCAGCCGGTGTACAGAGACTGGCTTTGTGCTCCCATATGAACCCCAGTGTGCTCCGGGCTCTGTGGCTCCCCTATCTTGGTATGACCTGCTTTAAGCCCTGGCCGGCCAGCACTACCACTGTGTCCTCGGGCGCCTTCTTTTCTTCCTCCTCTCTTAGCCATGAGAGCTTCATGCTCTGTCTTATCCCCTGAGTCCCAGGAGCTGGCTCTTAAAGTCTGTGCTGTGTGAGGGGGCAGCGGGTATGGGGGAAATCTCTGAACCTTGCTCTCGATTTTGCTGTGAACTTAAAACTGCTCTAAAAAAAAAAATTGTCTTAAAAAAATGTCTAGGGGCACCTGGGTGGCTCAGTCGATTAAGCATCCGGCTCAGGTCACGATCTCAGGGTCATGAGATCAAGCCCGGGTCAGGCTCTGTGCTGGGCATGGAGCCCACTTAAGATTTTCTTTCTCCCTCTTCCTCTGCCCTTCCTTCCCTTGCTTGCATGCTCTCTCTTTCTCTCTGTCTTAAAAAAAAAAAAAAAAAAAAGTCTATGCTATCCCATCTGAGAACAGACTTTTCATTATTCAAACTCTCTCCAGGCCCAAAACTTTCAGAGCTCTGGGACTTCCCACTGTTTCCTGGTCTAAGGGGCACCTTCTGTAGAATTAACTGGCTAGTTCCTAGTAACTGAGACTCCACTAATCGTGACACTTAATTATTTAATTATACCGAGTTCTTTTGATCCCCAAGTTATTGGTTCTTCCCATCACTAGTCAGTTTCTAAAAATGGACTCAAGGAGCCAGACTCCTACGTTGTACCCATCTCCTGGATCCAATACCAATCAGACTGCTGATTGGATGGTGGGAATTTGGAATTGAGCTCAGGGTATATGGAGAGAGAATTTGAGATGGAGGCTCCTTCTCATTGAGGAAGATCTCAATGGAAGAGAAGTAGTGTATGGGGAGTGCTTACTAAATGCCGGGTATTCACATGTTTTACTTTGTTTACTCCTCACATAAGCCTATGAAGCTGACTGGATGAAAAACTCCCTTTCCTCATCTGTAAAATGGGGATAATCGGTTTTACATTATTGGGTACTTCTGAGGAGCAAATAAAATACAGCGTATGTGATAAGAGTCTGTAAACCTCATACATTTTACAAATGTTGGTCGATCCTTCAAATCCAACCCCGCAGGCAAGCAGTAATTTCAGGCACAATTTCCCATCTCTGTATAATTTGCTGCCTCCCTCAGACCTAAACTACTCAGCTCTGTAGCCAGAGTTGCGAATTTGATTACATCTCATTGCTTTGCTCTTAGGCACCAACATTTCTTTTGTACATTAAAGAAGGGTATAATAAGATGGGAGTTTCTCTCCTAGAGCAGGGCCTGGGGTCTAACTTAGCTCCCGAAGGGAACAGTTTCCCGAGTCCTTGGACAAGCCGGGTGGATGACCCACAGGTAGAATGAGTCTTTACTCCAGCTGATGAGGTCGGTCGTGTTGGAAGTGGCACAGGTTTGCCCATCTGATGCTCTCATATCCGACTCCTGGAAGCCTCTAGCTGCTTAATGGATTCATTTAAGTGATAATATGAGCCGATCGTATGTCAGGTTGTTAAAATGGCGATAACATATTGCACTAGGAGAGTATTATCTACGGTAACTGCATTATAATGGTTAGGGAATGTCGACAGAACTACACATGATATTCCCATAAACACAGAATGAATTCAGAGCGACTAGGCTGTTCATTCCAAGTGTGGCCAAGGCAAGAGGTAACACTTCATCTTCTAGACCCTCGTTTCCCAAACACTGAAAAAGGAGACGTATGCAGACAAGTGTTGACACATCAAAGTCAAACAAATGCACGTGTTTCTCTGATCCATAGCCAGTCTGGAAACCCACTTACCCTGCCTCGAGGGAGCATGCGAACTTGCGAAATGTTCTTCCCAAGGAACAGTGTGAACAGAGGGAACAGAGAAAGGAAGGTGTTGGGGCATGAAGCATGTGAGGGCTGCAGGATCCCTGGGTCAAGTTTCTGCGACACTCTCCTGGAGAATGTAGAGACTGTAAGAGAATGGAGAGAATGTAAAGGGGGCAGTGGGCTGCAGGAGAGAGCATGAACATAATGCTCGCTGGCCCACTTCCCCACTCCCAGCACTCTCTAAGACCACACTGAAAAAAAAATGCTAGGTCAGCCCAAATTTTGGTTCCCTTCTGTATTCCGGTATTAACTCCCCAGTACTGGACTCTAATCCCTTCTGCTCCGATATTCCAGTCTTAATGTATCATCCCTCCCCGGGCATTGACTCCAAGAGCAGAAGGGCTTCTCGGAAGATGCAGATGTAACTTTTAGCTTCCAACTTCCAACAAGCAGCAGGAATGGTTACCATCCATTCAGTGCTTACCGTGAGCCAAGCAATGTATTTACATTATCTATAAATCTCGGCAACTTCAGCAAAGCAGGGTTTACAATTCCCATTTTCGAAATGAAGTAACCGTGGTTCAGTTAAATCATGAGCAAGAAGGGACAGAGCTAGCATTTAAATACAGTTCTGCAAAGCGCTTATTTGGGGCTGGTTTGCCCGGTAAATTGCCTGACATCTCTGAGATTGTTTCCTTATTTGTTAAGTTCAAAAACGGTGTCCCTCCCCCACCAGGCTATTAAGGAGGCCACTTGAGACAATCTATATGAATGCCCTTTACAGACCACAGACCGTACACGTGTGTTTATAAGCCTATCTTCCAAGTGAAAAGCCCTGCGTCTGAAGATAACAAGACTTGGGTTCGAGCATTTATTGGATTGTGTCCTTGAGGGAATCACTTTCTATCTTTGTAGGCTTAAGGGCTGGCCCTTCCTGTAAAATGGGTTGTGAGCCCCACCCTTTTTTACTGTCCACCTACTGTGTGTCCTGCAGTGTGTGGGTCCAGAAGCTTCTGCTCTGTGGCAGCTCACAGTCTGAAGGGGCAAGTAGACTGTGTAAACAAACAGCTGTAATAAAAGGTGCTAAGTGCGCTAATAGAGGTAAGTGTAGAGTGCTCTGGGAGCACCAATGAGGCAAAGCAGCTCATCTTCCACAGTCTCGTTGCAAGGAAACAGATGGATAGTGCTCTATCAGAACTAATAGAATGAAAGATATTGCAAAGGCAATATGTGCCCAAGTGCTCGGCAAACGAAAGCGCTGAACACGTGGAGGGGGGAGTTTATGACTTAGCCAAAGAAAAGAATTGCTATCTAAGGAATTCCCGTGCCAGCAGAGGCGTATTTTTAGGAGAAACTCTTCCTGGTGGCTCTGCCATGAGGCACCGGGGAGGTCGTTTGGTCCCTGATCCACAGCAAGTCAGCCTGAGTCTCTCCGGCTTCTAGTACAGCCCTCGATGATGAAGGGCAGAGCATTAAGACCTGAAATGCTTGTAGGCCTGAGGCTTTCGCATTACCTGGAGCAGGGAGCCCGAGGGAATCCCCCAGGGCCAGAGGAAGGAGGGGCCGGATGCTTTTAGAAAGTGATGACACAGGGAGCTCTGCAATCCTGATCCCCTGCCCCGAGGGACCCGGAAGGAGGGCGGATTTCTGGCCGCTCCTGAACACAGCAGCTCTCCAGGCTTGCCTGGCTGTGATTTGGGGTCAGGGCTGTTGTTTTTCCGCTGCTTACTAAGGGAAATCTTAGCAAAAGAGCAGCGCATTCCTCTGTTAAAACAAAACAAACGTTTGTCATAAAAGACCACATATGGTGTGCCTCCGTTTATGGGAAGTGTCCAGAAGAGGCAAAGCTGGAAAGAAAGAGAGTAGATGAATAGTTGCCTAGGGCGCGGGCAGCGAACCTGGTGGGTAGTGGGAGAGGGTGGGTGTGGCTGCTAATCGGTTTAGGGCTTCCTTCTGGGGTGATAAAAGTGCTCTAAAATTGACTGGGGTGATGGCTGCCAGCTCCTTAAATAGGCTGAAAGCTATTTGAACTATTTGGTGAATCGTATCTCAATAAAGCTTTTTTTTTTTTAATTTATTTTTTTCCCCAAATGTGTTTATTTTTTCAGTGTTACAAGATTAATTGCTCATGCACCACACCCGGTGCTCCGTGCAATTCGTGCCCTCCTCAATACCCGCCACCAGCCTCCCCCAACCCCCCACCCCCTCCCCTCCAAAACCCTCAGTCAATAAAGCTTTTAAAACAGAAACCCAGTAATGCCAAAGTTTCATCCTGGAAGGCACAGAAAGCCGTTTGCTGATGAGATAATGCTTTGCAAGTGCTGGGCTCTGACCCCTCCCAGTTTGGGTTCCCATTCAGGGCTCTGTCATTCTCTTCCAGTTGCCATCCCCAGAGAAAACTGATGCTCACCCCTCCTCTGCCTCTGGTTTCATCTGCCCCACCCCAGGCAAGAGATGTTTCTTTCTAAGGCAATTCAAATTGTTACAACTAAGTTAAAACCACTATTAGCATGGAGTGGGGGATGGGGAGTTATTGTTTAACCTTGGGAAGAGTTTCTGTTTTGCAAGATGAAGAGTTCTGGAGATGGATGGTGATGACGGTCACACTTCAGGTCACTGAAAGGTACACTTGACAGAGGTTAAAAGGGTAAATTATATATAACGTATATTTTAACACAATTGGGGGGGGGGGGAAGACTATCATCATGTCATCACCGGAAATGTTACCAGAAGTAAAAGAATCATGGAAAGGAAAATGCCTTGCCCAGGGGGGCGGGTCAGGGTAAGGAAAGGCAAGAAATCGATCATAGCTTAGTTAATTTTACAAAGTTGCCTTTTTGGGGGAATCTTGAAACCTTCTTTCTGGTCTGGGAGGAAAGAGCTCCTTGCCGTGTTGCACTGTCTAATCAGAGTTGATAGAACCTTCCCCACAAGGTGCTTTTGGAGGATGTAGTCACGAACACCCATCCCAGAGAAAAAGGAAGTTGCTGTTGTAGCTCTTCCCCAGGTCTCTCCAGGCAGGACACGCTGCTCTCAGCTGACCAAGATGTTTTGTTTTTCTCTCGTTCTCAAGTTGAAAGCATGCTCCCCACCCACTCCCAACTCCTTCAGGGTTCCCAAGTTCATCCACCCAGTTACCCAAGCCAGAAACCTCAAGGGGACCTCTGACATCTCCACGGCCTCCCAATCAATCATCAAAGGCCTTTTAATTCTACATTCAAGGGACCTCGTGAGTCTGTCTGCTCATTTCCATCCATTCTGTCTCCGCCCCAGCTCACACCATCGCTGTTACTAATCTAGACTCCTACAAAGCTTATTAAGTGGTCTCCCTACCTGCATCCCTGTGTTCCAACCCTCCCTTCATTGTTCAAGCAACAGCCAGAGTGATCCTTTTAGAGATTAAATCAGATTAAGTTCCTCCCAGGCCAGTTAGAACAAACCAACTCCTGCCGGGGGCCTGCAGAGTTCTGCACCGTCCACCGCCCGCCTACCTCTGCCCTTCAGATCACCTTCCTCCTCGCCTGCCATTCTATAGGTCTTTTTCAGTTCTTTAAAAATCCAAGCTCTTTTCCTTGGCTGAGTCCTCGTCATCCTTCCGTTCTCAGCTTAAATATCACTTATGCAGAGAGACCATTAATTAATGCATTTACTACTGCTTCATTCACTCAATAAATACAAATCTAGCACTTGCTCCGGTGCGAGGCACTCTATCCATCTTTGAGCCTCTCTCCCTGTACAGTCGAGGCCTCCTAGTATGTTCTCTCCTGGCACCTTGTCCTATTTCTTCATCGTACTTAACACGATTTTTTATGATACATTTATTGTTTACTTTTTTAAAAATGTCTTCCTTCTTATTATGCACTAAAGTCTTTGAGGGGAAACTATTTAGGGCTCCTCTGTATTGCTCCCACAAATAGCGACTCAATAAATAATTGCTGAATGAAGAAACCTTTAACTAGAGGGGTTTTTCCCCCCTTTTGATGGCATGTGGCATATGGACGGTTTATTGCTTCTTTTCTCTTCCCGACTTATTTCCCATCCTGAAATAAAATGTGACGGTGGCTAAGCCGGAGCCAGGTTCACTGGACTCCTCTTGATGAGAATCAAGTGACAATATCAATGACTAACATTCAGAGCGTGTTTCGCATTGAACAAAACATTTTCCACATGCGCTACTTTCTTCGATTTAATAAAGACAATCCAGCTTTGGGCCTCCCTATAAAAAAGAAATAAAAAGCTTAGGGACAAAAGGGATTAGTTTTAGACTTTACGATATTGGAAGTTTATTAGTAAAAGATTGGTGAGTTAGAAAAAAGAGAAAGCCCTTCGACATGGTTACTCCTTTCAGATTCTGAGGGCACTTTGGGGGTTTATAGAAACAAAGGTCCATGTTTTAAGTCCGTAGTGTCTGTGCTCTGTCGGAACTTGGGGCTGCTTATCACATGAATTCAGTCCCATGGTGCAGTGTACGCAATGTGATGGATTCCACCCACTTTCCCAGTCGCATGAGGAGTCCTCCCAAAGGCTCAAGGACCAAGAAGCAGCTCGGCATGTAGAAGTTGGAGTCCAGGGCTCTTCGTTGTTGTTTATCTGGAGAGGGAGTTTTCTCTGAATTGAATGCTCCACCCCTATAACAGCCAAATGGGGGGGGGGGTGACTTAAGCTGATTTATCCTCTCCCTTCTTTCTTCCCTCCCTTTCACCCTTTTTGTTCTAAAAGTCTTGTCTTTTTACCAATACTCTACGTGGAGTGGGCCTCTCCACATGCAAGGACCCATGATATCCATTAGAAGTGGGCACAGGAAGTTGACCTGGACATCTAGACATCTAGACAAATGATAATGCACAGGCTTGCATAGAAGATACCCCCAAATGCATATTGCTTTACAGCCTGGCAACTGTTTCGCTCTACAGAATAAAGGTCCAAAGGTCTTTAAATCTGTAAGTTCTAATCAGTTTACCTTTATCAATGCGGCATGGCATTTTCAGGGATTCTGCCTGGCACTTTCAATCATCTTCTCCTCTTGGTATGATTCTCTGGTGTCATGATCAGCAAAAGGCCAGCCTGAGGGGTAGAGGCCCTTGGTAGGCAGACGAGAGTGAACTGACAGAAAAGATAGATCTATCACCTTGAACATACTCCAGCCCAGCCAACCATGGAGCTGGCCGGAGTCAGACCTGTATAATGCTTGGATAAGAGACCAAGCTGGGAGAGCAGGAACCAGAGACTGAAAGACCAGATGTTCCAGGAGAGACAACACTGAAACTCGTCCGCCAGCTGGAGGAGTCATGAGTTTTGGCGAGTTACTCACCTCCTCCCCTGAACTGAGTGGTTTGGTCTGATGGTCTCTAGAGGCCCTATTGCTCGAACATTCCATCTTCCTAAATTTTATTTTCTCATTCCACAAGTCCTCAAAAACTGAGGGTGTAGTCAATGATGTCAAAGGCTGAAGAGGTATAGGATAAAATAAGGAACAAAAGGTGTTTACTGATGTTGCACTTGGTGAATGAGATGGCTGGGTGGAAGAGTATATTGAGTTGAAGACCGAGGGGAACAAAGTGGAAGTGTGTTGTAAAGGAGAAAAAGGGCAGTAGCCAGAGTGAAGATGAGGCTGATGAAATTAGGGGAAATAGAAACAATAAAAATATGAAACGTACCTCATCATAAGATATGTAAAAACCATCCTATTCAGTTTACAGGATACTTCTCAGTTCTTAGAAAAATAGCCTCAAGTCTTGGCTGAAACATGGCATTTCCAAGGTCTTCAGGTTTTGTTTTAGGATGACCTGACAAGAAAACAATGCTCGTAGAAGCAGAGGAGAGTGACTGGTGTTCAACACAAGGGTGATAAGATCTTTTTTCTTACTCACCAAAGTTCTAGAATTCAAGATATAGAAACCTGCTGGACACTGCAGATGTGAACAGATGTAGGGAAAGAGCATGGGATTAGAATGTGACACACCCGAGTTTCCAACCACAGCCACGGGGACAGTGTTGGACAGGGACCTATGGGCCCCCACGGAACACTTATCATTTAGCCCCTCTTCAATCTAAAATTTTAAAAACTGTGCCCAACACATATTTAGTTGATGAAGGGGAGGGCAGAGAAGGAGGTCTGCTAGAGCCCATGGCGCCCATGGCTCAACTACGATCCCACTTATAGCCCTCATCCAGCAAAACGAAAGCTGACATTTACTCAGAGTTTGGCTTTTTGGAAGGAAGTTTACCAAGTTGCCAAGGTCTTCTGTCTTCACTCAATGGTTTTTCAAAGTCTTCTGTTCCAGGAGTTTCCTTGAAGATAAATGCATACATATATATGTATGTGTATGTGTAATTTTACCTGAGAGTGAAAAAAAATACAGTTGATTCTCATTATTTGCAGCTTTTATGTCCCATAAAGTTGCCACGAATACGAATTAGTGATTATGGAGCCATCGCTCCTAGGGGAGATGCGGGGTTTGGTTCCTGTGAGCCTCTGCTCACAACAGTTTCATCCCTGGTCAACACATAACCTTTATTATGTGCATTTTTGTTTAAAGGCAACTTATTTACTATATGTTGTTGATTTTTTCATATTAAACTCACAGCCAACAGCGCTATAACTCATGCCTGAGTGAAGCTTATCTAAGGAACACACGTATTTTCTCCAGAAGGCACAGCACAGCCTTTCCCGCACTTAGAAACACTAGCACTTCAGCACTGTGCTTGGGGCCATTTTACACAGTGAAATCATCAACAAAAAGCACAAACATAAAAAATGTGGCACTAAACAGACCGTGAAAAGAACACTTGTTTACAGTATGAGAGCTGAAATGAGAAGGGAGAGATCACCTCACTCAACCTTATCTGAGAATGTGCACTTTGGGCAACTCTAATTTTTCATCACTCTACACATGTCCTCCACAAACTATAAACATTCTGGGAAGATGGATTCGGGGTTACAAATAAACTTTAGCTAGTAGGTGAGTTCTCAAATATAGAATCCGTGTGTGTGTGTGTGTGTGTGTGTGTGTGTGTGAGTGAGTGTGTGTGCGTATATTGATACTGGGTGATTTCCCTCATCTCCTTAAGCCAAACTATAAAATAAGATGAATAATATTTCCTCATAGTGTTGTTGTGAGGATTAAAAGAGATAACGCATGGGACACACCCACAGAATACGTGGTATACTTTCTCAGATACCAAGGAGTGAAGCTCTTACTCTTTCCCATTTGCTTCCCTTTCTCTCCACTTGGAATCCTCATTTTTTTTTTTCCACCGGAATGTCCACGGTGAGTACCTCTAACTTTTAATCTGGCTAGACCCTTTTCTTCTGGTATTAAAATTATCTTGGAAAACTATTAGGTTGATTTTCAATCATCACAGCTACATGTCTCCTGTTGCAAACAGGAGTATTCAATATTTGCTTCAGTTTCTGAGATTTATCTCACATTTTGCATTTTGTACTTGAAGGTGAAATCCATGTCTTTAAAACAGCCTTTTTGTATCCAGACCAGCTGCATGTGAGACTTGAATGCCTTTGCTTTCTCTCCTGTTTTATATTTTGTTTTGTTTCTTTTCTCTGCCTGATCAATACCTTCCCATCTGAAGAAGCAAAACATTCTCTCTGTTCTGTTCCCCTTGCTGCTGATTCTGACTCAAGGGGATTGGCGTGGGCGTGGGGGGAAAGAGAGTCAGAGTTTACATTTAACCACAAAGATAATTCCTTCTCCTTGACAGTCCAGCAGCACCAGAGAGAATTTGACATTTGAGGGGACTGAGTAGCGAAACTGATTCTTTTTTTTCGGGCTCTTGGAACAGAAGGGATTGGAGCAGGAAGTGAACCACAGGAATGAGAATGAGTCAGGGATTTTCGGGAGGGGATCTAGTACAGGCAAAGAGGGAGAAATTATCCATTAATACCAGTGGAAGGACAGACAGCAAGACTCCTGAAGCTGATTCCTTAAATGCTTCACTAAACTGCCTCCAAGACGACAGCTCAGCCTTGGAGTGGGACAGGTGGCCCAGAAGGGGAGGGTCACGGTTGTGCCAGCTGCTTAAATGCCTTGCACCCTCTATCAGCGCTTCTTAAACTTCAGTGTGTACTTGACCCACTCTGGATCTTGTTAACAGGCAAATTCTAGTTCAGTAGGTCTGGGGTCATTCCAAAGAGTTTGCATTTCTAGCAAGTTTCCGAATGAGGCTGATGCTGCTGGTCTGCAGGCCACTCTTTGAATAGCAAGCCTCTAATAAGGTCTTTTAGGAGAGCACAGGCAAAGATAAACAAAGGAAGGTGATTGGACAGCTATTTCCTCTTCTTCCCTGTCTATCAGTGGCCCTGTCCATTTTGAAAACCACACTCATTTTGTACTTACCTGCCGACTGGCCTTCCCCATTTATGCTCAAAGTGCGTGGAGATCACGGACTGAGTTTTGTTGATTTTTGCATATAAGGCTTTGCCTGGAATATGCACTTCATGAATATGAAAGTTGTACTTAGGAACATCCTTCTATCTTCATGAAGCTTTCCAGATCATTCTAGCCCTACAGCATTTATTATCTGCATCATTCATTTGGCAATTAATCTTATACAGTCTTATGATGGTTTTTATATTGTTGTCCTGGACTGTTAGATATCTTTTGAATTGTTATTTTTTTTTTTAGCCCCTTTATGTATTGACTCTGCAGCTAGATTGTAAATAAATTCCTGGAGTTGAGGGACTGTATTTTCATTTATTCATCAATCACTTGGTTTGTACCTACCTTGTGTAAGGCTAGGGTCTTGATACACAAAGATAAATAAGGTGGGGTCACTAAGGGACAGAGGAGTATAATGGGAAAGGCTCAGCACTCAGAGCCGGAAAGAAGTAGGCTTGAATCCCGGATCTGCTATTTTCTAACTGTGACTGCAGGCAAAATACTTAACATACCCCGACCTTGACCTTTTCAGCGGTAGAATGGGTTAAAACTATCAATCTTACAGAATTTTGATGAGGTTGACTGAAATGGTATATACACAGGCCATGTGATCAATCTTTGGTGGGCACTCAGAAAACAAATAATTCCTTTCTCTTCGGGAAGTTTCCACAAGTAGTTTAGAGAAAACTAGAAATACAGAGACAGTCAAAGTATCAGAGAGACTACATCAGTGGAGACTTTCTTTGTAATTCCCCAGGTTCTGGCAGGGAAGGCCTTGAAAGCCTGTTGTTTGATGAAGGCAATAACACACCTTCTACAACAAAGGCATTTGAGACACAAGAGTGAATTGAATCCGATTTATTAATTTCAATGCAACTTACTTTTATGGACTCTTCCTATGATCAAGCCACAGACTAGGCTTTCATAAAGTTATAAGGATCTGTTAGAGTCAGTCCTTGCTTTATGGGGCTCCTAGGATGAGTTCTGTTTACAAACAAATCTGTAATTAAAGATTGTATGAAATGAGCAAGATCTACAAGTAGTACAAAGGAAAAATAAGCCGAGGAGAGTGGAGAACTATCCATTTTGTCGATGGTGGGAAGGAGAAGGAGGTGGCATGTGATCAAAAGAAGGACGTGAGCATCAGTCCCGATGATGACAGACAGGGGCGGGTAGCTTGGGAGGAAGTTAGGGTTGGCAGAAGTTGGCGCAGAGGTGTTTCAGTCGCAGTGAAATAGTAGGCTACGTGACAACAGTGGCAAAGGAGCCTCGTTTGCTCTGGTCCCCTCACGTGGAGGACGGTCTCTCCCTCGGTCCAGGTGAGAAGCACGAAGCAGAGTCTAGGAGATGACTGCCCCTCACAGAGATCAGGCAGTGTGGATGCCTGCTACCTCTGTCAGCCTAGAAATTCTGTTGGGTCCAGAGCCTACTCCACTTTGAAACAACTAGAAGGAAGAAGAGGAGGAGAACAAGAGTACACAAAGTTCATTCCGCCTTATGAGCCCAATTATTGCCCTTGTTGTCTCTTTGGACCAAGGCCAAATACTCCTTCCACTCTAGTTTGATGCCTTTCCAAGAAAGCACTGGAAATGTGAATTGAGGAACTATGGTCTCTAGTTTGGGCTCATCCAGGTAGGAATTTCTGGTTGTGGTTGCTCTAAGGAGACAATGAGCCCAGAGAGGTTCACAGCGTAATTCTGTCTGAGCCATTGCTGTGCTTGATTCTTAGCCTCTAACTGAACCCTGGTTCTTTAATACGGCCTCAGGAATCCACTACAGTAAATGTGGGCCTGACACACGGTCAATATCCCTGCTATGCCTCAGGATGTTATCCAGAAGTGGTCCATGGTGATTCGAGGCACCGGGTTACATCAGCCTCACCTTTAATGGGGCTACCTCTCTTGGAGAAGAATAGTCTTTGCAGAATATTCTTCAGTCCAGAAAAGCCACTTGGAAAGGTTTTACTTAATCCAGCCTGAATGAGAAATACTTTCCCGAGCTGTGTGGGCTTCTCCAAACACACCTAGACACTCACAGATTTCAGGCTCACTTCTCTATCAGCCAGCAAACAATCACGGGTCATCAAACCATAAATCAGCAGTTAATGGACTTTCATCTGGTAGAGTTTTGGTATAGTTTTTTTTTTTTAATTTTTTAAAAAAAATTATTTTTTTATTTGACAGAGAGGAGACAGAGCACAAGTAGGCAGAATCAGGCGGGAGAAGGGGGAAGCAGGCTCCCTGCTGAGCAGAGAGCCCCAAGCGGGGCTCGATCCCAGGACCCTGAGATCATGACCTGAGCTGAAGGCAGAGGCCTTAACCCACTGAGCCACCAGGTGCCCCAAGTTTTGATATATTTTTTAATTTGTCTTGATCTCCAGCCTGCTTCTTTGATCTTCTAGCACCTTTGGATTAGAGGGCCTAGCAGTGAGCACCCACCCCAGTCCTAGGTGACCTGTGAGGAAGGAAGGATGCATAACTCTACCTTCACAGTCAAACACAATCTTCTACTGGATGGCAGAGTCTGTGAAGGAGAAAACCTGTGTGTTTAGAGGCTGAGGAGAGGAAGAATCAGGCTGAGAGCAGGCTGGATCTTCTCAGGATAACTTAGCACAGGAGGAACCTGTCTTAGAACTCACGTGATGTCTGCCTCCAGAGAAGAAGACTGGATGAGTGGTTAGAAACATAACAATTAGAGCTGAGGAAGCCTTCTGACTAAAAGGGGCAGGCCAGTGACCTGAGTGTGGCATCAACTGAAAAATTCATCTCCAGAACCAGGCCTATTGGGGCGCCTGGGTGGCTCAGTCGTTAAGCGTCTGCCTTCGGCTCAGGTCATGATCCCAGAGTCCTGGGATCGAGCCCCGCATCGGGCTCCTTGCTCGGCAGGAAGCCTGCTTCTCCCGCTATCATTCCCTCTGCTTGTATTCCCTCTCTTGCTGTGTTTCTCTCTGTCAAACAAACAAACAAACAAACAAAAACTTAAAAAAAAAAAAAGAACCAGGCCTATTAAAGACCAAGGGTGGAAATTAACCTCACTTAGCACAATGATTAAGATGCTGTCCATTAAGCCCCTTTTCTACTAGCGATAAAAACATACTGATTTTCCTTTTCTTTAATTGAATTAAAATGAAGGAAACCCCAGACCTTGGGGGTAAAGAAAGTCAAGCAGAAACCACACTCTCCAGGGGCCCCTGACTCTGACAGTTGTGCCATTTCTGGTGTGAAAGGGCTGTGTGTGCCTTTGATACCCTCCACCAGCTGGGTATCCGATTCTCAGGACCGGAAACCAGCCCGTGGTCTGAAATGGACTTGCTTCAAACCCTAGTGACCACCGGAGCCAGGAAGAGAAGTTAGGGTGTCCTCTAGCCTACAGGTAGTTTTATTCTCTCACTAAGAGACTTAAGACATGAAGTCTGGCTAGTGAAGAGCACCCAACCACGTTTGTCTTCCCACTGGATTCAGGCCTTCACACACAGCGCTCTCTTGTTCCTCTAGAAGGCCTGTATCTCGCTTTCACTAGCCTGAGTAAGGACGGCTAAATAAAGCAGACAATGAATGCTCTGGGGTGATAGGATCCGTCCTGGGCCAACACAAGCCTATATAGTATCTTTGGGTGAATCAGAAAAAGATGCCCTTGCAGGTGAACATAGTCACTTGTCCATACTGTTTGATGACCAGATTTGTGAAAAGAAGATTGGCAGCCCTTTATGGGAGTGAAGGTGTAGTCAGGCGAATCAGACACAACCCTGAAGGTGCAGGACTTGGTAAGCAGAAGGCGGGCTGGATTCCCGCCATCCCTCCCCACTTCTGTTGGGTGTCCCGGGGGAGGGCACAACTGTATCACCCTATGTGGTAGCCCAGGTAATCACCCAGGAAGCAAAGAAGCAAAATGGGACCACCCCGAGGCATCAGGGCCACAAGATCCTTCACTTTTGTAGACTACTTCCCAGGATCTATAGGACTTTGCTGGCTCTGGGCTTGGCGAAACCTGTTGGCTGATTAAGAATGCAGGGCTTCTAACCTAAAGCAGAGTTGAGGTTACAGATAAGGAAGGGGTGTCCAGGGAAAGAAATGATTTGTCCGTCAGATACGTCCTGATCAGCATGGACTCAACTTTCCCTGGGGGCTGACACTTCCAGCCTTCCCCAATCCCCTGGGCTGTCGCTTCTGAAAGGCGGCTCTAAAATCCCTCCGTCCTTCACCACACATGGAGTCCACACCCCCTCTCACAGACAGGTGATCCTGCTTACCCCAGGACTGTGTGCCACACGCTCTTCCTGTGCGGGTATGTGCTTCTCTTATGTCTCAGTCCTTAGCCATGAGGACGGAAAAGGTTTGGGAGGAGACTGTGGGAAGACAAATCCTTTCAACCAATGACTTAAACAACTGAGCAGAGTTTCAGAGCCTGACAACGGTCACAGTGCAAGAAACAAATCTGAAAGTGATACTACACACACATATATTTCTACTTTGAAAAGAAGGACAGATGCTTCTCTCTCTCTGTCCCTCTCACTATGTCTCTGTCTCTCTCTCTCTCAAATGATGATCTTATTGCAGGAATAGAAACTGTTTTCTTCTTCTTCTTAAGTATTTTTCTCTCCTGCACATTGCCTCTTCTTTAATATCCTAAAGAAGCATCACCATGTGAACAGGTTTCAGCCAGCACAATCAGGAGCCTTTTCTGGGGTCGACCAGATGCTTCTAACAGACCCTATACTTGTGGGCACCTGTTTAAAATTTAAAGCTATTGTTCACTCCCTTCACCCCATTCATCTGCACACCTCCCTTCTTCTGTGGGAATACACAGCTGGAGTCCCTCCTGAACTTTCCTCAGTGCCTTTTTTTAAACGTCTAAGACAAGTTTAATTTTCTTCAGTACATATTAATCAAAATTTAAATACATTTGTATTTTTTTATTTAAGTTCAAGTTATTTAACCTATAGTGCAATATTGGTTTCAGGGGTAGAATTTAGTGACTCACCACTTACGTTTAACACACAGTGCTCATTACAATAAGTGCCCTCTTAATGCCCATTACCTCTTTATCCCACCCCATTCCCCCTATCCCCAAGCAACCCTTAGTTTGTTTCCCATAGTTTGGAGTCTCTTATGATTTGCTTCCCTCTATGTTTTTATCTTATTTTATTTTTCTTTCCCTTCCCCACGTTTACCTGTTTTGTTTCTTAAATTCCACATATGAGTGAAATCATATGATATTTGTGTTTCTCAGACTGACTTACTGTGCTTAGCATAAGTCCCTCTAATTCCATCCATGTCATTGCTAATGGCAAGATTTCATTCTTGTTTAAGGCTGAGTAATATTCCATTGAATATGTATACCACATCTTCTTTATCCATTCATCATGGATCCATATCTCATCATTATCAATATTTCATCTATGGTGAGAGGAAGAGCTGTCATTTAGGATTATGTATGGGGGAGTCATTTTAAACTTTCTAGGGAACAATGGATTTCACAGGGCATTGTTTTATGTAACACTTAAATCCTTGTTAATTATAGCTAAGAAAGTTTTCTGGTGGCTCAGAGGCTAGGAGTTGGCCTGGTCAGGGGTGGAGGAGTAGAAGGCTGCAGTCAAGAAGATTGAAGGGCTGTGCGGGAAGGGTAAATGTTCTGAGGCCTGGAGCCAACTTCATTCTGGGCTTGCCTGTTTGTGAGTCTATTTGGACTCACATTTGGGATCTTTCCATAATTTGGCTATTGTAGATAATGCTGCTATAAACATCAGGGTGCATGTGCCCCTTCAAATCTAACTGGATTATTTGGTTTTTGGGTATTGAGTTTGATAAGTTCATAATAGATTTTGGATTCTAATCCTTTATCCAATCCTTTGAATAAGTATCTAGTAATGCAATTGCTGAGTCATAAGGTAGCTCTATTTTTATTTTTTTGATGATCCTCCATTCTGTTTTCCGGAGTGGCTGCACCAGTTTGCATTCCCACCAACAGTGTAGGAGGGTTCCCCTTTCTCCACATCCTCACCAACATCTGTCATTTCCTGACTTGTTAGTTTTAGCCATTCTGACAAGCATGAGGTGGTATCTCATCATGGTTTTGATTTGCATGTCCCTGATGATGAGTGATGTTGAGCATCTTTTCACGTGTCTGTTGGCCATCTGGATGTCTTCTTCAGAAAAGGATCTATTCATGTCTTCTGCTCATTTCTTAACTGGATTATTTGTTTTTTGGGTGTTGAGTTTGATAAGTTCATAATAGATTTTGGATTCTAATCCTTTATCCAATATGTCATTTGCAAATATCTTTACCCATTCCGTCAGTGGCCTTGTAGTTTTGTTGATGTTTCCTTTGCTGTGCAGAAGCTTTTTATCTTGATGAGGTCCCAATAATTCACTTTTGCTTTTGTTTGCCTTGCCTCTGGAGATGTGTCCAGAAAGAAGTTACTGTAGCTGAGGTCAAAGAGGTTGCTGCCTGTGTTCTTCTCCAGGATTTTGATGGCTTCCTGTCTCGCATTTAGGTCTTTTTGAGCAGAGCCAGCCTGTATCATCGCCTGGAATGAATTTTCTTTGTATTTTTTCTGTCCCTGCATGCCTGAGGACACAGGCTCAGTCAGGGTTCTCCTCCAGCTCTTACCCCTTAGCTAATGTGGAGGTCAGCAAACCACAGCCCGTGGGCTAAAGCCAGCCTGCTACCTCTTCCTTCCTTCTTTCCTTCCTTCTCCTTCCTTCCTTCCTTTCTTCCTCTCTTTCTTTCTTTTCTTTCTTTCCTTTCCTTTCCTCCACTTCTTCCTTCCTTCCTTCCTTCCTTCCTTCCTTCCTTCCTTCCTTCCTTCCTTCCTTCCATCCTTCCTTTTCTTTCTTTCCTAAGAGCTAAGTATGGTTTTTATATTTTAAAATAGTTGAATAAAACCAAAAGAAGAATAATACTTCATGACACATAAAAATTATATAAAGTTCAAATTTCATTGGCAGAGTGAGGCAACTGCAACAGAGATGGCATGGCCAAAAAAGCCCAGATTACTTACTCTCTGATCCTTTCTAGAGAAAGTTGCCAACCTTGAGCTACTGAGCTCTGGGTCATGGAAGAAGAACCCTGCCAGGCCTGATTTGTAGACTAGGCCAGCCCTCGGGAAGCAATGACCCAGGAATAAGAATCCCACTGGAGGGACATCCGGGTGGCTTAGTTAGTTAAGCATCTGACTCGGTATCAGCGCAGGTCCTTATCCCAGAGTCCTGGGTTTGAGCCCCACATCAGACTCCATGCTCAGCTCAGCAGGGAATCTGTTTGAGGATTCCTTCCCTCCCCTTTCCCCCTCCCCATACTCACATGCTCGCTCTCTCTCTCTCTCTCTCTCTTAAATAAAATAAATAAATCTTAGGGGTGCCTGGGTGGTTCAGTCAGTTAAGCATCTACCTTCAGCTCAGGTCACGGTCCCAGGGTCCTGGGACTGAGCCACGAATTGGGCTCCTTGCTCAGCAGCAGGAGGCCTGCTTCTCCCTGTCCCTCTGCCTGCCGCTCTGCCTCCTTGTGCTCTCTCTCTTTCTCTCTGTCAAATAAATAAATAAAATCTTTTAAAAAAATAAATCTTAAAAAAAAAAGAGTCCCACTGGAGGCTAGAGTAGGGGACGGGGATTGAACCGGCAGAAGGATTTCCGTACATAGGTTTTAGAAATGCAGGGTTGGTATGCACAGGACACATGCACCCCCTCCCCGCCAAATCCAGGTTCTTTGATTCATGGGACTGTGGCTGCATCTCACATCTGCGTTAGGTCAAGTTGTCAGAGGGGCTTCCACGGCCAATGGCAATGTGGCGCGTCTGGATAGAAGACTGGTACTGATGGGTTCACTCCTGATCAGTGCGAAATATGCAGGATCCATGTGCTCTTACAATGAAATCAAACCTACAAGGAAAAGTTAAATGTTGTAAGGGCACCGTCTTCCCTCCTTATGTCTGCCCCTGTCTGACCCAAATGCAGCCTCCTCTCTGACAGGACACTCCAGAAGAGATGAGCTTTTGGAAGCTGGGTGAAGTTCAGTCATTTGCATATTCAAACACAGCCCCAGTGATGCAGACAGACCATCAAAGACTGAGAACTGTTTTCCTTAGAGGTGTCATTGGTCCAGAGGTGTCCGAAAATTCCAGAAGAAACCTACCCCTGCCCCTTTTTTCCTCTATACTGTCCTTCAGTTCCATTTCGTTAGTTCATTAGGTGCGCATTGAGAGCCCACTAGAAGTCCGGCCAGGTGCTGGGTCACAGGGGCACCAAAGCCGCTAAGCCACTGCTCCCACCTCCAAGAGTCTACAGTCTGTGTGGGGTCGCGTAGGGGCGGGGAGTCAGGACGTACCTGCACAACCTCACCTGGTTACACGCTCGGTGGGGCCACGCAGCCAGTGCTGTGGTGGGAAGCCAGATCACGGTTGTCTCCGGTGCTGTGACTCACAGAAGAGGACATGTGCCTACTTTTTCACCCACATTCACCTGGGGGGGGCTCTCAATTTCCATGTCGCTGAGCCACCACGCTGAACCACCACGCTGCCCCTTTCCCGGAGTCCACCGACTCTCCTAGGGCTTGCAGGGATGCGTGTAATTCTAGGGAAGCCCCCACCCCCCCTACCCCACCAGCTCTCCCCGCCCCCAACAGGAAGACTGCTCTGCCTCACTCCGCTCACCATCCCAGGGCCTGGAGGGAACAATGAAGTCCGCCCGCAGCTGTCTTTTGGGCTGATGATGCAGGAGGCTGGGAACGGGCGCCCGCGTGGCCTTCGCCCACGGCTGTACCGGCCCCGCGGCGCTCAGCTGGGAGATAATAAAAAAACTTTCTTCTTTTCTTTTCTCTTTTTGTTACCGGCAAACGGAGCAGATCCACTGCCGGGGTGACACAGAGAGGGACGAGATGTGTACTGACAAGGTGCCTGAATACATATTTTTCTGAACTACGATGATTTTTTTTTTTTTTTTCAGCAGAGTCAGTATTCTGACCACTGTCCCACGTTGACACTTTTATTATCCGCAGCTCAGTTTCATGGAGCAGATTTGGTTTTCTTTTCCAATCGTAAGATTCTTTCAAAACAAATCAGCCTCACTCTCTGGTGGTACCTTTTGTTTTTGTTCCTCTTCCTGGGAGGACGTTTCTCGAGGACAGAATTCATGTGGCTCTGTGTGGAATAAAATCGTTCATTTTTTTTTTTTCCAAGAACCTTCTTCTTTCAATCCCCTTTGGTTTAAAAAGAGAGAGAGAGAGCGAGCCTTTCTTTTTTATTATGAGAATAACCAAAAAAATAAAAGATAGTATTTATCGAATGCAGCTCTGTAACAGGCCTCTTCCGTCTGGCTGTCTACACATAACAGCTTTTATTTCTCACAACAGCCCTGTGAGGAGAGCGCTAATGTTATCCCCATACTACAGAGCAAGAGACGCAGGCTCAGAGGGGTCTAGGGAGTAAGTTGGCCAAGATCAGAAGTTCACAACTGGCAGTCAGGATTCAAACACAGCTGCTTCTGGCTGCAAAGCCTGGGTTCATAAGCCCCACGTGACACTCGCACCCCAGACCCAGAACTTGAGTTTGAATATCCCGGTTCACATCACATCCCTCCATTCCCTGGAGACTGAAGGCGTCTAACGCAGAAGAGGACAGAAGTGAGCCTGTGCCAATGGCCTGCTTATGCTTTGCTTTCCTCGGAACTAGTGATAGAGGGAATTATGATTGAGCATAGGGATGGGGCCACACCACCCAGCTACTGATGCTCTCTCCCCGAAGACCCAGGGATCCTTCCCACTTGGGTTTTATTTAGGGGGAGCGAGGTTTGTTAGAGTTACAACCCCACTGCCTGCCATCTGTCTGGTTGAGATGAAAACGGGAATTTGATAAACCCCGCGAGTGGCTTTATTGGCTCTACGTACTCAGCGACGGTTTATCGAGAGAAACAGGAAGCTTTTATCAACACAAAGATATTCGACCTCATTAGGCCCATGGCTGTGATCCATTCATTATGAGCTCTCACCTGGAATTAAAAAGTGTGAATTATCAAAGTGAGGGTGAGGATGAAGATACAGGTTAGTACCTCCGAGATTCTATTAAATAGCCAAGAATATTTCATCGGTTTCTCCAGGGAGGGCTTCCCCTTCTCTCACCTCCCTCTCCTGGCTTCCCTTCCTCACATTCTATCAACTTACAGCCTGGAAATTACTTACCTGTCTCTGTTACACAAGCTTATTAAAGGTCGTGCTGAGCTGCCTGGAACCAGCTACCCCATCATTGGCTGCGGAGTTTGGACAATGGTTAATCACAGAAGCAAGGAAGGAAGAGGTGTAAAACCACCTACATGACAAACCTCGAATGCTACCTCCCTCCACCTAGATCACCAAGCCTCATTTACCCCACTCAGCCATTCATTTATTCACCAAACATTTATTCAGTTCAACAAACATAACATTAAACATCTAATGGAGGCTGGGCCTTGTGCTGGGCATACAAAGTGGATAAGAAATGGTCCCTACTCTCAACATGCTCACAGTTGAGTTGAGTTGATGAGCAATAAAATAACTGCTCTAATTCCATTTGGTCAAGGGCATATAGAACACTTTGGGAGCTCCTGGCGGGAAGGTGAAAGTGTCAATACTGCATATTGGTAGAAAGAATGGTCTGTGCAAAGACTTCCAAAAATGAGAGAAAATAAACATATATGGACAATAACTCCCTATTCTTTGCTCTTTCAAATGCCCATTTTATTCTAGTATCTGGCAGCCCAATACTTCATGAGCCCTTTCCCAGGTCCTAGGGATGAATTTTGATTTAAGACAATCCCATTCTCCATGACCGGTGATCAGTCAAGACGTGGACAAGGGGTGCTGTTCTAGCCAATGACTAGAAGTCTGCTGTGGCTTCTGGGGATGTTTTTTGCGCTCGTAAAAAGAATTGCAGACAGTGACAATCCCCTTTAGCCTTTGAACCTTATTGCAAGAAGATATGATTCTAAGAGCTTCTGGAGCCATGTTTCAGATATGAGAGGGGATTCCAAGAAAATCGCAGAGAAGCTGACTCAAAGCCCTGACATCATTGAACTGCTAAATTAACCAACTCTAGAACCATTTATTTGATATGAGAGATAATAAATGTCCTTATTGTTAAGCAAATTTTAATTGGTTTTTCTGTTCCTTGCAGCCACAGAACCCTACTTGATGGAGCCGGTGTGAGAAGTCACTGCACACACACCCCTACACACACACACTCTTACCTCCCTGCCTTTGCTCTTGGCACTTCTTGGCACCACAGACCTACTGCACATGCTGGAATCCTACACAGTCTATGAGACACATCACCTCCCTCCACTCAAACCACTATGATTCTCCTTCCTCTCTGACTTCATACACATTTTAGAAGGCAATGAATCATCATATTCTTGCTTCACAATTATTTCTGTGCTGATCTGACACCTACTGCTAGATTGGAAGGTCTTCGAGGATAGAGACTGTGTCTTATATTTTTTTGCAAACCCTGAAGTGCTTCTCCAGTGTCTGACCTCAGTAGGTGCTTGACGGATTAAATGAGATGGAATGGGGGGTCTGGGGAGAAGCAAGATATAAGCAAAGGGAAAGCTGCAGTGTGGTGAAATATGAAGTTAAAGGGAGACTCATTGAAGGAGAGAAAGCACAGGGCCTGGGAACCATATCAGGGCACAGGGAATTGTCATGTTTAGAAAGTCATGTTGTGTGGCATCTTAGGGGAGAGCTGTGAAAGGGTTCCTGGATCCAATTTCAGTGTGTGTGTGTGTGTGTGTGTGTGTGTGTGTGTATGTAGGCTTCCCCACACCAACAAACAATTCTCCACACCAGCAGGATGTCCCACAATTCAACTCAATTCTGATACTATCTACCCAGAGATAGCACCAGATTCCATAGGCTAAGGGTTTAGTCCAAGACAGTGTTAGCACCCACTCCCTCCAATTCATTTTGGATGACTTTTGCAAGCCCAGGTTGTTTCTTGAGCTTCTGATCAACTGGTTATAAATCAGAGGTTCCCAGGACCTCCTACTCAGGTTCAGTAATTGGCTAGCACACCTCACGGGACTCAGAGAAATAATTTACTTCCTGGATCACCTGTTTATTATAAAAGGCTGTAACTCAGCAACATCCTGATGGAAGAGAACCACAGGACACAGTATGTGGGAGAGGCATGAGGCTTCCCTAGTCCCAAAGCATGCCATTTTCCCCAGATCTTCATGTGCTCACTATCCTGGAAGCCCTCCAAACCCCATCTTTGGGAGGTTTTATAAAAGCTTCATTCAATAGACATGATTGATTAGCTCATTGGCCATTGGTGATTGATCCAACCTCCAGCCCCTCTCCCTTCCCTCAAAATCAAGGGGTGGGACAAAAAGTTCCAACCCTTTATTAATGGTTGATTCTGTAGCAACTGGCCCCATTCTTAGCTGCTTTGCAAAAGTCAACTTCCTTAACATAAACCTGGTTATGGTGGAAAGGAGCTTTTTATGAGTAACAAGACAACTAGTTCACCTTTATGTCCATGGGGTGGTTTTGGGAACTGAAGACAAAAGACTAAATATCATAATGAAACGTGCTCCTGTTGCTTTTGTCCTTTGGGAAATTCCAAGGAGCTGTAATCCAGGAACTGTGGCTGAGGACCAACTGTCTCTGAGAAGTATATTTTGGCCATCTGAATAAGTACCTATATTTCTTATAAATCACAATACTGCAGGCTGACAGCACCATGTTGGATTGGAGTTGACAGCTGAGGATAAGACACTCTGAAGCTAAAAAGTAATGAGCACAGAGATAAATTTATACATGTAAATTTACAGATCATCTCTAATAATGACTTTGCACCTTAATAATGTACGAAAGATTGCCTGACCTTGAAATCGGGGAAGGTTGCTGTCATGCGTACCTAAAGGGTAAGATGGCAGGCAGATAGAAACATCGCTAATTGCCAGGTTAGGCTCAGTGGGCCTTGGGGCTATGATGTCACTTCGCAACAGCTGCCCAGACTTCAGAACAGCTCCTCTCCTGGTCGATGCTA
This sequence comes from Procyon lotor, assembly GCA_028646535.1. Classification (NCBI taxonomy): domain Eukaryota; kingdom Metazoa; phylum Chordata; class Mammalia; order Carnivora; family Procyonidae; genus Procyon; species Procyon lotor. Next base: position 28,142,821 of record CM053618.1, read on the forward strand.
CGTGGCTTTGGAAATCCAAGAATGTGTGGGAGCTGCAAAGAAAGTGGTGAAATATATTTGCAACTGAGCAAATTTCAGAATTTCTTGTGACATTCAAGGCTGCAGGGGAGTGGGCCAGACATGACACAAGGGTAGGTGTGGAAGATGCTACTTCTAAGATCTGAGCTGGACGTGAAAAAAATGAGGAAGTGAGAGATTTGAGTTTTATTTTGGGTGGTGAAATGAAAAAGCAAAACTTCGTATTTCAGAGCTTGAAATGTAAGAGAGGCATTGTGGTGTTGGTACTGAGAAACTTTCTTCTAGTGAATTTTCATTCTAGGTAGACCAGAGAGTTCATGTACATCTTTCCTTTTTACATCTGCCATTGTCTCCTTTGTTTTCCTTCTTTCTTTCCTCCATTTCTCCTCTCTTCCTTCCCAAAACATATAGCTCTTACATCTTTGAGGTAGACAGTGGCCTCGAGTGGATGGATTAGTGGCTCAGTCGGTTGATATCTGCCTCCACTTATAAGAAAGTGCAGATGGTTTGTGTGAGAGGCAGCTTGGAATTGTGCAAGTAGGCTAGGGGTGTCCATTTCTTAGGTGAAAATTCAAATTTGGCCTCTTGAATATGCATCATTTATGCCAACACCTTCCATGATATATTTAGCTCTTTATGGCATATTTCTGTGTCTTTGCTGGACTGATAGACATGTAGGTAGATAGACCTAATGGGAGACCACAAGAAATGATTGTTATGTAAAATGTGTCATAGGGAAAATAACAACTTTGTGCTCTCCTGAAAAGAACTGAGTGACAGCCCTCCCCACTTTATAAAGACCTTGGGACTAGAAGTCAAGATCTAGTCTAACTACTCACATGCAGCCCTATGCTGAGTATGTCACTTCTGCCTGGGTTTCATCTTCTTTACCCATGAAGTGAAGGCATTGGACTGAATGATCCCTCAAATCCCTTGCAGACATTTTACTCTGTATTTCTGTGATTCCTGACTATGCACTCCTAGGCTTGCAAGACAAGAATGAGTACAGGTAACATTAAAGTCCTTCTAGCCATGCATGTTTCATCGAGGGAACCTGGGCCCATGGTGACTCTTGGAGAGTCCAAGGGCTCTAGGTAATTCTGAAGCACAGAGAAGAGCTCTGCTCCCCTTGACCCAAGTTGAGATGAAGCTCAGTATGAATTTTTTTATAAAGGGAAATGGTTTGTCTGATAAGCATGTATTCAGTTCAGTGATGTTGAGTGACCTTAACTTTATGCTGATACCTTGCAGCCATTTGGAAATCCCATAGGTCAAATATGATTCATACATCAAAATGTTTCATGATCCTTAAGCTGCAAAATTGTTTTGCCACATTTAGAAAACTGGTCCTTGCCCTTACAAAACCTTCTCCCTTCTGCTACTTTTGCCCACAGAACTGCATCCAAGGGATCCCTGCTTCACGTTCCCACTCAAGCTCTTCTCTTCTCCACACCTCAGCATACCTCACTCCTTATTTTCCTCAAATCCTCAGCTTCTTATGTTCCATGGAGATGAATCCGAATGGAGTCCCACTCACCGGATCATCTAGCGGTCATCCAGCCTTCTGTCTGATTGCATAATGTTCTAGGTTTGGGAGTCAATGCTGCTTTATGACTATAGCTTATTTAAGTTTTATATAAAACACACATATATAAAACACACATTGTATATAAAACAAACATCAAGCAATTCACACTGGGCTTAATTTAACCCACAGCTAAAAACCAATAGTTAGCTTGAGGCTGAGCCATGAACCTGGCTCTATGATGTATTCAGGATGCCATCTTGCCTCTGCCTTCACCACCTGGGACAGTTCTCTCCTATCCTTCAGAGCCCAGAAACCACGAATAACCATTGCCATCCTGGCACGGGAAGTGACAACAACTTATCTGGGGCCTCCTTGTCTGAACACAAAGGTCGTCATACTCAACTACAATATTTGTTCAAAGGCCAAAAAGACCAACAAGGAACAAAATGGCAACTCCTGTCTGTCTGTGGCACATTAAACAATTTGCGAAGTACTTTCATATGGGTTTTTTT
>CM053618.1:28145378-28164228 GCA_028646535.1 Procyon lotor
GACCGCGTGCACATCCTTTATGAGCTCTGGTGACTTGGGTTGCACCTTGAAATTGCAAAAGTGAAAGTTTATCTAATGATTTTTAATTAATTTTAATTACTTACATTTTGAGTGGTGGCTTAGTATTCTGAATTCCAGACCCTCAGATCACTCTGGGATGCCTGCCAATTTCCTCATTACACACTGGCTCCCCTAACACTATTTGATAATGAAAGGCTTTAAAGCAAACCCCCCAAACATTCAATATGTAATGGGGAGCCCCTGGGAGACAGGGGTGGATTACAGCATGGGGTATGGATAATATAGCTCACTGTACCTGAATTTATGAAAAGAGATTTTCAGCCAGGGAGCATCCTACTTTTAGCAATGAGGCAGAATTCTCCATTCGATCTTGCCCATCACATCAGTACGCGAACCCTAATGTAACCTGACATGGTGCTTGTAATGGTTAGATGACAGAAACAATAGCCCCAAAGGAATTAGATGGTATTTCCCTTCAAAGGCTTGTAAAGTTAATTTTTTAAAGATTTGTTGGAGATAGAGGAGAGAGAAAAGTGAGAGGCACATGTCCTATAACATGAAGGATTTGGGCAAGGTACAAGAAAGCACTTTTTGGTTTTAGATGATCACACACACACACACACACACACACACACACACACACACACACACACTGGCATAGGCTTCCAAGCAAGGCTGAAAACTCTCCTGGGGCAGAGGTCACAACCGTTAGGAAAGCAAGTGGTCTTTGACACCAGACCAGTCAGGTTTCAAACACCGAGACTTTTCAGCTGTGGGAAGCTGGCAAGTCATTTGGCTTTCAGAAATGCAGTTTTCACTTCTACAACCATTCTTGTTTCATTGGTCAGAGTGACTATTTGGCACATATCGGATGCTCAAAAGTATTAGTCTCCTCTGTGCTGGTTTGTTCTGGCTACTGTAACGAGCATGTCAGACTGGGTGGCTACAAGCATCAAAAATTTATTCTCCACATTCTTGAGGCTCGGAAGTCCAAGATCATGGTACCAGCACATTCAGTATCTGGTGAGAGCTTGCTTCCTGGGTTGTAGATGGCTGTCTTCCATGAAAGAGCTTGCTGGGGACTTTTTTATAGAGGCACTGTTCACATTCATGAGGGATCCACCTTTATGGATCTCATCACCTCCTCAATCCCCCTGCTCCCAGCAAATACCACCATGTTGAGGACTAGGTATCAACATATGAATTTTGGGGAAATACAAATATTCCATCTCTACCCCCCATCCCTTTATCTTATTTTTAAAAACAGAGACAGCTTTTACTTGTTTGAAATCATATGGGGCAGCTTTCCTTGGAGGCTGGGGAGCATAACATGATTCCTGAGGTTCTTTTTAGCACTGGACTATTTTAAGGCGATGTGATAAACTAACAGGTATCATTTCTGTCTCCACTCTGACATTGGCTACAGAGAAAAGCAGTAGAGGAAAGCGTTCTATTTATTAGATAGAAGGCTAGACCCCGTAGATGATAACCTAAAACCCTGGTTTCCTAAGGATTCTGAGAATAGGAATAGATCGTGTTCCTGGTGCTGGTGCTGGTGCTGGTGACTAGCCTGACCCAGGGGCCCCTTCCTGGACTCGTCAGGCTCGTGCAAGATGTGCAGGTGCAGAGCGCGCAACTTCCGGCTGTTGCTGATATACTCAGCCTACTGTCAGTGCTCAAATGGGAGAGGGGGCCAGATTCCACCATTGTGTAGGAGACATGGCTCACTGAGATCTATAGCTGAATTCAGATCAGCGGTAGCCGCTGAATTGTACTCCGGATCCAAATGATTATCAAGGTTATTTACTGGTCATCATAGAAGATATTTGCATTTCTCTTTTTCTCTACTCACTTTTTCTTAACTGACTGCTTTTCCCATTTTTCATATATATATATATATATTTTCCCCCCCCCTCGGTTAATAACTGGGATTTGCAATTTGAAGTCTCTGTCCAGAGTTTTGAAGTGGAAATTAGTTTAGGCGATTTGAAATTAGTATCAAGGGAAAGAAATGTTAAGAATTCCATAAGTTCACCGAAGTCAAAGATGTTTGATAGCAGTGCTCTTTTCCTGGACCAACTCGTTTTTAATAGATTGAAGTAGATCTGATGGATGACCCCACCCAGGGATGTTGGAAGTGAAGGGGAAATTGGGAGAGGTGAGTCAAGTGGGAAGTTACCTACCTATCTCTTTTCTGTCCACAGTCTGTGCATAATTTATAGCACGGAGATTATATACAATCTCTTATTCATGAACTTTTAAACAGACTGGTTATTACTGTTGGCCCCTTGAAAGGAGATTACTTCCACATTCTCCCCTCTGTCCCTCAGAACCAAGGACACAAGGAGAGGCACCGATATTCTCAGATCCCTAAAAAGGCAAGCCATCAGTTCCTCCAAAGTCCTCGACGTTGAACCCTTGCTAAGCTGTTCCATATCCACCTCTGAAAAGACCGTTTGTACCAAAATAGGCTCCATAGTCCACAAATACTACGCAAGTGTCAGTCCTGGAGTAAGGAGGGCAGAGGGAGGAAGGCGTGAAGCGAGGGAGAGAAAATATACTGGCTCGAAGGGAAAGATAAAATCGTAAGGGTGAAGTCTATTTTTTCCCTCTCTCTTGGCAGTTGGAATTAGAAGAATCAGTGGGGTTGGGGAGGCAGACAGGGCGGGAAGTTTCAATTCTCTTCTTCCCTCTTCCCACCATTTCTCCTATGTCCTCATCCACATCAGACGACCCAAGGGTCTACAATCATTGGGATGAATTCTCACTGGTATTTGAAATAAGGGCTCAAAGTCCCAGTGCGCGTGCTTGGGTTTGCTGTGCCGCTAGAGCAGGTGAGGAAGGAAGCTTAGACGGGAGGCTGGTCAGAGAAGCAGGAGGACTGGCCTGGGTGACGGCAACTGCCACCCAAGGGCAGGTTCATTGTCGTCTTGCGTGGGCTTGCAGAGGAGGACACGGAGGCCGACTTTCTCTTCCCAGTCTTGTAGAAAGTCGGGCAATCCTTGCGCAGCCTGCCTCAAATTCACTCCTGTGTCATCCTGTCCAAAGGTCCGGTCCTGAAGTATCTGCAAGTGTTCATTGCTCAGGAGTAAGAGGCAGGAGGGTCTGGTTTAGCCCATTCATGTGGGCCTTTCATTTCTGACACCCATTTCACGCTTCTTTCACTAAAGCTTGGGAGCCAGTTCTCAACACCTTAGAGGAGAGACTCGCGCTTCTCTGAAACCGAGAGCAGGGGTTTTCACAGCTTTGGCTCCCCGGTGCTCCTGGGGCGGCCATGTGTGACCCTCCTGCCGAGCTCCGGCTCTGTCAGTGTCTGCCACTCACTTGTGAGGGGACTAGCAACGTCTCTCTCTAGACCCAGGGGTTCTCTTGTTTGTTCATCCACTGAATTTGTTCTCTCTTTTCTCTCTCTCTTTTTTTTTTTAACTTAAATTAAAAGAATAATAACAAAAGGTATTTTCTTTTTTTTTTTTTAAAAGGTATTTTCAGTGAGTAAGGCATGAGACGCCGGAGCTGTGGCTCCATGCCTTCTGAAGTAAGGATGGGATTCAAATACGTTTCAGAGGCTCCATTCAGGTGGCTCCCCGGGAACCTCACCAGGGGAGACAGCAGTAGAAACCGGGAGATCACAGGGGAAGCCACTACAGAGAATCCCCGTCAGGCTCCTTCCTTCCCTTCCCTCCCAGCTCCTCAAAGGGCTGGAGGAGCTCCTGTGCAAGAGCCTTGCACTGAATGAAAAGCCAAGAAAGCGATACAATGGCAAATGTGGCGGAGACCCCAGCAAATGGGGAGCGGAGCCCGCTAATGAAGTGATGGAGATAGCGGAGCTACCCCTCACTTGGGCCAGCCTGGTGCCTTTGGGAACAGAGTCTGGGTTCCAGCCCTCCCGCTCCCGGGACTTCGCCACCAGCCCCTGCTCCAGGGTGGGGTCTGAGCCCTGCCGGGAGGGATCAGCCCACGTTCACGGTCTCTAAAGCTGACAGACGCTCTCGTCCACGGTTCCACTCTTCCACGGCGGTGAGGGGTGATTGTGGAAACAGTGCTGAATTTAGACTCAGGAGTCCCAGAGACTAGTCCTCACTCACTTTATTTCTGGTTGTAGCTTGGTTTGTTTTTCCCTCTCCGAAATGGGTTAGCAGGACTTCTTACTTCATGGGGCTGTTGAATGCAAGTGACACCAAAGGGTAGTTTTCTAAATTGTAGTGGGCCCAATATTCCACAGTGACTCTTCCTAACGAGGCTAAAAGCTTTCAGAAAAAAGGCAGGTTAAAAGGGCTGAGAAAAGGAAGTAAGGGAGTCAATTAATAATGGGACAAAGTCCTTTTTCTTATTGTGAATATCATCCAGCCACCCACTGCACATAGTTGCTTAAAAGTAAGTCCTTCTTCTTTCTCGTCTCCTCACCTTTCTGTTCTCGATCTTGTCTTCTATTATTAGTCCACCCAGCTTGCTAAAGGAATTGAACTCACAAGGGAAGAATCACTTGGTTGTGATATAGTGTGGTAGTAGGCGCTTAGCATGGGTATGGGTTCAATAGAAGGTCTACATCAAGTGGCCCAGAAAGAAGACTGGGCTGGACGATGCCCTCAGGCATCTCCCGCATGCTGATAACCTATTTTTCCTCATCGGAGAGGTAGCCTGTGTCTCAGGGACTCTCGGGTCTCTCCTCTGACCCCTGGCTGGAGTTTCTGCAGTTGTCTGAACACTCGGAGCTCTCAGAGAGACAGAGAGAAATTCCATCTCTCAGAGCTTTTTGCTCATAGTGGTTCTATCTCCTTCTCCCCAGAAGCTCCCCTCAACTTCTCATCTCAACATGACTACCCCTAGGCTAATAAATCCATCTTTCGTCCTGCTTGTTCTCGACTCTATTTGGTGGTGTTGACACCGTTAACCTTGTCAGAGCTGTTCAGCAGAAAAGTCTTGCGTTTCTTTCCTTCACAGACTCTGAGAGTCTTTATTTATTTCTCTCCAAAGGTATGAACTTTCTCAGAGTCTCAGAGATGTCTGTCCTATCATTTACAGAATAATCTAAGAAAATCCATCCAAAGCTGATGTGAAAGGAGACCATCAAGATTTTCAACAGTACCCAGAAGTCCAACCCCAGTTTCTTCATACACAAAAGGTGGGATTATTCGATAGCAGCAGCCCTCCAATTCTGCTGCAGTCTGGCATTCTCAGATTAATGGAGATGGCCCAGTAGAGTAACGATTCTTTTTTTTTTTTTTTTTTTAAGATTTTGCTTATTTATTTGACAGAGAGGAGAGAGATTACAAGTAGGCAGAGAGGCAGACAGAGAGAGAGGGGGAAACAGGCTCCCCACTGAGCAGAGAGCCCGATGTGGGGCTCGATCCTAGGACCCTTAGATCATGACCTGAGCCGAAGGCAGAGGCTTTAACCCACTGAGCCACCTATGTGCCCCTAGAGTAACGATTCTGATGAGGAAAGGATAGTAAGGAGAAAAGTGGATACCTTTCCTGGGCAGGAGAAAGGAGAGATGTGCTAATTTAAATAGGACCCTTCAGTGAGAGGTCAACCCTGACTCAGGCTAAATACATGAACTGACCGTTGAGGTTACTTCTTAAACCATGAAACTGGAGTCACCATTCCATGGCTGCCATCATCCCCTCTGGAACCATACTTTTGCTACATCCTATGATTAAAACTCGACTTCAGCCTTGTTCCCAAGACCAGAGCACAATCTCATGCCCTTGCTTAGTAACATGCTTCTATATTGTTCCATAGAGCTTCAATCTCTTTTGGTAACTCCACTGGGTTGAATAGTATTTCTCCTTCCCCACTGATCCACTAGTCCCAAATTTGTGTCTACCCAGAAAACTTGGACCTTATTTGGAAATAGGGTCATCACAGATATAATAAGTAAGCAAAATGAAGTCATAATCCAGCGACTTCTGTCTGCAGAAGAAGAGAAAACAGAGACACAGATACACACAGGGAGAATGCCATGTGATAGTAGAAGCAGAGATTGGAGTAACATAGCCATAAACCAGGCAACACCAAGAATCGCCAGCAACCACCAGAAGCTAGGAGGGAGACATCGAACAGATTTTGCCTCAGAGCTTCCAGAAGGAACCAATTCTGTTAATAACCAGATTTCAGGCTTCCAACCTTCCGAATTGTGAAATACTAAATCTCCATAGTTTCAAGTCACCCAGTTTGTGGTACTTTTTATGGCAGCTCTAGAAAAGTCATGTAGGAACCACACAATTGTCCTTCCTCTTATCAATTCCCCTTCCCCGCTGCTGCCACCAGGATAGGAGCGCTGATTCCCAAACCCACCCCGTGATGGCAAGCTGCCCACTGGCTCTGGCAATGTGACCAAGGCCTTACAGCTCTCACCCCTCACCATCTGTCTCCCCTGCTGATGAGGAATTACCTGCCCAGAGCTCATACTAATCCCTGCCCTGAACACTCCACCATTACGTCCTGTAACAGGTAATCAAAACCTTCTTGCTCTCCTCTCGGGCACCATCTGATAGTCGGGACCCCCACCTGCCGCCTGGATATGCCCTCTGGCCACCCCCAGCCATCCAGCCATCCCCCGGGCTGCAGCTGGGTCTGTCTTCTTGCTTACCGCATCCCCCTGTGTTGAGAAGGGGTCTGTTCTAGGTCTGATTCCAGTCGATTCTACCACATTTCTGTTACTTAACGTTTTATGCCTGGCCGTGCTACCAAGTAAGGCAAGAAAGTTGGGGTTTGAATGCTCTGAAGCCTTGTCCCTCCTTCAGAAAGCATTGTCTGACTCCTGCCTCCACTTGCCTTCCATTTTATTTACCATGCAGTACGCAGAGCCCTTCTATCTGCTGGGCACTTGGCACCATTTAGATTCTCAAATGTGCTGGCAAAAGATTCTGTCTTTCTATGGGGAGCTTCTTTTGTTCTCTCATCCTTTGACTTTCTTTTTTCTTCCTTTCTCTTTCTTCTAAAACAAAAACAAAGGAATTTTAAATGAGCCAATTCACTGCTTGCAAAAATGGTCTTATCCGTATCTTGGTAAGTAATTAGTAGCATCAGAATCCTGACTGAATACATTTTTTTTTTCTGCTTCCCATTTCACCCCTTAACCCATACATCCTAAAAGCTATAATCTCCAAAATCAGAGCAAAAAGGCACTTCAGCTGTTTTTTCAATGCACAGAAAATGATAGAAAAAGATACGCACGCACGCACACATGCACGCACGCACGCACACCCCTATCACAGTTAGGAGGAATAGATGACACGGGCAGCCTCAAGAAGTCTGTCTGGGTGAGCATCATACATATCTGCAAAGGAGAGATGCAGAAGACCCACTCAGGCTGTCTGTGACACTTTGAGCAAGGAAGGGAAATACCTAACTTTGGAGATGTGCCACCAGGAAGAACGTGGAGTATTTCTGGAGCATTCCTCTTGTGGTGGTGTGTCAGATCACAACGTTGTAGAGCTGGAGGAACTCTTACCTGAAGGATGAGAAAGTCGAGTCCAGAGAGGTAATCCATTCTTTAAACCACAAGCTGTCAAATATGGCCACTCACATCTAGAAACACTTTTAATACTGAATCAGAGTCTATGAATTCCTGGAATGAAAGAAGGAGAAGGAGAAGGAGAGGGAGAGGGAAGAGGAGGGGGAGGGGAAGAGGGGGAGGAGGAGAAGAAGAAGTTGTTCTTGAGGTTACTTTTCTGTTAACATCAATAGGTGGGTCTTAAAGATTTCTGGTCATTTTGATCGCTCACCAACTGTGTTCCAGGTTTTCTAATGATACGTTGCATTTGCAAAGTCTGCCCTACTCGCACTGCCTAGTGGGTTATGGGATGGACGCCTCATCTCTCCTTTGTCCTTCTTTGTCTTCGTCTTCTCAGCTAATGTTTATTTATACACTGCTTATAATAAAGGGAGATTTGCTGATGATTTAGGATTGCCAGAAACCATGCTATGGCCTTTGGATGATTTAGCAGAAAGTGCAAATTGTCTCTCTATCCCCTTGGATCCTTTGCTGTTTACCAACTGTGTGTAAACAATATTAGGTGTGTTTCTGCTTCCACCAAGCAGACCTGAGTCCTTGGCAAAGAGCTACCCTCAGGCTTCGGAACCTTCTTTTCTTGCAGAGGACTGGAAGTGCTTGGGGATGTATATACCTTAGGGGGCAGCCCTTAATGACTGATGGGTTTGAGGAGATAATCCATGTGAATTCTAGTTCAGAAGGACTCTTGGTTTGCTACTATCCACAGTGCTCCCTTGGGGGACTGAGCTACAGTTATTCTCATGGAAGTTTGCTTACTATCAAAGTTTCTTAGCTCCTTTTGCTTCCTAGGTCCCACTTTCCTGCTTCCCTACTGGTTTTGCCTGAGAGCACTGTGTAGTAAGTCACTTGCACGCAAATCGTCATCTCGGGGTCTATTTTTAGGGACCAGAAACTTATTTCATGCTCCCAATGGACCCACGAGGCAAGTTTCCAGGGATGAAACAAATGAATCTCGGAGTGATAGAGCCATATTTCCTGTCCAGTGTCCCTGACAGTGGGGTTAGCCCTCCAGCATTCCTACCTCCCTGGTCCAGGCCCTGGGTGTGCTGGCCATTCTCGAAAACCACCCTTTTGCCTGGATATCTGGGGCCCAGATCACCTGCTAAGTTTTTGGCAGATATTGCCAGCCTGTCCACTAGGGAATCCACTATCTTTTTGCTCACTTCTCTGATTCCCGAGTTTCCTAACTCTGCACGCCTTCTCAAATTGCCTATGACCACTGATGAATGATTTAGACTCCAAATGGATATAGATAACCTATGTATCTTCAAAATCTTGAACCCACATACACGTGGCCCCTAGAGGGAGAGTCTAAGGCCCTTGGTACCGTGTGTGGTCCACGGACCTATGGCATTGGTGCCACCCGGCTTGTTAGAACTGTGGAATCTCAGGCACCACCCCAGACCCTTCTGAAATAGAATCTACATTTTAACAACACCCCTGGGAAGATCCGTATGCCTTGAACATTAAGCCCACACTCCCACGAAGCCAGTGATTTGGATTCTAGGCGGGTCCCCTAGCTCACCACCCTCTCTGGCATGAGCTCCCTGCATCAGTTTGGCCGGAACCATGCTGTCCGTGTCTATTCTTTTGATCTGTTAATCGCTCTCCTAGCTAAGGAATCTTGTCTCTCTTCTTACATCCATTTCCTTCTAAATCAATCCGAAGTGATTTTTCCTGGACAAAAATGGACTCTCACCTTGGGTGGGAACATAATAGCTATTTACCTAAAAGGCAGATAAGTTACCTCTCCTCTTACAAAAGAGGATATAACTTGTAGGAGAAACCAAAGTAGCAGGCTTAAGATTATTTTTGACTTCCAGCTTGAGTGAAAAATACCTAGTGCCTTAACTAGAGGGATGTGTTCTGAGGAAGGAGCCAAAATCGTGTGTCCTTCCATGTCAAATCATTTGTGAAAGGCAGCTCATTGAAGTTCATCTGCATGGAGGAGAGGCAGAGATTGCTGCACTCAGCTCTACTCTATGAGAGCTCTGAAGAGGCACCTGGTTGGAAACACAAACCTCTGTGGGAAAGAGAGAGAAATTTGTGGGAAAATAGAAGGAAGTCATGAAGAGATTGCTCCGGAGGTTTATTCTGTAATCTCTATAGACAGTTTTATTAAAAAGCCTTCCAGTCATAATAGGGCTGTGAGTGATGTTTGTCGAGCAAAGAAATAATTTGGTAGATTGCTGGTTCAGTGTGCCGGGCACAAGCTATTGCAACTACAAGGGTATCTGAAGGCATGGGGATTACTCTAGATCTTCCTCATGGAAGAATACCAATGGCTATGGTGTCTCTCCAAGGTCAGCAGCTCCTTTGAACACTATGGAAAATTCAGCATGGCTGTCACCATCTTGGTTTCCTTCCTACTCATTCACTATTTCCTTAGTTCTGAGGATGATCTTTTTTTTTTTTAAGATTTTATTTATTTATTTGACAGATTGAGAGAGAGAGAGATCACAAGTAGGCAGAACGACAGGCAGAGAGGGGCGGGGAAGAAAGCTCCCTGCTGAGCCTGATCCTCCATTCCAGAGGATGTTCTTTTTAATTCTCCCTTCTTTGGCCTCAAGCTGGTGAAAGGAAGAGATTCCCAATGTATATCAAAGAAAAGATTTTTTAAAAAATTAAAAAATCATTGAACAGGTAAGTTGACTAACTTTTACTGTACATTGTATATCCTTTGAGTCTATTGTCAGCAGAGTCTATGAAGGACCAGAAAGTAAACAATCTAGAAACCATAGGGTCTCTGTTGCAACATGTCTCCCACTGAAGACAGAAAGTAGCCACAGATAAGGCAGAAATGAATGAGTAGCTGTGTTCCAATAAACCTTTCTTCACAAAAACAAGTGGAGGGTGGATTGTACCCGGGCCCTAGTCTACTGAGACACCGTGATTCTTTCCATCACTGTGCCCAACCCGATCCGGGCCACCCTTATTCCTCAGGAGTGAGAGAATCACTTTCTTTTCCTTTCACACTCACCACCATCTAATCCATTCTCCTCAGGGTAGAGTGAACTTTAAAGCATAGGTTAGAACATGTTTGTTAAGATCCTCTGGTATGTTTCCCTTTCACAAAGCCGTGTGTCCTACTATCTGCTCAGACCACCTCATTCCCTACCATCATCTCTTGTGTCTATACAATCCATGTCTCTGTCACATTGCCTGTTTTTCAGTTCCTCAGATGCCCCAACCTCTTTTCCATCTCAGGGATTCCCACATGTGGTGTTCTGTCTGAGATGCTGTTCTCCTCACTCTGCCTGGATAGCCATTCTCTTCCTCTAGTTTATAGAGTTGATATCATGTCCCAAACTAACTCCAAATTTAAGAAAGTCTTCCTTGTTATCTTCTCCTGCGGTGGTCTTTTTTTCTCTTTTTCTTTTTCCAAGACACTTTGTACAATCTGTAATTATCAGTGCACTTACTTGTTTACCGACTGTCTCCACAGGCAAGCGTGAACTCTGGGACAACAGAGACTGTGTGTTGAGCACCGTGTCCTCAGTGCCAGAACCTACACAGGGTAAGAACAGACTCTAGATTTTTAACAAAAGGATAATCTGGTGAATGCATAAATTAGATTGTGGCGTGGTTATAAAGAGTTCCTCTGGGTGGAAACAGAGCAGTTTGCAGTTTACTACAGTTTACAACACCAGGACAACCCCAGGTGTTCTGAGGGAAAGAATGGACTGGCAAGAAGAGCCAAGTGAAGACTGAGACAGAATATGGGTGAGAACAAAGGACTTAGCAAGAAGCAAGCGTGACTGAGCAAATGGAAGACCCTTGAAGGCAGAAACCAGATTTCTCGATTTTTGTGTCAGTCCAAGACAGGGCACGTCTAAAGTCAGAATATAAATCCAGCAATGGAAAAAGAAGATAGTTTCTTCAGTGACTGCGATCATCAACTGCCAAATGTTTCTAGATTCCCCTGTAATGAGGGTGTTATCTGCCCATCTAGAGCTTTACGTCATGTTCATTGTTATGTCCTCCTTAGCATGGAATAGGGTTCTGCACATGGAAAGCCCTCAGCAAACCATTTTTGGTCAGATGAGTAACCCCAATGATGCACTCTGCTATGAACACTCTCTTGTTTGCTGACTAGCCCTACCCTATTCCAGTACAGTGCTCTTACACCGTGGCCCCCAAAGTAGCAAAAGCAAGCAGAAAGCCCTGGAATTTTCCCGTAAGCTGAGAGCCCAACTATAATCGGAGTGTGGATTTGAAAACGGAGGACCTCCACGGTTTCAGAAACAAAAAGGGATTGAATTCACCTCGGTGTCTTCCCCACACTGCCTCCTTTGGAGAGGTGGGGGAGGATGTCAGAGTAAATGAGATGAGCCCCGGAGACCAAGAGACAGACAGAGACCAAGAAGGGGGGCAAAGAAACAACATATTCCAATTCCCTGAGCTGTCAATCCCACACCTTTCACCCCACATCAAATTCTCTTCCAATTCTTCCTCTTAAATTGCAATCCAAAACACACTGCAGATGTGATATCATTTTCTCTGATAACTGGACCCTCCGAGTTAATGACTTTCCTTCCTTCCAGCGGGGAGACAATTTCGTTTTGCTTAATGTAATAATCTATTGTAGTCCGGTCCGTTCACCGCTGTGACCTGAGCCTGGGTTTTCGAGGAGCTCAGCCTCTCCCACCCAGCTGCACGTGAGAGAATTGTTACTGGTGCTATTGTACTTTGTGAATCGTGGAGCCACGGTGGGCCCCCATCCAGCTGGTGACCTCTGGTGACAACACCGAGGGGCTGCCAGGAAACAACACCGGACAGCACAGAGAACAAATATGTGCCTGGGAAGGAGAAAGAAACCGCCTGGTGCTATAGTGTAGCCCATCAGGGGTCCCTGGAGGGAGTCTAGGAAATGTGAGCAGCTCGGGTCTGTTGCCCACCTCCCCCTGAGTCACAGGTGGGCTCTGGGGCCCTCTTTCCCTTCAGCGATCTACACTTCAACCCAGAGGAATGTAAAGCGATTGCAGACTTGTGATGATGGGCCCCGGCAGCCCGGACACTACCTGAGTGAAGGCCGCAGAGCTGAGTGGGGAGACGCAGCTCAGAGAGAGCATGGGAGCTCCTGTGCCGGAACCTTCCTGAAACCAGGAAGAGGCTTTGCGGCTCCCCCACTGCTGACTCAGACGAAGGCGCTACGCCTTCTCCAACAGAGCTGACGAATGGGAGGGAGGCTAATTTGGTGCTGTTTGTTTCTCATTTCCAAGCCCTCATTAAAATAATCTGCTCCAATTGTCTAGCGAAGTTATTTTTTGCGCCTCCTTTCCCTTCACTGTATCAATGCCGTTTCAGAAGCAGCAGATTTCCGGGCGGAGGGGTCCAGACAGCTCTGTGCAGACTCAGAGGGGAGACAAGCGGGGCTCACGGATCTCTGGGAGCAGAGCCAGACCTCTTGGCAGCTGGTCGGGTGGGAATCCTAGACCCTCCACTCTCCCCTGGACTGGGTCCCCGAAAAGCATTGGACTCCTGGAATTGAGGGAGTCCACCTCCCTAGAAAATTCCTTTGATCGGAGAGTGAAAATGAAGGGAAATCTCAGTTCTGAGTATTATAATTGGAAAAGGATTCTCTAGGGAGAGAATGAGGAAGCCCAAAATAGATTTCAGGATTTTGATTCTCTCGGACACCCACGCATGACATGGTTTAGCTCACGCTGAGATGACTTAAAAAAAAAAAAAAAAAAAAAAAGCTGTTCATTTAATCAATATTTGCTGAGCACCTACTAGGTGATAGCCAGTATAGATGGTGATGTGGATACAGAGACGAGTGGAATATGGGCCTATCTCCTTGTCTATGTCTGACTGCTTTCTCTCTCATCTGCTTCTAGGATGCTTCTATCTACAACTCAGCATCCACTACCGTCTGGGGTCCTTCACATCCTCCCAGGGGATCTGCGCCTTTCCCTGTAGACTTAATCCTGACTCATGCCTCTGGCCCTCTTCATCTCCCAGCCACTTGGATAGAAATTTGGCTTGGGTAGAAATAGAAATAGAAATAGAAATTAGCTTAGATTTTGCTGTTCCAAATGCATCTGTGATGCTTGCCTCTTAGCTACTGCCCAGCCAGGCCAGCTTCACCTCCAGACCCCTTGAGTAGGGCCATTAAATACCAGCCCTGGAGGGGATTAGATTCAGTTGGGGGCACAGAACACTTAGGCATGCATGGGTCCTTGAAACTGACAGGACAGCCCATGGCAGAAGTCCAAGGGCCCATTCCTGTCCTTCACCTCTCTGAGCTTCATTCCCCACCATCAAATCCCAGCTGAAGATGCAAAACCAATGAGGTTCTCCCGCCCCAACCTGATGGTCCAGGACCAAGTGGCAGCCTTCTATTCTATTCTATTCTATTCTATTCTATTCTATTCTATTCTATTCTATTCTATTCCATTCCATTCCATTCTATTCTATCCTGTCTATTCTATGACAAGAATATTTTTTTCTGCCATTGATTATAATTCATGACAATGACGATTGTTAAACTACCTTTTATTACTGTAAATTGCCACCTACTATGTGCCAAGCAGTATTCCAGGTAGTGAAAACACAGAAGTCAGTAAGACACAGTCACTGCCTTCAAGGAATCTACTCAAAAAAGAAAAGAAAAGAATAGCCTCTTTAATTTTTGACGGCACCCAAAGAGTTTTTATACATGTAGTGTAGAGATTAATAAAAATGTCTTCTTTCCCCAACATGTTTCATCTTCATTCCATTGTATATACTGCACTGATGTGCCCCTTGCTCTCTCCTTTTCCAACCCCCACCTGCTCCCTCTTATCCCAAAGCAGAAATGCCTCTTGCATTCAAGTGTATTTGCATGGTCTTCAGGCACTTCATGTTTCCACAATCAACATATTTTAAAGTCTTGGGAAAGGTTTTTAATTGGCTGAAATGCTGATTGCCATAACAACTGGCTAATGAACCATCTGGTAGCACATGTAATATTTATTTATGAATTAAACTGCCATGCACTATAAAGTCTAGTTTCCTCTCAAGGACAGCATGGGGGACACCTTTGGAGAATGCAAGTTCTCTGCAGGGGGTTGCTTAATGGGTCTCCAAAAAGGGAAGAGGGAGGCAAAAAGGGGGGAAATGGTTCTTGGTACTGGGACAGGCATGTTTTCGTGTCAAGTGGAAAACACAGTGATCAAACGAAATGGGCAGAAAGACACAGTGGGGAGGCTCTCACAGTAGGGGGCTCTCAGGCCTGGGAGCCAACTTTTCCTGATAGTCTGCACTTCCATGTATAAAAAACTCTCAACAGGAATTTGTTCCTCCTGAATTTTAGTAACTATCCCAGTCTCTAGTTGGGATTATCAGGTCAGAAACTGGAGATGCTGAAAATATGGGAAGTGGCAATAGTCACATAGAGTCAGAATCGAGGAGCTGATCTTAAGGTTTTTATTTTGAGACCAGTACCTGTCACAAGGACTTTCTAATCTAGGGGCTTATTTTAGGGGATCAGAGACACTCTGAGTATCTGATTAGAGTGGTGGACCTTTCCTAGAAAAATACATATACACATATTCATGCAAAATATCATTATCCCTCACCATGTGCCTATAATCCAATTTCAGGATTTGAAAATGCCAGGTTCAGACTCCTGGGTCACTCCTATGAGTGTTTTCAATATCCACAGGCAATCATGTGATAAGGTCAGCACTTTTTTTTTTTAATACCCACTAGATGACATATCAATCCAAGATGAAGGTAGCAAATAGGAGTTAACACCATGACTCACTGGGTCAGAGGAGGCATTCAGTAAATATTAGCGTTGAAGGTTGAGCAGGTCCAATAGATAGTAGCTTTTTTTCTTCACCTGATTTTTGAACCAATTAAAGGACAGACTGGAGGCAGGCAAATGGAGACCAAAGGTGAGTTTTCAAAAGTTATTTTTATAGGGTAGTTGGAAAATGTGACTTAGGTTTCTTAAGATTGGACCCCAGAATCATAGACTTACCTTCTAGACATAGACTATTCTGGAAAGAGACTGGTCTTTTCCATAGAAGAGACCCCTGGAATGCACACTCTATAGACAGGTAGATTCCAAAGAGAAGGGATGGAGAAGGAGGCTGAAGAATGTTAGGCGAGGGGACATCACTCCGAACAAAGAACATCAGGAATGGAAAGCAAGTGTTATCTTGCAATCTCCTTTTCCCCCCAATTTCCCTCCCCTTTCAGGGGAAATCAAAAGCAGTTTCTCCTTGCAAATGTTCAGGACTTAGAAGCTGGGAAGCCATAGATGTGTTAGGAGTGTGGAATTTGGAGGCAGACAGACCTGCATTCAGACTCTCACTCTACCACTTATTAGCACTGTGACCTTGAATAGTGAATCCCTCCCAGCCTTGGTGTCTTCAGGGGCAAAATCTTGTGCAGATAAAATCTGTAAATATTTTTATATCGGGGAGGAACTAAAATGGTCATTTATCTTCTGTCCCTATTTAAGGTCAAGGAGGGAGGAAATGCATTTGAAAAACAAAGCATTTGGAAAGGGGGAAGGAGGGCAGGAGAGCCGATGCATTGTTGGGAAGAGCTGAATCCTTAACAGGATCAAGGCAAGAGGAGAATGCCACAGCTAGAGATTTGGGAGCTGACCCAAACATTCTCAGTACAAGACATCAGGAAAACGACTGACTTTTACACACACACACACACACACACACACACACACACACACACACACACCACAACAGAAATCAGCGCACTGGGGAAATGTAAGCAAACCAGATGGGCCATCAAGGTCTCTCCCTTTTGTGCTGAGGTGGTTTTTGACTGTGTGTGGCTTTTGGAGTTTGTTTGTTCATTGGTTTCTAGTTGTGTTTGCTCTAGGCAACACTTGAAAAGAATATAAACAAAAAGGGGGGAAAAAATCCTTACTCTTGTCTGCTGCCTTGTAATTATCCACCAGGCCTCCACCAAACCCGACAAAGGATTCTGATCTCTTTAGACTCTTTTTTTCTCCCTAGCTTCTTCCATTTCTTCCTTCTTCCCTCCCTCCCTCTCTTCCTTCCTTCCTTCTCTTTCATTCTCTCCTTCACGCTCTCTTTTTCTGTCTTTATGCCTTCTTCTCTTTTCTTCTCTGCACATGAGCAACCCCCCCCCCCACACACACACACACGCCCAAGTAAAAACGAAAAAGAAGAAACAAATGAGATGTCCTCTATCTGTCCCAGGGGGCCAGCCTCTTGCCCTGTGTATTCTTCCCTCTTTGCTGTCATCAAAAATCTCTTCCTCAGCACCCCCAGAAAAATCACACACCTCATCTGTTAACTAATGGCAGAGGCACTAAAAACATGTAATTTCTTAAAGATAGTCCTGGATATTGGGTATATGTACCAATCAGCAGAGAGAACCTCCTCTATGATTTGAAGGGGATGAGGCCTCAGTTTGATGGACATCGGATATATTTTTAGTTTGCAGTGGGGGAAGGGTAATGTAGGGGTAACCAGGAAAGAATGGAGAAAGCCCAACCCTATTTCGTTAAATTCCCATGAATATGCAAAAGAGGACTAATTGCCCTCTTCAAAAACTAATCATTCTGAATTTTACAAGCTGAATTATAAAAACTGACACACACTTATTTTTCTCTTTTATTATATTTGTAAGCATTACTCCTACTGCAAAGAAAATCAAATCCTATTTTTATCGGGTGCTGTCATCTCCCGTTTTCTCGCTCCCGACCCCGGTCCTCCCCTCCCCTTTTGCTGAATGTTGCAACATTGCCATGTGTATTAATTGCCCTGCGAAACGCACTTGAAGTCATTAGAATTCCCCATTCAAAACTATTATCTTGTACCATTATGCCTTTGCATTATATTTATTTAAATGTGCCTCTTCTGAATTAGCTCATTTTTAACAGCTAGCCATGCCTGAAATATTGTTCCCATCCAAGCTGCTCTCATATCATTTTTCTCTCCTCTGTGGAAGAGATGTGTGCACTCCAGCCTCCTACCCTCCCAGGGGCAGCTTTGTTAGAAGGCAGAGGTTGCTTCTGTGTAACAGGTTTCCTTGAGAAGAGGATCCCAGGCTGACGCTGTTTCTGCGATGTGGGAGTCCCGGGGGTCCGGATTAGGCGCAGCCTCCTCCGGAGAGTAGGTTCCTTGCTACCTCTTGTACTTGGTCATCATCTCTTTTCCGGGCGCTGACAGAAGAGAGGAAGAAGTCAAGCCCAAGTCTCTCGCGGCTTGTTTGCTCTTGTGCTCTAAACAGTCCAACGGTGATGCCCATTATCACTGGCGACATCCCAGGAGTCGTCCACTGTTCACCTGGCCGTCCTGCCCCCGGGGCAGAGAGATAGATCAGATGGCCGCTCAAATTATCTCCCAGACCTGAGTGCCTCAGGGCTGCTCAGGAAGTTCTGATACCACTTCTTTGAACTTTCTCTACTAAGATTAAATTGATGTCTCCGTTAATCACACTGTCCCTTCACTTGTCCACTAGACAACTGACTTCCAACGCCATGTTGTTTCCTATCAGATCAGTGCCGCAAAAAAGAGGTAAAGAAACTTTTCAGTCTTCCATTAACCCTTAAGATCTCCTACTTCACTCTGTCCTCCTCGACAGTGGACTTGCTGAATCCTGAGGAGAAAAAGAAGTGACTGGGACTTAGGAAGTGCAAGGAATTGACTGAACTTCCCCCATGAGAAAGCCCTCAACATACCTTGTGGCTCTTCCTACCCAGCTTCCTTCCCTTGTAAGGGTGCGTCTGACACAGCCACAGCCTCTTCCTTGAGGGAAGGGAAGGTCCCTCCTAACCTTCAGTGAAGAACATCTGGACGTCCACGCCAGAGCACTCCCAAGGGAGACCCTGGTGCTGTAGGGTCTGCACTACTCTCCAGCTTGCATCTTGGAAACCTTCCTGCGCAGCCCGATCCCCTAAGAACACAGAGATTGTAGGGATGACCTTTTCCCTCATAAATATATTTTTCTCTAGCAAGTAACAGCCAGAAAAAGCAAACACATCCCTAGCTTGCTATTTCAGCCCACAAGTCAAGACCTCCATTAACAATGCTTTCTCTCTAAAACAACCAAACCACACAAGATTGCTTCTCTTCCAGAGAATGCCCAGTGATTGCGCAAGTGGCTAAGGGCCCCTGCCCTTGAATATCCAAGTACCAGGAGACGTGGGGTGTGATGAACGTCAGACTGGGCTAGGATAGGGGTTGGTGGAGCTGATAGGTAAGAACGAGACACATACCCATACCTGTGAGGAATTGGCCCCTCTGTAGAGGGGGAGGCATGGAGCAAGGAGATGGGATAGAACACTTTTTTCTTTTTTCTTTAATTTTCAGATTTTTTTTT
>CM053618.1:28164728-28224708 GCA_028646535.1 Procyon lotor
CTCTCTTGTTCCAGCACTAGGGATGTGTCGCAGGCTACTGCAGTCACCCTCTGTCACAGAAAGCTCCTGCTCCGATCCCCTCACTATGTGCTGCTAGGCTGAGTCCAGAACAAACAATTCAATGAAAAGGCCATTGAGCTCCAGGGGTTTCCACTCAACTTTAGAAAAATGAGACTTCCAGAGGCTGTGGAAACACAGGGTAGGGAACGGGGATACTGAGGGTCGGGGGTCTGCACACCAGCCACATGGTCTTGTCCTCTCTGCATCTGTTTCCTTATCTGTCACGTCAAGGATCTGAGTAAGGGGACTTTTTGATTTCCCCTTCAGAGGCCCGAATTCTCTGAGCTCATGTAATTATGTAGGTGGGTCACGTATCGAATATGTAACAGGGACATTCATCGGCTTGTTGCCTTGTTAGGGTGCTAGATAAGGACTCTTGTTAATTTAAGAAGCATGCATCCATTTACTTATTAAACTATGCTCTTTCCCAAGGAGTTCAGATACAGTCGCTGCTTTTCTTCTCCTAGAGCCCTCAAGAATGGTTCAGTGGGTTTTCTGGACAGATTACAATGGACAGTGATGAAAATCCACTCAAGTTCTTATTATTACTGAAAGGTAATTAGGAACAAGCAGGAAGAGGTAGTGTGTTTAATTTAGATGTGCTTCTCAAATCCAAATTCAATCTATCCTCTCCCCTCCCCTAGCATCCAAATAGACACCAGCTCATGGTTCTGTGCTCTGTGATTACTTAGCAAATGCAACTGACTGACTGACATCACTTAGAGAAAAAAAGAATTCATCTAGATAAAAATTCTGAAACATTGATGTTTGGCCTAAGACTAACAACGAGAACAATAATAGCTAATATTTATTGAACATTAGAAGCTGAGCAAAATAAGGACAGAGATTTCTATCTCCTTGCTAATTGTTACATCCCAGAGGCTGAAATAATGTCTAGGACATAGAAAGCACTCAATAAATATTTGTTTAATAAATAAATGAATGAGCGTTTACCATAAATTTGGTTTTACAGATTCTCTTGAGAAGCGTTACTATTACTCTCAACCACGTTAGGGAGGACGGAACCAAATCTAAGAAAATGCAAGTGATTTGCCGAGTTCTCACGACTAAACATGGGCAGCACTGGGATTCATACCAACTTGTCTGGTTCCAAATCTACTTTAACCATAGGGCTACACACTCTCTGAAAACACTATTATTTCCTTTAGTATCTAATCTGAGGCAAGAATATGTATTGCTCATTTATGATCCATTAATAGATTTTCTCCTAGCAAGAGAAAAGAGCAGAGAAAGACGCTCCCCTGGCTCCCCGAATCCTACGTAGAGACAAGTCAAAAGTTCCATTTCTCTGAAAAGGAAGGTTCAGCACCAGTCAATTTGCAAGTTTGTACACTAGGTGGCGAACAGCAGGTTAGCACATGTCTTCTTAAGGCCATGTAGTAGGATTAAGCATGGATTAAGTGCGTTGTATGTGTTGGTTGGAGGATGGAGCAGCAAACACTGGAGACATACATAAGAGAAAGAACTTTGGCCTACAAGAAGGGGATTGGAAAAGGACCATGAATGGTAGGACCATGGGATTGGTTTCCTCCCTCTCATTCCTGGACACCTAATTCATGTCATCCACTCTCCTCAATGCTGACGACCCAGCAATGAAGAAGACAGGGTCCCTGCCTTCTTACGGAGCTTGAGAGCTCTGTATAACCCATGGTATATACGGGTATACCATGGGCTCCAAACATGGTTTTTTGGAATGATTCCAAGCTTCTTTCTCTTCTTTCAGTCAGCCCTGCTGACTAAGGTGGAGGGAATCCTACTGGAGGGTTTGCGAGAATCTTCTCAAGTCCAAAAGCAACCGAACAAACATGAATTGAGTTCTCCCTTTTTAATTATTTCCAGTACATTAAAAAAACTGTCATAAATTATACACATCTTGATTTTATCCTACCTTTTCTTTTTCTTTTTTTTTTTTTTTCCCTAATCCTTCATTGGTTGGGGAAAATAGGCTCTTTGAAGCACAAATGCTCAAACCAAATCTGATATTCTCAGACTGTCTTTTATTACAGTTAACTTGCACAAAAGGAGAGTAATCATGTGCTCATTGCCAATGCTTGTCAAAAAACTATAAACTTGATGTTGAAAGAGATCTTAGAGACAATGGATTTTAACTTTTCCTATTTTACAAATGAGTCTACTGAAGCCCAGAGAAGGAATGGGACTCTTTATCAAGGTTAGAGAGACAATTGAAGTAATAGCCCTAGACCCGAGGTCTTCTATTACCTAATCCAGGATGACACAATTGCAAGGCTTCAGATGAAGAAGAAAAGACCAAGAAGAAACTTTAGGGGAGGAGAGCAATACAGGTTATCTCAAGTACACTGGGTGCTAACTGTACAATAGGCCACAGCTTAAGTTGGTTTTTTCATGAGAACAGTTGGTATGCTCAAGTCAGCCTTTTCCAGAGGTCTCTGCTTCACATTTAGCAGGATGGCAAGAACCCAAATGGCAGTTGGTAGTCCTGGCCTCGCTACCATGTGCCTAGACCTGTAGCGCCACCTTCAGGAGGCTCTCAAAACCTTCAGCTTCTCCACACTTGGACTAAATGTCAATGCCGGCAATCAGTCATACTCCTTCTTCACACTTGTGAAGATACTATGCTGTTTCTTAGATCAAATCCAGCCTTTAGAATCTGACATCAAAGGACTGACCCGATGTAAATAGCCATGGTTTACTGACTTTGGATCATGTGCCACACACCTGCCTCATATTTCCATGTGACTTCTAATTTGCCCCCAAGTCCAACGAGTTTGTTGTGATACCTGTGAGTGCTGTTTGCCAAGCCTATTCCAGTCTTCTCCCGTGGAACACACTGTAAGATTGGACTTTTCTGAACCCCTTGCAGTAAAGCATGCTTAATTTGACAGGAAAAGCAAGCACACGATTCACAGGGTACCCCTGCCCCTCTGTCCCCAGATGGGCATGAAGTACAAGAGGGAAAGTAACCTTTTTTAAGCTGCAGAGACTCAGAGGATTATTTGTTACTGCAGTGTGACCTAGTCCATCCTGACTTGTACAGCTGTTGTTATTAGTCTCATTTTATGAAGCAGGACAGTGAGGCTCAGAAAGGTATGGTAATTTGCATCTAATAATCAGTAGAGTAAGGATTCAACTTCAAGCCCAAACATCTGATTCCAAAGCTAGGGATCTTTCTACTATAAAAAGGTGTCTATCCAGTCAGCCTGGACCTCACAATTGGCTTCTGCATTCAATCTCTTATGTGTCCAATAGTTGTTATTAAATTTTTATTGTTTGTCTTTCTTAAATACCACTTCAATCATGTCTTTCACTAACTCAAAAACCTCTGGAACTCTGTATCCCCTCTATAATACATGGGAGAAAAAAATAAGCAGTAGGAAATCAGGTCTTTCCTTTCAAACAACTGCTTGCTGTTGCTTCTACTGCCCAAGACTCTGACATCACATATATGTTATACTAATCTAGATAAGCCAACAAAAAGGGATAGGGCAGGACTACAGATTGCCTTCTGGCTCTAGAGATCCTGTAGATGAACCAGATCTTTGGGAATCACTTTAACTTTCTATTTACAAACTCACTCTTCAAAATGTATCAGGAGAAATCAGTTCTATCTCATTGTAAGCTACATCCTTTCTGGAACTTTCTCAGACACTTTAATCACTATGCTTCTCTCCTTTATTTCCCACAGTACTAGGAATGGCCCAGCTCTCACCTGCAAAGGAATTCCAAAAAAAACCCAGATCAAATCCATTTGGAAAGATTCAACTACTTCACCTCCTACCCTAGGTTGGGTTCTGATTTCCCATGGCACCTACATGCTCTCTTGAAATATTTCTCAGCATTGATATTTACAGAAAAATAATAAACATAATCCACATTGGCGCACATATTGATCCCCAGATTTCACTGACATTTACGAATAAATGATGGATTGCCTTTTTTGTGAGCCTGGCTGAGCTGACCTATGTGGCCTGTACATAATTTACTTTTGATTAAAGGAGTGCTTCAACATCGAGATTCTGTTTGGGAACGCTGGGCAAGATCAATACGTTTATGACACAAACTTTCAAACAATGTACTCCGAGCGAGCAAGAAGTCTCTGCTGTCAACTCACCTCAGATTGAGTGGGGGGTGGGGTTTAAAGGGAGAAGAAAGGCCTAGAATTCCTGAGAATTAAGCGCAGGACACCATTTAGAGTCTGCAAACAGTGGTTTTGCTCTTCATACCTTTGGTCTTGTACTGCTGTCAAGCAAGACTGCTATAAGGGATTTTAAGGGCCCAAGATCTTTCCTAAACATCATTAGAGGAATGGCGGGGGGGGTGGAGGGGATTATGGCAGTTGATTAAAAAGAGCAAACCTTCTGAGAGGGCTGGACATTTTCCTATCCAATGTTGTATATCTTTCTGCCTACCCTGGAGAGGCAGAACTTACCTGACAGATGATGTCATTTGTTTTCAGACATTTGAAGCTTAATGTTTTCAATGTGTTCTCTAGTTTGCCATACTCCACACCAGCCCTTATTGCCTCACCTTGGGCCTGTTTTATTAAGTTTTGTTCCTATGTCTTCCCTGAAGACATTTTGTGGTATCATTCTTAAGTTATATTGCTTTGGTGATGGTTTTTCTGAATGTCCTGGTCCAAAAGGAAATCTTTATTCTCTTCATGATTATATCACTGATTCTATGAAATGATGATGATGATAATAATGATAATAGCTAACATGCATAGAACATGTACTATCTTAATCTGTTCTGCTGGCTGCTGTAACAAAGTACCATAGCCAGGGTGGCTTATAAACAACAGAACTTTATTTCCTACAGTTCTAGATACTGAGAAGTCCAAAATCATGGCACCAAGAAATCTGGTGTCTGATAAAGTTCCTCTTCAGGTTGAGACTGCTGACTTTTAGCTCTGTCTTCACTTGGTGGAAGGAGCTAAAGATCTCTTTTATAAGAACTCTAATCCCATTTTATAAGAATCCTAAGTCCCATTTAGGAGGGCTCTACCTTCATGACCAAAGCACCTTCCAAAACCCCACTTCCTAACTGCATCACATTGAGCATAAGGTTTTCAACATATGAATTTGGAGGTGGTGGGGAAGACAAACATTCATATCATAACACATCCTTGCCTCTCAGGGCTCACAACAAGTCTCTGTGGGAGGTAGTGTCATTATCTCCATTTTCACAATGAGACAACGAAGACTTTGAAAGTTTCCATCACTTGCTCAAGATGGCATGGCTGGTGACTGGCAGGCACCAAGTTCAAACTAGATGTTTCTTACTCTAGGCTTTCTGCTCAACCATCTTGCCTGCTGCCACTTCCCTAGTTACAGAATAAGCTCCATGAAGACAGGAGCTATGTGTGCTATCTCACTTTAGCCCCAGTGCCTACATGTTGTAAATACACACTCGTTAAATGTGTGTTGCTTAGCTGAAGTTGAAAGGAGCCCTGGCCTACCAAGTACAATTGCATTAGGATGCCCTGGCTAAAGGGGGTAATGGGAGCAAGGGGTGGGAGAAGCCTGAACCCCAGCCCACACTCTACCCACCAAATCGAACATACTAGCTGTTGGCTACATCAAGTTGGAAGAAGGAACTCCTTTTTCTAATTTGTACAATGATATCATATAGGTTGATGGTGGCATTCATGGAGCTTCGGGTAATTCAGACAATTGGGATCCTGAAAGGGAGCCCACAGCCAGTGACTAGAGGGATTGAGGTCAACACTTGGCATTCCAGGGTGGGAAATGGAAGCAAAAGAAAAAGGCGAGTAGTAACAGACACTTAGTTAGAAAGGAAATGCTGTCTAATGTCTAGAGTCAACTGATGTTTTCTGTCCCATTTTCCCATTCGTATTCCCCACATTTTTTTTTCATTCTTCTTGGTGTTCTCCATGGTAGAGCCGATACCATAATCTTCCATCTCCTCTTGAGCCTCCTCTTTCTTTTTTGCCTCCAACAGATATTTATCATGCATTTGCTATGCCCCAGGCACCACGCTAGAACTGGGCATAGAATATTACAAAGACAGATCTGGTCCCTGCCTTTGTGGAGCTTGCAGTCTAGCTGGTGGGGGAAGAACAAAGGATGGCCACTGAATAATCCATTATAATACGAATATGCTTTTCAGAATAACAACCAGTAATAGTTATCATTTATTGAGGGATTGGGGTGCATCAAGAATTTTGATGAGCACCTTTAATGCATTATCTCACTAGCCTTTACAAAACCGTATGAATTATGCATTATCTCCTTTCTTTAAGGACTTTACCCCGGAAATACCATCCTAAATGAGATGATGAGAGGTAGTTCAAACTTCTTCCTATCAAATGCCCCACTCATAATCCCTTGGTTATTTCATGTATTTCTCTGTATTTGCTTGAATTTTAATGCCAATATTATCTCTCCTATCAATCTATCTCCAAAGATAAGCCTGAGAAATTCAGCTTCCAAGACACTTTAATGTCCCGAAGTTACAGCATTTTATTTCATAGCTCTGCATAGCTTTTGCCAGCTTTCCCTTTTGGTGTGTGAGTCACTGATTACCCTTCTCCTTGGTGCTGAACCCCACCCCCACCCCACCCCTCACTGTGTATGACTCATGCAGGACTTACTAAGTAAGAAATAACCCGAGTCCTTACCTCTAAAGCAGAGCCATCCTTCCTTGGCATTCTGTACCTAATGTTGAAGATATAACTGTCATTAAAGTAGAATTTAGACTTCCATTAGTATGGTTTATGACTGTCTTTCTTGCAACTTCCATAAGGAAATATCATTCCTTTGGGCTGAGCCACAGAATAGAGACTAGTAGATGCTGTATTCAGGTATAGGATGCCAACATAATACATAAACCATTGTTGTTTACATGTTATGGAGACTGCACTGTTTTATGGCCCATCTTAGTAGAAGAACTAGTGTGGGATCACTCTCCTGTACGACAGTGTGGCAGACTTTCACCTGAATGGAGTCCCATGGTACAAAGAGAATTAGAAGGTTAACATTTACAGAATGCATAACATGTATCAGACACTGTGCTAGAAATTTTATATTTGCTATACTCTTTATTCCTCCCCCCCAAAAAACTTGAAAGATGATATTATGATTGTTATTTTTCAAGTTTGAAAATTGAGTCCCAGTGAGGTTAAGCAGTTTGTCCAAGATTATTTGGTTAACTAGTAAAAGGGCCAGGATTCAGAATCAGGCCTAAAAAGCACTGAAACACTCCCACTTCCACCCCATACCATGCTGCATTGATTTCTAGAAGACACAGGAGAGAGTGGGGCTGGTGACATGTGGCCCTCATTGGCTTCTTCTGCGGTTCTCAAAGTAGGAGGGTGGGCCAGTCCATTAGCATTACCTGAGGACTTGGTAGAAATACATTCTGGGGGCACCTGGGTGGCTCAGTGGGCCTCTCCCTTAAAGCCTCTCACTTCGGCTTAGGTCATGATCTCGGGGTCCTGGGATCGAGCCCCACATTGAGCTCTCTGCTCAGCGAGGAGCCTGCTTCCCCCTCTTTCTCTGCCTGCCTCTATGCCTACTTGTGATCTCTCTCTCTCTCTCTCTCTCTCTCTCTCTCTCTGTGTTAAATAAATAAATAAATAAAATCTTTAAAAAAAAAAAAAAAGAAATACATTCTGGAGTCTCATCCTAGACTACCCCAAAGCAGAAGATGGGGCCCAGTAATACAATTTATCAACTCTTCTAGGTAACTAGAGCTTGAGAACCCCTGGCCTATCTCATTCTTTGAACCATACTGGGTATTAGTCACCACTTTTGCCTATCAAGTGAGAAGTTAAGAAAATTCCTTTGGAACCAGGTGAGAAGATGCTAGCTAGGTAAGAAATTCTTGACATTTGTCCTGGTAAAGAAGAGACGTTGAAGTAGACCATACTTGTGGGGTACAGAGTCGTGGTTCCCAAGTTAAGAAACTCAGAGAGGAGGGACCTAAGAAGGATTAGAGTTCACCGTCAAGAGTATTAGCAGTTTTCGTAGAAAAATGGGCATAGGACTGAGGAAAGCTAGTCAGAATGTTATAGGATTTCCAGATTCAAAAAAGTGATTATACCTCATCCCCCAGTTTTTTTTCCTAAAGCATTTCTCTTTTAAATGCCTACCTCATCTTTCCACTGAAGAGGATCAAGAGAAAAAGTTTTGCCTACCTTGGGGCTGATAAGGACAAGAGCCTGTTTGGGGAGGGTGCTGGCAAGAAGGTGGTTGACAAAATCATAAGGAACTCCCAGGATCCTACTTTTCACATGAGTCTTCTTCTCGGTAGTTTTTCTCTCTTTAATTTGAGTCTCTTTAATTTGTGATGAGTCTGTGTGTGTGTGTGTGTGTGTGTGTGTCTATGTCTGTGTCTGTGTTTTACATGGTGAGGTTGGAGAAGTGAGTGTTGTTTGCATTTTATGTTTTATTCTCATAATGGTACCCATTCCTTAGAGGCTGGCCTGGGGCTGGAAAGTGAAGATCATTGACAACTGGATGAAGACCCAGACAAGACAATCTTAAGGGATTTGGGGAGCTGGTCTTACAGTAAACCCATCTATGGGACAGCACTACCTCATATTTAACAAGCAGATATCTGATTAAATTTATATCAAATATAGCCTTGAATTTAGAAATTCTCTCTCTCTCTCTCTCTCTCTCAAGGTCCCTCCCTATCTTTAAAGCCTTGGAGGGGTAAAAACTTCACAGAAATTTTACATACAGGGTTAGGGGAGTGTATAATATCTTAGAAGTCAGTCAGTCTATCTCTAAGGTGTTCCCTGGAGAACTTTTTGACTGAATTATCCTTTTAAAGATACAACTGAGATCCTATCAGTCCTTACTCAGAATTCTTCAATAGTTCCACGACCTGCAGAGTAAAGTCCAAAATGTTCAACATGAGACACACAGCACACCCTGAATAACCTGATCCTTGATCCTACCTTATGCCTCAAGCACACCAGAGGACTGTCCTGGCGGTTCCCTACAAAATCTGGGCTCTTTTATGCATCCTGGGCTTTACCTCGGCTGCTCCCTGGATGGATGTTCTGCTGATCTTTCCTCTTCTGTCTACTGAAATGCTGCTTATTTGTCGAGGCCTGTCTGAATGCTGCCTCGAGAGTGTGGCTCCTTCACTGATCATCCCAGGCAGAGGGAGGGCTCTGCCCTCCTTTCCCACAGTGTCACTTCCTTCGCTCCCAGTTTCAGCCCCCATTAGCTATTAGGCAGGCAGGCCATTAAACTTGTCTGATACTCAAGTTTGCTCATTTATATTTTTCCTAGCTCCGTATGTTGGGAAGATTAAATGAGACAGAATTATAACATGCCAAACGCAGATCACTTAAATCTTCCTTCCTCCCCTTTTCCTGTTCCTCTATAGTACTTTTCCACTCTGGCATGAGTTTGATTCACTCTTGGCCTGGTTATCATGTCTTTAAAATGAAAAGGTCCTGAATGGCAGAGGTCATCTTCTTCAGCATCATTTTCCCAGAATGCATTGCATTGCACTCTGCATTGAGACTGTACTGCAGATCTGCTTGCTGGATTTGTATTCACATGCACTCCAGATCCGCCTAACACCAACCAATGGTGACTCTTTTTGCTCGATTGCTGATTTGCTAAATTGGCCCAATACAATTTCCCCAGGGATGATGGAGTGGAGTCGAGGGACCACCCTGTGGTCCATTGCATCATCTCTATCCCTCTCCACAGTGTATATTCCACATCTCCGTCTTTGCTACATCTCCCTGCTTTATTGACAGGCTCTGCCTATGACTTGTTTTGGAAAGAGGATTGCACGTGGCTACGAAATACACCCATCTAAGCAGAGGTGTTAAGTACTCTTGGGTAATTGGTCTGGAGGCTTCCACCGTGATGGCAGCATCTCCCAGAAAGTGGCCACTCCTTTGACCTGGCTTCTGAACGAGAAGGTGGGTGAAGCTGAGCCCCGCTGCCTCACGGAGACTCCCAACCCTCACATAATATGGAAATGAAAGAAACACTGCTGCTCTAAGCCCCTTCAAAACGGGAATTGTTGCTGCAGCAAAAGCTGCGTAGACTACACCTCCAAACTCCCATCTGCGGGGTTGGCTCTGGGCCCAGGCATTCAGACTTCCTAGGCTCCTGCTCCTAAACTCCTCTCTCTCTGAGATTTGCTTTTATAAAGCTCCACACCTAAATGGCAGTATGTACTGTAACTAAATGTGACCATAAAGAGGGAAAAGTTATAATGTTGTTTCAGAAAATTGTTGTTCTCATTACCTACCTTATTGCCATATGTTCTAATCTAAAGCACTACGACATGGGGAATTATGGTGACACGAAGATGAAGCGATGTTCTGGCTAACGATACCCCCCAAATATTTATTCTAGTTCCCTCCCCAGCGGTACCCACATGCATAATTGATGTTGGCTTCCTCAATTAGAAGTCCAGGGCATAAAGAAAATGAGGACGAGGCCGTTTGCATTTCTGAAGCCTGACAAGGAAAGATTAAAATCTTTTATGAGTTCTCCCCTATCATCTGTGGAATGTGGCACTCCTATATTTCATTTTCTCAGGAAAAAATAGTGTTTGCATTATTTGGAGAAAATCATTACGAATGCAACTAGTCAGCAGCCGTGGTGGGCCCTGTTACATTACCGTTTCTGAGTTATGTTTTTTACTTGGCTTTCTCTACAAACTCTTATTTTTTTTTTTTTTTTTTAGGTTGCGGGTAAGGAAAGGGACAAAATGCAACCGCTGTAGCACTACTTGTGCACACGGTAAGTCAGAGAAGCACGCCTCGCAAAGCAGAGATCCCTGGGAGATGGGAACTGGGGCCTCCAGGGGTGGGAATCCCGGCCAGCGAAGCCGGCGCTGAATTGCTGCCAAATCCCATCCTCCCTCACTGCTAATGTGGGCAAACTCTCAGAGCAGAGAAGTCACGCCAGACTGACTTTTCACAGGATTTCATCCTATTATCTCAAGAGAACCACTGCCTTTTGGTGACGTCTGTGTGGTCGTGCTGGAGGACAAGGGTTAGGGCCTATACACCAACGAGGAAGCCCCTGGCATTGCAGCCACACAGAACTGGCTTGAGACCCAATAGCTGGGTTGCTGATTAGCTGAGTAACCCGGAAAAACTTACACAATCTCTCTGAACCTCAGTTACTTCGGGCATAAAACGGGGCAAGGATTGAAAAAAAAAAACAAAACAGGTTGTGAAGACAAATGAGTGTAAGTGACTCACTAGGAACAAGAGACATCCAGCTCATGTTATTTACTGAATTACTTTATAATCTTACTTTATAATGAAGAGGTTTGGCTTTGTTGTTGTTGTTTTTAGACAAGAGAAAAGCACTCTGTTATGCCAGAGCATATAATTATGAACCTACCTGCGCTCTTTCAGTAGTGACTTCCTAGAAGGCAGGAACTGTGTTGCTTTGTACCACTGCAACCCTGGCGCCCACTGGGTGGTGTCTGGGTACAGCAGTCACACAGTAAATGATTGGTGAAGGAATGAATGAATGAGTGAAATTTCCCAATATACGTTCTTAGGTACTGTTGGACTTGAAGCATGAAACCAGGTGGGCCTGATGTCAAAATCTAGGCCATTTCCACTCCATAGCAACTTGTGCCTCCTAGCTGAATCCCAGTAAATATTGATGCCAGTGAATGGACGGATGGAGGATCATAAGTCACTGGGCTTCTATGCATCCTGGAAACCCAGTATCAAGCCTTATCCTCTCTTTCTCCAATGTCGCCAAAGACAAAGAAGGCACTTGCAGCCAGAGTTTGGCTGCTAATTTGGATTGTAGTGCGAGATGCTGAAGGACGTCCAGGTCATCTCTTCCTGGACCAACTTGATATCTGTTGGGCTGATAGGAGCAAACTCACTTTATGGCAGGTAAGGTCAGCATCTGAAACTGCTAAAGGAAGAATGGGGTGGAGAAGTCATCCATTTGCAGGCCTACAACAGATGTTTTAAATATTCTACTAAAGCATTGTCAGTTTCAGTAGTTCTAAGTCAGAGAAAGTCTATCTCAAGTTGCTGCAGTGTCTCCCAGCCAGATCCCAGTCACCCTGGATATAATTTATACACATACACTGAGCTGACGGTGCCAAGCATTGGCATGTCTGGTTTATGTGCTCCAGTCATGAGGACCTCAATACATTTTTAATTAAAAAACAATTGATAGGGTTGAAGCTATAAATCCTTTCCTGCTGAAGGGAAAACTTACCAAGAGTTTCAGTTTTGTAGAAGGAAGGCAGAAAATATTTTTGGCCTACGAACAATTTTTTAAAAATTTCTTTATCACTGCGTGTCTGTTCCTAGACTTTTTTATTATTTCTTCTAAAGATAATATTGGTAACTTACTGCCAAGGCTGGCCCTATGTGGTTCAGCACAGAACAGTTTCTAATGGGAAATTACCTCCTTAGGTTAGAAGCCTACTTAGAACATTATGAAGGGGAAGGAAAACTTATGTGGGACTCTGAAGACTGGGATCCTCTGGTAAACTGAGTCACTACAGTCACTCATGTCCTCCCTTTATTAGAATCACATAGCCACACCTTGGCCATGTGACATGGAAGTAATGTCCACTAGAATGGATAGAGTATATTTCTTTGACCCACTGATTTTGGAGTTTAGCTCATGTGATTTGATTTAGCTGACAGCATGCAGTGGAAGTAAAGCGTTTCAGTTCTGGACTGAGTTCTCAAGAAGCAGCACATTTTTCTGCTTTCCTTCCTGTATTCCAATGCCACTTTATGAAGAACATGCCCCTGGCAACTGCTGTTCCAAGGGTAAGAGATGTATAGAGTAGACCTGGACCCAACCAGAAGCTTGGAGCCAAGCCCAACAGAGCCTGGCCAAGATCAACCCAGCCACAACTGAGTTTTGGAGCCATTTGTTAGAAAACAAAACCCAACTAATATGGACCTTATTCCAACAACCAGCTAATCCCAACCAAGTCACTTCTGCCCCAGGCCTCAGTGTTCTCCTGTGTAAAAATATAAGGGTTAAGCCAAATGTTCTCTAAGTTCTCTTCAATCCCTCCCCAAATTCTAGAACTTAGCGTCTATAATTGGTAGCATGAAATCCTAGAAAAACCTCCCATAATTGGATGCTAATGGTTGCTAAGGAGAACCGAACCAGAGAATATGTTTTTGTTTATTGCTGTTATTTGTTCATCTTCTAAGAGCAGGTTAAATTAAATGTGAGAATACAAATGCTCTGATTTATAGCTTATGATAATTGTCTACTTTGTTAATTCACAATCTGAACCAATGTATATTCCATGTTGGTTGATAATTCCTCCTCAGTGAATGGCTGTACTTAAACACTTCTTTATACAATGGAAATTCATGAACAACATATAAAATGCTTGTGCTTAAAAGGACAAATCAAGTTTGGTTAAAATAAAATTCATTCCCACTTATGAAGACAGTGGTAATTTCCAATTTGTGTTTCTAATGACAATTAAGAAATGTTCTAAACAATTATATACATTATATTACTTAATTCCTAAACAGTTTTTTATTTTTTTTATTTTTTATTATTTTTTTAAGATTTTATTTATTTATTTGACAGAGAGGAGAGAGATCACAAGTAGGCAGAGAGGCAGGCAGAGAGAGAGGGGGAAGCAGGCTCCCAGCTGAGCAGAGAGCCCAATGCAGGGTTTGATCCCAGGACCCTGAGATCATGACCCGAGCCCAAGGCAGAGGCTTTAACCCACTGAGCCACCCAGGTGCCCCCCTAAACAGTTTTTTAGAGATGGTATTATTTTCGTAGACGAGGTAACTGAACCCCCAAAGTTTAAATTTCTTTTCTCAATTTACTGTCTTGTAAAAATTAAAGGCAGAGATTTGAATGCAAGTCTGTCTGACTCCAGACCCGAAGCCTGCGTTTCAGAACCTGCTCAGAAGCCTCAGCCCACTGTTGGGTGCAAAACAGTTATTTCCGTGAGATAGCTGTACCTTTTGTTGTAATACTGTACACTGGTTAACTTCTAACTATATATTAGCTTTGAAACTTCTGAACATCTTTTCATATATATGTAACAGGTAAATTTCACATCACAAACTCAAGTGTGAAAAAAATGGACCTGTCTTTGAACTAATGTTAATTTGTACATCAAGTCTGATTACCACCTGATTAAAAACCCCCCACCATCTGGACATTTTTGTATGATCCCACAAATTAGAATGAAGTATTTCGGGTATACATTCAGCCATATTAAGAGTTCACCCCCTAGTTTCCTTTCTACCTAAGTGCCATCTAATATTTGGAAACGAGGCAGGACCTATGAACATTCAAGGGGTGATAAAGTAAGAATGAGAGAGAAACGTTGCATTTACCACTCGCTGCCCTCCATTGTCTGCTGGCTTAGGATACTGCTTTATCTTTGGCCTTTAGTGTTGGTTCCCAGGGAATCACCTGCCACTGTCCATGGTCCTGCAGTGATTTCTCATTGTCAGAACTCACAGGCACCTCTCTGTTCTAATCCTATCAGGCCACTTCCAGTCTACCAGGTCTTCCTCAAGCATTTTTACTCCTTTCCTGGGAGCTCGGAAAATTCTATAGATTTTTATTTGGCTGCTTCCAAAGAAATCTGGGAGGCTCTTTCGGATTCAACTTTGTTGGACATGTCACACCACCTTTTCTGTTTTAGGAATGTTGCACCACGGGGCATGTGGCCATTCTCCCATGACTCCTCAGACTTTCCAGCATAATGAAGCCCAACTCTTCTCTAGTCTGAGACCCCTTGGTCTTTCAGGGCACGGCCAGTTGGGGAGCTGGAAAAATACTGGGCCCCTCATCAACTTCATCTAATATCTCATCATATCTCCCCCCACCCCGGTCTTTGTCTGCTTTTCTACATCCTTCTCCTCCACCCCCCACAACTTCCGTCTTTATATTCTCTCCATGATTGGATAAAAGGTTCTTCTTCTGTTCTTTATCTTGTCACTTGCTTATGGCAAGTATTTCATGCCATGGTTCCTTCAGGGCTTTATATCTGATGCTTAAGAGTGTCTGGCTCTTGCAAAGTAACTGCTATAATTTTAAAAATCCATTTAGAAACTCAAAACGTCTGGAACCTACTGTTATTTTTCTTTTCTCTTAATATTATCGCTCTAATCATCTTAATCTTCCCTGGAGAAAAGGGTGCCACTGACTTAATAGAGGGAACATCCCAGAGTGCCTTGTGGAGGAGAGGTGGGCACAGGAGGTGGGGAGACTCTTGGGTAATAGCTCAAAAGAGTCATAGGCTGTAAAGGGATGCAGATGATAGTGAAAGCCATAAAACACTCAATTCATTCATTCATTCATTCATTCATTCATTCATTCAATAAATACTTGTTAAACACTACTACATGCTGTCCTAGCAACTGCATAAAGAACAATAAGCAAGGCAGACAAGGTTGTTGCTTTCTTAGAGCTCTTGCACTCTAGTTGGGGGAGACAATGAACAAGCAAACAACTCTATAAGATAATTAACATAGAGAAATAACTACTGTAAGAAAAGAGCAGACAATTGATAAGTAGAGAGTAGGGCAACAGGTGAAGCAATTCCTTTAGTTGGCTTGGGTACGGAGAGTTTCTCTTAGTGTCAGCGTTGGAGTTGAAACCTGAATGATGACAAGGAACCAGCAATACAAAGATCTGGGTCCAAACACTCCAGGGAGAAAGTGCAGCAAGTGCACAAGCCTATAGTTGGGAAGAGTGGGATCAGGAAGAAAATCAGAAATGTGTCTGGAGCACTGAGAATGAGAAGAGGAGATGGTGGTGAGTGTAAGAGGGAATCAGGTGTTAGATAATCATCTTGCTAGCTACAGTGAAGAGTCTCAATTTTATTCTAAGAATAAGAGACGTAGTCATTTTAAGACCATAAGCACAAGAACAACATGATCCAATTTACTTTCTTTTTAAGATTTATTTATTTAAGGCCTCCTGGGTGTCTCAGTTGTTAAGCGTCTGCCTTTGGCTCAGGTCATAATCCCAGGGTCCTGGGATCGAGCCCCATGTCAGGCTCCCTGCTTGGTGGGGAGCCTGCTTCTCCCTACCCAGCTTACCCTGCTCGTGTTCTCTCTTTCTTACTGTCTCTCTCTGTCAAGTAAATAAATAAAATCTTTTAAAAAAATTATTTATTTGAGAGAGAAAGAGAGTGGGGGGAGGGGCAGAGGGAGAGAGAGAAACTCAAGCTGATTCCACAGTGGGCATAGAGCCCCAGGCAGGGCTCAATCTCATGACCCTGAGATCAGACCTGAGCTGAAACCAGGAGTTGGGGGCTTTAACTGACCGCACCACTGAGGCACCCCCAATTTACTTTTCTAAAAAGTTGTGTTGACAGGGTAGGAAATAGACTATCGAGAAGCAGGAGAGGAGGCATGGTAACAGCACTCAGAATTATGCATGGCAAATGCCGCATGCAGGATTAGCTCTCCACCCTGGCAAGGTGCCCTATTTCATCGGCTACAAGGGAAGCCTCCAGTTTCTCCTACTCACCTTCCGAGGACCACTCACTAGGATGTAGACACCTGAACTTCAGCTTTTTCTGTTCCTCCTGTATATCCAACTGGAGCCCTTAGGAAGAAAGAAACTCAGTGAATGTGTGCTCTGTGGACGCTGGCTGGAGACTGCCATAAATCGAATTCTTTTATCTGATTTAAACCCAAGCTTTCCAAAGCTGGTGGCAGGCAGGATGGGGGTGGGGAGCTGATGGTCGTCTGGAGGAGACTTCTCTCCTTGCTTCATTGTTTCCCCTACAGCACTTATCTTAGTGCTAGGTACAGCTCAGGGAATAAAAAAAAACAACAACAACATTTGTTGATTCAGGGATTGATTGATTCTGAGGACTTGAGTACATTTGTAAATACCCTTTGAGGATCTTGCATCCCATTGGAGTAAAGCATCTCATGTTTTATTCAGTTCTTGCCCAATATGCAAATGCACAGGTGCCCTGATGGCATATAGATAACATCATTACACATACACACTCACACTTACACACCAAAGAAATGACTGCTCACACAGAAGACACAATTAGAGGAAGATTGTGTTTGAGAAATCTATTGGGGTTTAATGCAAGAATGATTGTATGTGTTCCTCAGTGTGGGTGGCCTCCTTCTTCAGGGCAGCCTTTCCTGCAGGCTCCAGGAAACAAGAAATATTTAAGTTAGACAGCCTGATTTAGAGCAATAAAGACTAGACAGCAGCCAGGATATTTCTGAGTTCTAGCTCTACAATTCTTAGCTATATGATTGGAAGCAAGTCACTTAAGCAAACCAAACTTCACCTCCAGGTCTGTAAAAATGAAATAAAAATATTTGCCTTGAATAGCCTTTAAGATTGGAATGAAGCATCACCATCATGTCAACGGAAATGAGTTGTAAACTGTGAAGTGAAACGTACGAGTGAGTTACAAGCTAGTTTCACCGCGACCACAGTCACATTCTTATAGCCCAACCCCTCAGAGCTGGAAAAAAAGTAAGTCTGTGTTTTTAAAACTGTGGAATCAGATCACTGAGTCCATTTCAAATTACTATAAAAAGCATATAATTAACTTTCAGTATTTTACATTCCTTGACTATTCAGCAACAGCTGTTTCCATAGTTCTGAAGTATTTGCGTTTTCTTCCTATTTTATGCTCCTTTTTATTTTTTTTTTTCAAAAATTAGAT
The DNA here is from genome assembly GCA_028646535.1 of Procyon lotor. Taxonomy (NCBI): domain Eukaryota; kingdom Metazoa; phylum Chordata; class Mammalia; order Carnivora; family Procyonidae; genus Procyon; species Procyon lotor. The sequence goes on from CM053618.1 coordinate 28,182,435, forward strand.
GTCCCCATCTCTCTCATTGAAGAGTATGTTGATGCCTTTTGGTACTATTTATGAAGATGTAAGAAGTCACTTTTGTTCCTTATTCACATTTTCCTATTTCTTATGTACATTATTTGATCTTTATTTATTCCAGGGTTTTAAAATATCAAGATCGTATGCAGGTGTCCCAGACCCATATATCAAGATATAATATTTTTAAAGGATTGTCTTCTTTTTATTTTGAAACTTAAAGGCATCAAATAAAAAAATGTATCAATCCATCAACAATTACCACCATATTATAAAAGTGAGACCTGTTGACACAAAATAAAGATTGAATAAATTGAGGCTACAGAAGATGACTTCTTTTGATTTTTAAGTTTGTTTGAATTAATATTTTGAATTGCATTTTTATATGAATAGGACTTTCCACATGGTTTAACGTCTAAAATAAAAAAAAGAGCATATGGTCAAATTTTTCTCCACTTTGATTCCATGGCTACTTAACCCCCTTTCCCACAGGCAATTGTTATCTCGTGACGACTTCTGGAGATTTTATGTACAGATGAATATGTGTGTGTGTGTGTGTATGTGTGTGTTTTAGCTCTTTACTACACAAATGAGAGTATGTTGGAAACACTATCCTTCCCTTCTCTTTTTTAACATAACAAATTTTAGAGATTTCTCCTTATCAGCCCATAGAGAGTTTCTTGTTCTTCTTTATGGCTACATAATATTCTGCCACATGGATGTCCTCTAATTTATTTAACTAGTTTCCTACTGATAGATATTTAGGGTGTGACCACCCACTCTTGACAGAAAACAATCACCAGTGCTTAATCTTGTGTAGTTACCATTTTTATTGATGTGAAAGTATATATTTGAAATTACTGAGTCCCAAGGTATGTTCATTACTGCCAAAAGGCCCTTCATAAATGTGGCTCCAATTTAAACTCTGCTGGGAAGTCTGACCGTGTGTCTCCCCACACTCTTACCCAGATAGCAGGTTATGAAACTTTTCATGTTTCATACAGCATGTCCGGCTGTATGATCGGTGAGAAACTATCTCTCTTTGTAGTCTTATTATTATGACCTGAGCTGAAATCAAGAGTCAGATGCTTAGCCAACCGAGCCACCCCAGCACCTCTCCATGTCTTTTTTGAGTGTCTTTTCACGTGCTCAATAGCCATATTTTTATTTTCTTTCATGTAAACTATGGATTCGTATCTTTTATCCATTTTTTTTCTTTTGGGTTGTTGGGTTTTTTGTTATTGATTTATATTAACTCTAAATATTAAGGATGTTGGTTGGCTTTCCATCTGTGATAAGATTTGAAAGTATTTTTTTTCAAAGTTTATAATAAAATTTTTGATTGCATATAGTGCTTTTGCCATAAATGTATATTTATTTTCTAATTTATTGTAGTTTAGTATGACAATCTTTTCTTTTAGTTCCCGAGATTTGCAACGTGATTAGAAAGGCCTTTCGCACGCTGAGATTACAAAACATATTTTGTTTGGTTTCTTTTAGTACTTCTATTGCTTTGTTTTTCACCCTTAAGTCTTTGATCTATTTTCAATTTATCCTGTTATAAGACTTGAAGTATGAATCCAACTTAATTTTTTTCCATAAAATGACCTAGTTTCCCCATAAGATTTATTGAATAATTCATCTTTTCCCACTGATATGAAATGGAAATTTATCATATACTAAAGTTGCCTACATCGCCAGACCTATTTCTAGATTTCTAATTCTGTCTCATTGACTGCCAGTTTATTCGTGTGCCAGAACTAGAAATTTAATGTTTGCAACCTGGGAAGTTCGTTTAATATCTGGTAATGCCAGTCTTTCTCTCTCCTTTTTATTCATTTCCATTTTCTTCCTTTTCTTCATTTTTCTTTCCATTTGAGTGTCAGAATCAGCTTGTCTTCTTCCCAAAACAGACTTTTTTTAAACTTTTTAAAAAATTGGGATTATGTTAACTATATGTTTCTCTAAGGAATAATTGATAATCTGGTGTTGCTGAGTCCTTTCATCTCGAACACACAATGTGCCTATCACTTTGTGCAAACTGTCACATATCCTCAGTAGCGTATCGTGCACACTGCACGGGTGCACACGTATACATATTTCTTATTAAATTTACCACCAGGCATTTTATATTTTTAAAACCAACTGCTAATTGCATCTTTTCTTCTATTGGGGCTTTAGCTAGCTGTTTTTAACCTAGGAAATCTATTGATTTTTTTCCTTTCATCTCACTGAATCCCCCTGTTTGTAATAGGTTTTTGTTATATCATATGCAATTAATAAAAATGTTACAAATTCTTTTCTATGTTGTATGCCTCTACTTCCTGCCTCTTCCAGGAAGGGGTTTGCTAGTTCTTCCAGATGATAGTGAAGTACTATGACGTAGGACATCCTATTCTTGGCTCTGGTGCTTTCTGGCATTTCTTATTAAGCGTGATGCTGGCTTTGCAGTTGAACTACATTTTTTCACATTAAAGAAATTCCACTTGGGGCGTCTGGGTGGCTCAGTGGGTTAAAGCCTCTGCCTTCAGCTCAGGTTATGATCTCAGGGTCCTGGGATGGAGCCCCGCATCTTGCTCTCTGATCAGCAGGGAGCCTGCTTCCCCCTCTCTCTCTGCCTGTCTCTCTGCCTACTTGTGATCGCTCTCTCTCTGTCAAATAAATAAGTAAAATTTAAAAAAAAATAAAGAAATTCCACTTATTCCTATTTCATGAACTCTTCCTTTCATTTTTTTTTTCCTTTTTTTGAAAAGCAAATCCAGGCTATAAAGTGCCTTTTTTCAGTACCAATGGAGAAACCCATCTGATATTCTCCTTTGCGTCGTAAAAATGGTGAAATATATTTTCAAAAGACCACCTTTCTCTTCCTGTAATAAATCTTGCTTTGTCAGAGTAGCTTCTATTTTTTATTTACTTAGGATCCTTGCATTAATATTGATACATAGGATTCAGCTATAGTTTTATTTTCCTGTGCCATCCTTATCAGGTTTTGGTGTAAATTTCATAAAAAGATTATCTTCAATGTTGGGAAGTCTTCTTTCCCGCCACCCCACCAGCCTGCCCGTGCTCAAGAATGGTTTCAGTAAGATTCATTTTGTTCTTTAGACTTAGCGGAATTTTAAAAACTGGATTTTATGCCTTTGGTGTATACTAACTCATGTGCACTAACTGGTCTGTTTAATATTTTTAGTATATTTTCTAATACAGACTTCATTTTACCCATGTTTTCCACTTGTATAAAATTGGGCTCAGTGATTTTTAATTTCTTCTATATCTTTAATGCTACCCCTTATCATTTCCAATTTTGCCTATTTGGGCTTCTTCCCTTTTTCTTGTTTAGATTAGCCAACAGCTTCAATGTTTTATTTTATTGCAAAATCAGCTTTTGAATTTATTCATTCCCCCTCCAATTCCCCTTCCAACTGTCTTGCCATGATCATCCCCTCCCCCACCCCCCACCATTTCTTGATCGCTATCTGCTGGATCAAGTTTCAGCTCTTGTCCTCCTGAGTTCTTATACTCGTGTGTGGTCTTGTTTCATAGAAATCCTCGCTTTAAGTTTGGTTGTTCCTTTTTTTCATTTGGGCAAAATAGGTCCTCCAGTGGCTCCTTTCAGATTATTCATCTTTGAAGGAGACGGTTTTGGTTTTTTTCATTTGTTTGTTTTTTCTCCAAACCAGTGATTGGCCAGAGGTTTATGTTGAGAGAAGTCAGGGCCCTGTCTGAGGTTAGCCAGAATTCTCCTCCTGACTGGAGCCTTATATGTGAGTTCTTGATCCTTGATTTCTCTGTAGCCAAAGAATAAACAAAGATGTATAGATTTCCACAGTACAAGGTCGGATCCTCGGCAAACAGCTAGGAGGTAGCTGATTGGTTTCCAGGCCCCTTGCACCGCCAGTGGGCTCCCGCCCCACCCCCAACTCCCGACAAGTCCAGGAGCCCCACCCATCTCAGACTGCACTCTTCACTCTTATGGTGCATCACCTGTGACTCTGGGTGAGACCTGAGCCCGCCTCCTCCTCCAGGGTCCTTGCCTTCGCACCCCGGCCGGATCCCCTCTGCTTTGGGCAGCGCTTGGACTCATTTCATGGCTTCAGATTTCAGCAGTCACCTTATTCCATCAGAAATCACGTGTGTATCTTTATTTCTTATTCTTGTTGCTTTGGGATAATTTCTGGGAAGAAAAAGAGAGCGTGCTGACTTATGTTACCATGTTAACACTGGAAGTAACTTTTTGAATACCTTACACTCTATATTACATTATTCTCTTTACATTCAATTTTTAAAAAATTATTGATAACTGCTTCTAATGAAAACTAACAAGTCAATACACATAAGTAGTTTAAACTCCAAACCTATATCTTTTATTAGTATTAGGTTTCTAGCCCAACACTTGACATGTAACCCCTCAATACATAGGTGTTGAATTAATGAATGTGCACTGTAAGGTGCATTCAACAATTGCTCCAATCCAGGGACTGAACGCTGTTGCAAACACAGCCTGTAAATGTGCTGTGTGGCCAGAATGGAACTTTCTAGGCTGGACGTGCACGTGGCAGTGTGTTCTGGTTTTCCCTACACTGTTTGCTGTTCTGCCCGGCTGCTTTGCACACACACTTTATCTCCTTGACCTCTAAAGACATTTGACACTGGCACCTCTGCAAATATTTATTTAAATATGTCAGATCACATTATCTGGACATTCTAATTCTTTTTTTTTTTTTTTTTTTTTAAAGATTTTTTATTTGTTTGACAGAGAGAAACATAGCGAGAGAGGGAACACAAGCAGAGGAAACGGTAGCGGGAGAAGCAGGCTTCCCGCAGAGCAGAAAGCCCGATGCGGGGCTCGATCCCAGGCCCCTGGGATCTGACCTGGGCCGAAGGCAGACGCTCAACGACTGAGCCACCCAGGCGCCCCTGGACATTCTAATTCTTAAAAACTGTTATCACACACACACACACACACACACACACACACACATGCGCACACACACACAATATAGAGATTTGCAAAGGTAGAGCTGGTCTGGAGTGAGAATCCGAAGTGCGCTTGAGAGGCTGTTTAACCCATCCACACCCCCAGGGGAAGAAAGCGCTTCATTAATTAGAGGCTTCCGCCTTCTGAACTATTGCCCCTTGCATAGAATGCAGGAGGAATAAGCACTACCAAGTGGTTCCCAAGGGTTGTCAGTATCAACTGACAATTACAAATCAATTACAGCTTCTCATCTTTGGGTATTATCCTGTCCAGAGACCCAAGAGCACAGGCTGAGAAGGAGGAGCTCCATGTGTCCCTGGAGTGACCCACGTTCCTGACCAGAGAGCCCTGTCTCCTCTTTCTCCAGGAAGTTCAACCCCAATGGCTTGGGTGTTACTTGAGGGCATGACCGTATCCTTAAAGCTTTAGGTCCTCAGCGAAATTTCCTTTGAAGTAGCTCCCAAGAGAAAATTTCCTGAAACAAGGTGAAGCCTACCTGCAGCCCTGGCCAATGAACTCATTTCCCCTATTCTAGGTGACTCCATCCCAGAAACCAGCAGTACAACCTGCTGACCAGGTGGATTCAGAGAGGTGGGAAGAAAAGGAGAGGGGACCCAGGCTGGTTATCTTAGTTAGGTGATCTGATTCTGTCACCTGGAACTTTGTATTCCCTGAGATCTAACTACTGAAGCAAGATGCGTGAAGTTGAATCTCAATCCTCACTCCCTCGACTCTGATCCTACAAGAGCCATTTTCCACTCTCCTTCAGCAAGTATGAGACAAAGACGATCTACTGAGGCTGGAGTAAAGAAATACCCTAGGAAAATCCTCCTCAGAGCAATCACAAAAGCCAATAGGTCTCTAGCCCTAGCTTTTTGCTTCTTAGGCATTGCTCACTCTTTTAGCTCCCATGGAGTAAAAATCTATAGAAACAAATGGAGAAATTTATGGAAAAACTGAAGGATCTTAAAAATCATCTGTTCTAATCTCCTCATTTTACAGAGCAAATAGTGGAGCTCCAGTGAAGAAATGTCCCCAGAAATTACCAAGCTTGTCAACTGCTCTTCCCAAAGTAGTATACTGCTTAACTTTACTAATCCCATGAACTTCTACAGTGCACATTTCATGTGCCAGACATGATTAGACAGAAAAATAAGACAAGTTCCTGCTTTTAAGAACTTTAGGGTAGTGGGAAAGATAGATAATTTCAATTTAATGTTTAAGTATTATAAGCGATGCAAAATTTAGGGGTGTATTTTCTTTTTAGAATAGTGTATTCTTTTTAAAGCTTTTTAAAATTTATTTCTTTAAAGAGAAAGAGAAAGTGTGAGTGAGGGGAGGGACAGAGGGAGAGAGAGAATCTCAAACAGACCCTATGATGAGTGAGGACCCTGATGCAGGGCTTGATCCCATGACCCCAAAACCATGACCCGAGACGAAATCAACAGTCAGATACTTAACCAGCTGAGTCACCCAGGCACCCTTAGGATAGTGTATTCTTAATCTTTTGATCACAAATAGACAAAGAGCATTCAGACGACTTTATTCTTATCACCCTGCTCACCATACACCAACGAGAAATGCAGTTACGATGCTGTCTAGGCAGCTGACGGTGCTCTTCAGGAGGGCGAGCAATTCTGGGTCCCTGGATTCTCGTGGAGCCCTGAAGCCCACAGCCACATGTCTGCAAGGACCTCTGGGTGAGTGCACAACAAGGAGCTAAGGGAAAGAGTTCCGACTCCTTGGGCAGAGCCAAGGGTCCGTGGTGCTGTCCAAATATAGCTAATGTTTGCCTTCTAGGGACATACAGGACAAAGATTTCTCAGTCTGTGTACAGAAACAAATTGAGGGGGAAAAAATGAGGATTTAAACCAAGACCTCTTAAACAGCAATTTGTTAGCCATTCATTGTTTTGTCCTTCAAAATATGTCCTTTTTAGACGTTCTCTCAGGATAGTCCATGCACAATGAATCCAGCCCATTTGCTTCCCCAAGGAGGGAAAACAATCTTCACTGGACGCTGAAAGGAAAAATTAACCCTTTCCCCTTTGGAGATTTTTACAGGCTTCCTCAAACAAGAGAGCAGTGCACACAACAGACAATCAACATAAGTGGGACACTGAGTTCCACAACAGCTATCAAGGTGATTTTGACCTGGGTCCTAAAAAAGAAAGAATCAGTGCCCCTGATGAGCTGTAGGAAGACACACTTCCTGGAGGAAAGGGTATGAGAAAAGAAACGAAGACATTAAAGAGAATTCATTCTAAAGATGGGGGAAGTGAGACATCAATCCTATTCAGGATACTCCTGAGAGCAGTGGCCAGTGAGGAGCAAGGTGGATGCAGAGCCCAGAACCTCTGATGTCCCGGCCTGTCGTGCTTCTCTGTGACACGCTGCATCTTATTGCTCGCCTTTAAAAGCTGAAGCATTGGGCCTTGGAGCGTTGGCCAACAAATAGGGGAGGGGGATGCTCATAAGCTGGTACCTTCAATGGTTTTGCATTTTTTGCAATGCTCTACCGTTGTCGAAAACCCTTGTTACAGAAGCCAGCTTTTTTTTTTTTTTTTTTTTGGCAAGTTTGATTAGAGCAAGAGAAAGTGCTGAATTTCCAATATGCAGATGAAATTAAAGGCCACCCAGGGATGAAGGAGCCCTACAGGAATGCTTTATTGACCGCTGCGAATTTACCCAAATAACAACTATTTTTTTAAAAAAATAAATAAATTCAGTTACAATCCCCTCTGTTCTTCCCCTTAGGAGTCACATGTTTCTCACCTCTAATTTCATATCATTGTCAGAGTGGTGCACTGTGCATTATTTATGGATGGAATATCAAATGAAGGTGGCTACACTAAGAAACTGAATTAGATTAATCACAAAGTGTGTGGGTATTAGCCATTTGCCCTTTAAGTGCTTACTTTTGGTGGGTGTAAACAGGGAGTAGAATTTAATTTTCTTGGCTAGTATTAGCAGAAAATATATAAAATATTCTATGTCTTTTCTACAGTTACCCCTACAGTGTTTCTGCAATAATAACCTCCCCAAGGAAATCTAAAATAGTGCAGGCTTCTGGGACGTATATTGACATTAGGGAGATTGTGTATTTCAAGGACAGGAAATTAGGTGGCTTAGAACAATTCTTCTAGGTTAGCAGTGTGGTCCTACCTTAACTGGATGAGATTAGAAATTTCTAAACAAGTAACAGACTTATTAAGCCCCCTTGCATGGTGTCTAAATGTGCTAAAGCCATTTCCATGTAAATTTAAAATTTTAATCCAGTTAGGATCCTTTAACTCCAGTGGTGGCTGAGATCATGGCTTTGGGTCTCCCAAACCCCTTCCTTGTGCAAAATGAGAGGTTGTGACATTTAATCAAGGACATTGGCTTTGTCCATGAAGTTGAAAGAAGATCAACAAAAGATTAAATTTAGAATTCCTATGGGATTTAATGGAAAACATAAAATGTCAACAGCTCTGACATATCGCTCCTCATCCCTTTCCCCACATGACTGTCACTCTCTGGAAAGTCTGGGCAAGCTCTCCAGGACAAAGGGGTGTCAAGGAAGCAGTCAGCATCACTGTTGTGAGTACAAAGTTTGGAATTGAGCAGACTTGTATTTGATACCAGGCTTGACCCTCACAGGCCACGAGAGCTTGAAAGTGCCTCAGTGTTATCATCTGTAAAATAGTGAGAGATTGCCTACCTCCCAGTTTCCTTGAGAGGATTAAATAATCCTTAAACCTCTGGATACACAGCAACTGTCTAATTATAAGGTTTTCTTACAAAGCATAAGAACAAAATAACTCAGACTTTTGGAGTATCTCTATGGGACGTGGCCATGCTGAGTGTCTTCTACGTAGTAACACAGTCACCTTCTGACTATCTTCAGCCAGTCTGTGGGGTTCCAAGATTCTGACCCATGTGACCCAGCCCCTGAACATCAGCACTTAACCATGAGGCTCTGCAATAGGCTCTCCATTGAGTAACCAGGAACAATGACCCAGAACATTCCATGTCCCCATTTACCCATTAAAGAATGTGAACTGAAGAAAGGCACGCTTGTCCCAAAGCTCCTGAGCTTCTGGTATGCTTAACCGTGTGGGGATAAGGTGGCTAAAAAAGTCCTCCACATCTCCCACTAGGGCCCATTCCCAAACTGGCAGATACTCGTGGGGTTCTAATAAGTATCTTAAAAAAAGAAAGAGCTAAACCTGAGGTCACCATCTGTGTCTGAACAATTTCTAATCCAAACAGGAAGTGCTCATGACTAAATGAAAGTGCAATGATAGTTAATAAGTGTTAGTCCTCTCTCATTTGAAGCTAATGTGAAATCGGTCCAGTAGGACTAAAGTGTACAAGTATAAGGTCAATAAATGCCCCCCAAATCTCTGCCACTATCAAGATGACAGTCTCTGAAACTCATTCAAATCTCTCGATTTCCCCTTATGATTCTTCTGAATAAGATAAGGTGGGAGTTGAGGCTGACAGTCTTAGCATCGAACTTTAAGATACATCTTGAATTGACTCATTTATCTACAGAGACATCAACAACACTACAGTCTAAAGAAGGGGTCAGCAAGCTCTCTATGGAAAGGGCCTGATAGTATTTTAGGTGTGGCAGGCCATATACTCTACATAGCAACTACCCCATTCTGCCATGTAGAGCAAAAACAGTCATAGATGTGCAAACAAATGGATATGAATGTGTCTCAATAAAGCTTTATTTACAGAAACGTGGGTGATGGGGCTAGATTTGACCCACAGGTCATAGTTTGTCAATCCCTGGTCTAAATCACCATCAGCTTTCACCTTTTCAGATACTGTTCCTATTTATTCACTATGAGTGTTTTCTGGTCCATTCTAAATGGATATGCCATTTCTTTGCTTAAAATGCTTCCATGTATTCTCATTGCATTTGGATCAGAAGCTAAACTTCTTAGCATGGCATCCAAAGCCCACATAACAGGAGCACCTCCCAATCCGGTGTCGTTTCATACCTTGCTCACATCAGCTCAATGGCTTTCTTCCTGCTACTCTTCAATGTGCTACCTCAGGGCCTTTGCACATGCTGTTTCCTTCCTTTCAAGGTCTCTTTCCCCACTTTCTGTTTCTCTGAACTCCCAATCCAAATGAGGTCACCTCTCATACCTCTCATAGCAAATTTATACTCTTCCTTCAGAACACTTAATTAACAGTAAAATATGTATTTATGTGAAGATTTGTTTAATAGTTATCTCCCCTACCAGGCTGAGGGCAGAAGTCAGTCATGTTTGTTTTCCTTATCACATGCATCTGACATACAGTGGGTAATCAACAGTAGCATGCTAACTGAACAAACACATTTTTTATTTATTAGTGTTTAAATAACTTCATAAAATTCAATCATCTTTCTTCTTGTTTGGAAGAGCAAAAAAGTCAAGGGCAATAGGATTTTTTCTACATTACACACGGAGAAACAAGCCAGCTATGATCATACATGTCATCAGGAGATGTTTGATTATAAATCCAAGCATGTTTTCCTAGCTTAGTAATTTCCTAAGACACTCAGAAGTCTGAGGGATCACCATGCAATTTCCACCTTGCCCTTGCTGATGTCTTTGGAAACCTTCCAGTCAATTTTCAATGAGTACTGCCCTTTGTATAGAGCCATGCATACTCTGGGCGACCTTCTGACGTCATTACTATCTTTGTTTAGAGTATGGACTCAGCACAAGAGTTGCACGTGTACTATGTGCTAATTTTAAAAAGTTTACAGAGCTTGGCTCCACTACAGATTTTCAGGAAGACATTTATGGTTCTAAGCACCTTCCCTGGAATCATTAGCAACAAATTTGCTTGGAAATTTCTTTCATTGTGCCTCGGTGGAGATGAAATACGGTCACTTGCTGGGGAGAAAGCAACAATAAAAGGAGAGTGAAATCTCCCTAAGTGCTCCCTAAAAACAAGAAAATCTGATATGCAGCCTGTGTGCTGATACAATTATGAGGCCTCTAGCTCTGAGCTGTAACAGATGGGAGCTCTCTCTCTCTCTTTGGTGATAAGGTGAATGGATTCCCCCAGGGATGTGTGGGGAGAGCTGCTGAGTTGGCTGTGTTGGCGCCAAGCAGCTGGCTGCTGACAGGATTATAGGCAGAGATTGGCACTAGGCGGGGGGGGCGGCTGCCAATAATATGGGGGGGTAGAGGGGTGGAAAGGAAAAGCCCCCCCCATCCATCCACAAAGCTAGGACTAGAAGTGACTCAATTTGAATAGTGAATAGAGCATCCAAAAGATGCAAAAGAAGGGCCTCTATCCATTCATTTATTCCTTGATTCAAGTAACCATTTCTTGAGTACCTCATACATGGCAGTTATTGTGCTGACTGGCAGATCTGAAATCATAGGAAAAATGGATCGTTTCTACCCTCAGGAGGCTCCAGGCTTAGTGACAGAGAGGAAGCATGCAAAATAAGCCTGATAAAGTGTTAGTTTGAGCAGGAAAGTCTTCATAGTGGTGGTGACAAGATAAATATCTGGAAAATCAGTAGGTGTTTCCTTGAGAATGTAGGCATTGGGAGGGAAAAGAAAGTATGATGTAGGCAGAGAATGTAGCAGGGACAAAGAGGACTGGCCTAGTCCTCTTTCTTTTCACCATCCCTTTGTACCCCTGCTAAAGTCATACTCATCTGTATGCAGTTCCCTTATAATGCATCACTATTTCCAGCTTCTGGTCCCTTCTCTGGATGCTCTTTCTACCTGGATTTCCCTTTCTTCTCTCTTGAGTACTCCTGAAACTTCAGAGGAGTGTTTGGCGTATGTTGGACAATTTAAGCCTTATCTTGAAGGCCCTGAGGAAATATTAAGGGATTTCAAGCGGAACATGTACATGGTCAGATGTGCTTTCTAGAAAGTTCAGTTTGTTGTTACAGACAGCAAGCTATTAGAAGACAGAGGCAATCATCCACCCACAGTTGTTGAGTGCCCACACTAAAGCAGTGACAGCTGTCAGAGAGAGGAGAGCCTGAATAAGGAACATGTGAAGGAAATGAAGAAAAATCATAGTATTTGATTGGCTATGAGAAGGCCTTTTTATCTTTTGGTTGGTCAGACAAATGGGCATAACATCATGCAAAGAAAGTGAAAAAGCAAGCTTGGAACAAAAATTATTGACTCCCTTTGGATTGGAGATGTTGGCTTGGGATTCAGAGTTAGAGGTGCACATTTGACACCCAAATGGAAATCTTAGGGAGTGGTATAAAATAGATTTGGAGCTCAAGAGACATAAGTCAGGGCTTTTGTTAGTCAAGGCAAACTAGGTTATGATGGTGGTAAAAATTAAAATCTCAGTGATTCATGGTAAGAAAGATTCATTTCTTCCTCACTCTGCCATCATTTGCAGGTCTACAGAGGTCCCTCGCACACTGTAGTCAGTCATTCACAGACCCAAGCTGGGAGGGTAGCCACCATTTCAAAAGTGATTGGCTACTGAGCCAGAGGAAAAAGAAAGTCTGGAAGGTTTTGCCCTGGCAATTAAATATTTAATGAAGAAGTGGCACATGGCACTTCCACAGAGAACTAGTCAATAGAGGAAGGCAGCACTTGGGTGGCTCAGTCAGTTAAGCATCTGCCTTCAGCTTGGGTCGTGATCCCAGGGTCCTGGGATTGAGCCCCGCATCAGGCTCGCTGATCAGCAGAGAGTCTGCTTCTCCCCCTGCTCATGCTCTCATGCTCTCTTGCTCTCTCTCTCTCACTCTCTCTCTCTCAAATAAATAAAATCTTAAAAAAAAAAAAAAAGGAAGAAAAACTAACTTGCAGGGAGCCAAAAGTGCCTTCCTCCTAGAGGGAGGGGAGCTGGAAATAGTGGCAAGAGCAGTAATGGCTAACACAGACCCAGAAATGAAGATCTGAGGATTATCTGCATGTAGATGACATAAAGCCGTAGCAGTGGATAATGCAGGAAAACCACACTGAGCCTGAAAAGAAGGGGGCTACGTGTTTTGACCTCGGGAAGTACCTACATTTAGGATACTCTGTATACAGGAGAGAAAGTCACAAGTAGAGAATGAGAAGAAATGATCAAAAAAGTACCAGCAAGACCAGAGTAGCATCTCAAAAGATGAAGAGAAAATTTCAACAAGGGAGTGACAACCCAAGAAAGCATTTCAGTAGTAACTGATTGAATATTCCTTTTAGGTGGTAGTTAGATTCTCCTGATGTAGTGATGGAGGCATAAGATTTTTACTTTTCTTTTTTTTCTTTTTCTTTTCTTTTCTTTTCTTTTTTTTTTCTTTTCTCTCTTTTTCAATTTGGTATATCAGAGTAATCTACTCCTAGACCTGAGAGGCCCAGAGATCATCTAATTTCCCCTCTTACCAAATGTTGAAATCTCCACAATAACATGTTACAAAGCTCTATCTTCTATTTACCTGAAATCTTTCCCTTTGTAACTGGTATCCATGGCCCTGGTTCTGCCCTCTGAAATCCCAGTTAAGAGGAAGCTTCTCTTTCTGTTCCGCTCTCAACCTTACAATATCATCCAACTATAGTTAGTGTGGTGACTGATTTCCAAGGCACACTTATCTTGCTTAAGAAAGAACTAGAGGGAGGGACCAAAACTGGTCAGTATTCAGGAGTTCTGATTTCCAGATGGAGGGTCAGTCATCCAAACCACACCATCTCTTTTGACTAAAGCATGGAAAATGAGAAGTGGGGCAATAAGAAACAAGATAATATAATTTCTAAAAAAAATTAAAGATCAGTAATGTAGAAGAATGCATACTCCATTTGGTTTCTGTGTGACCCTGGCAAGTCATTCAACCTCTCTGAGCAGGAATTTTTACATCAGTGGAATGGATGCCTGTTCAGTATAACTCACAGTGTTATTGTGAGAAAAGACTGAGGCACTGTCTCTAAGTTCAATACACATCTTAAATACAGGAAATGGAAAGGAACAGAATAGAAAAGGTGACAATATAAGGTTTAGTAGGTACATAAGGTTCAGGCATCAGCCGCCCAGCCCATGAGCTGAGCCCAAAGGCCAATAGTTGTGATTTAAAGAGACTCATTTTGTGTCTATTGCCACAGTAATATTACACACTGACCACACTATTCTGATATACACAATGACAAACATTTATTTTAACACATGAAGCTAAAGATCTGATGGGGGTCTGGTTTAGGTTAAACTAAATTTGGCTTGACTCAGTCATGTGTCTGCAGGCAGCAGACCAGTCACCCGGGCAATCGCTGATCTCGGATGACCTCCTGTGACACAACTCTCCTCTCCACAGGCTCTCATTCGGCGGGCTACCCTAAGCTTGTTCACAGGTATTCACAGGCATCCAAGAGAAGGCCTCCTTGAAACTGAGGCACACATTAGCACACTCATCACTTTTTCTGCCTTGTATTGGTCAGATCAAATATTACAGTGAAGCCCAAATCCAAGAAATAGGAGAATTGACTTCACTTTTTACTGGCACGAACACAGGGTGGAGTGGTGCATTTGGTCCATTTTTGTAATTAGTGTATCATAATCTTTCTCTGGTTCACCTGTAAGCAGGATGAGAATGTTGTTCAAATTGATAAGGGAAACTCCAGAAATTGAAGGGCCCTCAAGGGCAAACGAAGAGCCTTGTACAGTAATGGGCTGGGGGCACTTTCAAGTACAGAATTGGGGCCTAACTGAGGTACTCTCCCATGTCCAGAGCGAGGGGACCTAGACACATTTGCTTTGTAGATTTCACAATTGGTGTTCACCTGCTGTCATTTCCCTTTTTGAAAGCAAGTGTTTGTAGTCATCACCTTATTCCCACTCGCCATTGTATTTTTTATGTGTGTGACAGATAACTTGTCTTTTTCTATTATAGGCTCTGGATTATAAGAAGCTGCCCCCAGAACTGATGTCAATCAGAAGATCCCAGACTTCCAGTTTAATGCCATGTGTAGGTGGGACCTGTGGGGGTGGTGAGGGAGGTTTTGGGAGGGATATGAACAGTTGTGACCAGGAGACTGTGGCAGGTCAATTGCAAAATTGCAGGCAACTCCTCATCCCTCCCTGAGTTCATGTCCTCTGCACTGTGACTGACTGTGTAGCTCTTTCAGTCAATAGGTGGAGTGTCTATTTCCCCACACTTTGAATCTGGAACGGTTTTTTGGTTTTGTTGTTATTGTTTTTGCTTGAGCCAACAGAATACACAAAGGTGACGTTGGGCCATTTCTGAGCCTAGACTGCAAGAAGCCTTGGTCACTCCCACTCTCTCTTGGGATTCCTACCTATGCCTTGGGAAAGGCCTCACTGGAAAGTGGGTAATGAGAGATATGTGGCCCAGCCACTGCCATCACTCCATGTGACAGCCAGACACGTTGAGGGCCTTCCTAGTCTAGTCAGTCTACAGCTTACCAACCAGCTGACCAGAGATGCATGAACAAACCCAGTCGAGATGTGCAAAGCCTGGAGGAGATCAGCACCATCCAGCTGACATGGAAACCTAGGCAGAAGAAGAAGTACTCCATTGTTTAAACTCCTGAGAGCAGGGTGTGTGTGTGTGTGTGTGTGTGTGTGTGTGTGTGTGTGTGTGTGTGTTCTCCACAATTCCTAATATACCTTGAGTTTATTCCCCGTCACTTCAAAAACTTTTCTTTCTCAGGAAGAGAACAGCACATTTGCAGAGTAAGGAGACACAAGAAAGAAAGGAAAAAATCTGGTCCTGTCAGCTCTGTTGTCTCTACAGATGTTAGCACATTATTTATGGCTTTCTCTTTTGAAATAGACCTTGGCATGCACCATTCCTTCAAGCCATCATTTTGTACCCTGGCCCCCCATCTCTCTCTCTCTCTCTCTCTCTCTGTCTCTCTCAACCACTGAGAGCCCTTCTCTCATCAGTGTTTGGAAGTATGGCTAATACAGTGAGAAGGCAAATAAAAAACCAATGACTTCAAGCTTTTGAATTAGTAAAACATTGTCATTCTGTCAGTTTCTTTCCTAGAGAGGAGAGTATGAGAAACTACTATCTGGACAATTCTCAGGAACCAGAAGTCCTAAAACACCACACCAATGGGCTCTAGCATATCAAAACAAGGATTATTTTGCTGTTTAGGGTACTTGTTTCTAATGAAAAAGCCAAGAAGCTTTAAAGACTGGGGCCATGAGCAGAACAAAATGCCCCCTCTCCCCAGGGCAGACAAGTTTGGACATAGAAAACATGGGTAATAACCACCTAAAAGAAGTTACGAGATTGAAGGGGAGAGACAAAGTTGCATAAATGAAGAGGCATGGGGTTTGTGGTCCAGGGTTAGACTTACCAGCAACACACTCTCTCTCTACCTCTATTGCTTGTATAATCTGATTACCTGACCTCAGTATCTTTATCATGAAATATATATACTTAATACACTTAAGACAGAAATGTATTCTTATGGTTTAATAAAGTAGCATATGTGAAATGTCATAACAAACCAGTTTCCTTTTTGCCTTAATTATCTTAGGTAACCAGTCTCTGGGATTCAGAGATTCATATTATCTATATCATTTCAAAATAATGTTTCATTTTGTTTGAATCAAAATAAACCTGGACATCCCCAGAGAAGGCTGACATGATTTGTGTCCATTTTCATTAATAAGCTTGTGTTTAAGATCTCTGTTTGACAATTACTATTAGAAGAGTGAAATGCTCTTGTTCTCCAAGAAACAATTCATAGAAGAGCCAAGACAGGAGGTTATTAAGTGATCACTTGTTATTACAAACCACACTTGTTACAAGAATCCACAGGAGAAGGAAACCAGAGTCCAGCAGATCATTGAGGGAGGTTATGGGGATTGGGTTTAGAGCTCACTCTTGAAGGATGCAAGGGTGAGGAGGAGAGCAGACACTGGGTAGATAAGGATGTGACCATGTGTGAGACATGGTGTTAGATGATATATTTATATATAATGCCTCTAGTACTCACAACAACCTGAGAAGGCATTGCATTATCTTTGTTTTAAAGACGTGAAAGCATGGGTTCCAAGAGGTAAGATATTTACCCAACATCACATAGTAAATGATCATCCTAGACAGAAAACCAAATCTCTTTGACTCCAGAGATCATGTTCTTTCCACTGAACCCTACTCCCTGCCCAGGGGCAAGAATGAACATGCTGTGTTGTGGGACAGTGAGATGACACACAAAAGCAGAGAGAATATATGTTGAGGAGCCCAGGAGGTAATGCTGGACCAAGAAGGTGATGTCTTCATAGAGTGATCTGGAAAGAGCAAGAAAATCTAAGAATGATTCCCTTGGTTTAAGGGGCTGTTGGTGGTTTTTCTCAACCTGGCACTGGACCCAGAGACAGTCAAACCTCCATTTTTCTAGAGGAAGGCCCTTATTTTGCCACTTCATGCATTTCCCTGGGTGGGAGAACATTGCTAAAAAGTCTTTCATAGCAGAGAGTTTGATCCCCTAGTTTTTCCCCTTGTAGCACAGCCCATGTGGTTCCAAATTATCCTAGGGCTCATCAGCTGACGCAGACACAATTCACTCGTTTCTATCAGTCTTCCTTGCCTGGACTCCTAGAGAAGAACAAAGGGAAGGCAAATAGGGAAATTGATTTTTCATTCGTTCTGTCAGACACTGTTTTAAAACCTCTTTCCACTTTATTCTTGTGAAGTGTATGCATGCAGCTCCCTCTCATGAATATTTGAATGATCTTCTCTTGCTCTGTTATTCTCGGAGTCTCAACTGCAATGTGGAGCAGAATTTGACCTGCCCAGGCAGACACTCCTGGGAGCCTCTGTCATATTATGTACGTGGGATCGAGAGCCTACGAAAACTACTGGGACTTGTGGTCCTTTATTCTCAGCCCTGAGGAGCCCATCTGATGCTGATTCCAGAAGAAATAACTCTGTGGAAGAGAGAAAGATGAATGGAAGAGTTCTGCAGGAAATATGTCTGTTCCCACTTTCTTAATACTTCTTAATCAGTGGAAGAACAAGGAGTAGAGGAAATGAGATTAAAAACCATAAATTAAGGGGTTATGCCTTCTTTATTTTCTGTGAAAGAATCAGACTGGTACAATGTCATTAGGTATCTTCATGTTTATCATTTGATTAACTGGCACCTCTCATTCCCAATCCATTATCCTAGTTTCTTCATAGCTCTTATCACTACATGACATTCCGTTTCCTATTTCTTTGTTAATCCACTGTATGTGTACCCCATTAAAATATATGTCTGATAATGGCAGGGGTTTTACTTGTCTTGTTTACTGCTCAATTCCGTGTAGCTGGAAACAGTGCATAGTACTAAGCAGGTGCTCAATTAGTATTTGTTTAGAAAATAAAGCTTATCATTGTGTTATTTAATTTACATTTATAGACTGATTGCTGCAGTTAGGTCCTGTGTCAGAAATTAAACAAAGCTCATATTCTTGTGTGAGACACAGACACATGATCAGATATAACCTAAAAGGTGCAATGGTAGAAAAATGCATAGGGATCCAGGAGAGTACTGAGATGAGGTATCTAACCAGAGAAAAAAGCTAACCCAAACCTTAAAGAATGAGTAGGATGTTGATTGCATTAGAAATCAATTGACCTGCCCTCATTCCCCCCTCCTCAAAGAAACTGAAAGCCTTGGGACAAGTGAGGTAGCAGCCTGAGATATGAGATCAAAAACACATCTTTTTGGACAATAACAATCCAAGAAGAGGAAAAAGGTACTTTATGGGTTACAAAAGAAACATTCCAATAGCAGACATCAAAGGCAGGATGGGAACACAGGGATCAGATGGATAAGTGCAAGAACAAGACAGAGTGGTAGGGATAAGTAAAAAGAGGCAGGGATATTGGGTAACTGTGTTGAACAGGTATATTAATGTTAGGGATTGCTTGGATAGGCAGTCTGGAGATTAGGGCTGGTCCAACAAGAGCATCAGAGTCAGAAAAGACTTACCTAGAGTCCTGGGACCCTCTGCCATGTGGGCTGCAAAAATATGTGTTTTGGATCTCCTCCTATCTCTCTTGTGGGGTGGACCCTATTTCCATCCCAACACATTTTGCTTCTTTCATCCAATATGGGTGTAGGAGGTAATGTGAGGGAAAATGAGAGAGAAGAGAAGAGACAGAGAAAGGAAGACAAGAGTAAAAGATGTGAAGGAGTGAGGAAGAACAATTTTTATAAAGCAAACAAGAAGGAAATAGAAAGTTGAAAAATAAAAGAAGAGGGAAAGGAACTTTCCAGCCCTTATTAGGTTTGAGTGCTAGCGGTTATTTAAGTGGTCCCTTTGGAGGGGTTGACACGGTGAGCATTTCACTTTTGGTTTGTTTATATTTATAAACCATAAAGTCAAGTTCAGATTTCTGCTAGAAAAGCACTTTTAGAAAGCTGTGAGATCTTATCTTTCATTTTCTATAGATCAGTTTTGCAGCCTCTTGAAGTATTTATAGTTTTAATACATAACCATAAATGCCCCCTAAACAAGGAATATTGCACCTTTCGATTACTATTATTGCTTTATTGCTCATCACACTCATAAATTAGCAACATCCTCCGGCATTGCTGAAAGAGCACTGAATTAGGTTATAACACGAGTACGCAAGAACCTATTAAAGCTTTGCTATTTCTTAAAAGTCTTTATAGTTTTCTAGTGCACCCCATAAGTGTTTCAATTAAAGAACTACCTGCCTGCTCCATAATAGCACTCCTGCTCAAGACAGGATAGCAGTTTCTGGAAAGAAAAGCAAGATTAAAAGAAGGAAAATTGGAATACAATACATTAAAAAATGAAGTTGCTATAAAAAGCAATCAAGTGTTTAAATTATGCATATTAAAGGCTTTCAAATTGTCTAACACTTTATTTGATACAATCCGATGTGTGTGTATATGTATATATATATGATATATGTATCATATATATATATATCATGTCTATAGCAAAGCTCATGGTTAGGTCTGTATTTACATAATCTCTCAATGAGGTCTTAGTGCTATCTTTGATTATCTTTTACTTTTTCAATAATTGGTCATGTGGAAAAGAACTCCATTAAAATAGCAAAAATGGCACAGAAAATTCATTTGAAAAACAAAATAAGTAGATGTTGACTCAGACATAAGCTTGAGGCCTAGGAGATGAAGATGAAGAGGAGGATGATAACATAGCACCCTGGAAATAAATATCACATAGAATGTCATTAGGATTAAACATCAAATACAACATAGTTCAACAGTTATTGGGAGGCAGGAGATGTACATTAGGCAGGGCTCTACTAGTCACCTTTATAAATCATTTTACCTTTTTTTCTGGGTTTCCTTGGGCACCAATGAGTTGATAAAATTAGATAATGTGTGAGATATTCATTTAAAATATGTATTGAGTAACTGCTAGGCATGTGGGAATTTCTTTTAAAGATTGTATTTATTTATTTGACACAGAGAGAGAAATCACAAGTAGTCAGAGAGGCAGGCAGAGAGAGGGGGGAATCAGGCTCCCCGCTGAGTGGAGAGCCCGATGCAGGACTCAATCCCAGGACCCTGAGATCATGACCTGAGCTGAAGGCAGAGGCTTTAACCCACTGAGCCACGCAGGTGCCCAGCAGGTGGGAATTTTTTTAAATTGTATTTCTTACTCTCAAGAAGCATATAGTTTATTTGAAGTAAGGAAAGCATACATTGGGAGTTTAAAGCGCAAATAATGTTGCTTCTGGCTACTATGTGGAAAGTCACAAAAGACTGTTATTCCAACCTTAACAAAGAGAATTAACCAAATGTGCCAGAAGATACTGTGTGTGTGTGTGTTTAAACACACAATAAAGCTGAGAATGTAAAGAAAGCTAAACTCCAGAAAGTGATGACACCTTCCTAGAGAAGAGACCCACCATAGCTAGTTGATTGTGGATAAGAGACTGTTACTCTCATATTAATGAGAAGCCAAAAAAGCTATAAAATTTGTCTTTATTTCAAGACCATCAGAGAGATGAAAGTACAAAGAAATCTAAATTTCAGAAAGTGAGAATCTCTTCCTAGGAGAGAAGAAACCCATGACTGCTTTTATTTTTGACAGTGCTATGGGATGAGGAAAAATACATAGGAAACTAGGGAAAAGAGGATACCAGTCAGCCTTTCAATTTTTTCTTTTGAGTCTTAATTGAGTATAAGGGGAATTATGCCAAAGGATGAGGGCAGAACCAGAAAACAGAGAGATTCTCCTTTTAGTCATTTAAGACCATCATCAGGAATATAGTAGCGACTTTCAGAAGATTGTGGATGGGAAAGGATATCTCATAAAAAAACCCATACAAAGTATTCTGACGCTATACAATACATTGGACAGCTGCCCTTCAAAGGCTAGTGGCAGAGCAGCTGATTGGAAATAAATTTTTCTGAGATTTTGAGATCTTAAGGAGGTACTGGTGAGCAAAGAGAACTCTCTAGTGACCAAAAAATAAAACAAAAAAAACGAGCATTTTTCCTGAAAACAGAGACAGATTTCTGATAATTCAGAATGCAAGCAGCTGAACTACAAAGCATAAAATATATACAAAGATTCTTGAGGGCTCAGATCCCAGGCTCGCTAGAAGTCCTGATTTAGTCCTCAATATATTTGAAGTCAATGAGAAACTGAATCTGAGTTGCAATAAGAGTCAAACAAGATCAGCTAGAGATTAAACTGACTTGATCCCCATAGTCTGATGGACTAGATATGTCCAATTTGGTGCATAATATTATTTATTTCAATATCTACTGATCTTTTAGAGACAGTTCAAGCATGCTATCAAAAATACGCATAGAGAGGCAAGAAAATGAAATTCCTTGGTCAAGAAAGAAACACTCAAGAGAAATAGATACAAAGATGACCTAGATATTGGTATTATCATAAAGAAACTTTAAAATAACCATAACAAATATATTAATGGGTCTAAGATACATGTTAGACACGTTCTCCAATAGATGGAGAGTTTCGCCAAAGAGACAAACTCTACGAAAGGAACCAAATGAATCTGTGGAGGTTTCCTCTCTGGTGTTCAGCTGAATAATGGTCAGCACATGCATGTGAAGATACTACCTGAAGCTAGAATCATCTGAAAGGAGTAGAGGCAACAATTAGTATTCCTACAATCCAAAGGAAAAAAACCTTATATATTGTAGAATACTCGGACAGATATTACTTTGAGAGTGGGAAAAAATTAGCCTTAGATTAAAGGTTGCTTCAGTCCCAACTAGCAAAACTTATAAATAACAAAACAGTTTCCAAGTGGCTTCATTGCATCCCAGAAAAAAAGAGTAAGAATAGTTATAAGAATTCAGTAAGGTATTCAAAAAGTAAAATGCACAACTAGAATTCCAATTCAAAAAGAACAAGTTATACATATTAAAAAAAGAAAAGAACTTTCTCAACCTGATAAAAATCTCTGAAAAAACCTGTAGCTAATATCATACATAATTGTGAAAAACTGCATACTTCTTTTTAATATTAGGAATGAGACAAAGGTATCCATATTTATCAATACTTTTCACTATTGCACTAGAGTTCTAGTCATTTCAATAAGATAAGAAAAAGAAATAAAAGACATATAGATCAAAAAGAAAGAAACTGTTATTATCTTCGGTCATTCATGTAAAAAATCCTATGGAAGCCATAAAAAACCTACCAGAACCAATACAGTTATAGTATATGAAGTTAATATAGATAAATACTTAAGGTGAATACTACAAAAGATGTATAAAATTTGTTGCACTGGAAACTATAAAACACTGCTGAAATAAATTAAATATTGAAATAAATTGATGTATCATATTCATGGATAAGAAAATTCAATATTTAGGGGTGCCTGGGTGGCTCAGTGGGTTGGGGCCTCTGCCTTTGGCTCGGGTCATGATCTCAGGGTCCTGGGATCAAACCCTGCATTGGGCTCTCTGCTCAGCTGGGAGCCTGCTTCCTCCTCTCTCTCTCTGACTGCCTCTCTGCCTACTTGTGATCTCTTTCTTCTCTGTCAAATAAATAAATAAAATCTTTAAAAAAAAGAAAGAAAGAAAATTCAGTATTTTTAAGATGCCAACTCTTTCAAATTAATCTGTAGATTCAATGCAATCCCATTTAGCAGCAGACTTTTTTTTACTAGAAATTAAAAAAAACAGATTTTGAATGTTATATGGAAATGTAATAAACCTAAAGTAAGAAAAAAACTTTATAAAATAACAAAAATAGCTTTAAAAATAATAAGGAAAATCTGATCCAATACTTATTGTAAAGCTAATTAATTCTGCACGGCTTGACAAAAATATGTACATATTCACCAGTGAAACAGGACAGAAAACCGAATGCTGGATCTACATATATGTAGTCAACTGATTTTCAACAAAGCTGCCAAGGCAATTCTGTGGGGACAAAATCTTTTCAAAATGCAATGTTGCAATAATTGGATTGCCATTTACAATTAACCTAGTCTTTTTCTCCACAGTATATAATAAGGAAATCAAAAAGAAAAAGATGATAAACCAAATCCAAGAGTTAAAAATGTAAATCTTCTAGAAAAAAATCAGTAGAAATTCTTAGTAATCTTGGATTGGGCAAATATTTCTTAAAATTTGAAAACCAGGGGCGCCTGGGTGGCTCAGTGGGTTAAAGCCTCTGCCTTCGGCTTGGGTCATGATCTCAGGGTCCTGGGATGGAGCCCCGCATTGGGCTCTCCGCTCAGCGGAGGATCCTGCTGCCCTCTCTCTCTGTCTGCCTCTCTGCCTGCTTGTGATCTCTCTCTCTGTCAGATAAATAAATAAAATCTTTAAAAAAATTCAAAAACCACAAACCATAAAGGAAAACCTCAATAACTTGGAATTCATCAATTTTTAAAGTTGCTCTTCAAAACACTATTACTAAAATTAAAGGCATGCCCCAGTCTTGAAAGAAAACATTTCCAAAATATATACTGATAAAGGGTATATATCTACAACATATTAAGAATTATTACATCTTAATAATCAGAAGACAAGAAGGTCAAGTAAAAAATGGTCAAAAGATTTGAATAGACTCTTCACCAAAGAAGATATGAAAATATCAAATAAATACAAATGACAAAAAAAGTTCAACATCATTAATCATTAAGGAACATGAAACTTAAAATGAGCTATCATCATCTATAAAATGCCTAAATTTAAAAGACATCAAGACAGTATGGTACTGGCAAAAAAAAACAAACACAAAGATCAGTGGAACAGAATGGAGAACCCAGAAATGGACCCTCAACTCTATGGTCAACTAATCTTCGACAAAGCTAGAAAAAATATCCAATGGAAAAAAGGACAGTCTCTTCAGTAAATAGTGTTGGGAAAATTGGACAGCCACATGCAGAAGAATCAAACTGGACCATTCTCTTACACCAAACAGAAAGATACACTCAAAATGGATGAAAGACCTCAATGTGAGACAAGAATCCATCAAAAGCCTGGAGAAGAACACAGGCAGCAACCTCTTCAACCTTGGCCACAACAACTTCTCGCTAGACACATCTCCAAAGGCAAGGGAAACAAAATAAAAAAAATAATTATTGGGACTTCATCAAGATAAAACTTCTGCACAGCAAAGGAAACAGTCATCAAAACTAAAAGGCAACTTATTGAGTGGGAGAAGATATTTGCAAATGTCATATCAGATAAAGGGCTAGTATCTATAAAAAACTTATCAAACACCCAAAAAGCAAATAATCCAGTCAAGAAATGATCAGAAGACATGAACAGACATTTCTCCAAAGAAGACTTTCAAATGTCCAACAGACATATGAAGAAATGCTCCACATCACTTGGCATCAGGGAAATAAAAATCAAAACCGTGATGAGATATCACCTCACACCAGTCAAAATGCTTAAAATTAACAAGACAGGAAACATGTTGGTGAGGATGTGGAGAAAGAGGAACTCTGTTCCACTGTTGGTGGGAATGCAAGCTGGTACAGCTACACTGCAAAGCAGTATGGAGGTTCTTCAAGAAGTTAAAAATAGACCTACCCTAGGACCCAGCAATTGCACTACTAGGCATTTACCCCAAAGATGCAAATGTAGTGATCCGAAGGGACACGTGCATCCTAATGTTCACAGTAGCAATGTCCACAATAACCAACCTGTTGAAAGACCCAAGATGTCTATCAACAGATAAATGGATAAAGATGTGGTGTATATATATGTACACCATACACACACACACACACACACACACACACACACACACACACTGGAATATTATACACACACACATATATCCATTTATCAACAGATAAATGGATAAAGATGTGGTGTATACACACACACACACACACACTGGAATATTATACACACACACATATCCATTTATCAACAGATAAATGGATAAAGATGTGGTGTATACACACACACACACACACACACACACACACACACACAATGGAATATTACTCAGCCATCAGGAAGGATGTACCATTTATATTGACATGGATGAAACTGGAAGGTATTATGTTGAGCAAAGTAAGTTAATCAGAGAAAGACAATTGTCATATGGTTTCACTCATATGCGGAATATAAGAAACAGTAAAGAGGATCATAAAGGAAGGAAGGGAAAACTGAATGGGAAGTCATCATAGAGGGAGAAAAACCGTGAGAGACTCTTAACAATAGGAAACAACCAGGATTCCTGGAGGGGAGGTGGGTGGGGAATGGGGTAATTGGGTGATGAGCATTAAGGAGGGCATTTGATGTAATGGGCACTGGGTATTATATACAACTGATAAATTATTGAACTCTACTTCTGAAACTAATGAGGTAATATATGTTGGCTAACTGAATTGAAACAAAAAAAAAGAGAGAGAGAGAGAGAAAGAGAGTGACAGAGAAAAGAAGGAAAGGAAAAAAAAAGAGGAGGAAAAAAAAGAATCTACTAAGAACTACCAAAATACATGAGTTTAGAAAGAGAGCAGTGTAATAGGCTAATACTCTTCTAAGCTAGCAATGGAAAATTGGAAATGGAAAGAGTAAATACAATACCATTTTTATAGCACCCAAATATGAAATATCTGTGGGAAATTTTAACAAAATACATGTAAAACCTGTGCATAGAAGACTATAAGACATTGCTGATAGAAATTTTAAAAGGCCAAAACAAACATAGATTATGAAACAGAAAAGAAACTCCAGAATATAACCACACATAATTGATTTTTGACAAAAAGGACAGGTAATTTAGTTGGGAAATAGAATCTTTTCTACAAATAATACTAGAACAACTGTTCATTCCTGAGGAAACATGTGAACCTCAACCTTAACCTTTCATTGTAACCAAAAACTAATGCAAAATGAATCATAGACCCGAAAGTAAAAGAAAACTCTACAATATTATATTAGTTTCAGGTGTACAACATTGTAATTCAATAATTCCATACATTCACTACTCAGTGCTCACCACTATAAGTGTAGTCAACATCTGTCACCATACAATATTATTTCAATATTATTGATTGTACTTTTCATCTGTGTACTTTGCTGTACTTTTCATCTCAGTGACTAATTTTAAAACAGGAAGTTTATACCACACAATCCCCTTTATTTCACCCATCGTCCTACCCATCTTTCTTCTGTCAATGACCAGTTTGTTTTCTGTACTTGAGTTTGCTTTGGGTTTTGTTTTTTTAGATTCCACATATAAGTGAAATCATATGGTATGTGTCTTTCTCTGTCTGACTTATTTCACTTAGCATAAATAAAAAACAATTTTAAATGTAGATTATCAGTTGAACATATTCCTAAGCAATATAGAGATGCTCTCAAGGTCCAGTTGCTTTTCTGAAAAAGCATATTCAGTTATACCAGTTACTAACATCATTGCATTATTATAGAAATTGTTATATTATAACCTACGATTAAAATACAATTGGATGTTTTCTAAAGTAAAACTCTAAAACTTCGAGAAGGAAACATTAGAGAAAAAAAAATTTTTGTGACATGGAAATAAATAAAGTCTAGTTAGGACACAAAAAGCACAAAACATAAAAGTTGGATAAATTGTACCTCATCAAATTCGTCACCTTCTGCTCTTCTGAAGACACCCATAAGAAATTAAGAAGTAAGCCACTGCCTGGACGAGTAGCCATATCTGACATGGGTTTACATTCAGAAAACATATAGAACACTTACAACTCAACTATAAGAAAACAGACAAGCAATTAAGACAATGGTAAAAGTTTTAAAAAGACGTTTAACAAAAGAAGATAAACAGTCGATAAGCGCATGGAAGCACACTCAACATCTTTGGTCACCTGAAAAATGTAAGTTAAAACCACAATGGTATAATACTTCATGCATATTAGAATAGCTAAAATTAGAAGGAAAAAAAAAAACAAACACCTGACAAATGCAAGTGTCCATAAGTGTTGACAAGGTTATGGAACAACTGGAATTCTCATGCATTACTGGTAGGAATGGGAAATAATATAACCACTTAAGAAAGCAATCTATCAGTTTCTTTAAAAATTATACATACAGGGGCGCCTGGGTGGCTCAGTCATTAAGCGTCTGCCTTCGGCTCAGGTCATGATCCCAGGGTCCTGGGATCGAGCCCCGCATCGGGCTCCCTGCTTGGCGGGAAGCCTGCTTCTCCCGCTGCCATTCCCTCTGTTTGTGTTCCCTCTCTCGCTGTTTCTCGCTGTCAAATAAATAAAATCTTAAAAAAAAAATTATACATACATATACCATGAAACTCAGCAATTCAGTTTTTAGATATTTACCCAAGAGAACTAAAAACATGTTGACACAAAAACTTGTACCCAAATATTCACAGTGGCTATATTCAGAATAGCCCCAAACAGGAAACAATGTAAATGACCTTCAACCATGGTGTATACATACAATGGCTATTACTGACCATTAAAAAGGAACAAACTATAGATTCCTGCAACAACAGAGATTAATTTAAAAATAAGGATGCTCTTGGAAAGACGTATAAAAGAGTATATATTATATGATTCCTTTGCCTTTTTTCCTTGCATTTTCATGTGATTTTTTTTTATTGTGTTATGATAGTCACCATAAAATATATCATTAGTTTTTGATGCAGTGTTCCAGGTATACGATTCCTTTTATATGAAAGTATAAAATACAGAAAAAATCAAGAAATCCACATTTATACTTTTGATATATTAATAAGTTTATAAACTCCTTCAAAATAAGCAAAACAACAAAATCACAAATCACCAATATCAAGAGAACATCACTACAAAGCCTCTGAAAATTAATAAAGCATTGAGATATTAGGCATAATTTTATGCTGATAAATCAAAAACTTGCATGAAATGTATAAATTCCTTGAAAAACATAAAAGGAATATGAAATAGAGAGTTTAAATAGCCATAGGTCTATTAAAATGGTTGAATTTATAATAAAAATACTCCCAGAAAGAAAATTTCAGTCCTAGTTGGCTTCAGTAGTAAATTCTATTAAACACTTGAAGAAAAAAATTAAACCAATTTTACACAAACTCTTTCTGAAAATAGAGAAGGAAGGAATGCTTCCTAACTTCTTTTATGAGACCAGCATAAACCTGATATCAAAACCTGACAGAGATATTTACAAGGAAAGAAGTTTTCAGACCAATATACCTCATGACTGTAGATATATTTTCAATGAAACATTAGTAAATATGATCCCGAAGTAAATAAAAAAGATAATAAATCCTGACCAAGTAGCATTTATACTAGGAAGGCAAAGGTGTAATGTTAGAAAAATCAATAAGTGTAGTTTACAATATTAATAGATTACAGAAGAAAACCATATGATATCTCAATAGATGGGAAAAAATTAAACAGATGGGAAAAATTACAAAATCCCACATCCATATATAATAACTCAAAACAAACTATGAATACAAAGGAACCATCTCAATCTGTTAAATATCTATTTAACAGATATTAAATCAGAAAGAACACAAGAGCATATTATTTACATTAGCCTCAAAAACACATCATAGATTTGGGAATAAATCTAACAAAAGGTATGTACAACCTCTACACTTGAAATTGTTGCTAAGAAAACTTTAAAGACATAAATAGATATACCGTATTTGAGATAGTCGATATTGTTGTCCATTCTCCCTAACATAATGGGAAGAAGTAATGTATTCAACATAATCTGAATAAAAACAAACAATAGCCATTTTTTAAAAAAAAAGATTGAAAAAGTATGTCTATAGCTTATATGAGAATATAAAGTGATATAGAAGAGTCAAAACAATCATGAACAGTAAGGACTGACACTACCTGACTGGAAGATTTTTATAAAGTTCCAGTAAGACAGGGTGGTAGAACCACAAAGATAGATAGGCTGATCAACAGAGCAGATTAGATAGTCCAAGATATATCCACATATATAGTCAATTAATTTTCAACCAAATCACTGTGCCAATTCAACTGGGGAAGAGAAAGGATGTGTACTAGGAAAACAAGCTAATTTTAAACAGTGCTGGGATGCCTGATAAAAGTATGGATCAAAAATGATCACCAACCCCTATCTGACTTACCAACACGCATTAACATTGATTTAAGGTGTCTAATGAATCCCACCATTAGCTAGAACCCTAAACTGCTAGAAGAAAACATTAAGAGAACGTCTTTGCAACCTAGGGGAAGTTTTAAAAAACTTTGTGTTTTTTACAGAACATGAAAAGAATTAGCCAGAGAAGAATAGGCAAGCCACAAACTGAAAAAAATACTGAGAGCTAGTTAGATGACTGATAGATAAATAGAAGATAGATAGATAGATAGATAGATAGATAGATAGATAGATAGATAGATAGATAGATAGATGATAGATAGAGCACATAGAGACTTGCCTAAAGAATGTATGAAGAACCTCTACAAATGAATTATAAGAAAACAAACAATCCAATATAAAAGCATGCTTGAACAGAGAGTTTAAAAAAGAAGGTACAAATGGCCATTGATCACAGGATTGATGACACGAAAAAGGCTCAATATTTTGTCAGAGATACATACATTGAAACCAAAATGACATACCATATGTGCCCATGACTATGTCTAAGGTCAAATGCCAATTATGCCAAATCTTGTCAAATTGGTGGAACACCTGAAACCCTTGTACATTGCCTGTGGCGGAGGAAAATGTTACAGCCACTGTGGTTAGCTGTTTCTCTTGTTCTGATAATGCTAAACATACCTCTATGCTGTGACCCAACAGTACACTCCTAGATATTTACCCAAGAGAAATGAAGACATGTCCACAAGAAGACAGCTGTAATAATACTGTGCTGCATTCACAGTCGCTCAGCATTGGGGGCACAGCCCACGTGGTCACCAACAAAAGATAATGAAATCGCTGTGTGTTCATACAATGACTACAACTCAACAATTAAAAAATAAAAGAGTGAATTATGGATAGAAGCAGCAACATGGGTAAATTTCTAGACACTATTTTAAGTGAAAGAAGGCAGACACAGAAAAATACACATTGTAGAAGCCCATGATAAGAAATCTGTAAGTGGACAAAACAGGCTATAGTGAGAGAAATTTAAAAAGTGTCTGCCTCAAGAGCATGGAAGAATTGACTGGAAGAAGGCATGAGCGAAGGACTGAGAGTCCTGGTTTATAGCAGTTGCTGATTTTCACGCTGTAAATACTCTCAATTTCAACGTTTCCAGCTGCCACCATGACGGGACTGCATGAGTTATTGGGACTGGATATCCACAATTGACTCGCACGAGGCATTACAAGCTGGCTTCTGCCCACCACTGTGTGGGTATGAGGAAAATTTCTCTGACAATAAAAACATTTTATTTCTTCTTCTGGGATGTGGTTACGAGGATATATATATATATATATATATATATATATATATATATATATATGTGTGTGTGTGTGTAATTGCCAAAGCTCATCATATTCCTTGAAAATTTGAGATCTGTGCGTTTTTGTATGTAAGTTATATTTGGATTACGAGAAGTAATCAGTGCCATGTGCTAGGTACAGAGAAATGCTTGCCACTGGGATTGTTCCCATTGTAACAGCATAACATCCTAGTATATAACCCAGTATAACAAACACTTCCAAAACTTAATGGCTTAAGTCAATGGTATTATAACTTTTGCTCAGGTCTGGGCTGGGCTTAGAGGGGATAGTTCATCTCTGCTCTGCTCAGCATCAGCCAAAGCAGCTTGAAGGCTGGATACGGAATCCTTTCTCACTCATTGGAACATCTGGTAGTGAATAATGGGCTGTTGAAGGGAATAATTACACATGACCTCTCCATGTGACTGGGGCTTTCATACAACATGATGCCTGAGTTTTGAAGGTGAATATCCAAGAGAAGGAAATCCAAGCAGAAGCCGTATCACCATTTCTATCCTAGCCTAGGAAGTCACACTGAATCGCCGCCATCACTTTCTATTTGTCGGGGTAGCCACAAGCTTGCCAAGGCTCAAGGGATAGAGAAATGGAATTCAACTCTTATGGTGTATGCAAAGTTCCGGAAGAGTATATAGGACTGGAAATATTGCTGTGGCTGTTTTTGAAAAATACATCCAGCCACAGACTATCATTGGCCTAATTCGCCTTCCTCCCACATGCAAAATATTTGCCCCTTCTCCAAGACTTTTCAAAGTCTTATCCCATTTCAGCATCATATTAAGGTTCAAGGCCCAGTATCTTATTGTCTGAGTTGGATCCAGGAATAAAGAAGTCTCCTTGGCTGTGTTTCTCAAGTACAGGGGCTTGAATGGAGTTCCTCTCCATGTGAAGACCTAGGAACTGAAGAAATGAGTTGTTTGAACCCTACATAACTAACTTAAATTGTAAGACAAGCATTAAGTTATCTTAATACATCTTCCATTCATAAAGTAGAAAAACTGAAAGCATCCCATATTCATTGGTTCCTGGTAAATGTGAAATCTTTGCCAATCCCTGATTAGAGCTTGGTCCTACTTCACTATTCACTATTATTATTGGCTCTGCCATTTGGGATTTGCTTCTGCCTTCTGTGAAATGCTTCCCTGCTCTATAAGAAGTGGATAGTTTTGCCTGTAGTCATTCAAGATTCGGATGCCTTTTTCCTTTTCTTTTCTTTAACGTAAGTTGTAGACGTTATTCAGATTTTTCTAGTTTTTCCATTAACATCTTAAAATTCCAGGACTCAACCCAGAACACTGCACTGAATTTAGTAATAATGTCTCTTGAATCTTCTCTAACCTGTAACAGTTTTGCAGACTTCCTTATCTTTCACAACCTTGATTTTTTTATTTAAAAAAACTTTGTTGAAATATAATTCACACATCATACAATTTACCCATTAAAGTATTCAATTCAATATGTTTTTTTTAAGGTTTTACTTATTCAGTTTTGCGAGAGAAAGAGAGCACACGCACGAGAGAAAACACACGTGAGAGAGTGTGAGATGGGGGAGAGGCAGATGGAGAGGGAGAGACAGACTTCCCACTGAGCAGGGAGCCCAATACAGGGCTCCATCCCAGGACTCTGTGATCATGACCTGAGCCAAAGGCAGACGCTTAACCAACTGAGCCACCCAGGCACCCCTAATTTAATGGTTTTTAACATATCCAAAAAATTGTGTGACCATCACTGTAATCTAATTTTAGAACATTTTATCACCCCAAAAGAAACCCCTTACCCATTAGCATTCACTCCCCATTCCTCCTCCCCAAAATCAAACTATACAACCACAGATCTTTTTATCTTTCAAGACTTGCCTTTTCTGGACATTTCATAGAAATGAAATCATACAATATGTGGTCTTTTGTGTCTGGCTTCTTTCCCTTAGTATATTGTTTTCACAGTTCGTCCATGTAATAGTATATACTATATACTAAAAATTTCATAATTTTTATTGCCAAGTAAAATTGCACTGGATGGACATGTCATATTTTATTTATCTATTCTTCAGATGATAGGCATTTGAGTTCTTTCCACTTTCGAGCTATTATGAGTAATGTCTCTATGAACATTTGTGTAATGACTTTTTTTTTATGGAATTATGTTTTTATTTTCCTAGGGTATATAACAGAAAGTGGAATTGTTGAGTCATATGGTAACTTTATGTTTGACATTTTGAGGAACTGCCAAACTCTTTTCCAAAGTAGCTGCACCATTTTTACATGCCACCAACAATATAAGAAGGTTGCAACTTCTGCACATCCTCATCAACACATTATTTTTTTACTATATTCTAATCCATATGATGTGGTGATATCTCATTGTGACTTTTGATTTGAATCTCCCTAATGACTACAATGTTGAGCATATATTTATGTGCCTATTGGCCATTTATCTTCTTGGGAGAATTGTCTGTTCAAATCTTTTATCCATTTTAAAACTGGGTTATTTATCTTTTTTATTATTGAGTCCTGTATGTTCTTTATATAGTCTGGATATAATCC
The DNA here is from genome assembly GCA_028646535.1 of Procyon lotor. Classification (NCBI taxonomy): domain Eukaryota; kingdom Metazoa; phylum Chordata; class Mammalia; order Carnivora; family Procyonidae; genus Procyon; species Procyon lotor. Next base: position 28,215,789 of record CM053618.1, read on the forward strand.
CCATATCAGATATATAACTAGAAAATATTTCCTTTCATTCTATGGGTTGTCTTTCCACTTTGTTGATGTATCAAACCATTTATATCAAAAGGTTTTTAATTTGGTGAAATCCAATTTATCTATTTGTTATTTTGTTGCTGTTGTTTTTGGTGTCCTATCTAAGAAACCATTAACAAAGCCAAGATCATGAAAATTTACTTCTATGTTTTCCTTTTTTTTTTTTTTTTTAAAGATTTATTTATTGAGGGAAGGAGGAGTAGCAAGAGGGAGAGAAAGTCTTAAGCAGACTGCACTGAGCACAGTGCCCTAGGTAGGACTCAATGTCATGATCCTAAGATCACAACCTGAGCTGAAACCAAGAGTCAGACACTCAATCAACTGCACCACCCACGCACCAGAGGTTCTATGTTTCCTTTTAAGAGTTTTGTATTTTTAGCTTTTACATTTGGATCTATGATCCATTTTGAGACAATTTTTGTGTCTTGTGTATTTTTGCATATGAATATCCAGTTGTTACAACACCATTTATTAAAAAGACTATGTATTTCCCATTGAATTGTCTTGACACCCTTGTCCCAAATCAGCAAACCATAAATGTAAGGGCTTGTTTCTGGACTCTTCATTCTATTTAATTAATTTATACATCTATTCTGTCCCAATATGACATTGTCTTGATTACTATATCTTTGTAGTAAGTTTGAAATGGAAAAGTGTGAGTCCTCCAACTTTGTTTTACTTTTTCAAGATTACATAGGCTATTTTTGGTCCCTTGGATTTCCATATGAATCTCAAGATAAAAGTGTCAATTACTGCAAAATATGAGAGCCAGGATTTTGATAGGGATTGTTCTGAATCTACAGATCAATTAACATATCACCATCTTAACAGTAGTAAGACTTCCAATCCATGAACATGGGATGTATTCCTATTTATGTGGATTTTATTTAATTTCTTTCAATGATGTTTTGTGGTTTTCAGAGTCTAAGTTTTGAACCTTTCTTGTTCAATATATTTCTAAGTATCTTACTCATGATACTTTTATAGTAGAATTTTATTATTTCATTTCAGACTATTCATTGCTAGTATATAGAAATACAATATATTTTTCTAGATCGAGCTTGTATCATGCACCCTTTATTGGTTCTAAAAGTGGTGGATTCCTTGGGATTTATACATGCAATACCATGTCATCTGAAAATAGAGGTAAATATATTTATTTCATCCTTTTCAATCTGAAAGTTTTTTATTCCTTATTCATTTGTTTATTTACTTACTTATTTATTTTGCCTAATTGTCTTGGCTAAATATTCATATAATAGAAATGGTGAGGGTGGTCATCTTTGACTTGTTCCTTGTATTAGGGAGGAAAGCATTCAATCTTTTCTCTTAAATCTGATGTTTTAAGTGTGGATTTTTTTTGTAGCTATCCTCTATCAGACTGAAGAACTTCAATCCTATTCCTAGTTTGCTGAGCTCTTTTCAACTTTATGTTTCACTCTAAACATTTTATTACAGTTTACTTCCTCAGAGAAGAATAGCCACATAGCCACAAAATTTCTTTGAGAAATTCTACCCTGGGTGTCCCATATAGTTGCTAGGGGACAATACCTTTCAGATTCTTAGTTTTACTTTTTAACACCTTCTGTGAGACATGACCTTACAATCATAGGACCAACATATTCTTGGGAGCTTAAGATGCCACCTTAAATTTTTCTGAGATTTCAATATACAGTTGTTCAGTTACAACATTGGCTTCTTTTTTAGATAAAGCCCTAGCTTTGCCCTTTCTTATGCAGCTCTGGATTTGACCTTTGTTTGGAAACCATTTGCTAACTTTAACATCATTTGCCATTTGGAGAGGCTGGTACTGAGAAACAGCAAGACCTGGTTTTTGTTTTTGTTTTTATTTAACAAAACTTTCTTTAGTGTATTGTTTTCTTCTTGCATTATATTCTGAATAACAAAAAGAAGCTAAATAACACCTTTAACATTCTGCCTGGGAATATCCTTAGCTAGATCACACAGTTCATTAGGTGAAATTTCTATTTCCTATGTCATTATAGGTGATAATATTGCAGGACTTTTTGTCACTTTATAACAAGGGACCCTTTCCTCAGGCTTCCATTATTATTTTCCTCACTACCTTAAAAGCCCTCAGACAACCTCCTCAGGGCCATCAGACTTCAGTTAACAGACTCCTCGAGAGCTATCCAACATCTACCTTCCTCTTGGTCCCAAAACCACTCTCGGTTTTTGATGAGAGCTCTCTATTTTTGATACCAAAATCTGGTCTAGTTATTATGGCTACATAACAAGCCACTTTAAATCATAATAGCTTAAAATAATGACAGCGCTTACTTCACTCTAAATCTGCAATTTGAGCAAAGCTCAGCGGGGATAATTTGTCTCCTCCCCACAGCAGCTTGAGGGGTGAGCAGTAGAGTCATCTGAGGTGTTCAGTCATCTTCGCTCAGGTGTTCAGAGTTGATGTTGATGCTCCACTGAAATCTTAACTGGGAACAACAACCGGAACACACACACGCCCCTCTCCTTGTGGCTTGGGCTTCCTCACAACATGATGGCTGGGTTCCAAGGTAGAGCATATAAGAGAGAAAGAGCAAGCCGTGCCAGGCAGAAACTCTGTCGCCTGTTCTAAGATAGCTTCAGAAGTCACTCAATGCCACCTCTACCACATTCTCTACGTTGACACATCACAAAACTGTCCAGGGCAAAAGAAAGGCAAACAGCTTTTACTCTGACGCAGAGTGGCAAGGTTCTGGGTAAGTATGTCAGATGGAAATATGGTGGTGGCCATTTTTGATAATTACAATCTGCCAGGGACAGAATTACAGGACAGCGCTGCATAGGGAGCCCCATGTCCAGAGCACTCGCCTGAGTTCTCCTTACCCAGCTCCGGAGCTGCACCGGACAGTACAGGCCTTGGGCCTTCCTGGGAAGGACACAGATCGCTCCTCTGATGGCCCTGACTCTCGGCCTCCCAGGCTCCTGGAGGCCAGGCACTCCCCTGTGGTGGCAGCTCCCCCAGCCATGGGCCGTGGTAAAGCTGCAGATGGAACAGCTGTGTTGCAACTCTAGGCCGTTGTCCCCACCCATGGCCAGCATGGCACCTGCTGCTGCTACTGACCCAAGGCCTCCAGGCAGTGGGTTGTGACCATCAGCCAGGGCAGGCCCTCCACCACAGACCTGCTGGCACTCCTGTCCCTGCCTACACTCAGATGTTTTATTAATAAATATATGGTAAAGTGCTGCAAATGTATTTTCTCCTCTTGGTGATTTTCTTAATAACATTTCCTTTTTCCAGCTTACTTTGTTGTTCAGAATACTGTATATAATATACATAACATAAAAAAGACTTATTAACCTATGGTTCTGTTATCAATAAGGTTTCTGGTAAATAGTACGCCATTAGTAGTCAGGTTTTGGGGGAGCCAAAAGTTGCTGAGTTTCGAACAGAAGGGTCAGCGTGTCCCCCTTTTCCTTCAAGGGCCAACTGTGTGTGCTTGCGTGTGTGTGTGTGTGTGTGTGTGTGTGTGTGTGACTTTTTTCCCACCTTTATTTATTTTTTTTTAAAAGATTTTATTTATTTGACAGAGAGAAACACAGCGAGAGAGGGAACACAAGCAGAGGGAATGGTAGCAGGAGAAGCAGGCTTCCTGCCAAGCAGGCAGCCCAATGTGGGGCTTGATCCCAGGACTCTGGGACCATGACCTGGGCCAAAGGCAGATGCTTAATGACTGAGCCACCCAGGCGCCCCTTTTTCCCACCTTTAAATATGCAAGTCACTTATTGGACTTGCTGGACAGAGCTTTTTTTTTTTTTTATCTTGAATTTCATTTACTTATCCATAATATGCCTCTGGTTTCTGTCTCTGAGGCATTTCTACATATCTCCCTTATGGAAGCAATAAATTGGACAGAGGCAAATCTCTGAATTGGTCAAGAGATAGTCAAGGTTTAGGGTATTAAATGAGATTGCTCAATACATCATGACCTTTTTACTACAGATGTGGGCCTTTGAACAAATGACCTCACTTGCGCAGGAGGGAATACATGAGCCATGTCTGTGTGGATCGAGTACAGACAGAGATATGGCTCTCTGCCTCCCGTTTGCCTTGCTCCCCATCATCAGTACTCATTGGCATGCATCCACATTATGCTCTCTGTCCATGACCAGCCTTTCAAGAACTAAGTGCCAGGAGGAAGGAAAGTAGTACATAGTAACTGGTGAGCATTAATCAAGGCCGCACTGGGCTGCCTCCAGTGGAACACATGTCTAATGGCCACAGAGAGAGAAAAGACTAGAAATCAATCTGCTTAATGTTAGTCTCACCTCTGTCAAGAGATGAAGAGATGGGCTTATCATGCTATGAAATGTAATGCGAACTTGAAAATCAGGATGGTGGACAGAATAAAACAGACAGAGATTTGATCCTCCCCCTCCTCCAAAGCTCCCTAAAAGAGCCAACTTTCCGTTCAGTAGACCATGTCAATAAGGCTGTATTTTCTTATTGGATTTTCACAGTGATATCATGAATGTAGAGCTATCATCACTGTTTGAGAGTGACAGGCCTCCCTTGGCACTAGTATTGGGGTATCATGATCCTTGACCACAGATATTGGCCCCAGCCAGAATGGAGAGTCAGTAAGTGTGGGAATGATCACTCCACGGAAGGCTAAGGGAACCTCCACATGTCATTTATGTAGGTGGTGGACAAGGGATCAGATCCCATACGTGTCTCTTCTTATTTGGATCAGCAGAATGATGTTGGATGGGTGGATGGAAAGGGGAACGTTAAACTGGGAATCAGGAGATTCAATTCCTACTCATGACTCTACCGCTAACTCAAGGCCACATTTGTACATGTGTCCGATGAGAAGGTTGGTTTACATGCACTCTGAATTATTCCCCGGCTCTGATGTTCCCTTCTCCCACATGGTCTCCACTTGCACATGCCAGTGATTATCCAGGCTCCCAAGCTAAAGTGAGACTGCTCAAGTTGTGTCACGTGCTATATAAAGTTTTTGTCTTTAGGGATTCTGATTTTACCACCAGAAATAGACTTCTTACAAAATAATTCTGCATGCAGGCTGATGTCAGAATTAACTGAGGGTAATTCACAGGCACACAAGACAGACCAGAAGGGAGGTTGGTTTTCCACAGGAAAAGGCCTGATGGAGACTGCTTGGTGAAGAAACTGCTGGCTAAAGATTTGGGACATGGGATATGCCTTCCCTGGAAGAGACAGGAATGTTCTAGAAAAGCGGCACATTTGGTGTAAGGCTTTGGAGATCCCAATTCCCTTCCAGTGTTTTCATCTTCCTTTAATTAATTAATTAATTATTTAGTTTTCCATCCTCAGTGAGAAAAACATGAGATTATAGAGGAAATAGTTGGTCAGTTTGCTCCCCATTTCAGTTTGGCTTCTAACCAGCTTGTTCTCTGGGGCAGGTGCTATACCCACCTCTCTGTGTATAACAGTTTCACCTGTAAAATGCCTTTCTCACAGAGTGAGATATTAATTTTACATTTTTAAATGAAATCTTACACGTGAAATTCTTGGAAAATGGGATAGTGGAGTACAATTTTGAGGTGCTGTTATCACTGGATTAGTAGACTTCTTTGGAAACTCTTAGATTAGTTTGAATCAGGATTGGGTGTTTTTCAGGTATAGATGAAGAGATTTGAAGTCAGAGATTTTTTACTTCCAAAGCAACCTACGCACTCAGGACTGAACTAACTGCAGGAAGCCGGCGCCACAGAGGGAACGGCAAAGGTGGGGACAACCTGCAGAGTCTAGCCTTTTCAAAGGAAATAATGAGCTATTCAGTTACCAGTCAGTGGGCCTAGAAAAAAAATTTTTTTTTTTTTTTTTGGAAAATGTTAGTTCAACCACTACTACTAAAAAATGCTCACTGCTCAACTTGCCTGCTGCAAATTAAGCCACCAAAAGATTCAATGCTACTGTGGATGCTAGAGTCAAGAATGTTTTTAAAAAGCACCAGCTTCTTTAGCATCTCACCACTTTTAAAATAAAAAATGAAGCCTCTAACCGAGCCCTAGAGCTGTTCTTTATATTCCTGAGCCTTTCTTTTTGCAAGGCTTGGATACCCAGTTTGGAGCTACTTGGTCTTCGTCCGTGGCTGGTCTTGAAATGTCTTCCTTTTCCTTTGACCCTTACAGCCCAACAAGGGGAAAGTGGTGGGTGTGGCTGGTGTGCATTTTCATAGGAGTCTCCCCCCCCGTCCTGGGCATTTACCAAATACAGACACTGGGTTCAATGAGCGTGCAGGAAGTGTTTACTGAGCACTCACGAACATCCCAGTACTGTGTTGAGTTAGTGAGGACACCAAAGAAGGTGCCATGGCTTTTGCTGTAAGAAAGACTAAAGGCTTTTTAAGAGTAGAGAGGATTAGCTGCTGAAGGTTCTGAATGAATGTCTTGAAAATCCCCTGCAGAAGTCATGACGGAGGCATCTGTGATTCTCTGGCCACATTGGCCTGTTTTCCCATTTTCATTCACATTCGAGAATTACACTGGCATTAATCTACACTTTGTCCATATGATATCAGCATCTTATTTGGACTTTCCATCTTACCCTTATTTCTTAGCAGTTTAACCCATTCACCTTCTTTCCTTGTTTTTTTTAGTGCCTTTGAAGTTTGTCTCTGGTTTGACTCTTCTTTCTCACACTTTGGCTCAGGGGCGGGTTCCAGCCTCTCTCCAATTCTACCACATTATCCACTGGACAACTGAGCCCAAAGGCTTCTTTGCTCAGTGAGTTCTTAGATATTAGCTCCCTCCTGGCAGCCAAGTCTATGGTGATTGGAGTATTTTCTGATATCCTAATGGGAAACTGACATAATTATTTGGTGATGGAATTTTTTCACTGGGAAAGTAATTCAGCATTATATACCAAGAGATGTGACTAAAATCTTTGGCTTGGAAATTCCACATATAAAAATCTACTCTAAAATATTGTTTCTTAACAATTTTCACCTTATAGGTGAAAATGTCCAAATAGGGTTGAATCAACTTTTTGAAATATAATATAGATTTTAATAAGTTACTCCATAAATACTTGTTTAATAAAGAAATCACTTTAAAGATTTTATTTATGTATGTATGGAGGGGTGGGAGAGAAAGAGAGCATGAGCAGAGGGAGGGGCAGAGGGAGAGAGAGAATCTCGAACAGACTCTGCATTCAGTGTGAAGCCTGAAGGAGGGCTTGATCTCACAACCCTGAGACCATGACCTGAGCTGAAATCAAGAGTCAGAGGCTTAACTGACTGAGCCACCCAGGCGCCCCATAAAGAAATAACTTTAAAGGTTGTGAAAAAGTTCAGATATCCATACTCGATTTATTCCCTTTTGTCCTTCTCTTGAAATACCCATGAAAAAGCAGAACACTGTCAGATCGGCAAAAACCAATGAAATCATTCAATGATACCATTCAAACTAACGTGAGTTTCTTAGAGGAAATACTATTATTCTAGTGTGTCCAGGCAAGAAAGAAAAATGATTCAGACATTGTTAAATAAAACAACCGATCAAAAAGGAATGGGAACAAGTTTCTAGCCACTCAGACATTTTACCCCTACATTCAAGATATGGAGTCCAAAGATCCAGCCAAATAGCCTGATAGTGTGTCTCCTGCTACAGGGCTCTGACTTCTGAGATGCCTAGGGATACGACCTTCATCAAAGCCCCTTCTCTCATCAGTACTTATTTTGTTTCTGAAACTCTTTGGAAGTTTCCAACTTGCAGAAATGCAAAAGTGGCTGAAGATGAAAGAGGAGTTTATGAGTTGTGGCAGCAGAAATATATTCTTATATGTGTAAAAGCTCAAGAAATATTCCACCCATGTATCCTTCCGGAAGAAGTTATTCTAAGGCATAATCCAGCTGACAAACATATAAATCAAATGTGGGAACCCAGGAAAGAAGTTTGAGGATAAAACGACTGCAAGTACAGTGAAGTTAGTTGAGACATTTATTTAATTATTTATCTAACAAAAATAAGTGCTAAAGTAAAAACTGTTTGGAAAGAGTAGTGTCTAACAAAAAGAATGCCTAGATGAACACTTTACATTATGTTAGAGAGATCATATAAAGGTGGATTGAAAGAAATAAAGTCATACTGAATTCCCTTTTTTGCATTAAGATGAGGTAGCTTTTTTTGTTCAAACTCTTAGAATTATGAGGATAGAGTGACCAAAAGTTGGGCAATTCAAGAGTTTGAGAGCAGACACATGTTTTAAATAATATAATTAATGAAAAATTAATAGCAGCTTTAATTTCCATAAAGCAGATTTTAATCACTGTAAAATTAATGCATCTTTCCACGTGTCCATGAAATATTTACCAAAGTTGACTGAAGACAAGGATACTAAATTCCAAAGAGCTATTATTTATTTTCTCTTTTCAGTCCCCGTAACCAATGTACTCAAGTAAAATCAGACCTCCTGATGGTATTCTAAAGCTCAGTGAGCATATACCACCTCATTTTTATACTCACTGTGAGTCCCTACATCAGTGGTTTGAGAATTTTTGAGTATGGACACACACAGCTTTGTTAAAAAGATTACATCAGAATATCTAACATCCACTCAGGTTGTGGAAAGCTGGAAATAATGTGGCTGCGAACTTCACAACAAGAAAAAGAAGAAACTCACAATTTTTCTTGAACATATCTGAAACTTGAAGTTGCAAGGCAACCAACTAATCCAAAATATAAGGAAAAGCAGACATCTACAAGCAGATACAGGAGGTAAGTAAGCACTGGCTTATTTGGAACAGAGCATGGAAGGAAGTTGGTGCGATCATGCAAGCAAAGACATTTCAGCTAAATTTTTTATCAGTTTGCTAGGAAGAGTGAGGATAAAGCCACTGATACAATGACA
>CM053618.1:28225208-28244419 GCA_028646535.1 Procyon lotor
CTAAACCTAAACCTAATCCTTTGCCAGGAAGTTGTGGTTAAGGCCATTCCTAAATCAGGATCCAACCAAACCCTGACTCCCCTCCATCATTTAATTCTTGTCCCTGGACAGCTCCCTCCTTAGCGTCCATTCTCAACTCCACTTCCCTACACTCTCAGCACGTTGTTCATGTGCAAACAAGAATCTCTCTCTTTCCCTTTCTATATCATGTAATCTATAAAGGAAACGAGTGTATATGGATCCAAAAAAAAAAAAAAAAAGAAAGAAAGAAAGAAAGAAAAGAAGCTTTGCTCAGCTTTGAAGGCACTAACAAGAACTGGGGGTAACATGTATGGAATAATTAAAGCTGCTATGATCTTCTACGTCTCAAAAGACTTTTAAATTCAATGGCTTTACAGTTCTAACAAGCAATTTTTACAAAGTGCTATTAAGGGCTGTAAACTTTATTTTCTTCTCTCTATTTCTCCTTTTAAAAAAATGTTTTTTGGCTGCTTTGTGGTGAGCAGGGATGGAGACAATGTATCTTTAAATAATAAAGAAACCATTTTAATATTCTCATAAACATCATCCCCTCTGCTCTCCACTACAAACTTTAACAGCCCAGCAGCCAGAGAAGCAAGTAGGGCAAACAATACAAGAAGAGTCATTATTGTAACTAAATTAGACCGTTTGTTTTCTTTCCCTCAAATCAAATTGTGTAGGAGCTGCTTTATTGCAAAACAGACATTAAAATTCCAGCAAGACCTCAGAGAGAAAGTAATTTCTATTTTATCAGTGCTGTAAAGCTGTCTTTATGTTCTGAAGCAGGAAATATTGCAAGGATATTTATAGCTTCGGCTCCAAAGCCAGTTTGAATAGAAATGTTACCGCGGTCGCTGGAGCTGTCATACTGCTCGGTGGAGCAGGGAATTTTAGTGAATTTGTGAATTACTGTTTCAGTCTTGACAAGTCTCTCAGCGAGGCTGGTGTGTGTCTGGAGTTGTTTGGTGGTTGGGGAGATAATGATTAAAGACTCGGATTTGCTTTAAGAGGAGATTTAAATGATATTCTCTAGCTAATCAGTTTGGATCCTCAAGTCCTCCCAGAACAAGGGCAAGGTTTCCAAACTTTGCCCGCCCTAGCGCTCGGTGGCCCAGCGGGGAGCATTCCCCTGCCCCCCACCCCCTTCTTCCTCCTTCTTCCTTCTTCCGCTCCTCCCCCCTTGTCCTTGACCTGCCCATCAAGGTACCAGAGCTCCTCATCCGTCTGAACTGTTTACCCAGATTTGACAGTTATTTACCATCCCGCGTCCTCCCTGGGGTCCGCAGAAGTGATTCATCATGGTATCTTGCATTTCTCTTAAACCTTCTTGGGAAATGTGCCAGGATTCCATGAATATGATCCTCCCCCATCAAAGGGGACAGAGCTTTACTTGTTTCACACGGGGAAGAACTGAAGTCTAGACGTGAGGAGACATCTGACTAAGGTCACACGGTGCTTCAGGAGAGCAGATGGGCCGAGCCTTCGGGTCGCTCATTTAGTTCAAGTATTTCTCTACCGCCACTCGCGCCTCACACCAGTAAAAACAGAAGTTTCGCGACTTGAGGTCTCAACAGACAACCATTTGAGCACATTCAGCCGCAAGTGGGGCCATGAATAGAGACTTTTAATAGCTCCAGGGCCACCCCGGGCTACGAGGCAAGACGGAGGTGTGGGGTGCCTGAGCTTACTATCTCTCGGACAGCCACGGGCACTGGGGATGGGGAACGCTTCCTCCGCACATCTGCCAGTGGGGATTGGAAGAGGCCTTGGCAGAGGGCGTGTTCTTTTTAAGAAAGCTTTGCAAAAACTAATCAAAAGGGTTTTGCTTTCTGTTTGTGGGTCAAGGGTTTGAGTTATGTCACAGTGCTCATTGACTGACCACTCCGTCAACAGAGAAGTTTAATTTCCAATTAAGCAAATCCCTGGGGTGGGATTTTCTCCGGAACCACATCCCAGAGAATCCCTTTTCTTTACGGGACAAAGACCCTGCCCGCTGCTCAGGGCCTGCTCTTTTTGGTGCCAGATAAGACACTTGTTTTTCCCCTCATTTCCCTAAGTTGAGAGAGAACCAGCCGACAGTGAGGAACTTGACTTATGGACTGTCCCAGCTGCTGACGCTTGGCCATTCTCATCCAATTGTTTGCTGCACTCGTATTCCTGACTTGCCACTGAATCAGAGAACGTAAGGGCTAAAAATGGGCTCTAAAGACCTTTAATATAATCCACCATTTAAAGACCACTTAGAACAAACGGTCTTTTTATCCAGACCTCGTGATCTTTCCTCCACACTTGCAGCCCCCAAAACAGTAGACATTAGCCCCACACGTGGCTGCTAAACACTGGGACATGAGGAGTCCAAACGGACAGAGGCTGCAAGTGTGTGGGATATATCCCAGATCACAAAGACGAGGAAGGAAAAAAAGAAAGTAAAATAATTCTAGTGTATTGATTTTTTAATTTTCTATATGGATTACCTGCTGAAATGATTATATATATATACATACATATACGTGTGTGTGTGTGTGTGTGTGTGGACATAAGACACATTCACATTCATTTCATTATTTCCTTTTTGAACGTGGCTCCCAGAAAATTTCAAGGTATGCACGTGGATCACATTTTATCTTCACAGAACAGCGCTGTCTTACACATCTTTCCCTCTCTGAGTATGGGTTCGCAAGGAAAGCAGTATGAGAGCTCAGACTCTCCAACCCTACCCTGAAGATTCCACTTAATTCGGGCCAGGCTGCTCTTGTCCCTTTTGTTCTCCTGTGCTTACAGCCCCAAGAAATCATGACCCGACCTGCAGCCTCGCACTGCGCAGAGTGGTGGCCTCCTGCAAAGGGACAGAGGGAAGGGGGTGGTTTGAAACTTATTACCTTTGATCCCCGCTTCAAAGTCCCAGGGAGGACTTTGGAGGAGAAATTAGAAAGAGTTTAGTCATTACTGTTCTCACATTCGAGTCTAAATTTTCCTAATTTCTCCCCTCCAGATTATTGGGAGAAGTTTTAAAAAGGATATACTCAAACTGATTTTTTTTAAAAAGATTTATTTATTTATATGGGGGGTGGCTGACAGAGAGAGAATCTCAGACTTCCTGCCCATCCCGAAGTGGGACTCCATCTTCTGCCCCTGAGATCAGGACCTGTGTGGAAACCAAGAGTTGGGTGCTTAACCCACTGAGCCACGCAGGTGCCCCCAAACTGATTTTATATGCACTCAGTTCAAGAAACAGAGCTCTACCATCAGCTGCAGGCTCTAATTCTTTTCATTTTTCCCTTCAGATGGCACTCCTATAATGGTTAAGCTGCTGCAGACAGAGAGCCTGCTTATAATTTAAATTTTCCTGTTTCCCTTATAATTTAAAAAAATCCCTTTTTCCTTTTATAATTTAGATACGTTTCTTAATGCAGTATTACTAAATAGAGATAAAATCCTTCAGCTTTCAGAATTAGCTATGTTGGCCTTGTATATTGATGCCAGACATTGGCAAACATACTTGTGCCCTGAACACAGCTCCAGCTCCATGAAATTAGAAACACTTTGATTTGGGCGAACGTTTGGGTAATGAATGACTGGTTCCTATCATGGGCCCGGGGAAGTGGGTCACCAATTTCTCTGCAAGTTAGAGTCACCTGATGATCTTTTTAAAATTCCTAAGTCCAGACAGTACCCCCTGAGCGATCACATCATAGTCTCTGGTGGGTGGAACACAGGCTTCGGGCATTTTTGAAGCTTATCTGGTGATTCCTTGGACACACAAGTTTGAGAAGCACCGGCTCATCAGTGGAAGAGAATCCAAACGGCAAACATCTGTCAGAGAAAAAACTCTTTAAACTGGATTAAGTTATCTCCCCAGAGGGTCACTATTCCTCTCTTCTTAATAAGCCCACACCACTTTTTTTTCTTCTTATAATGATGGAAAGAGTCTGAATTGGGAAGAAAATAGAGCAGATCATGCATATGGATAAGAACACAACGTCTTTCCACTGCTTGCTAAGAGACGCTGGCTCTTGCGGTGTTCGGAGAGATATAAATTGAGAAGAAATTGTAAAAGAAGATGAGATATGGAAAAAGTCATTATTTTTATAAAGAAGCTTCAAATTTTATTCCTTTGAATTGGACTTCAAATCACATTGCTTACTCCCACGGTACCTACGGACATCATGACTTGAGTGAAATTTTCTTAAGATTCTGCTGGCCACACAAATCATTGTTCTTACCAAAGTGCTCTGAGACCTCGGATGGATCCCAGAGGCAGGAATACTGCTGGAGTCAGGACAAGGGAAGAGAACCATTTCCTAGACATTTCCTTCAGATAGGACATCTGTGTTCGGAGCTGTTGGTGCTGATTGGACAACCAGCCCGGGAATGTAACATCGGGCCACCTACCGGACCTACTTGCCAAGCCTCTGCATTTGGGGGGGTTCTTGATTCCAACTTCTTTTCGCTGTCGCTGAAATTGATTGGATTCTGTAAAATGCAAAACCCAACCTGGATGACAATTAACGAGTACTGCCATACCTATTTTTAAGTGCAAGTGTTAGACCTTCCGTCATACTCTAAGACAGATCCTATTGGTATACTAATGTTTTCTCAGGACGTGGACCCCAGTTCAATATATGTGGGAAGAGGTGAGGCCAGAAACTGCAGCCCTTCTTCCTGACACAACACTAAGCTATCAGTTTCCACTTTTCTGTCAATACTGTTTTCCTTACACAGAGAACTTAGAAAATTGTACATAGCATGTGTTAAGTGCCAACCGAATACTCTGTGTATTTACACTTATATTACATTGTAGATTATATATTTTAAAAATATGTAACTTATGGGTGCCTGCGTGGCTCAGTTGGTTAAACAACTGCCTTCGGCTCAGGTCATGATCCTGGAGTTCCGGGATGGAGTCCCGCATCGGGCTCCCAGCTCCACGGGGAGTCTGCTTCTCCTTCTGACCTGCTCTCCTCTCATGCTCTCTCTCTCTCTCTCTCTCAAATAAATAAATAAAATCTTTTAAAAAAATATGTAACTTATATATTTTTGTATCTTTGTATTTTTAAAGTATATAACATATCATTATTTTTAAATAGTTTTAAATATATAACTATTATATATTTTAAAAATATATAACAAAATATGTAATACATAATATCATCTTGTTACATGTAATAATATATTATTACATAACAATTTATAATATATACAAATATATATTATGTAATATACAAGTGTTACATATAATAATATATATATTTTGTTGGCACTTGTGTAGAAAACCTATGCTCTATTCCTCCTGTGTCTCCTTTACTTTCACACTTACAGCACTTCTGCCACCACTCGTGTGGGGGCTTTCCCAGCACCAAACAGTTTTGCACCACCAGCTGGGTGTCCTACAATTTTACTCACTTCTGACACCATCTACCAGAAAATAGCATCGGATCCCACAGGTTCAGGGCTCAGTCCCATAAGACTCCCCACAGGAATACAGATAACAATGGCAAGTCTAGCTTGCCCCCTGTGCTTCTGGTCTATCATAAATTGGAGGTTTGCATGACCCCCTTGTCAGGTTCAGTGACTCATAGAATTTAGAAAAAGAGTTTACTAATTGTTTAGCAGTTTACTAGAGACAGACATGATAAACATCCAGATGGGAAAGAGGCATAAAGCAAGTTCTGTGGGAAAGACCTGGAGCTTGCACGAGCTCTCTGGGCATAAGCCTCTCCCAGCACCTCCATTGGCTCACCTACCAGAAGCTCTCTGAATCCCATACTGTTTGGACTTTATAGAGATTTCATCATGGAGGCATGCTGGAGCCTTCATTCCACTTGTAGCCCCTCTCCCCGCGCTGGAGAATGGGAGTAGAGCCGAAATTCCCAATCTTGGGTCTTGGCTCCATCTTTCTGGTGAGCAGCGCCCATCCAGGAGCCCACCCAGAGTCACCTCAGGAAAACAAAAGGCACGGCTATCACCCAGGAAATTCCAAGGGATTTTGGAATCCTGTCAGGAACCAGGATCGAAGACCAAAAATCAGAACAAAAAGATTCTTCTGGTGCTCTTGTCACTTAGGAAGTGATATTCGAAGTGATATTAGGAAGTGAAATTATGAAGGTTTTAGGAGCTCTGTGCCAAACCCTGGGGGCAGGGACCCATATATGTGTTTACATATATTTTCTATAATTTCACGGCACTTAACACAATCAAATTTTAAGGAATAGGAATCAAGTACCAATCAAATGTGTATATTTATTATTATACAATCAACTAATTATATAATGTGTATAACATATATGTATGTATAACTGATGTGTGTGTGTGTGTATATATATTATATGTAATTCCATTTTCATAATTAACCTACTATCCTGCCTATTCTACAAATAGACAGGAGGCCCAGAGAGGTCAAGAAAATTGACCAAGATTCTATGGTTGGCAAGTATTGTGATCCACAATGTGAAGTCAGGTGTCTCTGATTCCAGGACCCATATTCTTTTGACGAGGTTGTGTTGTCTTCCACAAAATGAAGAGTGCCTTAATTGGGCTGGGTCGTGGGAGTGGAGGCAAGGCAGTAATGGGGGTTTGCATGAAAAGATACTCAAAGTTTTGTTTCGTTTTTTTTTTTTCCTATTTTCTACTCTTGTTTTGCAATTGTGCACTATCACAAAAGAAATAGTCAGGACTTACATTCTGTGCTTACACAGCTGTTTACAAGTACTTTCATGGTTCATGATCTATCAGGTTTCTGAGAGCTAATGCATTTCCTCCTGAGACATAAAAACATCATGTTAGGATATTGGGCACAATTTTCTGAAAAATGAATATGTGAGGTTCTAGGCTGGTGTACGCACTCCTCACAGCTCCCTGAAACTGCTTAAGCTGCTGCCTATTGATTAAGGGTTATATTGTGTCTCACAGCCCTTCCTTGTGTGCTCAGTTCTTACAGCTCCCTCCCTCTTATTCATCCACTCAATACACACTATATTTTACTTCCCCTACGTGCCAGGCATTTCTCTGTTTTACCATCTTCTTTCCCGGAGATGCAATGGCAAACAAAATAGCAGAAATCCTTACCTTTCTTATTCATGGTGCTCATTATTATAGGGGGAGAGAGACGATTAAAAAGAAATGTGAGTTAAATGCTGGATAGTGACAAGTGTTGGGTAGAAAAAATAGAGGAAGGGGATGGGGAGTTGTGAGTGTAAAGATGTTGTAAATTTATTTACTTTATCTTTATTTGTTTATTTATTTAGAGGGAGTATGAGTCGTGGGGGAAGGGGCACAGGGAGAGAGAGAGAGAGAATTCCAAGCAGGCTCCCCACCCGGTGTAGAGCCCAACGTCAGGATCCTGAGATCATGACCTGAGCCAAAATCAAAAGTCAAATGCTTAACCGACTGAAGCCACCAAGGTGCCCCCAGATGATGGGCCATGGCTAAGAAGGACCGAAAAAAGTTGAAGGAACAAGTGATGCAGATGTCTGGGGAGCTATTAGTCCGAGGGACTAGCATGGGCAAAGGTTTTCAGGTGGGAGTTTGTGTCTAACGAGTCCAGATCTCATGGAGACTTGTATACCAGTGTAAGGATACTGGATTTTGCTCTAAGTGAATTGGCTGTGAGCTGAAGAGTGGCATGATTTGACTTAACTTTTATAAGGTTACTTTGCCTGCAATAAGCAGAACAGGCTGAAGGTGGGCGAATTCAACCAGGAAGGGCTCTTACAATATTCCAAAAGAGTTGGCAATGAATTGGGCCAAAAAGGTCAGCTGTAGGAATGGTAAGATATAGTCAACCATTGTCATTTTTCTGAAGACACAGCCCATAGGACTTGCTGAAAGACTGAAGATCTCAGCATTCTGTGGTTTGAGCTGAGCAATGGGAAGGGCGGTGTTGCCATTAACAAAGATGGAAGAAGGAGCAAAAGCACCTATGTTCTGGGGCATTTCAGAGGTGCAGTGTTGACAAGCTGGAATTTGAGATGCTGTTTTGGTCATTTAAGCAGAAGCTCCAGCAAGCTCCCAAGGAAGATCTGGACGAGAGATCTAATGTTGGAGTCATCACGAGGGCATTCAAAGCTATTAGACTAGATAACCTCATCAAGAGAACAAGTGTAGGTAGAAAACAAAAAAAGTACCAAATCTGAACTATGAATGCTCCAGTGTTCAGAAGTCAGTGGAATGAGAAGGAGCTGACAGAGGAAATGGAGGATCAATTGGTAAAATAAAAGGAAAATAAGCAGAGAGTACTGCCGTAGGAGTCAAGTGGGGCTAGCTGTTGGTGACAGATGCCTCCTGAAAATGGACTTGGCTCATCATGTCCATGTTGGACTGAGTCAGGAGACCTGGGTTCAAAAACGACCTGCCCATATATTAGTTAGTGATGTTGGGAAAGTCACCCCTTCAAGAAACTCAGTTTCCTCCATGGTGAAAAATGATAAATTATTGTAAAGGTGAAGTAAGAGAACATGAAAACATGGATAGAAGAGTAAGAAGCTAGCACATAGCATCTACTCAATAAATGGCAGTTGACTCAGAATTGAATCTTATGTATTTAAAGCTCAATTATTTGCTTATTTCATTTCTTGCCTATTTTCCCATACCTCTAACCCTGTCTACAGAATCAAATCCCCACTTTTTCTGACTACAGTACCCCACTTGGGAGGGACACCTAGGCCCTACTAGAATCACCCTGACACCACACACTGTTCTCTCACTCCGTTCTAACTAGGCTGACTGCCCTGGATTTCCCAGTCATTCATTCAACAGTTTTTGACCACCTGCTGAGACCCCATGCTAAGTATCGGTCATGACCACTTGTAGCCTTGCCCTTGCCAAATTATCCATGAGTCCTCTCTGAAAAACTCAGACTCCCACTCCTGATTTCCAGAGGTTTGAATAAATCCCTGATTACAACTTACTAATTATGAAATATTGAAGAAATTACTTAATTTCTTGAGCTTTAATAACCTTGTCTATAAGATAGGAATAAAAATTGCTATGTTGAGAGATAGGTATTATTCATGTTGTAGAAAAAATGATGCCAAATATGTGAAGTGCCTTGGGCTTTGTCATTTATACACTTGGTTATGTGGTAGTAAAATGAATATCAATCTCTTCCCTCCCCCCCACTGCTTGCTGATGCCTCCCAAGATGTGGTGCTAAGCTTCTGCAATTATCCAAATGAATCTTGGAGAGTGAAAAATGGTGCACTACAGACTCTAGCACACTCTGTTAAGTTGAGATTTACACTGTTGGATTTGTTATATCCATTCAGAACAAATGTACTCCTCAATTAGTATGTCTTTTTGTCATGTAGCTAGCCTTCCTGCATATGCATAAACACACACACACACACACACACACACACACACACTCATGTATGCACACACACAAACATATGTATACATACAGACGGGCAGACATCTGGTCCTGGTCAGTATATTAACAAAAATATTTACAAGGAAAGTTAGCTAATAATTCGAACGAGTTTTAGTTGGACTCAAGTCATAAGTCCTGAAGAGAAAACCATGCCCCATCCCTAGGTTAGCCCTGTGTTTTCTTGTGTTTCTATCTTCTTTCTTGATTCTTGACTTTGGCCAAAGGAAGCTATAAACAAAAAACCAGATCTCTGCCTAGTCCTTGCTCACCATGTATATATGTTTTGGGGATGACCTGAAGATAGCTCTGGAATAAAATGATGTGGATTCCATAGAGAGATATAAGGAAGAGAAAATACTTCTATGAAATTTTTTTCTGTGGTGATTAAAAGTCATGCTATAGCCAAGGAAAGACCACAAATTTTATTGTCGTGTATTTATATAAGGAACAAAGAATAGATAGTTTTTTTAATAACAAGACAGTAATATTTTGCAAAATAAATCTTAATTTTTTTTTCATTAATGATACTTGTGAATTCCTGGTCAGACTGACTACTCTTGATTGATTTGGTCTGTAAATTAACTTATGGAGACTTAATTACACTGTGAGACTGGTGTATGCTTATTGATTGTGCCTTTGACATGATTAGCTACATTAGATTATGATGTCCTCATCCCCCAAAGATCAAAGCTAGGATTGGACTTTCTTTAAGGACCATTAGTCATACGTCTGTGGCACGTTCTCAATTTTTTTCATTATGTAATAGGTGGAGGAGACTATAAAAAGAGCATTAGCTTCATGCCATTTAGACATCTATCTTAGAAATGTGCCTGATGGAAACAGACTATATCTCTCCTCCCAATCCGAAAGATGCTTGGTTGACATGAATGGAATTGAGAAGGGCGCATTTCTCTGGATTGCTTCACTCCTTCCTCTCCACCATTGTGTTATGCTGGGGCTGGAGTCCCTTCACAGGTCATCTTACACCCCACGTTGCCATCCTTGGTCTAAATGCTCCAGTCAGCCACTGAAGGCAAGGGCGGATGCAGCTGTGGTACTTGGGCATCCAGGCTACAGCCGTGTGGGGGATCAAATCCCGGCGCCCGGCAGCCAGCTTGGGACTCCATCCGTTTTAGTCAGCACAGCATTACTAATAACCAGGAGAAACCACAGAAAATACGAGCGCCGTGGCGGCAGTGACAGGAGGAATGAGATGCAGAGCTATGCATGCTGGGAACTCTTGGCCTTAATTAGAATGTGCGTGTACAGTATTTATCTTTCCCTCAAACCTATAAATAAGGCCGGCGCTTTGGCGATTACTGATGTCTGCCGTCATTTCGCAAGGCCTCTGTTTTGATGGAGCACCAGTTTCTGCAAAATAATATCTTTCCCCTGTAGCCTGCATCTACTCCTATGGAAACACTTCAAAGGTGTTCAGAACCGTGACTGGAGAGGAGGAAAGGGGTGGAATCTAAGACTCTAAGTAAGAATTACACTTCTGGGACCTTTCACAGCAATTGGAGATAGTGATGTAGAAAGGCAAGTAATCAACACTTGGCAAGTAATCAACACTCCTGTCCCAAAGAAAGGCCTTCATCCTCATCATCCCTGATGGCGTATTTCCAACTCCTCCGTGAATGCTTTTAGTGATGAGCCCTTCACTGTCTCCAAAGGCAGTTGACTATAATTCTGGGCATAGTAAAACCTCTTTTAACTAATAAAATCTGCTTCTCCCATTACCCCTGTGGATCTTAGTATATGAACCCCCAATGGAAACTTTCTCAATGTCCCAAGTGCTTACCTGGTTCTCCCTTGAATCTCACTTTTCTACATGACTGATAAAAATAATTACAAAAAGTACTTGGTGTATAATTTTCTATCAGCTCTCCCATCTTCTTCCTTCTTCTAGTAGGCATACTGAAAAGGAGTATGGGGTATACCCCAGAACTGAAGCAGAACAGTGTTGATCATCTGATGTAAAAGATGAAAAAATATATATATGCATATCCTCAAAGACTCTCATCCCTGCAGTAAAAAAATCATAAGATTAAATAGTCTCTAAGAGAGTGGTTTACATTTGATCACATATGGGTGTCTCCTGGACCACCCCAAAGGTTAAATGAAATCATCTTTGTTGTTTCCTGCTTGGTTCCTAACCGTAAATCATAAACTCCTTAAGGTCAGAAGTTATTTTGTTCTTGTTTTTTGTTGTTGTTCAGTTCAGGATTTCCCAGTACATGTACATAGTAGGTCTCTAATATATAATTAATTGTGATTAATCAATTCATTTAATTGATTGGGACCCCAATTCCAGAAGTTCATGTCTTCTCAAAATAAACACTTCTGTTCTCTGGCCTGGTTCTCTCCATGTGAGGATGTGGGCTATTCAGAAGGTTGTAGCCCTGCACAGAGGAGCAAAGAACTTCCCACTTCCTGTGCCCAAGGAGATATCACTCATTTCTCCTTGGAAGACACCTCAGGCCACTTCCTGTCCTGCGAGACTACTGGGTGATCCGTCTGCTATCCCCATCCCCTTCCTTAAAAGAGAAAATAAATAAAAACCCAACCAACCAGCAACAAGCTCTCAGCCCCAAGCTCACTCCCAGTGGACCTTTCATTCCCTGTCTCAGTGTTGCCATTAGCCACCTTACCGGGAATGACAATCAGCCTGCTGCTAAGCCTCATCTGGTGGTAACCCTGCTGGGCTGAGGGCTCAGAGTGTCCTTTTCCTTGGTGGCTGCTTTGATAAAATGGGCCCCTCAGCTCAGAGAAATGGGACTATAGATTTATCCGCAAAGTCTAGGAAAAGAGAGTTATAGAACGCTCATGGAAAAACTGCATCTTTGACAATGAAAGATGACCATTTATATTAAAAAAAATTTACAGGTAAGAAGAAGAGTTGCATTTTTAAGCTTTCAGATGACACTAAATGTTTCTTTGGGGTACTAAAATGCCAAGCAAATGTGCATAAACTTCAGAAAGTCTTATGAGGCAGCTCTGGTGCAGTACAAAGTATCTGCACTTAAAATCAGGAGATCTGTGTTTAATTATTTACTAGCTGTGTGCTCTGAAGCAAAAGGCTGAGCCTCTGAATGAGACTGTCTCCTCAGAGACAAGTAAAATGGGGCATTTAATCCTGACTCCCAGTGAATGGGTGGCAGCAAGGTGTGTACTGACCTCCAGAGGCGTTCAGGAGCCCATGGAGCTGTGGTGTTGGTGCTGAGATAAGCCAACACACCGAGATGGTTTTCCAGGAGGATGAACAGTCGTCTCATCACAGATGTCACACAGTATGAAGAGGGGACTCAAAAGTGAGACACTGTGACATGACACAGAAGTCCTGAATATACCTGAGGTTGTGGCAGGGATAAAGCATAAAGAACAATCGAGCCATCATTCAACGATGAGTCTCACAAGAGGTATTTTCAGTATTTATTTTTGATTTTTTTTTAAAAAATTTCATTCATTTATTTGACAGAGAGGAGAGAGATCACAAGTAGGCAGAGAGGGGGAAACAGGTTCCCTGCTGAGCAGAGAGCCCGATGCAGGGCTCAATCCCAGGAACCTGAGATCATGACCTGAGGCAGAGGCTTTAACCCACTGAGCCACCCAAGTGCCCCTCAATTTTTATTTTTGTACTGAAGTGCAGTTGACGTATATTGTGATACTAGTTTCAGGAGCACAACATAGTGATTTGACAATTGTACACATTACACCATGTTCACCAAGATAAGTGTAGTCACCATCTGTAAGTCTTACATAAGAGTGAAGGATAATGGCGTGAGGAGGGAAATGCATCATTGAAAGGATATTGAAAACCTTCAATAAACTAAATACCGAAGTACACGAATTCAGTCATTGCTGGACTGAATAAATACTGTTGGATTTATTTACTTACTTACTTAGAAAGAGAGAGAGTGTACATGGGTTGTGTAGGGGCAGAGAGAGAGACAGAAAATCTTAAGCAGGCTCTACACCCAATGCGGAGCCTGACGCGAGGCTCCAGATCACGACCTGAACCGAAATCAAGAGTCAGACATTTAACTGACTGAACCATCCAGGAGACCCTAAATACTACCATTTTTAAAAAGCCTTCCAATGTGCTAACTATTGTTCTAAGCACTTCATGCATATACTCATTTAATCCTCATAATAATCCTGAAGGAGTTTTTCCTCTCAATTATAGATGTAGAAACTCAGGCTAAGAAAATTTTGGTACCTTGCCCAAGGCAACCTACTTGGTAAACGGCAGAGTTGGAATTTGAACCCAGAATCTGAGCTCTTAACACCTACACTAGACTTCAGTGTTCCTGAGTGATTGCCAGGATCTACCCAAAGCCAGAGAGAGCAGAAATGGACTCCAAAGACTTGCAGATGTAAAGGTGTTTGTTTACTATGAAATTGGGGTTCCAGATGGCATTTGGAGGAAAGGACAGCAGAGGTAGGACAAATTGATTAAGAAAAAAGATAATGCTCAACATTTCACAATGAGAAGCTTGAAAGAGAAAAGTAAATGACCAATGGGCTTGAACTTTTTGGCAGCATCTAATGATGGTGAGAATATAAAAGATGGAGAATTTGATTGGCATCAAAGCTTGGAAAATAGATAGCTTCGGTATAAATTTACTGTTGACTCTGGCTTGTCTTTGGTCCTAGTTCCAAGTGGAACTCCAGTGAGCATTTGCCAATATGTTGCAAAAAGAGCCTTCCTGGGTCCTTAAAAAGAAGGAACCTGGGGTCTCTGCTGCTGAAGGTGACTCTGGCCTTTCTAATGACCATAAAGGCCATCTGCAGAGGCAAGCCACCCTTAGTGCTCAAAATTTGTTTCCTTCTGTGATATTAAACAGAGAATAAAAACAGGGAGATAGGAGGCCCAGCCAAATCAATTTGTGTGTCTTGTAGTTTGCCAGGGATCTGGAAGTGCCAGTCTTGCCACTAAGAACCAATGCTGGGGTTCGAATGATGATACCAGATATAACATGGAAAGCTACAGACTTTAATTTCCTTCAAGCTAGTTTGATTTTTTTTCTTTTTTTTTCAGGCCAGAGCATTCTATCCTATGTATTTAACTATCTTCCACTGGGAGAGTGGGGGAAGAAAGGGAAGGGGAAAAAGGAATTATATGAAGTGTGCATATCCCACCCTTATCCCTTCATCACACCCCTCTCCTAAATGCATAAAGCTGGACATGTTCCTTTTTGCTGCAATTCTAGAACATTTACTTCACCACAACTATCTCACGTAGTGGGCAGTAAATTGCAGAATTCTTATTTATTTACTTATTTAGAATATTGATGGCTCGCTTGCTTATTTGATTGATTGTAATCCATTACAGGCTGGGCATAGTTAGAAATTCAAAAGAGTACAGAGAAAATCACAGATGAAACATCTATTATAAATTTCAGAGGGACCCAGAATACTGAGTGAAGTCCTCTAATGCTGATTGCAAACTGGACCCTTGACCTTCTGCAATCTCATTGTGAGAGATATGTCCAATCTTCCTATCCTGGTGAGCAGGGGGCTTGGGCAAGAAACTGGGTGTGAAGTAGAATGGAGTCCCACCCAGAGCATCACGTCCACAGTAGGCCATCAAGACCAGCAGGGTTTGCCAGGAGACTTGGGGTCAAGATGCATAATCCTGTAGGGGTCAGAGCTTTGTGAGATGCCAACATTAAGTACAAAGTCAGAGCAGGTAAATGGAAAAGGACTGGTATGAGTTTGGAGATGAGAGGCTTTGCTGGATACCAGGATCATCTAAAGAAGCCAACGGTAAGCTGTCCAGAAATAAATCCTTTCTCTGAGTAGATTATAAATAGGACCCAAGTTGATAAGTCTTATATTTTTAATGAAACCAAACCAGGTATGAGGCCTGGAAGGACAAGAACATCCCTGAACGCATTAGACTGGAGTAGCACCCAGCTTAAAAGGCCACTCCCTATTAAAAATCATGAAGGAAGTTAGAGACAAAGAAGGTGGTAAAATTCTCTGTGCTCACCTCAGGCAGTAGCACATAGGGATGGCCAAGGAGAGAGTACTCCACATTCTGCTGCAGAAAAGGAGGCTGAAAGCATGAACGGACTCAGACAGGTTTGAAGGAAGTCCCCAGAAGTCAGTAACCGTGGGCTCAGCAGGGAGGTGACACTGACGATAAGAATCTAACCTTTGTGGGAACGTTCCAGTTCACAAAGCACTTGAACGTGTGGTTGCTGCCATAGGTCAGCCTGAGCCAGCATGGTTAAGTGAATGGTAAATTAGGAAATGCAGTGGGCTCATTCCAGCCTGCTCTGTGTCATGTTAGACCCACTTCCTCCTCATTCTTCCTCCTCAATTTCTCCATGTAAACCAGGACTTCTCATCCTCAAGACTGTGGACAATGTGAACCAGGGATTCTCTGCTGTGCCATTTAGAATGTTTCATTAGACCGCTGACCTCCACCCACTAGCGGCGGGCAGCCCCCCTCCTCTGCCCTAGCTGTGACAACCAAAAGTGCTTCCAGACACTGCCAAATGTCCCCTTGAAGGGTAAAATCACCCCTGGTTGAGAACCACTGATCTAAATAAACAGAAATCTTCCCCGATTGTCCTTGGTGATCTCTGCTCTCCCATTCTTCAGAGAGCCCTCAGCCGACGATGCAGGATTATGTAGTTGCACAGACTTCATTAAGGGCACCGAGACCTGAGTTCAATCCTGATACTGTCACTTGCTAGATGCCTAATCACAGGCAAATCCCTTAATTTCTCTGAGCCTCAGTTTCCTTGCCTATGAAATGGGGGTAATAATCAGACCACCTCAAAAGTTGAAGTGAGAAAATGATGTAATTTATGCAAAGCACTCAGAGAGACAGGGACATAAAAAATGCTTAATCACTGCAAGTTATCTTTATTATTGTTGCCATAATATGAGAAGGTGGCTGTCCTTGACCATTCGGTATGTCACCTTCTCTCCCTCACGGAACTCAGAAGATGAATAAGATGTCCGCCTTCCCCTCAGGAGTCTGCAGTCCATTAGAGAAGAAAGACTTGTCCATGAATCACTGTAATGCGGGGCATCCCGAGGGTTGCCAGGAATGAAGCAGCATTTGCTGCCGCCGGGTCGAGACGCAGGGGAACAGGTGCCAGGACCACCTTGCTATGTACAACCACAGTGCCTGGTCACCTGGAATGTTCTCAGTGGCTCTGGATGCCCCATCTCGGGATCGAAGAGGTCTGGAATAGGTCCAGGGAAAGGCACCAGAAACGAAGGCAATGGTGGTCAAGATGGAAATACAGGAAACCATGAAAAGAGGATCTTTATTCACTTTTGTATTTCATTAATAAAAATGTGTGGAGGATCCACAACAACCTTGGCTCTGTGTGATGGTCATGAATAAATGCAACCCCTGTCCTCAAGGAATTCAAGTTCAGTGGGGGAGACGGGCCTGGAAGCAAGTGCAAGGGACTCTCGGATGACACGGGTTTGAACTGCGCGGGTCCACTCATACATGGATTTTTCAACAAATACAATACCTACTGTATATGTCTTTTCTCTTCTTTATGATTTTCTTAACAGCATTTTCTTTTCTCTAGCTTACCTTGTTGGAAGAATACCGTCTGTAATATAGAGTGTGTACAAAATCTGTTTATCGACTGTGTATGTGATCAGTGAGGCTGCCAGTCAACAATAGGCTATTAGTAATTACTTTTGGGGGGAGTCAAGTGATATGCAGATTTTCAACAACACAGGGGTCAGCTCCCCAACCCCTGTGTTGCTCAAGAGTCTACTCTATTTTCCAGACATCAGTAGACTATCTGACGGCCTCCTGAATGAACTACAGTAGAAGTCAAACGGAGAAGGTCACAGGGCCAGAGAGCCTTCACAAAGGACGTGGCACCTGCTTGAGCCTTCAAAGCTGAGTGGAATTTCAGTAGAAAAGAGAGGGAGGGCATTCAAGGGTGAGAGGGAGGGAGTTTCAATAGCGTCAGCACTGTGGGGATTGGAACAGATGTCCACATGGCAATCATCTTGGACAATTCTTTAAGAGTACAGGCTTACCTTGTTCTGCCCTTTCCACTTCCAGGATGAGCTTGCCCACATCCGTATTCTACTGTAGAATGTTCTCCCATCCCGTGCAGCTTGGGCACAAGTCAATACCGAAAGTTCGGAGAACCAATCCCCACCAAGGGCAACACCCAGCCAATGGGCACATGTGCGGTGGGTGGCTGCTTGGGCTTCCCCGTGCAGGGTGGGGATGTGCCAGCAGCGCTGTGTGCTCCTGCCGTGAGGTCACCTCCTGCAGCAACCTGTATAATCCCCCTCCCCTCCCTCACTCCCACTTCTTTGGCTAGCATCACCAAATAAACAGTCTGCACCCAAGTTTTCATCTCGGGCTCTACATTTTGGAGTAACTCGGACTAAGATTGAGGCAAAGTGCAGTTAAGAAAAAAGGATCATTTTTCACCAGTAATTGAATTTCTAAATTTATAACAATAATTTACCCGCGGAATGCTTTGCGGGCTGGAAAATGTTCTGACGTTGTTGAGCTGAATCCTAGTTTTGTGATTCTGGAAAATTCACTTGACCACTCAGAATCTATGCAGTCTCTTCATCTGCTCCTTGTCTCATAGAGTCAGGGAAACACAGGAGGTAGAAATGTCAGATACGTGTTAGCTACTGTTATTATCAATAATAATAATAAATTGATTACTGGACAAGAGCAACCTCTTCACAACCTGGATAACCATTATAATAAAGAGGTATGGCAGTACTTGACACCACAACTGCTTTGTAAATTTATACAAGAAGAAGCATTTCCGGCTTGCTACATCCAAACTACAAGTTTTTAAAAAGTCCTAAAAAATTATGAGACTATTTTGACATTGATGCAACATGTGACAACCTGTACGGCCAAATGAAGAATATTTTCCCTTTAAAACAATCTTCTCGGGATGCCTGGGTGGCTCAGTTGGTTAAGCAGCTTCCTTCGGCTCAGGTCATAATCCCAGGGCTCTAGGATCGAGCCCCACAGCGGGCTCCTTGCTCAGCAAGGAGCCTGCTTCTCCCTCTGCCTCTGCCTGCCACTCTGCCCGCTTGTGCTCTCTCTCTCTCTCTCTTTGACAAATAAATAAATAAAATATCTTTTAAAAATTATTAAAATAAATAAATAAATAAAACAATTTTCTTAAAGCTGTCAGGATGCAGATTCTTTTTGGAACTGGTCTTTGGATGAAGCTCTCAAAGTCAATTTACATGAACCACTGAGAAAATGAATCTTATTAGTTTATGGTCACAGCTCATTTTTTGACCTAGAGTATTCATAACCAGCTCGATCGAGGTCTTGAATCCATTGACTCAGCTCTTAATGATCTTTAGCTGTTGTCAGTCAAATTTATTTTCAGTGGAAAAAAATAAATAAATGAAGTTGCAACCACTAAGAAAATTCTGAAGAACATATCATAAAGGACAGAAGGCAATTTCCAAAAGTCCCCCAAGGTTTGGGCCTGAGAAGCTATAGTATCGTATACTTTTAGACCCAACAGGGTTTAAGAGAATATAGTCCTCCCACATTAGAAACAAGAAAACTGAGTGGGCAAGGAGAAGAGCTTTGATCAAGGACACACTTTATAATCAGTAGTAGACTCACAGCTGAGAGCCTGGTTGCCTGATTCCTAATCCAGCATTCTTCGAGCTATGCTAATGGATTAGTAGCATCATAAGAAAATGTGTAGCGTTTCAAAGTCACTCTTCTGGAATGGATAATGCCCATTTGAATATGTAAATTTGTAAAATATTATCATACATGGTCCTCACCTGGAAATGGGTGGAAGGAAACTTCAACACATTTGTCA
>CM053618.1:28244919-28281754 GCA_028646535.1 Procyon lotor
GAGCCTGGTTGCCTGATTCCTAATCCAGCATTCTTCGAGCTATGCTAATGGATTAGTAGCATCATAAGAAAATGTGTAGCGTTTCAAAGTCACTCTTCTGGAATGGATAATGCCCATTTGAATATGTAAATTTGTAAAATATTATCATACATGGTCCTCACCTGGAAATGGGTGGAAGGAAACTTCAACACATTTGTCACTGATAGAAACATATCAACCTGTGTGCAAAATAGATGAATGCCTTTCCTTTATGGTTGGAATTAGCGATAATAGCTTTGCACTTCCATAGCAGATCCCAGAGAACATGGATGGAAAATGGAGTACCGGGTTAGTTGGCTAAGAATCAGTGGGAATAAGGCAATTCTATGTTCCAATGTCACTTGCTTTGTAACACACACACACACACACACACACACACACACCTTGTCCAATCTCATTTAGAGAAACCTCAATCCTGGCTGCAGGGACACGGGGAAATAATTGATTATTTTAATTGTGATAATTTAAAGTTGGTGATGCACATATTAGAAAACAATAAATGACTGTAATTTTTCATGGGAATTCTCTAGGAAAAAAAAAGTGCTCTGGTAAAAAGTGGAGGTGGGGGGAGGTTAATTACCAGTTAATGATTTAGGGATACAAATCTGGCCATCTTTGTTTTCTATTAATTGACCAGATTAAGTTAGTCATTTGATTTCCATGCTTTCTTTGTTCCAAACACAAGTCTTTTTTTTTTTTCTCAGACCATAATTACCCAGGCCTCATTTAAGTTTGTCAGAAAAAAAAAAAAAAAGCCTGTCAGAAATCACACCATCCACTTAATTACAATCTGTCATTTAAAATATATATAATAATTATATAACATATTTATGAAATTATATAAACATTCATTATAAAGTATAGAATATACAAAATATACCATTATAATGTTTATAGAAATTATGTACGAAGTGTTCTAATGCTAGGCATCATAATAGCGGTAAGTCGGGGATACAAAAATGAAAATGTCACAGTCTAAGCGCTTGAGCTGGGTGTTTTCATCTATGGCCTGATTGTGAATGTTTCAGGTACCCCTGAGAACAAGCCGCCATCGATAAAGGATGCACTTGCTTCCTCTAAAACCCCTCCCCCTTCTCCAACCACCCGCTTGCTCTGAGCCATGAATTTCCTTCGTGCCTAGTGGAGCCGTTTATGAAATAACTGTCTCTATTGATTTCTGCATCCAGTACAGGTGTGCTTGCTCAGCTGCCCATCTGTTTGCTGCCTACAGCAGGACCATTGAGAAAGATAAAGGAGAGAGAAGATGTGTGTGTGTGTGTGTGTCTATGTCTGTGTTTGTGTCTGTGTCTGTGTGTGTAAAGATGTGGTGTTAAAGAGAAGAACAGGGATGAAATCATTCTTCTCTGGTAAGAAGAGATGCTACACACTCCATCGGCAGCATAGTGGGTAACATTTTCCCCAAAAGTCAAGTGGGAGATTCACTTCCTATTTAGAGGTTGTGAGGGAACAGAGATGGTCAGGAGACTCTGCTACCCTCAGGCTTCACCACTTGGCCAGTGCTCTGACCACTCCTCATCATTTCCTCATCTAGAAGGAGGTTGATGGCTCACCACCCCTCCCACTTCATAGGGAGATGTTCAGAGTCATGTGAGACAACTTCCAGGAGAGCTCTTCAGAAATCATCAAGTGATGTATAATTAAAGACTGAAGTGCATTAGAATATCTGAGATGGAGGCCATAGTCTGAAAGGGAGATGGAGGTGATAGTCATCTACGGACCATCAAAATCATCTGGTTCTTTGAGCTGTCTCTGACCTCTGGCCTGAGTTCCCTTGGGGTTGTCCCCTCTCCTTTTTCAGGTGACTAGGACTCTTACAGACTTCATTTTACATTAGACCCTAGAAGCTTTCTGCCTCTGGCGGACTCCACAGACACCATTTCTTCAAAAGGCTTTGAAGAATGATCTATGAAGGACGCTACAAAACATCTCAAGATCAATTGCTGTAATTATCCTCTGAATAATTTTCTGCCATTATTCAGGCTGTACATATTGTACATGAAAGGCTATGTTCAGCCAAACCAGAAGCTTGCTGGGTCTGGGATTTACAGCTCACTGTGTAAGAAGATTTAGAAGGCAACCCCTAGGAAATCCATCTGGAGATTGTTGAGAGGATAAAGGAAAATATAAGTTCTTTTAATCTTAATATTCTTTATGCTCTGCTCATTATGATTAGATATATCTTCTAGTTAAGCCCTCAACAAAAATAGAACTGGCAATGAAAAGACTATTTATTTTCTTTTCTATTGCTAAGGAAAAGTGGCATGCATAAAAATAATAATAACAATATAAATGCTCCAATGCTTAGCTATTTAGAGAACCATTCAATGTCTCTCATTTACTAAGTTTAGAGAAGAGAAAGAATCCCTCTCTAGAGTAGAACTGAAGAACAGAGCAACACTAGTTGACTTACTGTCACTTCCCATACTTTGTAGGCACTCAAATACTCCCTTTCTTTTTCATACTTGAGAGAAAGAAAAGCATTGAGTTTTCCATTTCTGTCTCCCTCAAGCTCTCAGGGGAAAAAATTGTCTGAAAGAGACAGGAACCCAGGACCTCTGAGAAAGATCATGAGAGCTTCTTTTCCCACTATTAAGATTATCTCTAAGCCAGGCTAAAGGGTGAAATAAAATCCAATATATTTGCTGTTGCATTGATCATTAATATAAACCAGCTTTGGCTGAGATGAGACAGTAAACCCAGCTTTTCCAGACCTCCAGCACCTGGGTAATAGACCACCAATGGCTGGACAATAGTGCATCTTAGCAGCAAATTTCCTCTGAGTCATGGTTGATGGTTCTCTCTCTGAAAGCACCATATATAAGATCATACAAAGGCAAGACCTGGAACATAACTAAGGTGCTTTCTGGGATTTTTGTGACCAGATCCAGAAAAACAAAACAAAACAAGAAAACAAATTCGAGTTTGTTAAGGTAATCACACCAAATGAGGAGCTTCCATGGTAAGACAATATATTTCGCAGTCTCCAGAAGTGTCCGTAGGGTTTATTTAGTTGACAACATTGGTTTAGGCAGAGTTGCTGAAATGCCCTGAAACAAAATGGCTTAGATATAGCAGCTGAGGGGCATTGCTCAGCAGCCAGGGATATATGCTCAGGACCTAAGTTCAATTGGATGTTCCGCTGTCATTGGAGGAATGAAATAATCTGACCCATAGACGCAGGTAGAGACTGAGGGTTTAAAATCTGTAACTATAGCCTTTCCTAATCCCCTTTTTTTTTTTAGGCTTCAATGGGAGGGATTAAGGATGGTAATAGGGAAGGTTAAAAAATAAGGTAAAATGAAAGGACATGACATTCCTGCTCTTCTTCTGGGCGACTTAATACTAAGAGCTTTATCTGGTTTCAAACATCTTGGTAGCACCTGACTGCACAAAATGCTTCTTACTTTTTCCTCCTTATTTCCTAGGGGATTTTGGAAGGGAAAAAGGAAATGGGAAGAGTGATTCGTGGTAGAATCATAAGTCTGCCTGCTTTGAAAGGATCTTAGAAAATCATTTAATCCAACCTGGTCAGACAACAAACTTGATGGGCTGAATCTTTCTTATGTACTCATGATAGCTTTTGCTTAGCACAAGCCCAGCTCGCAGCAGAAACTTAAAACATACTGAGTGACTGAATGGTCTTTTTCATTTTGTAATATATAAATTCGTTACCAAAGAGTTAAGAGCCTTGCCCAAAGCCACAAGGTTAGATAGTGGCAGAACTGAGACTACAGCTCGGATCTCTTGGTTCTTTCCATAAAGAGAATGGATCTTTAAAGGACTGAAGGTTTTATATTGTTTTTACAAGGCAGTCATATGTTGTCTGTCATGTGGGATTTTCTTTCTGGTTTGGTATATTTGGCTAAATTATAAGTTTTTTTGTTTGTCTAAATGTTCTAGAAATTTTTTCACAGACCTGGAGACTCATGACCCAGTCAAAAATGGAAAGAACTTCCAGATTTCATCTACTGGATTCTGTGTATATGCAGGGTGTGTGACTATCCACGGGGAAGGGGGCACATGTTGGGAAATTGTTGGCATTAAGAAAGTTCTTAATAGATGGAAATCAGATAATTCCATTGCCATGTATACTACCGGACTCTCTTGTTGTGAAAAGACTTGGGAATTTTGCTCAATTTTTCAAAAGGCCAGGGCACTCCAAAGCATTAAATATGTACCAATGCTATCAAAGTGGGAAAAAAGCCCTAAAATCTGAGGATAATTGCACACATCAAGCTAATTACCCAGAAGCACTATTAGCTAATGAGATTAGCCAGGAGGACTGTCCAGCATTGATTAATCAAAGAATAATGCCAATGCACCTGCAGTAAAAAGGCACCTGATCTCTAACAAAAGAAGGGTTTGTGCATGTTTGGAAATACTGCTGCGCACTTCTTTTTTGTCATCCTCTTGCTTTATAAGAAGCAAAAATTTTCATAGATTAATACTCTATGGGGGGCCACAGTGGACGGTAAATCCAATAGTATCGTCACTCCAGACAAAAGAGCTGAGCTCATGACTCAATTTCTCCATGAAAGAAATGGAAACACTCATCATCTGAGCCCCTCCCATTCACAAGACTGTGAGAAAGCATTTGCAGATCTATGCACAGCCTTAGCTCCAAGCAGTCTTTGGTGCTTAAAAATAGCAAACTAGTCAAATGCCCCAATTATGAAACATCTAGCTGGCATTTCCCTTGTCTTTCAAGGGAAAAATGTTCACTTGAAGAAGAACAGCTATCAGTTTACAACATATAAATAATCTAAGAGAAAATAGCAAATACTTGAGAGGAAAAAAATAACAAATAATATAGAAAAGTACTTCACCTTATTCCTAATTAAAGATACATAAGCCAAAACAACAAAAATCCTCTCACAACTAGAGAAAAATGCCAATCATTCAACGATATTCTGGGTACCAGTATGTACTATAAAGATGCAATGATCATTGTTTTTTCTTTTGTTCTGTTTTGTCTTTTTAGGAAAAATTACCAAAAACAAAAATCGCTGTGTGATTTTTAAATTCCTATATTAAATTGCATTTCCTGTGTTTTCCTGGATAACTCTGCTCCTCCTATGCCCCATAAAAGGGCCTTTCTGACATACGTTAAAAAAAAAAAAAAAAGTCATCAGTGTGACTCTATTACAAGGCTGTGGTATTTAAAAGATTTAAAAGATTAAAAGATTTCTAGTTGGCAAAATGCTGGGAGAAAGAGTTTTTGTCACCACTTATTGGAAAGCAAATTCAAATGCTTTTGAACTTCAAAGGCCTTCCGTAGGGAGAAATTAGCCAAGTTTCCATCCCCTTGGATAAGGGGTTTTATTTTGTACCCCGAGGGCCATGGTGGAAAAGACTGATGTGTGAAGAATTGTCGGTACAGTTCTATGTTCTGTGGAGACAGCATCGGAGTCAGGTGTCTCTTAAAGACCAAGAAGACACCACTGTGCGGACCGATGTTGCTTTCTTCTTTGGGACAGCAGAAGACAGGGGCCACTTGGGATCTTTTTTTTCCTTTCTCCGGGTCCATTATTAATAACTTTTATCCTAGGAAGAAGAATCATGGAAAAATATTTTAAAGCACTTTCTTAAGGAAATAATGTGTTCATACACTTACAAGGTCTTTATTCCACGGTTCTATGGTTTACTTATTTCCCTGCTGGAGAAGATGTTCGCTAAAGAGGGATAACCTGGTCCTATTTTTTTTTTTTTAAGTAGGCTCCATGCCCAGTGTGGGGCTTGAACTCACAACCCTGAGATCAGGACCTGAGCTAGCTCAAGAGTTGGACACTCAACCAACTGAGCCACCCAGGCGCCCCCTAACCTGGTCCTATTTGCTGATGAGTTTCCCATGCATATCATAGAACCCAGAAGAAAATTAGTGCTCAGAAAATGTGGGATACATGAGTGACTGATATCTAGAAGCTGCCACTGAAGGTTATCAACTCCTTTTCTTTGAAGCTACGGCCCTACTATACATTCCTTAACAATCTCTAATAATTTATTCATTCAACACATGTTTCCTAAGTGAGAGTTCTGAAACAGCCCCTTTTCTAAGTGCTGGGGATACGGCAGTGAAAATGTAGACCAAAAATCAATGCATTTGTGGAGTTTATGTTCTAGTAGAGGAGACAGATGGGGATGAGTGCTATGAAGGACAATGAAGCTGAGATCGAGAATCATTGTTGGAGGCATGTGTGGTGAGGAATCGAAATATCCTAGTTTCTGTCAGTCTTCCCTTAAGGAAAAATGAAAGGAAGACTTGAAAGTCTAGATGGATAAACACAAGTTTATACTTAAAAGAAGTGGCCAAGTCTAAAGACAAGAGAAGTCATCCAGTATTATCCTGAAGAAACGTGGGAGCTATCCAAGGGCTGTCTCTCCTTCTGTTGTCTTTATACGTAGCCACCTTCCTTCAGTTAATCTTGATCTTATCCATTTGGACCTGCAAGGTGCCTCTTTACCCTGGGATGCTCTTGATATGCACCCTCACGGCTGCCCTGGCTAAGCTTCTAACATGTCTCCTCTCTTATGCTGTTCCTGCCAGGCAGAATTGTTGAGGCTCCCAAGGGAACTCCCACTGTGAGTGCAGCATGCCCTGGGATTCCATTTCTGGCATGTTTCATCATCC
The DNA here is from genome assembly GCA_028646535.1 of Procyon lotor. Lineage (NCBI taxonomy): Eukaryota > Metazoa > Chordata > Mammalia > Carnivora > Procyonidae > Procyon > Procyon lotor. Next base: position 28,251,608 of record CM053618.1, read on the forward strand.
CAGGAAGTGAATCAGCCTCCTCCTGAGAAGTAGATGATACTCAGCTAATCCTTCTTAGATGTGGAAATAAGTCACAACACGTAGGTGTGCGATCTGATGGTGTAAGAGCTCATAGCCAAACACTAGTCATTTCTATGTCAAAATTCACACTCTCTTCATTGCACTATTCTTCTTTATCAGAAACTTAGAGGGGCAGTGGGTCCATAAATTATGCAGGCAGGAAAGGGAGAAAGCAGAATGAACCTTAAGATAAACTTGGCCAATCCACATGTATGCCAAGGGCTAAGCCTGGTATCAGTTCTTCTACCTCACTTCCATTTTCCCACCACAGAAGACCTAAAGATTTCATAATTCTGTAGCTTTATGTACATTCCCATAAGTTAATAGATCCTTAGCTCTCCCAATGAAACAAACAATACTTGATACCAACTTACTTCACGGTTCTTATTTGTAATGCAATGTCTTCTCTTAAAGGAAAAAATCTTGAGTCTTCTACGTTGGGAATTTCTTCTAATTTAAGGAGGTGAACTCACAGATTGCATGGCCACTCTGTGCAGAATCTAAGCTTTGAGATACTCTGTGATGACATTTATAAACATAAAACAAAGGTATTTTTTTATTATTTATTTGACCCCATCCTTCAGGTCTCCTCAGATCTTTCACAGGGAAGAAATTGGCATATGCTTACTTTCCATCAGTCTCTCAACCCTGTTATGTGTCTCTAATATCTGCATTGACTGTATTTGAAGAAGAGGTTAGGAGATCAGAAATGTGGAAATTAACCTGCCAAGAATGTAAGGTAAATATAATCACAGTGGGTAAAAAAAAGCAAAAAAGTTTAAAAAAATAAAAATAAAAAGTCAAACAATGAGAAAAGAACAGATCTTACTGGGGTTTTGTTGTTGCCTTTTAAAATCTGGAATTACCATTTGGAAATGTTTTCAACAAGGGCAATACACACATGTCAGAAATGTAAAGCATCAACCCACTCCCCATACCAGCTTTTAAAAATTGCTCTTTGATTGAATCCACAGGGAACAGCAAAAGCAAGGCAATGGGCCTTACACAATGAAATACTTAAATATGATTGAGGAAAGGCCAGCGATTGAGGCTCTGGTAGTGAAGAATTTATTCACAGTGTTTTAAAAAGCAGCTAAGGAGGCAAGGTGGTAAGAGGGCGGAGGGAGGGGAGGGAGGAAGCAGGTTGGCCAAGGTGGGGTTAGGGGTGTAAAAGAGTAAAGAATGGGGGAACAACATTTTTAAAATAAAATAAAATACACTCAAGTCAGATTCCTTTATAGAAACCTTTGGGGACCCAATAAAAAGCTACAACTAAATGAAAGTGTTACCAAAGCAGATGGAGAATAACATCAGAAAATCAAATGACACATTTAAAAGGGCAAAACATCAATATTACCTAAAGAACTGATCAAATGTGTCATTTTGAAATGCACACCAAAGCAACAAAATCATGAAATGCATTAAAACGGTGAACTGGGGAATGGAGAGTGGGTGCTTGGTTGACTCCCGCCATGCAGAAAATCAGACGTTATGGGCTGGAATACATGAATATAAAGAGAGGCAGGTTGTTTCTATACACATTGAGAAATTGTCAAAAAAATATCAAAATGATGGGCCACGCTAAGAGATGCATTTGTTCCGGCCAAGGGGACTTCAGCAGGTTTCCTAGACAGCCATCCTGATGCTCTGCCTTGTCAAGTGTTTCTGGTCCTCTGAGCCCCAGTATCTCTTTGGAGGAGGCTTAATAGGTGAGAGGGCCACAGGCGAAACCTGTGAGCTCAGGACTAAGAATATGATGTGGTTTTTAATAGAGGGAGCCCTTTGAAGACCCAGCCCTCATAGGCTTGTCTGCAGCAAAGCTCTAATCATCCTGGCCAGAAGAGCTGGTTTGGAGCAGCTAAATGCAAGCTGTATGTTGTCTGGATTAGGAAAGTCACTGTTTGTGAAACCAACACACCAGTAGCTTATCATTAAGTATATATGTTCTCTGAGGATTTTGAAAATGTTACCAGAGATCTCCAATGGGACTCACACAAATTAGAAAAGTCTCTGTTGGGTGCAGGGCTGGAGGGAAGGGTGAATGGGTATCCAGCGATCACAATGTAGGATGCCTTCCCTGCTCATCCAGTATGGTAGATAAGGGCAAAGGCTTTCGACTCACGCTGGCATCATGGAGTTTCATCCTCCCTTCATCACTTATGAGCCAGGAGAACATCAGCAATTTACTAAATCCCTCAAAGTCTCGGTTTCCTCATCTCTAAACCAGAATTAATCATGGTATCTCATGGGAGTCCTTGCAAGGATTAAATAAAATAATGTACATCAAGACTTCACAAGGGCCTGGCATAAAGTAAACACTCAATAAACATAAGTTATTGATTAAATCAGATGCTGTGAAACTAAAGGAGATCTTGTCAGTTAATATCACCTCTCTATAAGGAATTAGTAAAAGGAGATTCAGGAAGCTGAAATGAACTTGCCAGAACAACACTGCTGGAATGGCTCAGCCTTCACTCCTGCTATCTTTAGATGTTGTCCTTTCCCATTTATTCTTGGTGTCACATGAGTGCTGGGAGGCCAGTTTTCCTTCTGCACAGGTCAATAGCTCTAGCCCTGACTCTCTCTCTTCCTCAGTGAAAAAACTTGCTCTTATTTAGCAAGAATAAGCCAATACACTTGGCGATGTTAATGACCAACACTGGTTTACAGAACTCAAATGATTGCCCTCCAAAAAATATTGCCATTTCGGAATAGAATGCAAAATTCTGATGGAAAGGATTTCAAGCATGGATTGGGTACAGAAGGAATAGAGGCATTTCTGTTGAACATCGATGGTCTTTCACACTCTATTTAAATGAGGCTATTGGATCACTGCATAGCTCAACTTCAAGGGACACCATTAACCCCTCTGTGGATGATGCCCTGAGTGAGATGTGAAGCGCACGTACAGCCTGCATGTGTGTCAGGTAGGAGACGGGGAGACACCACTTCCCTGGTGACAGGGAAGGTTATGGAGGAGGGAAAGTCCAGAAATACTGAAATTTAGTCAAGTCTCTACGGAAGATCAATGGAAACAAGGAGAAACAATTGAACTACCTTAAATATGAACTAAAAATATTTTTAGAGGATTCCTTGAAGATCTAGGTTAAAAAAGAGAATTTTAAATATTTCTGTTCTCTGAATAGTAAGAGAGAATCAGGGAAAGAAGGAAGAGAAAGAGAACAAATATAGCTGGAGACCTTAAAACAAAAGAATAGGGCTTCCCTATTTCAGAAATTGGCTGAGACACCAGAGGACTGAGGATTCCAGGGCCATTTTTGTGAGGTTCCTTTAGGATATTGAATCTGTAACTCTGGGTTCTCCAGATTCGTCCAGATGGAAGGAGGTTGTTTGATTAAGAAATCAAGACCACAGGTCAAGCAAGAATTGAGAAATATGCTTGGCTAGGTTGACCAGGAGGCCATACTTCTAGGAAACTAGGCTGCAAGTGAGGGAAACAACATACCCCTAGTAACATGGTATCTTTGCATAAATGATACTTCCTCCAGCCATCTGCAGACCTTGCTGGCTCCTTTCCTGCAGATTCCTGCTGAGATCAGCATTTCAGCATTTCAGCAAGGTCTTTCTTTATACCACGTCTGAAACTGTAACCCCGCCTCTACCCCAACATACGGAGCATCCTTATCCTACTCTAGCGCCAACACCATCTGACACGTTGTGCTTCTTCCTGTCTATCAGTTAACTATCACTCTGGTAGGCAGAAAGATGGCTCCTTGAAAGAGATTTGCATCCTAAACCCTGGAAGCAACAAATATACTTTGTATGGGTAAAGCATCTTTGCAGGTGTGACTAAGTTAAGAAGTTTAATTGAGGAGATTATCCCCAGTTGTCAGAATGGACCCTAAATGGAATCACATGTATAAAAAAGAGGTAGAAGGAGATTTGACACAAATGGAAGAGACCAGATGAAGACAGTGCAGAAAGAAATTTGAGGATGGTGGGGCCTTGAAGATTAGGATGACACGGCCATGAGCCAAGGAATTCCAGCAGCCACTGGAAACCGAAAAAAGCAAGGAAAAGATAGAGGGAGGATAAGCCCACCAACACCTTGACTCCATACTTCTGGCTTCCAGTACTATGAGAGAATGAAGTTCCATTGTAAACCACCAGTTGGTGATAATTTATTACCACAAACATATCCTTCTTTGCTACAGTGTAATCCCCAAGAGAAAGAGGATTTTTTTTCCCTTTGGTTCTCTATTCTAACCTCAGTGCCTAAAGCTGGGGACTGGTACAGACTAAATGTTTACTTTTCATAATTGATGAATGAATGAATGAATGAATGAATGGGGAAAAGTCTCCCTATCTCAAATATATCCCAAGTTTCAGTCTACTTGCTCCTTTAAATTGATTGCCAGTGGTTGGCCTTGAAAGGGCCTGGCATGCACCGAGATAACCCAACAACTCATTCATGACATAGCTAGGCTTACTGTGAGAAGCGTTTCAGGCCCTGCTGTAACAGAAAGATCTTGCCCAGTTAGTAAGTGGTACAGCCTGGTCTAGAAACCAGAACTTTGGCCTTCAAGTGTGATATTCTATCCAGTCTGGCTCACCCAGACTCATTTAGACACAGGTTCTTCACGGGGGGAATTCACAACGCTGGAAAGGAACCAAGACTAGTTTCCACAGGTAGCATGCAAGAACCTGCTATTCCTTACTGAGTCTCATTTCTTTACAGCCATACTTCATCCATCATATCTCCAGCAGATTCTATGGTAATAGTCAAAGCCAGCTGTTACCACCCAAGGCTGACTCTGCCAATAATAGATTATTATAATGTATGTAGCTAATAGGACTTATGCTGTCATGATGTGGCAGGACTGGATGGATCTCTGTAATAAAAACTAAGAAACTCTTGCATTTATATATTGCCTTTACTTTTTAAATGCATGCACATCTGTTATGTCATTTTCTCATCCCAGTACCCCTGGGAGGGATGGATCCATTCAGGATAATGCTCCTTTTATTCAGGAGGACTGAAGAGGGCTCCCAATGATCCACCCACCCAGGCAAGTGGGCATAGTCATTGCCCTCCTAAGTCACAGGATCAAAGATGTAAGTAGGTGTCCTAGAAAAGTCTGAAGAGGCTTACCCATGTGACAGTTTACTCTTAAGAAGTAGTCCTCGCTTTAGAATGAAAAATGAAATTCTGGCACTCTTGTCTGATAAATTGTAATTGCCTTATTCACCTCTCCCTCAGCCCTGTGCCCATCCCTCTTCTCTCTTTCTTTGGCACGTAAACTTAGCGTTTCCACCAAATGAGTCAACCAGAATCAGAATGCTAATGTATGAAGCAATATAAAAAAAGTCAGTGTACTATAGCTATTAAATCATCATTGAAAGAAGAACAACACAAATCTCACTTTTATAAGCTGAAGCCATCATAGAAAAGGAAAAATGCATCTACAGCTAGCAAGTGTTTTTTCCAGTTCTTCCATGATCTGCTCAGAGAAAGAAAAATACATGCCTACCCGAAGTTGCCATCCTGTCCCAGGATAACCAAACCCAGACTTGAGGAGGATGGTTCATCGCATTTCTAAATAGTTCCTGAAATAGGTTGAATACTGTTTGGGGAAATGAGGGAACCATACCAATGGGGAAATCTCTGTCGCCAAACTTATTAAGTGCACTCTTTCCAAAATTACATTCCCTGCTTCTTTTCAACACAAATTGAGCACCTTTAAAAGGGGATATGGAACACTTACACCTTTTTAGAACAAAGTATTGCTCTTGGAAGCCATTTATTTCTAATTACACAATTATTTTATCATGTAGCACTTGCTGAAAAAAGACTATATGGCAAAGAATAGGCTGATTTAAGGTATTTTATTTCCTTTTATTGAAAAAAGTTAACAATCTAATTTCTTTTCTCGCTGGAATTAAAAAATCTTAAAGCATATCAAGTGTTTCTCATTTCTGGATAATAAAATAATAATGTAATTAACGATTAAATAGCATCGCATCATAAGAGATTGTTAAATCTACTTGTGAATAGAAGTAAAAGCCACACTATTCAAGGAAATTTAGAACTGGAGATAATCATTATTATCTAACCTGAAAGTGCAAATCAGATTCTTCCAAAGTGCATGCTATTCTCTCAGTGGGGTCTTGGGCACTTTTAAAAAGTTGCCAAAACTTGGGGCACCTGGGTAGCTTGGTCTATTGAGGTGTGAAATCAGGTCATGATTTCAGGGTTGTAGGATCAAGCCCCACCTCCAGGCTCCACCCTGCACTTGGAACCTGCTTAAGATTCTCTCTCCCTCTCCTTCTGTCTTCCCCCACTCCTTCTCTCTCTCAAAGAAGAGGAAGAAGATGAAGAAGGAGGAGGAAGAGGAGGACGAGGAAGAGGATGGGGAGAAGAAAAGCAGCCCTGACTCTAGGACTGCCAAGGCTTCAGATGGGGCCAGTGATAGGCTCGAACACTGCTTTTAGGGCTTTCTGTTTATCCTCAGTGAGGTGCCCCTCTCCCCCTCATGCCCTGCAACCTTCCCTCAAAGATCTCTGGTTATGCAGTTTCTTCAGTTGCTGCTCCGACAAGCCAGAGGGTGAAAGCTGGCCTAGGGAGGATTGGGGTCCATCGTTCCTACAGAGGAGTCCGTGCCCATGCCTCACCTGGACTGTTGGACAAGTCATCAAATTGTCCCCCTGTCTTCTGTCATGCCTCCTTCCAACCAATCATCCCCATTGGCTAAAGAGGTCCTTCTAAAATGGGAGTCTGATTCCTTCTTGATTAAAAACCTTCAAGGATTCTCCTTTCCTCTCCGATCATGCCCCAAAGCCACAGAATGGCAATCAAGGAACTTCTCCATTTTGCCCCAACTGGTCTTTCCAGGTTCTCTTCTGCTATTTCTTACTAAGTATCTCAAGCTCGTGCTCGAGCTACACGGATGGCAAAGATTTGCGTGCCTCTCTATTTTCTCTGCTTGGGAATACCTTCTTCTGTGATCTATCCTGGCAAAGCCCACTCATTCTTCAACTCAAACTTCACCTTGGATTCTAAGTCCCCAAAAGGGCAGCCACGGCATCGTCAGTCTTTGAGCATCTCACAGCCCTGTAACTTACTTGGCTTGACAGATATTTTTAACTAATTGTGGAGAGGAAACAAACAAACAAACAAACAAAAAAACAAAACCTAGCATTTTTTACAAGAGTATTTTTCTTTTGTTATTTATTCGTCCTACTCTTTTTTACTCACTTTCTTATTCTTTCGTTCCTTTCCTATTTCCTGATAGCGGGGAGCAAGGCAATGGGAAGGCATTTGCAGCTGGGGAACCCCTGGTGAAACCAGTTGGCTGTATCTGTCTCTACTGGAATTTTTTCTCCACCCCCTGTCGCAGGCCTTTGCCTCAGGGGCCTGTGTTGGGACAGCTGTTTAATAAACCACATCAACAGTGCACAACGGCTTAAGACAGAATGAAAGTGAGAACCCCAGATTCCATTTCAGCTCTGGTGATAACCCCTGAATTCCATTATTAACCATTTTAATACAACCTTTATTATTTCTCTCAACCCCCCACCTCTATCTTCCTTCTTCCCTTTGGTGCAGGCAAATGGCCTCGCGCTTTGGGGTTGGTGGCTTTGTACTCGGAGCCTCTATTCATATGCAGAAGCTTACAGCTGCTCAACCTCTTCAGAAATCTGATCGGGCTCCTCTTCTCCCTCCCCTCCTCGAAGCTTTGTAAAATCTTTGCTTGGCAAAGAAAAAGGCCACATCTCTTAGCTGCTTCTGCCCTGCCTGTCCCCATTCAATTCCAGTCAAGTGTGGTGGTGGTGGTTATCCTTTCAAGGGCTTCCCATATTCCCATTCATTCAGAAGAGAGGTGGGGGGTGGAGGAAAGGCGAGGGGGTGGTGCCTGCGGTGATTGAAGCTTACGGGAGGCTGAGCTTTTGAAGCAGGCCTCCTTGCGCTCCGCCACTTTCCAGGCTGTGAGAAATGCATCCTCGCATATTACAATAGCAGGGGTGGGAAGCTAATTTTAAGCCATCGTATTCCCCCCAAGAGGTGTTTCATTGTATCTGGGCACGTCCAAGGGACTTCACTGTCTCCCCCGGGGCGGGGCTGACATAGCTGAATGTCCCCCAGCAAAGAGTTTGTGGGGGGAGCCACCGCGGCTCTGGGAAACACCCGTTTCCGCGGCCCCACGCGGGCTCCCCGTTATCTATCATTTTTTCCAGGTCGTCGCTGAGCTGGCTGGGACAGAGTGCCAGATTGCGGGTGGACGCCCGGCTCCCGTCAAGCGCTGGCATCTCATCCAAACAGGTTGAAATTAGGTTTCAAAACTACCTGTGAGAAAGAAAGATGAGGTGGAAAGTCGCTTATGCGAGCAGAAATCCAGCAGTGATCACTGATCAGGGGAGGGAGCCGGGCAGGCTGAGCTGCTGAAAACACTTAAAACGTGCTTCTCTTGAAGCCTGTGGCTCCCTTGTCTCCCCCAACTCTCTCTTTTATTAACTTAGCCTCTTTTATGAGTACTTTAATAAAACTATTTTCTACCCTGTGCAGGGAAGATCATAAACACTCCCGCTTTAGAAAAATAATAACTTCGGATTCCTAGGGCATCCAGAAGAAAGGAGTCGGGGGTGGGCAGGAGGACGGATTGGCACCCCCTAAGGGCTCCTGTTGCAAGAAAGCTGGGCACGAGGGTCCCTTCTGAAAATCCGACTGGCACCACACGAAAGAACGTGTATCTTTGGCGGCAGAGGAAGGAAGATAATCTTTTATGACTCCTAACTTAACACATTTATATCCAGTGATTTCTCCTCTAATCCTAGTGCTTGTCTGGGGTCACAAGAGTTGCGTCTACCCCAAGAGCGCAGTGAGGCTGGCAGGGAGGGGCTGGAGCCTCATCTGGAGGTCTGTCCTGACCTGGCAGGCCCCCCAGAGACCCTAAGACCTCCTGGGAGAGTTAATGCAGGGTATCTCTCAATCTCTCTCTGAGATCCCGTTTCTTGTCCGTCAGCACATCCTGTTGCTTCACTTTATTCAAAAGCAATGCACTTTTGTCATCTCTTCTGTTGTCGCCCCACTTGTGGTCCAAATCAGAAGCGCCCCTCCCCCACATTCCTACAGTAGTCCCACCAGGTGTCTCTTCTCCCACCCACTGCCCTTGACTCCACCCTTCTCCTTATTCCCCCGGGCAGAGCCTGAGAGGCCTCCTAAGGTCCCCAGTGCCACCACTGTCCTGCCCCATCCCTCCCTGAACTCCCTACCTGTTCCACATGCTCCCCCCACCCCCGCTTTCTCGGGGATTCAGCTGTCCTGGCTTCTGAGACCTGTCCCTGGGGAGTGGCAGGACTGCCCCCAACTCAGGGTTTTGGCCATCACCATCCCTGTGCCTAGAACACTCCCCCAGATAGCCTCATCTCACTTCCTTCAACTCTACCCAAATGTCACCTCTGCAGCAATGCTTTCCTGGATGATCCTGTTTAAATTTGCCCGGACCAGGCTGACATTCTCTGCCCACCTTGCCTACTTCTTCATCCCCACAGCACTTACCACATATTTACCTCATCCTGTCCCCCGTGACCTGCACACGAAGGCAAGATTTTCATCTGTTTTGTCCATTGCCGTATCCTCAATAGCTAGACTGCTGACTAGCACATAATAAGTGCTCAATAGATATTTTTAAAAAGAATGGATATTATGTCCATTCTTTGGTCAAAATTCAGAAAAATTGGGAGAAAAGTTTGCTTCAGCATGGGGGCAGGCTCCCGATGGGCTCTAGGACCCAGCTCCTCCTAGAACATGGGTAAACGGTGATCAGAGCAGAGAGCTTTTGAATGAACGTGAGAGAGCACAAGTCAACCACTGACCCAGACCTTGAGAGGCTGGACTCCAAGTTGGAAAAAAGAACATAAAAAGGAACTGTACCCACTGGAGTCCAGTCATGCCAGTGAGAGGGCATTTCTCAGTAGTTGGGGAGAAATCTTCCCTTGACGCTGTGGTATTATTCTGGGGCAAAAAGCAGCCAAACATAAATGAACCTGGCTTCTCTGCTCTCCCCTTACTGATCTGTTCTTATCATCAAGTGAGTTCTCAGAGTAACCAGGCAGAGTGATGGGGGCAGAATCAGCTGCTGGGGACACTCAGAAGGAGATTTTATAGCATGGAATTCTATGCTTTGTTGGGACTCCTAAGAGGACTTAGGAGTCATGGATGTCTATACCTTGCTCCTGCCCTTGACTTAGGATATAATCTGGATATAATCTGGAGCTTCTCCCACTGCTACTTTTAGAAATTGGAATCTAAGAGTGGAATTGTCCAAACTTTCTTTCCATGCCATTTTAAGACGTCAGTCTCTGGCCCAGCCTGGTGTTCTAGAAGACTACAGTGGACACAGGAAGAATATAGTAGTGAGCTACCCAAAAAGAGAACATGCATGGGTAGATATGTTAACAAAAGAGGAGGTCCAGATGTAAATGGTCTAGAGATGATAACCGAGGGGGAGAAAAACAACAATAAGAAGCAAACAGGTTTTGAAGAGTGAGTGAAGAAGACAGAAGCCTAGAGCCTGGTGCTCCTACATCTTCTCTCTTGAAAGGTAGGGCCTGTTGAAGGAGCTAAGAACCTACAGAAAGGAATAGGCAACTCTAAGTTAAGTTTGGAACAGATTCAGTGGAAGGTACAGGGTCTTCACCTCTTTAAAAGATAGGCTAACGTAAGTGTCCATAAAAATAACCAAGCGAGAACCTATCTCAAAACTCTCTCTATTTTTTTTAAGGTAAATGCACAGATTTGTTGTGTGTTTGAAGCACAACCAACTTGTCCCTCGTTTCTGCTCAGCTCTTGCTTCGCAGCCAGGCCAGAAGCACTCATGGACACCAAAGCCATGGCCCCTGCCCCGTCTGTGGTGGACAAGAGTTGTGATTAATGCATCTGGAGACGTGAGCTAACCGAATTTTGAAATGCCTGAAATCATAGCTTGTCATCCTTACTTTAAAAATTGACGATTCTGCTATTCTCGGCAGATTTCAACCTATTTTCCGAATGCTTTAGAGTTTGCAAACACTTTCATATACATCATCTCGTCTCGTTTCTGTCCCTCTGGCAAGTACTCAGGTAAAAGAAAAGAATTGATTCAGATGAATCCCAAAACATGACCTATTTGGTCCCCATGCCATCTATTATTGATTGAACTAAACATTTTCAGCGCAAATGAACAGATTCACTGATTTACAAAACTAGATTATAAAACATTCATACCTGCCTTCTGGCCACAGAATAGAACTCTTGTGTTAAACAACAAATTCCTGGAGGCAGGAGGTGGAAGAGAGTGCCAAGGACATGCTGTCCACCCCTGCAAACTTACTCTCTGCCTTCTTTTCTTCTCCCTGTAGACCCCCAGCTGATACTCAGGGAGCCCATCCTGGAATGTTCTTATATTTCCCCTTAATGCACCAGATAGAAGCTAATGGAGGCTCCATGATTGAATTTTGTGCTTCTAGTGCCCAAGGTGAGATTATAAGGAAGGAAAACCATGAGTGGGTTGAAATAATACAAGCTCGGGTGCATGTGCTAGGATGGAACGGGATGATCCGAGCCTACAATCACACAATGGTATGTGGAAGTCCTGCACCACCCCACTGTTGGACCCCACTTTTGGACCCCACACCTAGACTTCCCTGAACCCTCCTTACTCACACCATTCCCAGCAGGAGGGTGTGACTCAAATCTCTGCAGGCCTCCCAGCCCAACAGACACATGGGACATCTGCTTTCCCTCAGTGCCCTCCAGGTTCGCTGGCCAAGGGTGGGCTCCCCGATAGCTCCAGCCACCACACAGTGGCCTCCACACTCTTCCTCTCTCACCCAGCACCCCTTGTCAAGGTCCTCCACTCCACAATCTGCTTCCATGCCTACCCACCATGCCCAGCTTCTGTGCCTGAGGCTGTCTCCCCTCAGCTCTATAGGACTCAGGGCCGTGCCTCTCTCTTCCATGTACTGGCATGCTTTCCCAGCCAGGGTCATGGAGAGTGCTTCTTGTCCCTCCCTGTGATTCTCAGCGCCCATATCAAATACAGGTGACCTTGAACAACACAGGTTTGAACTATGCAGGTCCACTTATATGTGCATTAATTTGCTAAATCCTATGCAGCTCCATAAATATATTTACTCTTCGTTATGATTTTCTTTGTAACATTTCCTCTCCTCTACCTTACTTTATTGTAAGAATATAATCCATAATACATATAATTTGTGAAATATGTGTGTATTGACTGCTTATGTTATCGGTAAGGCATCAAGTCAGCAGTTGGCTATTAGTAGTTAATTTTGAAGGAGTCAAAAGATATATGTGGATTTTCAACTGAGCAGGAGGTCGGGATCCATAACCCCCATGTCGTTCAAAGGTCAGCTATAATCTCTCTGGACTCAAACACAGTCCCCGGCATTGGGTGGAGCGAATATACTACCACTACCACCTGTTCCTTCTGACCCCTGAAACAGCTTTCTCCTTAACTGGTGAAAGGGAGCAGAATCTGCCACCCCAAAATGTGTCTCTTTAACATTAGGATTATCTTGAGCTGGTTAGTTTTAAGATACTGCAGACATGACTAATGCTCCAAAAACTGAGTAGAAGTTATGCTTTTGTAAGAGACATTTACATTTAGAAGGGAAGTCTTCATTTGTAAGGGTGTCTCTCCCATGCTCTACCAGGATGAAGGGATTCTAAATCTCTAGAAACTCAATACAGAAGTCCAGGACTTAAATCTGCGTACCAATCTTACCCCTGATCCTCACTGACTATTTTTCCTGGTAGCCTCCCTGTCTTCCCTACCCCCCAACATCTTCTTTGGTCTGTAGTTGGAGATGTTATTTAGGCAATGACTGGGGCCATTTGGGGAGTAACTCAGTTTTTCTGGGTCTCTCTCATATATACAGGAAGTATACATAGTACTCAATTTCTGTTTGTTTCTCTCCTGTTAATCTGTCTTTTATTACAGGGTGGAGGTTGCTCCATTAAGAACCTAGAAGGGTTGAGGGAAATTATTTCCCTCCTTCATACAGCCCCCCATCCCTTTCACTTCAAAGCATCCATGGGAACTGATGCTGGAGGAGCAACCCACCCCTCATACTTGGTCAGGGAACCAGCTTGTTGCTATGGCATCTCAGGGTTGAGCAGTGACCCACATGCCTTCAAACCGCAAAGCTCATTTGCCTTCTGAGTTGATCGGCAAGAGAACTGAGTACCTGGCTTCAGGCAGGTGATGGAGAGACGGGGCTCCAGGTCAGCAGAAGCTCTTCACCTCTATCTCCCACCAATGATTCGTAACTCAGTGGGCTTGCAGCTGTGGCCCCCACAACTACCCCACATCCACTGCTTCTCTTAGGCATTTTCAGAGCTTTGTTGGCAACCTGAGTTATTAGGCTTGTCCCTTTCTGAAATGATCAATCCAGGTCCTGAGTTTGGGCTTATTCAAAGCAGAAAGCTCCATCTCCTGGAACTAGCTGCTCTAAACAAAAAGGCAAGTTCATGTACTTTTAGTGCTTCTCATCTGTGGCTTCTGTCCTGCTCAAGGCTGTCTTGAGAATCCTCCATAAGTCCTGCCCAACCTCCCCCTTGTAGGACATTTGTACATCTTCAGAAGTTTCCGGGACTTTGAGAATGAATCATTTTTGGTGTGCAAAAGTACACAGGAAAAGCTAGGGACAAACTAGATAGGAAAAAAGTTCTAGTATTTCCCAAATGGAAATAAAAGAAAAATAGGAGCACCTGAATTGCTCAGTCAGTTAAGCATCTGTGTCAGCTCAGGTCATGATTTCAGGGTCCTGGAATTGAACCCTGTTCCCTGCTCAGTGGAGAGTCTGCTTCTCCCTCTCCCTCCGATCTTCCACTCAGCTTGTGCTCTCCCTCTTTCTCTGTCTCAAATAAATAAATAAAATCTTAAAAAAAGAAAGAATAGAAAAATATGAAAATGAATTTTATCAAAGCACGCGCGTCCACTGCAAAGCCTACCCCTCCCATCCACAAGGTGCCTTGGGTGCAGGATAATTTGCAATGATATTGTTCCTTAGAGGTCAGGAGGAAACTAGCCGAGCCAACGGTGAGCTGAATAACTAAGGAAGCCTCCTTCCTGCTGGCCCTTCAGAAGGATGCATTCCCACCTAACTGTGCCTCATCCCTACTGATTCATTGTTGAATGGAAAGCTGATGCAAGAGTGAGAACTCACTGAGAGAGTGAATATCATCATCTCTATGAAGAGGAAAAAAGAAATCAACTTCTCAACTGTTGTCCTATTACATCTTTTTCTTCTGCTTCCCTGTGAAATCAGAACAGTGGGATTCCTTATTCCTCCACGCAGGTCTTAGAAGGGGCAGCCCTCATTCTCTAAATAGAGCTCTCGTACCTAAGTCCGATGTCGAAATCACTTTAGAACTCTCTGCCCTTGATTCTGATCCTTTCTCCTGTCAAAGACGGTGACATTAATAATTGTGCACAGAGGGGGGCTTTGTGCCAATTAACAATTTCTCATTAGCTTAATTAGGGGACACATGTTTTTAATCACAGCTAAGAAAGTGGAGTGATTGAAGAATTGATTCCGAGCTTTTGAAAGCATCCCTGTCAGTGCGTGGAATTTAATTCTGCAGATGTGCTTGAAAAGAGAAAGAGGTAGAAAGAAGCAGCCTTAAATGGCATGGCTTCACCGAGCATAATTGGAGAGACGAGATACACGGAGTAAGTGTTTCCATTTTGGATCCAACACAATCTTTTTCAGGCTCTCCGAAGAATCGAAGGTCTCGCCCTCACTGTTATATGAGATATCTGAGTAGAACAAATTTCTTTTCCTTTCCACTAACTCTTTATCCCTAGGTTCCAAGTAAACAGATCTCAAGGCTGTGGAGATGTACAGATAATGTGGGTAGTTTAGATGCAGCTTGGGGGGGAGGGGGAGACTGATGGTTGTTCTGGTTGAACTGACTGTAAAATGTGGACTTCATGGGTTGCTTGGGAAGCCTCTGGAACTCCAGAGTTCATTCACATCAGAAAATGGTTTGACTTATGGTTTTGCATGCTTGTAACCTGAAGATGCGTAACTGTCATAGTCCATGTATCACCCAAAGGGCCACTCATTCAGATCATGCAAATCTATAGGTGATTGTTGAGGAGTTTATACCATAACAAAATTGATTGAAGTGTCTAAATTGCTTTTGGCTCTCTACAATGCAGTAGAGTCATGATGCCTGTCATTTAAAATCTTGGTAGGCTAATGGCATGCTAATTATGATATTTTAGTAAGGGAGGCACACATATTCCTTCTTTGTAAAATGCAATCTTTACTAACATAATCCATCTGAAATTATTATTTTCCTTATTGCAGAAAGCAATGCCTTTTAATTGCAGGAAATTTGGGAAATACAGTAAAACAGAAAGAAGAAGAAGAAAAAAAAAAAATCACACATAGCCCCACCTAACCAGATATAATCACTTTAGATTTTAACGTACAGCCTTTTCCACTCTATATATTTTCTGGTAAAATGGGAGTCTCTGGTACTTCTAGCCTTAAAACATGCTTTTCCACTTACTGTACCATTATCTCCCCACACTGTTAAATGCTCTTGTACAACATGATTTTTAATGACTGCATAGTATTCTAGCTCATGAATTTGTCATATTTATTATAAGACATTATGGATATTTCCACTTTTGTTATTATAAGCAATGATAAAGTGGCTATGCTTAAATATAAATCTTTTCAAGCGTCTGTGATCATCTCTTTAGAATAAATTTCTAGAGGTGGAATTGCTGAGTCAGAAATTATGTGCATTTTAAAGACTGTTGAACATCTTGTCAACTTGCTCCCCAGAAAAGCTATACCTATCCATTTACATCCCCAGAACCAACAATATGAGAGAGATAAATAAAGTTAAAAAAAATAAAGATTGTATCACATCATAATTTTTACTTGTAATTTTGACTACCACTGAAATCAGATCTGGTCTTTCCCAGTTATTGGTCATATTTCTTTTTTTTGTGAACTGTTAAACATTATATTCTTCTCTTATTTTATTCCTCAGAATATTAATCTTTCTACTGTTCACTAGTGAGAGTTAATACATGTTAAACATTAAAGCATTTCCATACATCCTTAAAGCTATCCTTTTTTCTACTTTGTTCCTTGCTTCATCCCCATATTTACAGTTTTGTTATTGTTATTTATGTAAATTTTTAATGTTAGATAAATTAAATCTATTATTTTGTTATAGTTCTTTCTTTCCTGTAATGTTTGGAAAATCTTTAAGTTTCAGAGATTTTATAGTCACCAATATTTTATTTTATATTTTCTTCCTTTCTTTTTCTTTTTTTTAATTTAAATTCATCTGTAATTTAGTTTTGTACGTTGCCTGGGTGGTAATTTCTTTCTTTTTGTTTTTTCTTTGCAAACTGCCAATTGGACCAATGCTGTTCATGGAAATTTTTGGCATTTCCTTAAATATATTCTATGAAACATTAATACCTACTTGAAGAAAACAATTCCTTCAGATACGTATATTCTTAGGAGATACTGAATAATCTATGCCCTTATTAAGATTCACAGAGCATATTTCCATTTAAAAGCTTCAAGAAGACCTGAGGTAAAGATACCTATTTTATCTTGCTCTACCTGGTATTATGTATTTAACCATGTAATCCTTTTACAAACATTTGTTAGCATCAGAGATACTAAGGCTCCATAGAGCATGTGCTAAGTAACCTAACTTGAAAGGTCAAGAAGCCACTTTTACCAAATACCATTGGCGGAAGTGTCTGGAGAGGTCCCATATGTATGCAGTACCCTCTTGGCTACTTGGGTTCTAAATAAATTGAGAAATAAGAATCAGTAGGGCAGAAGAGGGATAAAATAGTACCTTTATTACTGTGATTGGGTATGTTAGAGGACTAGCTTAGTGGGGAAGCTAAATGTGCCTTGTCAACCGAACCCCCGAATTTAATGTAGCTGTTGAGTCACAAGCAAGGGCATCCAAGGGCTTGTCTTTCCAAGTTAAGACATACAGACTTAGAGAGAAGTATCCCGTCTTCTAGAGGCAGCTAGTTCCTAGAAGAATAAAAAGGAGAGTGATGAGTTTCACAAGCTTGTTTTACTTTTTCAAAATCTACTGATCAGGTAAATTACTCCCTCTTCCCTTGGTGTAAAGAGTGAGAGGCCAGGGGGGTTAGAGAAGATCCCCCCACAAGGGAACAAGGAATCTCCCCAATGGGAAAAAAACATTCTTCTCTACCCCTGGTTCAGGTTTAGTTCTCCAGATCCATGGTGCTTCACCTCGAAGGGTAATGGGTTCGGCTATCTCCCTAGGGAGGAGGTCTGTCCAAATGAACCACGCTTCTACCTTCTTAAATCGCTTTCTCCAACACTGCCCACTGCTCTTTCGGGTATCCTTTCTGGAAGGAGCTTAGATTTTGCTTCCAGAAAGCTGTGAAACGGATCAAAACAGCACTTTAAGCAAACCAATCCCAAGGCCCCCAATGGGAGTTGAAGACTCCCTCCCTATTCTATTTCTCATTTTAAATTATATCTAACAACACACATTATCAGAGGTTCTACCCAGAGATTACATACAGCATAAAGACACACCAATAATAAAATGCCATTAACATTTAGGTGGCCCAAATTTGATTATAAACCTTCTCCCATTCTCAAATTTTCAAGGCACTAAATCCCCACGTAAATGAAAACCCAAGGATGGTAAAGTCAAAAATAAAGTTGGAAATAATGTACTCTTCCACTGATCTTTCTGTTCCCATGCCATTATCATACTGTTTATTTATTACATTTTATAATATGTTTGGATACCAGCTAGTGTAAACTTACCTTATTCTTCAAAAATATCTTCGCTGCAATTCAGTTGGCTCTTCTAGAAGAATGTTAGAATCATTTTATCTAGTCACAAAGTGCAATTTTGCTTGGAAATGTAATAGTTTCATAAAGTAATTTGGGAGGATGAATTGCATTGGGTGTTTCTCTACAGGAACACAGACTATCAGTTAAGAAATGTTCATCTACATCAATTCAGATAAATACGTTAATCACAAAATTACATTCCCAGGACTCGTTTCTTTAGTTTGTTTTTAAAGATAAAGTAGGCAATAGGGCAACTGGGTGACACAGTCGGTTAAACATCTGCCTCTTGATTTTAGTTCAAGTCATGATCTCCAGGTTGTGGGATCGAGCCCCCGTGAGGCTCCGTGCTCAACAAAGAGTCTGCTTGTCCATCTCTCTCTGCTCCTACTCTCATTTGTGTTCTCTCTCTCTCTCTCAAAGAAATACATAAAATCTTTAAAAAAAAAAAGAAAAGAAAAAGAAAATGATAAGTTAGGCAAGTATAAAAGAGAGCTAATATGTAAGGACTGGCAGCTAGCAAAGGTTAAATTTGAAACGATGTAGACCAGGATAATGATTATTTACCTAGGAAAGTCTTCTTAGCAGACAAAAATTAACTCACAGAAGTGACTGAATGGTATGTCCCAGTTATAAAATTAAGAAAAACATTAACTAGATAATTCCATTTATGTATGAAGAATGAGCTAATTGAATGAAATGAAAGCAGGGACATAGATGGTATATGATCCAGTTTCTGATTAAAAGGACCTGTTATGGTTTCCTTGTTCTGCATATCTGCTTAGCTGCACGGTGGTCAGACCTTGGCAATGACTACTTGACAGATCTGTCAGTCATGTCCCCTCAGAGGCACCTACTATTCAAAGAGTTAGAACAGAGGACGTCAAATGGGTTTCACTGTCTTTTGAGGATAACAAACCAGATGCCAGTGGTGCGGGGGACCTGGCGGGTACAGTAATAGCATGGGCTCTAAACCATAACTCAGAAAATTGCCTCCCAGCACCGCCACTTGTTTGTTCTAAGACCTGGTGAAATTCACTCAGCTTCTCTGTGCCTCAGTTTCCACATCTGTGTAAGTGCAGAGGGGAGAGGAAATAGCACCTACTTCATATGAGTGTTGTGACAATTAAATGGATGGATCAATGTAACGTGCTTACTTAGAACACCGTCAGGCATGGAGTATATGCTCAATAAATATTAGCTGTTATTTTTATTTTTATAATTATTCTAATGTCTTAAAGAAGGGGAATCTTTTTCTGCACTGTAGCAGTGGCTGAGTCTTCTGATAATTAAAATAAAATTTCTTATTAAGTCCTTTGTTGTCTTTCTACACTATCCCAAACAAAGGTGACTCCCCTTTTAGGCACCAGCTGCCCGTGCAGGATGATAGATGGGTAGTAAATATCAGGCAGCATCTGGAATACTTACCCAACTGTTGCCAATTTATCACACAATGGGGGATTGGAAAAACTTTTATATTTAGTGTAACGTTCCCATACACATCTTTTGCATTAATTTTGGGTGTGATAACTGCTGTCACACAAGCGTAGATGGTGGAAAAGTCTGTGATGGACTCGTAAGTCTTTGGTAACTTGGTGTTAGCATTTTTCAGAAGAATTTATGTCATCCCTTTTGTCAAGAAGTCTGATATAAAGCTCAAGATTTTGAGAACTGCTGGAAATGGAAGGAGTTGGGAGGGGAGATTGTACAGCATTGCTACATACTTCAGCTGGAGATCAGAGAGCTCGTCTCTGGCCACACGTGAGGGTTACCTGAGAAGATTTTTAGAAATACTCATGCGTGGGCCTTAGCCCAGAGCAATTAAACCAAATCCCTGTGCAGTGGAATAGATGCATAAATAGATTTTGAATAATCTCTCGCTTCATGGGACATGACCTTGCTAATATCTTTGACTGTTTTTGTTATTTTTTTTAAGTATTTTCCCCAAATCCTGAATCCCCTCGCTCTCCCTTATTGCCCTTAGAATTCTCTGACTCTCAGGGCCAGTAAACTCTAAAAATTTAATATATTCCACCCTACATCAAGTGAAGGGAACTGATCTACGTGACCCTTAGCAGCTGGCTATCATTAAATGATTGAATGCCTTGGGTGACTGAGAACTCACTACCTGTCAAGCTAGACCATTCTCTTACTGAATAGTGCCAGTTGTTCAAAATTATTTTCTTATATTGGTACAAAATCTGTTCCCTCAAACTATTTTCTTATGTTGGTACAAAATCTGTTCCCTCAAACTAACTAGTTTGCTCTCTAAAAATTAATGAAATAAACCTAATCTCCTTCACTGGCAGCCCTATAAGTAATGAAAGTTATCTGTTATGTCCTTGCTGACTCTCTTCTTTAATCTTAGCAAACCCAAATTCTACTGCTGCTCCCAGAATGACAAGATATATAGACTGCTCTTAATCCAGGTTAATTTCCTTCAAACCTACTGTATAGTTGGTTCAAGTCCTGAAATGCAATACACTAAATTGAAGAAAGCATTCTCAAGATGATCTGAGAAACGTCATATGTATCTAATATTCATCTAACACTGAGTGGAGCATCCTTTAGATGAAAGACAGACATTAAAGATTATCAAAAGCCTATGTCAAGAATCCTGTATATGCAAAAATAGTATGCTCATCCATTAATGTAGGAGGAAAAATATGACATGTTTAAAGAAGGTTAAAGAGATCAATTAAATATAGATGTACTTAAAACATACACATAATTATAAAATATATATATATATATATGATTATATAATTTATTAGGGCTGCCCTAACAAGATACCACAGATGAAGTGGCTTTAGCATCAAACATTTAGTTTCTCAGGGCTCTGGATGGGAGAAATTCAGGATCAAAGGGTCAGCTGGCTGGATTTCTCCTGAGACCCTTCTCCTTCCCGCACAGTTAGCCACCTCCTGGCTACGTCCTCCATGGTTTTTCCTCTGTGTGCAAGCAGCCCAGGCATCCCTTTGTGTGACCAAATTTCCTCTCCTTGTAAGGACACATTCAAATTGGATTAGAGCCCACCCTAATAGTCTCACTTTAAATCAATGACTTCTTTAAAGGTTCTATTTCCAAATAGTCACATTCTAGGGTACTGAAGGTTAGAGCTTCAAGAGATGAATCTGCAGGAGGGACACAATTTAGCCCATGACTATGACTATATATATATACATATACATATATATATATATATATATATAGTGTGTGTGTGTGTGTGTGTGTGTGTAGTTAGCATGTGTCATGGTTTCAGGTCTTCTTGAGTTATTGTTTAGTAAAGCCCAGGAGCACTTCTCAGACACAGGACAATTGTGGGGGCTTCCCTATTCTTCTTCTTACTGGCCCCAGGATCTTGGTCTATCTTTCTATCCTATTTAAGGTATTCATCCCAAGAAGATTGGGACTTACTTTCTGTAGTTACCTCTGAAAGCAAACCATAAAAAAGCTGTGAGTTTTTGTTTAAAACTCCTTTTTATTCCAGGGTTGTCTAGGTAGTGCAGTTGTTTAAACGTCGGACTGTTTGTTTCAGCCCAGGTCATGACCTTGGGGTCCTGAGATCAAGCCCCTTAGCGGGCTCCCAGCTCAGCACAGTGTCTGCTAGAAGCTCTCTCTCACTCTCCCTCTTCCCCTCCCCCACTCACAGCCACTCATTCTCTTGCTCTCAAATAAGTAAATAAATCTTAAAAAAAAGAAAGCTTTTTATTTTGAAATAATTTTAGACTTACATAGAAGTTGCAAACATAGTACACAAAGGGCCTTCAGACTGCCTTCTCTCCTATTAATATCTTAGTAGATATAAGCCTTAGTAGATATAAACCGAAATAGATATAAGCCTTAGTAGGCTTAGGAAAGCAACATTGTTACAATGCTAGTACATAAACTACAGATTTGAGAATTTCACCGTTTTCTCTGTTGATGCTCTTTTTCTGTTATAGGATCCAATCTAGTATCCACATTGCTTTTAGTTGTGAGGTGGTCCCACTGTCTTGTCTTTCATAACCTCGATACCTTTGAAAAGTACCAGTATTCTGCAGAATGTCTTTCAATTTGGGGTTGTCTTATGTTTTCTTAGAACAACTTCTGATAGAATGAAGTTACATATTTTTTTCTGGCAAGAATACCATAAAAATGACATCATGTCCTTCTAAATGCATCAAATCAGAGGGCTATATGATGATAACATATCTTACTGATGGTGTTGTTAATTTTGACCATTGGCTAAATAGGTGTTTGCCAGGGATTTAAATTGTAATTTAATTTTATTTATTTATTTATTTAGTAGTCACCCAAGTAGACTCAGGGAAAAATTTAAACAAATTTGGGGGCAGTCAAAAAATGAACAAATTCACAATCTATTGATGGTCTCTGCTTTTAGTCTGACGTTCCTTCCAGACTCTCCATTGCAACATAAGGGAAAATTCCACTAACCTACACTTTTTGCTTTTATTTCTGAGGATCGAAACTTTCAATCTGAAATCATACTTAATCTCTGTAGAAAAAGAGCTGTTTAATAATAGGAGCCCACTCAAACAATTTGTCCTCCAAGCTGGTACTTTTGCAACGAATTTAGCTTCTACCATAATCCCTACTAATCACCACCACAGACAAGTTCTTTGGGACAACTCCCCACCTCTCTCTAAGCAGCCTGATCTTTGCCCCATCTTCTATCTGTGTGTAAGTGGGCACCACTTCCCCCGTCTACCTGATTTATTTTACTAGACTTCAGTCCAGATGCAACAGACCCTTGAGGATTACAAACAGAAACACAAATCCTGTTGTATTTTCTTTGCGTTTTTTTCTTTGTTTCTCCCCTTCCTAGGAAAGGGGAAATTTACATTAAGGAAATTAACAAATTTCTTCAAGAAACCTAAAAGGAAAGATTTTAAAAACCACTCTCCAAATCCTGCGTGGAGCTAGAAATTTCCTTGAAAAACCAGCTACCACCTATCCTCACCTTGCTCATCTCTGAATCTCAAGTTAAGAGCATTAGGTAACTCCAAAATTTTAAGTTCCACATCTCTCCATAGGAAGGATGAATTTTAAGTGGGCTCTGCCTGATGTCTATTTTTAAGATGTAGCCCTTCCTTCAGACAAAGGGATGGAAAGGTTAGTCTCTTTGCCGTACAGCAGTGCTTTGCAAACTCTATTATGCATTAGAATCTCTTGGCATCTTGTTAAAATGCAGAATTAGATGCAATAGGGTGTAGGCAAGGCTCCTAATTCACATTTCTAACATGCTGGGTGATGCCGATACCCTGATCTGTGGACCACATTTGCAGTTGTCAAGCTGTAGAAACTCTGAGAGATTCCCGCATAGAGTTAGGGTAGGAATAGGGGTGGAGGTGGGGATGGTGAATGTTGAGAACAGAAGAACATCAAAATGACAGAGACCGAACGGAGATGATAGATGACTTCAGTATGGGCTAGAGCGTATGGGACACTTTACATTGTCGTGTTACAGATGAGGAGGAAAGGGGAGAGAATACTCGGCTAAAGGACACAAAGCTAGTAAGCGTTGGAGCTGTAAGGGAGCAAAATCTCTCACTCTAAAATGTGCCTCACTGGCATATGGATTATTTTAGGCTGATGGTTTTTAAGAAACTGAAGGCTCGAGAAGACTCTTTGAGCTTCCCGCTAAACTGCCGGAAAGAATTCAGATGGAGGACCTGCTCCAGGAAGAGCACTATCACCTCAGACAACTACAGAAGAGTTCATAATATGATCTCGGTGTGATGGACAGGGAGGACCCTAGCAAAGTGCGCTAAAACTCCTCTCTCTGTCCCATAGTTTCTATATGGCCCAGCAAACATTTGTTTATTAAATATTTACTCTTTGTCATCTTCCTGTGAATTGCTTTTCCTCCCTTTGAAGTGTCAGACCCCTACTGTCTCTCCTTAGCTCTGAGTGGCTACATGTTTGTTTTAATTGCCTGGCTGCCTATGGGCCTCGTATTCTTATGGAGCCCTCATACACACATAATTAAATTTTATTTTTTCCTATTAACCTATCTCATGCCAATTTAATTCTTAGACCAGCCAAAAATACTTAGGAAGGGTAAAGGAAAACTTTTCTTCCTTAACAGAGTGAAGATTGAAACCGAGGTATTTTGGCTCTAGAACTCACTAGTTCAACCCTGTACCATAGGACCATCTCTGAGCTGAACTCACAAGGACTGAAACAGTAGAATGAGGACAACTTATCGAGGCTTCAGCAAGCCATTTCTGTAACCAAATTTGAATCTTAATATCATATAGATTTCTCCCATCTATGAAAACACGAATTCCAACATCTCATTCTTTTTTTTTTTAAAAGACCATAGCAGTCTTTTTTTTTTTTTTTTTTTAAGATTTTATTTATTTATTTGACAGAGAGGAGAGAGATCACAAGTAGGCAGAGAGGCAGGCAGAGAGAAGGGGGGGAAGCAGGCTCCCTGCTGAGCAGAGAGCCCGATGCGGGGTTTGATCCCAGGACCCTGAGATCATTACCTGAGCCAAAGGCAGAGGCTTTAACCCACTGAGCCCCCCAGGCGCCCCCCAACATCTCATTCTTCGACCACCATTCCTGTATTTCCATATTCTCACTTTATTCTTTATATTTGGGCTCTTAGGTCTCCTCAAGATCACCGGTTCTTCAATTCCACCAGTTCCCCAACCTATCACCCTCCTCCTGGCTTCAACCCCTTACCTACCAAGATAAGCTCTCTCACTCCAATCACTGGCTCACTCTAACCCTTGCTCTCAGGTGTTCCTGCTCTTCTGTCTCACCCATTCTGCAAAACCCTAACCTCAGATGAACTGAGATCAGAAAAGAGGCGTGTCGCTGCTAAGGCTGGCTCCTGAAAACATCTAGTATCCTTTTTTTTAAAAGGTTTTATTTATTTATTCAAGAGAGACAGCAAGAGTGGGGGGAGGAGGGCAGAGGGAGAGGGAGGCTCCCCGTGGAGCAGAGAGACCGACATGGGGCTTGATCCCAGGACCCTGAGATCATGACCTGAGCAGAAGGCAGATACCCAACCAACTGAGCCACCCAGGTGCCCCCACCTACTATCCTTCTTACCCCCTCCTTCCATATCTGCCAGCTGGAAGTAAATGACCATGGCAATGTTGGACGCAAGATGGTGGAGACACTTTTAGCCTGATATCCTCAATGACCACGGACTAGAACACACCCAGGCACCACACTTGGAATCTGTAAAAAGAGAAACCCATTAAATCATTAAGATTTCAGGTTTCCCAACTATGGACGCTAGAGTCACTGAAGAGACAGAGAAACTGCTATCAAAACTGAGATACAATTGAATGACAAGCGTAAAATCTGTGGCACTGACTTGGCAGCTAGAGAGAGCACCATGAAACAGATAGTGGAGAAGTGTGAGCAAGTGCACCGATTATTTAGACGCAAAATTTTTAGCAAAATATGGAACTAAGATTGTATGCCTGCTAAGCCAGTGATGCCCAGAAAAATGGCTGGTGGAATCGGAAAGAAGTAGTCACGGTTGTTCATTACTGGAAAGCTATGGTAAGAAGGAGACCATTGGGGGGCATAATTGGCCGATTTTCAATCAGAAGGAAAGGAAATAAAGAGAGACCAGAAATTTGAGGCCTTGGAAGGTTACAAAAGCCAAGTGCCTAGAAACTCAAATTTAAATATATATATATATAATTGAAAAAGATGCTTAGTGTCAGAGCCTTCATAGAATAGTTCAGTTGAGCAAAGTCAATCTTCCCTACGCCAAAGATGGGATTAAAGAATATCGCTTTTCCATGCATTTCCCTAGGTCCATGGTAAACTGATATTAAGGGAAGAAAGAGGCAGGACACAAGAAGGTAAGGAATTAAACAGATTGAGAGCATTGTCTAGACAATAAATTAGAGCTGGGTTTCTGGCATAAGGAGCTAACAAGAAGGAAATAGATCGGAAGCCTCTTAAGATTTTACATAATTGTATTGGACCAAAGGTCCTATGAGTTCAGACCCACAATTCTTTGAGTATGAAACTAAAAGCAGCTGCTAGGTCCCACACATCACCAGCAAAACACAAAAACAAAAAAACCAAGCTTCAGAAGCTATGTGGCCCTCAAGGAAGAGCTACTCCAAGGGTGTTACACAGGGCTTCAAACACTCTAACAAGGTGGCTCCTTCAGCAGAGAACAGTTAAAAAGTCATCAGGGAAATGCCCAGAACTCCAGAGAGGAGCCTTCTCCGTCCCTGCCTCGCCGGGGTCCATAACTGCGGGGAACTGCCGCACGTTTGCCGTTCGGTCCTCTCCTACACGAGAGAAGTTTCACAGCTTTCTGTCCCAAGGCACTAGTATTTAGGACGTCAGTTTACTTATCTTTCTAGTTCAGATTTCTGGAAACAAAGGTGCACTTGATGGAGAGAACTGAACATCCTCTAAAGATTTTGAACTTGGAGCTGGATGCAGGGATTAGACAGGGCTCCGAGCTGCCTCCCTAGGATGGATGATGGAGTCAGGCTGGATGAGCGTGTTTCTATCCTTGGGAAGGAGAGTGGAATGCTTATTTGGTGACCAGAACCATCGACTGCGGTGTACACCACTATATATTTTCCTATCATTTTCCTGTACCTCCTAGGCAGCCGGCTGGACAACGTGGCCCAGTCCCTCTTGCAGGCAATGAGAATGAGACAGAATGAGAGTGACAGGCACCACCGCCACACTGGGTCCTTAAAGACCAGCACAATCTCCCATGCTTGCTTTTCCTCTGCCTGCTGGCTCTCCACCAGTGCCCAGGGAGACCTCGGCCACCCTGCATTACAGATGGTGGAGTCCATCAACCCGGACTCCTGAGTCACTACTTGAGGCTGGTGTCCCGAGCCCTGCTGATTGGACCTCCCATACACAAGAAATGAACTTCTTCTGCGGTAAGCCAAGATGCATGGCTTTCTCTTGAAGAAACAAAAGGTATTTAATAATCCAGTGTGGAAGGACTCTCCAAGTAGAACAAAAAGCCAAGAAGGAACTATTTCCCCTGCTTTTCTGACAGCCTGTGTTTCAGCATAGGAGTCTCACTTTTATTCCTCACCAATATTGATCTCACTGCCCAGAGTAGATGCCACCACTAGCCTTTACACCAATAAAAAGGACCAAATATGGTTTCCCCTCCCATCTTGCAGAAGGGCTGGGTGTTTTCTCCTTGAGTCAATATGCTTTCAACAAGATCTGAGTTTATATATATCAGTTTGCCCCTTATCTGCAATGCAATCTGGAGCAATTTAAAATAGTTTTCAGTTTTCTCACTTATAAAGTTACTATATTAGTGAAGATGGGTCTTAACAATGTTCTATAATGATCTGAGATCTAAGTAGTTTCACACAACAAAGCTGTATTCCTAGGCACAAATATCTAGGTAGGCCTGGGTGACCTTTAAGACAATTCTTCTCCATGTGGTAACTTAACATCCAGGAAGATAAAGACGCCATCCTTTAGCTTCATCCTGTGGAACATGAAGCCTCCTTGGTCAATGAATTTGGGAAGAGCCTAGAGAACCACCCATGTCCATCTCATGGCCTCCAACAGAACGAACTCATGTCACTTCCTCCAGCAGCTTATTGGTTAAAACTCAGTTCCTAGCCTGGCACAATGGCAGTGAGGTCTTCCTTGGACTAGAAAGGCACTCCTAATATCTACCTCATTTGGATAACAGAAACCTTTTCCATAGGAATGTGGTGAAAAATTACATGATAAATAAAAAAAAGTGTCTTTATAAATTCTGAAAAGCTATATCCATACTATAAAACTGGCTTCTTCATTCCCTATTGAGACTACAGAAGACTTACGAAATCTTAAAATGTATTTATTTCAGATAATTGTTTCCAAATGACATTCTCTTGTATTTATCTGTTTTGTTTCAAAATGTAGGCACACTTGGGCACCTGGATGGCTCAGATGGTTAAGTATCTACCTTTGGCTAAGGTTGTGATCCAGGGGTCCTGGGATTGAATCCTGCATCTGGCTCTCTGCTCAGGGGGGAAACTGCTTCTCCCTCTCCCCTTGCTCCTCCCCACTGTTCGTGCTCTCTCTCTCTCTCTCTATCAAATAAATAAAAATTTTAAAATATATAAATAAATAAAATTTAGGCACACTAAACCGTAATTCAAATCAATGAACACATATTGAACACTTCCTATGTTCAAGACACTATCCCCTGTCTCAGACCTGACCTCTGAGGCTATTCAATGTCAACAACATAATGTATAAAGTTACATAAGCCCTTCAAAGGACGCCTGTTGAAGTCTGACTTTTACTGGGTTCAGCCAAAGCCCAGATGCCATATTTCTGCAGAATCCTTCAAATGTCATTCCCTAGTGTCCCTGGCACACAGGAGTTATTTTAAATCAGAATCTTTGTTATTTATTTAACTAAGAATTTAAATAGGCTGAGGGAAATAATAATACTTTACTATCTCACCTCTATTTTTTCCGATACTCTGCACTGCACAAAACATATAATTTCAATTGGCCCCTTACATTTCCCTCATGGATTGGTGACTACTTAATATCCTAGGGACTTCTAGTAGTTCAGCTCACCAGGAGCTGAGATTTTCTCTGCAGAGTTTGATGTTATCTTTGTGAACATGTGTCTTTCTCTCTGGGTGGCTCAAACTTTTCTAAAAAGAAGTCAAACTGTCCTTTCCCTGCCTTATCCCCTTTACCCTAATCCATCTGTTATTATTCCCCTAGCTTCTCTGAGGACTAAATGTCCCTAACTTAATTTGGTTGAAACTAATGATATGGCGAAAAGAAAAAAGACAGAGGGAGAAAATGGCAGGATGTAGATTGCCATTAGTCGATACATATATAATTGAAGATTTCAAGTGGGGGAAAGTTTGCTGCAACATTGTCAGAACGGCTCTTCAGGGTGCAATTGCCAACCAGGTTTCAAAATTGCAGAGTGGGAAAGCAGCCTGACATCAGGGAGGTGGGTAACTGGCTGCTGAGCCTCTTTGCCAAGATTTAATAATTATGATGAAAATGCAGTCATCTCATTGCAAGAGGCAAAGGCGATTTCGAGCACCCCCGGCCCCCATCCCAGCTCTGTCTTTGCAGATCAGGGCCCATTGTTCTCTCACTTAATGTAACCATCGCTTTCCTTTTTCCAAGTGCCTCTTAACTAATCCCTCTTTGTCATGCGGCTTGTGTCTTGTCTTTGAAAAATGGAATACAATCCACAGTCCCACAGTCCTAAGATGTGCCCACTGTGAAGGAGGATGACACTTGAGGGAACTGGAACACAGACTCATAAGAGCTTTCAGGGCTGGAGGTAGGCAGTGGGTTTTACGAAATTTCTCTAACCCCCAGGAGTTTGGATCAACAAAGACACAAGGTCAGAAGTCGGCCACTGAATGTGATTTGTTTTCCTGGAGAAGCAGATGTACTTTTAAAATCTTTGGCTGCATGCTGTCTCTGTTTCTTTGCCCCCAGAAATGACCCTCGCTCCCAAATATGGCTCTTTCACTTTCCGATCATTTGGCCATTGACAAGATCTGTCCCACACAACATCTCCCTTTCTGATCTCAGGGCAGCAGGAAGGAAGCTTCCCTGTACCCAATGCATTCTGGAGGCCAGCCCTTGCGCTGGGTACGTAATGACACTACTTCCAAACATCTTTCAGGTATTTTATAAAAATACAGCACACGTGAGATTAGCCAAAACAAAATTGAGACAAAACAAAAAGGAAAAAATAAAAGTAGGAATTTAAAACATAGTCAGAGATAATGCAAGAAATATTATCATACATTCTTGCCATGGAAGTGACAAGTTTGACTTCCAAGTTTGACAGCAGCCAACACAAAAATGGGAAACAATTTTATAACAACCAATACAAAAAAGGAAGCAAAAACTGTATGGTTCCTAATACTCATCAGATAAAAGCAAACAGTGGCTTAGGAAAAACATGCCCATTCTTCTAACAGCAACAACAACAAAAATAGACTGGAATTCTCCTGGGGTTTCTCATAAACAGGTCACTGTGTACTGCACAAAGGGCAATGTCATCCACAACATCCTTGTACAAGAACAATTATAAGTAGAATCGGGTTTATTCTTGTTGAAATATAGGCTAATACCACATAGTCAAAGCTAAGGAGAGGAGAGGGAGGTTCCTAGGGCAAAAATTTAAGGCACTCAATCTCAGGACTGGGCCAATGTATCCTGAAATGTTATGCCCTAGGCGCCCTCATTTCTCCCCCTAATCCTGTCCCTG
>CM053618.1:28282254-28351065 GCA_028646535.1 Procyon lotor
AGGAGAGGATGGGGGAAACACTCTTTTCACACAGTTTTTTTAAGCTTGCTATTCCTTTTGCTGGGAATGCTCCCCCTCCCTCCTTCGTGTGGCTAATTCCTAGTCATACCCGACATCTCAACTTAAGGACCTCTCCTCAAGAGAGCCTCCCTTGACATCTCTGACTCTTTCCAATCTTATTAAAGGTTTGGAGCATCATGGAAGCCTCCCTCACAGCGTTTGCCATAGTTGCAATTTTCCATTTCTTTGTGATATAATTTAGTTGTGTTTTGTCTTCCTGACTAGACTCCAAGCTACAGGGTGACTAAAATCATCACAATATCTCCAGTTTTTGACGTTTAGACGCTCAATAAGCAATTTTCTTTTCTTTGTTTTTGAATGAAAGGGGCTTAAAACATCTGGAATCCAGAATGTCTTCCATCCTCCATGTAATTTTCCTGGGAAATTATTTCGTGCAACAGAATGTTTGATAAATAATGAGTGCATATGAGCTCAAGATGGTACTTCCTGGAAAATGCCTAGAATCCAGATATTCTGTGTGGCCAGTGGAATATAAACTCTATGACTTGAGAGATCATTGAAATGGAGCAGGCGGGATTGAGTTCCTTTCTGAGAGCTGAGGGGCGTAAGGAGAATGCATAAAAAGGGATCCTTCTACTCGCCATCAGAGGGGACCTGAGGGAGGACAACCAGTAGGGTCCAAATCTCAGCAGGAGGCCATTTTGTGTGCTTCAGTAAACAGGCTAATAGTGAATGAGGCTCTAGGGTCACACAATGGCTAAAAATCCAAGCTTGACAGAGAATTTTATTTAAGCCTCACAATGATAATTTATCAATATGAGCTAGGTATGATTAACTCCATTTTCTAGAAGAGCAGGCTCTGCTGATGAGACAAAGAAGCACCCTAACTCTTCCGTTTACTCTTTCCTCTCTACCATTGGTTTTCAAACTGGGCTGACATTGTAATCATCTGGTGAACTTTCGGTTCCATTCTCAAAACTTCTGATGCAATTTTTTAGGGATTTTAAAAGCTCTGTGGGTGATCCTCATGTGCAGGCAAGGTTGAGAACCCCTACTCTAGCTCATTTTAAAGCAGATTACTAGGCTCAGAGTGGATTGAATAATGGCCCATAAAAAGCTATGTCCAAGTCTTAGCCCCCAAACTTGAGAAAGTGATCTTATTTGGAAATGAGTTTTTACAGATGTAATTAAGTTAAGGGTATTGAGATGAGATCATCCTGACTTTAGGGTGGGCTCTTAATCCAATGATAGATGTCTTTATAAGAGAAAGGTGGGAGGTGATTTGAGACAAGGACATGGAAGAGAAAGCCCTGTGAAGATGGAGGCAGGTGTTGGAGTTACACCCCCAAAGCCTGAGGGACACCAGCGGCCCTGAAGCTGGAAGAAGCCAGGATTTTCCCCCAGAGCCTTTGGAGGCAACACAGCCCTGCTGACACCTTGATTTCAACCTTCTACCTCCCAGGATGACAAGGCAACCAATTTCTGTTTTCAGCCACTGAATATGTGGCAATTTGTTATCAAAAACCAAGAAGAGTAATGCCAGGTCCCACTTCCAGGGTTCCTCAGTCACTGGCTTTCAATGGGGCCTAAAGGTTTGCATTTCTGAGTCACTGGGTAAAGCCGATGCTGGTCTAGAAACCACATCCTGAGAACCATCACCCTCTCAGGCAGCCTTCGCATATCTGCTCAGCTTTCTCAGCCATCTGTGGAAACTTTCCAGAGAGGATTGTGTGAGAAATAACTAAAGGAAAGGAGAAATGTGGCCCTCCATATTTCCGTTATCACTGTTATTAATTTCTGAAAGTAAACCAGCACTTAAATGTGGCGTACTTTACTTTCCCCTTCACAATCACAAGAACTGTGTAAGTAAAGATGTAAGGCACAACAGGAAAGGCCCCCAAAAGTGTATCTATATGAGTTTGCCCTCACTCCATCTGCCTGTCTCTTTGTTGGTTGCAGAGAATGAGGTGTCCCTTCTCCTGCAGAGAGTACTTACCTCCTGTTAGAGCATGGATCCTGTTGACTCTCGCCAACCTCGGAAATGTTCCAGGAATATCCAGTATCTCATCTTCTGTGGCTCTTACACAGTTCCACTGAGACTTAGGACTTTAATCTCTTTTTAAAAGACTTTTGTTAGCCCTGGGTCCTTCTTTAGATGCCATCATACTTTCTCAGTCCGTTGCAGACACATTGAGTGGTGAGGTGCATTTTAATTTTATTTCTTCTTCCTATTCACTCCCCTATCCCCAATGAGTTGCGAAGCACCTTCCTATGCATGATTTTTTCACATTTCGAGCTTAGCCTTCCTTTCCTTTCTCCTTAAATTCTGGTGGTCCTCAGTTGTTTTCTCTGCTCCTTCTATTCTCACAACACACTGTTCCTGGACTATTCATCTACTTACAGGATTTCAGGACCACCTCTTCGCTGAGGAATCTCTGATCTTTATTTCTAGCTCAGATCTCTGCTTCAAGTCTAAACTTTTCCATTTATTTACTTCCCTTGGGCTCTTGTCAATCAACAATTCCATACTGGGGTGCCTGGACGGCTCAGTCAGTTAAGAGTCTGCCATCAGCTGGGGTGGTGATCTTTGGGTCCTGGGATCAAGCCCCATGTGGGGCCTCCTGTTCAATGCGGAGTCTGCTTCTCCCTCTCCCTTTGTCCTTCCCCTAGCTCATAAACTCACACTCTCTCAAATAAATAAATAAATAAAACATTTCCAGACAGCCTCACCTTCCTCTCTTCTAGTCTGGTGATGAAACCAGAAACTTATAAATAACTCTTTGTTCAAAAGAAAAAAGAAGTCAGAATGGAAATTAAAAAATATTTTTAAATGAATGATAAAGATAAATACCACCTTAACTATAGAGAACAAACAGAGGGTTACCAGACGGGATGTGGGTGGGGAGATGGGTAAAACAGGTGAAGGGGATTAAGAGTACACGCATCAGGATGAACACTGAGAAATGTATATTGTTGAATTACTGTATGGTACACCTGAAACTAACAATGTATGTTAATCATACTGGAATTAAAATAAAATTAAATAAAATTCATGAGGTACGGCCAAAGCCAATCTTAAAGGGAATTTTATTGCTTTAAATATATACACTAGAAAAGAAGAAAGGCTAAAAATTAATTTTTTAAGTACTCAAGTACTTTCCTAGAAAGCTAGACAAAATGACAGAAAATTAAACGAAAGAAAGGAGATAGAAGGAAATCACAGAGTACAAATTTTAAAAATATAAAACAAATATACAGTAAAATCAGCAAAGCCAGGTTTGTTCTTTGTTTTATTAAAGTATGGTTGACAGACAATATTATATTAGTTTCAGATGTACAACATACTGATCCAACAATGTCATACATTATAAACTGCTCACCGTGGTAAGTGTAGTCAACATACAAAGTTATGACATTATTATTGACTATATTCCCTATGCTGTACTTTTTATTTCTGTACCATATTTATTTTATAACTGGAAGTCCATACCTCTTAACTGCTGTGCCTACTTCTGCCCTTCCCTCCACCCTTCTCTCCTCTGGCAACCACTAGCTTGTTTTCTGTATTTATGAGTCTATTTCTGTTTTATTTGTTTGTTCATTTTGTTCTTTAGATTCTACATATGAGTGAAATCATATTATATCTGTCTTTTTCTGTCTGACTTACTTCAGTTGGCATAATACCGTCTAGGTCCTTCCATTTTGTCACAAATGGCAAGACTTTATTCTTTCCAACGGCTGAGTAATATTCCATTGAATGTATATACACCATTTCTTTTTTAGCCATGGGTTTATCACTGGACATTTAGGCTGCTTCCATATCTTGGCTATTGTAAATAATGCTTCAGTAAACATAGAAATGTATGTATCTCTTGGAATTAGTGTTTGTGTTTTCTCCAGGTAAATACCCAGAAGTAGGGTTACTGAATCTTATAATTCTATTTTTAAGTTTTTGAGGGACCTCCATATTGTTTTCCATCGCAGCTGCACCAATTTACATTCCCACCAGCAGTGTACAAGTGTTCCCTTCTCTCCACCTCCTCACCAACACTTGTTTCTTCTTATCCTTTTGATACTAGCCATTCTCGTTGGTGTGAGGTGAACTATTATTTGTGGTTTTGATTTGCCTTTGCCTGATGATTAGTGATAGTGAACATCTGTACATGTGTCCTTTGGCCATGTGTATATCTTTTTTGGGGAAAAAATGCCTTGTCAGGACAAACTTTGTTCTTTGAGAAGAAAATTATATTTGGAAGATTTCAAGAGTGATTAATATCTTTAAAAGTACAAGTTACTAAACAAGAACAAAAAAGGAGATGTCACTGCCCGTTCAATAGATGATATTATGAACAATTATCTGACACATATATATGAATTAAAAAATGAACATATTTGTAAAAAAAAGTCTCATGAAAGAGAACCCCAAAAGAAACAGAAAACCTGAAAAATTCTGCACTTATAGGGGAACATGAATTCATAATTAAAACCTCCTTATGTAAGAAATATCTGGACTTTGATGCCTCAACCAATAAATTCCTCCAAATGTTTAAAAACAAAATTATTATTGATCAAGGCAAACAAGAAAGAATTCTCAGAGAAGATGCTTCCAGAGCTTAATTTAAAGAAATTGACTTAGGTGGATAGAAGATGGGAAGTGAAATGTTACTCAAAAAAGAGAAAATCAGCAGGTGTAAGAGTACACAGCTGAAAAATGGTGTGTGAGGCAGGGGACGCGTATTTACTGAGTAGTGAGAGATGAATCTTGCTCAATGCGAGAAGCTGGATTGCTAAACTCCACTGGGGTAGATTTTTGGAGGCCAGTTGTTAGAGAGCTGAAACAGTAGAAGGAGGAATGTTGAACTGATAAGGGAGAGCAAATCCATGAGATTCATCATCTGAGTGACTAAAGGAAAGCAGAATGTGGGATGAATATTTTTGGAAACTATTTGGGATGGATCTGTGAGATCCAAAGAGTAGCAAGGCGAGGTGTTCAGAGATGGTTGTAGGGATTGAGACATGAGGTACAGAGATCCTGGCCTGGGGTGGTCACTGAAAACAGAGAAATTTGAATCTATAGGGTTTTTCAAAGAGAAGGAAGAGACCAAGGAGATAGAAAGGCAGACAATAGGGGAGGCTGAGGAAGAAAGGGAAAGGGGGAGGGGCTGGGCCGCAAAGGGGAGGGGGAGAGGAAAGCAAATGGAGGAGGTGGTCCAGCTCCCCGAAGGAAGGTGGGTCTCCATTACACCCCGATGGCTCCTCTCCAACTTACTAGCCATCCCAAGATCACTTTGAATATTTGTATTTTATGTGCACAAGCTGGTGAAATGTCCCTGCCTCATAAATTTCTCTCTTTTTCTCTATCCTATCACTCCCATCCGAGCTAAAACAAAAGACATCTGTAGGGCATTCTGCTAAGTCTGCAGTGACCTTGTTATTGCTGATTTGCCTGAGTAGGTTTGGGACAGATTTTCCAAAATGAAGCACAGTTCTGTGTATAATAAATGCATGCACAGATATCTTTATTACTCTGTGAATTGTTTTTTTTTTTCCTAATCCAATAAATATTATGCAAAGGTCAGGGTCAGAGGGAGCGAGAGTCTCCTCTCAAGCAGAATGGAAACACCTGCACAATGAAGCCAGAAAAGGCAAAAGGAGCGCTAATGGTCTCCATTCTTTATATCTGCATCTCTTCACTAATGTTCACGTTTTGTAAAACGGAAGTTCAAGACAACTTTTTCAATTTATGAGCAATAAGGAGCAAACGGGGAAGATCATTCATGAAAATGAGATGGTTTTCCAATTATCAGTGACATTCATCTTTAAACCCCCAAAAGCATGGTTTTCCAGAAATGTTGCAGTCAATGTGAAAATGTAACTATTGATATTACTTTCATGGCAACACTGTAAGGAAGAACTTTAGAAACTCAGCATCAGAATAGGTTTTAGAGATCAGTTTTTTCAATCCATTCATTTTGACAAATGATTCCCACATGGATTCAATGATTTGCCCAGATCACTCCTGCAAGGCCACACATAAAAGTACTAAAAGTAATATTAATAGCAAATAATTATTGAGGGCTGACTACGTGCCAAGCATTGTTCCAGAAATTTTTAATTTTTTTTTTTAAAGATTCTATTCATCTATTTGACAGAGAGAGATCACAGGGCAGAGAGGCAGGCAGAGAGAGTGGGGAAGCAGGCTCCCCACCGAGCAGAGAGCCCGATGCGGGGCTCGATGCGGAGCTCGATCCCAGGGCCCTGAGATCATGACCTGAGCCGAAGGCAGAGGCCCTAACCCACTGAGCCACCCAGGCGCCCCGCATTGTTCCAGAAATTTTGCAAGCATTAATTTGTTTCATCCTACCTAACCTACCTAACATGATAATATAGTTAGGAATTTCATAGATAAGAAAACCGAAGCATGAGGTGAAGTCACCTGTCGAAGATAACATTGCTGATTCAAGATGGAGCCAGGATTTAGCACAGGCACTCTAACTTCAGAGCATTTATTAGAGGCTCAGACATTTTGTGTGAGGGAATAAGAAGAGAAAGACTCTTCAGTGCCCCCATTTAGGATGAAGATGATTTGGGGGCGGGAGGGAAGACACACAGAAGAAATGAAGTAAAGTACAGACGGTATTTCCAGTAGCATCCAAGAGAGATGGTAATTTCTACTCCATTCTCTTGAGATGTTTATTACTAACAGTGCACAAACATGTGACTCTATTTTCCAGAATTGCTCTTTATACCAGAAGGAAAACCAAGAAGAGGTTATTTCAATTACAGTTATTATGTCTAAAAGGCTCTCTTTCTCGTCTTCAGCCATTTGAGAAAAAAAAAAAAAGAAAGAAAGAAAATCTCAAGAGACAGACCAGCAAAGAACTACAACTGTCTTTTTATCTTAAAAAAAAATTTTTTTAGGGGCGCGTGGGTGGCTCAGTTAGTTAAGCATCCGCCTTTGGCTCCAGTCAAGATCCCTGGGATTGAGCCCTGCGTCTGGCATCCAGCTCCCTGCTCAGCAGGGATCCTGCTTCTCCCTCCCCTTGTACCTTCCCCCTGCTCTTGCCCTCTCTCTCTCAAATAGTAAAATCTTAAATAAATTAATTATTTTTAAAAAACTGTTTAAAGCAAGTAACACTTCTGGATCCCCGATCCCTCCTCTGTGACATGAAGCAGCAGGAATAAACTGTGTCTAAGGTTTACCCATCCCAGACTCCATAACGACCTCCTCTCGTTTCACTAGGAAGATAGGAAATTGCTTTGCATGAAGCAACTAATTCTCTGCCAACCTAGGAGGCCTATGGGGGCAGAAGCTATAGTCCCGGGCCATGGTGGTAGGTGGTGTGTTCTTCTCTCCTTCATGTAGATCCTGTGGCTTAGCCTGCATTTCAGCATTTTCCAGGCGACACAGGAAATCTCCTACTTATGCAGTGTTGGAAGAGGCCTCCTTCCACTCCCGCTCTCCTCAGGGCTAATCAAGTGGGGCCTTGGGAGCAAACCCAGGCCCACCGCAGGCTTTGGCTGAATCTGGCCTTAGCATACCATCATCTCTCATGCTTGACTCTGACCTATTTTTCCCCCACACTGTAATAATTGTCAAGCTGCTTTGTTTCAAAAATCTGAACCCGTCTTACTTATGCTCAAGTATTTTTTAATCGATCACCAGCAGAGTATGTATCCCCCTTAGGACCATGCCCTACTGGTTCTCATGAGTCTCCTACCTACTACTCTTCCACCCCAGCCCAAGATTCCCATGGAATGTGGCTTCCCTGAGCCCCAACCCTGTCTAGGTGAACCTATTTTCCGTATGTCCTGCCTGTTTCTCTGGATCCTCCAGCATTTCCCAGAATTCCCTCCCGCAGGCTCGGTTCCCCTACCACCCAGCCTGTCTCCACATAACAATTCCGTCTTGCTGACAGCCTGGTTGCTGGCTGTTAGCCCGAATGACTCATTCTCTTGTCCCTTATCACCTGGTGTCCAGCTTCTGTGTTCTTCCTGCCTCGTGGTTTCTCCAATCCCAGAGCAGAACCGGATAATCTCCCCCTTCCTTTGTGTTGTTTTCGTTCATAGACACTGGAAAGATTTGTGGATGGGGTCCAGTCTGGGGTTTTACCCAATGACTGCCGTGTAGCGCGTGCTTAGTAAGTACAGATGGAACAAATGGAGTCGTGTCCCCGCCATCGCTGCCCCGCAGTTCACACAGCTCCGCCATCTTCTGTTGTAAGTACCGCATCTCCTTCCTCTTCCGGGCACGTCTCCTTCCGGGCACGTCTCCTTCCGGGCACGTCTCCTTCCAGTCACTCACTCAGCGGCAGCCCGGGCGTCTCGAGCAACAGCGGTCTCTTCCAAGACTGTGCTCTTATCTTGCCTTCGGAAACTTTCCTTCATTTCTCGAGAAATGGTCAACCAGCCTTGTGCGAACAAGTTGAGGTTCATTATCTTTCCACAGTGAAGCAGAATCAAAACAAAATGAGCAGCTAGATCTTAACGAACCATCCTCTCCGACCCGGATAAATGGCATTTGGGTGGCGGGGCTGAAGAGAACCTGTCAATAGGAACTTGTGAGGAAGGCAATCAGGGTGAGTGCAAGTTCTCAGCAACACAAAGCACAGCAACGGCTGCATAAATAATAAATACGAGAAACGTTGCCTTCCCCACCCACCGCTCAACAAGGACTTCTCAGAAGTGAAGTGGGCTGGAGGAGGAAAATAATAATTGCCAATCAGGAGGCACTGTGCATACATAATTTCATAATGTGAGTCGGATCGTGTGCCCCCTCGGTTGAAAGCCTTCTGAAGCCTTCTCATGGTTTTCCCTACCATGCGGAGGAAAGACAAGGACCTGAGGGGTGCCTGGAGGACCACACAGAGCCCACACGCCCTTGCTGCTGTCCCCTTGGATTTCGCTGCCTACTGCCCCCGCTCAGACCTCACCAGCGCCCTAGGCTCTTTGCCGTGGCTCGAGAATGTTCTGGTGTACTCCTGACTCAGGGCCTTCGGGTTTGCCAATTGGCCCCGGGCGTGGGGTGTGTTAGCTTCCGGGGGCAACTGTGACAGAGAACCAACAACCCAGTCGCTTCAAACAACAAAAACGTGCTGCCTCACAGTTCCGGGGGGGGGGGGGGGGGGGGGGGGGGGGGGGGGGGGGGGGGGGGGGGGGGTAGATCAGGTCCCAAACTAAGGCATTGGCAGGGCCCTGCTCCCTCTGACAAGGCTGTGGTGAGGATCCTCTCTGGCCTCTCTACTGGCTTCTGGTTTGTTTGCCAACAATTCTTAATTGTCTTCTGACTTGTAGATGCATCAGTCCGGAATCACGCCATTTTTCTCCCCGCGTCTTCACACATCGTCTGTCAGTGTCAGTCTGTGTGTCTGTGTCTGAACTGTCCATATTTGTAAGGATAATAGACTGGATCAGGGCTACCCCAAAGACCTCATTTTCATTTGATTGCCTCTTTGAAAACCTTATTTCTAAATAAGGTCACGGTCTTGCACTCTAGGACTTTAATAGATCTTTTGCAGGAGGGGAGGAGGGGACACAATTCAACTCTCAGCGTTCTTCCCCCAATGACCTACTCTCTCTCTTCTTTATGCATCACCATGTTAAGCGAGCCTCCTTTGACACTTCTTCCATATTCCACCTTTCTTCCCCACTCCTCTTCTGTTCTTCTGTATTTTATGTTTCTTTGAAAGGTCTTATCACCATGTCACCTATTATTTATTTTTCTTAGGAGCCTTGTTTTCGTCTGTCTCCTCCCCATAGGTTATCAGCTCCGCAAAAGCAAAGATTCCATCTACTGGGGTCACTGCTGTTTTCCCAGCGCCTAGAACAGTTCCTGACACATGGTAGGCACTCAGCAAATGTCTGTAGAAGGCATAATCTTTATTCCTCATGGCATCTGGAAGTTAGGAGGTTGCTTGCCACCCCCATTTGATAAATAAGGCAACTGATGCTTGAAAAGATCAGGTCTTTTGCTCAAGGTAACATAGCTCATGAGTTTGGGAACTGGGATTTGACCCAGGTCAAATTGACTCTCAAACTTGTGCTCCCTCCATTCTGCTGTGCTGCCCAGGGCAGAAGGTGGGACTTCCTGCAGATGCACGAGGAATTCGGCAGCTGCTGAAATTACTGCTTTTTTCTTCTAGGTAAAATGGCACTTGAAAAACATCATCAAAATGTAAATCTTCAAGTCTAGGTAAGTGGTCTGGCTCAGCTCACAATGTCACTCAGACAACTGCAACATTAGAATACACTTTGTGTATCTCTCAAATTAAAAAAAAAAAAAAATCCAATTAGGCAAACTACTCTTTGGCTCAGGTGATGGTTTTATTTCTCTGGGCAGATTAGAAACCCAAGAAGCATATGCAATCTGAGTTCCCAGACAGCTGGGAGTTAGGCATGTATTGCTGCTTTTACATTTTAGGCACAAAGGCTTCCAAACCAGAGTGAAACCTGAATGTCAAATTAAGAGATGCTGTGGTAATAATCCCCAAACCCTCACTTAGCCAGCAAACACATGTACTGCATTTCCACAGGCAAAGAAAGTTAAACAATGATCTCACAAACCTGCCAGCGAGGCAAAGGAAGTTGTTTCTATTTGAATTATCCAGATTGGCTGTCAGCATGGATCATATCCACTGGATAATTGCTCATCTTTCGTCTTTGCTCTGCCTGCATAGCCACAGTCTAGGAGTCATTGTTCAGTGGAAATCAGCCATTGCTGACATGTTCCTGTCACGGCAATGATCCTCCACTAAGCTGAGGACATTAACCAGAGCTGATAGTCATGTGTGACTGTGTCTACCATCAAAAGGTGGGGCTGATCCACAGTGTAGGAAGAGAAAGATAGTCAAGCCGGACACAGAACAAGTTCCCTATCTGAAGACTTCTATCTGGAAAATAAATATAAAATTTTTTAAGTGGGGGAGCCCGAGTGCCAGAACACAACATACTATCTAAGTAAGAAAAAGAAGAAAATAGACTAACACTTGCAGGCTTTGTTTAGGGAGGTTTGGGAGAAGTGTGTGCATGAATGCTTCAGATCACCTAGGCATCCTGATCAGATTCTTTGGATGGCTGTGCAGGTCTGGTTCATTTGAGTTTTGGGTTGCCTCACTTAGTCTATTGGAGGGGAGTGTCCTTGGGGACAGTAAATTGCACAAAGCAAACATTATGTCATGGGAAAGAGTTGACTTTCTTACATCCTAAACCAGACTCCATGGAAAAGAAGATTCTTGGTCTCTGTCACAGAGCCCTCCTGACCCACAGAGGCCCCAAGTCCCTAAGGATAGCTGCAAGTCTTGTTTGGTAAAGCAGATAGGATCCAAGAGAAGTGCAAGCAAGCTGCTGTTGGAGAGACTTTGGGACATTGTTCTACCAGATCTGATCTCTCATCGCTTCAAGTAATGGGGGGCCATCACTTTTCTTCCTGACACACTCCTCCTTAAACTCCCCCAGGGAATCAGGCCTTGATATTAGTCGCATTTCCTAATTCTGTGTGAAATTGATCAGAGGCCGAAAATGACTTTTAGTGAAGCAGGTGTTAAAATTTGCTTTATGGCTCTCACTTTACACTTCTCGAGCCTCGGTAGGCCTTAGAGATTACTGTACATTTTAGTTGAGTTTCATCATTCCCATATATTGCAGTTCCAGGGAATATTGCTTTCTTAAGCCTACAAACTTTTATTACTCTATCCAAAAATGAGGATAAAGTTTCAAAATTTATTGCCCATCCTGCTTCTGTGAAATACACCCACTTCCGCGAGCACGTGGCTCAACGCACCAAATTGCACAGACATGCATAAGTCAGTCTCTCGCCACCTGTGACTATGTGAGCAATTGACGTGTTCGGAGATGCAGATGGTAATGTGTGGATGCATATCACAACCTCCTGTTAACGGAGAAACCGCTTTCAAGACAACGAGCACTGTGTTACAGACAAAACATTTGGACTAGCATCTCCATTCACAAAGAATTTCTCTCCTGTTGCCCTAAATGGCTAGAAATGTTTTAAATCTCTTTTAGCCCACTTTTAAGATATTGAAAGCACTGGTGAGACAGAACCAAATAAGATGTTACATTACAAAACTTAGAGCAATTTCTTCTATTTTCAAGTCATATGGAACAGTATAGAAAAGAAATGTTATTCACTAAAATGTTTTGTTTGGGAAACACCTGCGTTGGATCTAGAATAGCCATCTTCCCGTCAACAAACAGAGCTTCCAGTGACTCCCTTTGTGATGGCAAACACAAGCCTCAAAAGTAGGAAATTTTTAAAGAAACATGTGAATTCCTTTCAGAACATTAAATAGAGGGCTTCGTGTATGAAAACCACCGTTAAATGCTAGCTAAAACAAATCTAATGTACCGGAACACATCAGATACGGAACTTCATAAAAATTTTAATACTGTCTTAAATACACACACATGGAGTAAAAACAACAGTTTTGTATCAATACTCTACTTAGAATAAACTTGACCCTCTAAAGAGTGTAAAGAGTGGCCCGAGAGGCTGGGAGTCACTCAGTAAGGCAAGCTATCATGAATGTGGCTTCTGAGGCTTTTCCACTGGTTCTTAGCCCTGGTGTAGTAAAGAACTTGGCCATACACAAAACAGACAAGGACAATGGCCTTTGTACTTGGCTCCTCACAAGAATGTTTGTTATTCGTAGTGCACCCCACCCAGGACCACACCTGCCTGTTTATCCACATATCATGACTCAGTGTGGGCATGACCATACTTGATCATCTTACGGTGGACACTGCCACTGCCAGAAAGGCCAAGAGTATCCCTCGAAGGTGGAATGCTTTTGGTCTTGAGGTATCAGTTGACCTACAGCCTGAGGTCAAAGCAATCAAGCCATCAGGACCAGGTAATGAAACCTCAGTACAAACTCTGCATATCAAGCTTGACTGAGCTTCACCGGTTATGCATCCCAGGATGATGGGAAATCTGCATTTGGAACACTCCTTGTCTCCATCCTATGAGTCTCTTCCTTTGGTTGGTCCTAATTTGCATCCTTTCCCTGTAATAAATATGACTGTGAATATATTAGTTTCTAGTGAGTTCTGTGAGATTTTCTAGTGAGTTCTGTGAGACTTTCTCATAAAAGTATGAGAAATAAGAAAAAATATATAATGTCTCTCTCCATTTTATATGTATATTATACATATAGGATTATATTTATAATATAATACTATATAATATATAATATATATATATCATATATATAAGATACCTCTGTCCTTCATTCCTGCCAATATTTGGTCTTTTATCCCGGTTCCTGACACAGAGCTCCTATATTCCCTGGAATTTCCTGGGTGATAGGAGCATCTTTTGTTCTAATGAGGTGTGTCTCTGTGTGTGTCCAGAGGAGGATTGGCCACTAGAAAGGCCAAGCCGTGAATAGAAGCTTGGAATTTTCAGCCCTACCTTCCATTCTCCAGAGAAGGGAGAGAGGTTGAAAAATGAGGTAGTTATCAATAATAGTTATGTATGAAGCCTCCATAAAAATCCATGAACTACAGAGTTGAGAGAGTCCCGGGCTGATGAGCACACGTATGTGCCAAGAAGATGGTGTATCCGGCTCCACGAGGACAGATGTTCCTGTACTCAGAACCCTTCCACACCTCATACTACCTGTGGGTTCATGTGTATCCTTTAAAATATGCCTTGTAACACATTGGCAATAATAAGCAATTTGTTTTCCTGGGTTCTGAGAGCTGCTCTGGCAAATTTTTGAAGCTGAGCAGGGGGCCGTGGGAACTCTGATTTGTAACCAAGTTCCATGGAAGTTGGGGGCCTACTAGCTGTGATAGCATCTAAAAGGGGAGCAGTCTTGTGGGACCTAGCCCTTAACCTGTGGGCTCTGCACTACTGTGGCTAGTGTCAGAATTGAATTGAATGGCAGGACACCCAGGTTATGTCAGAGAATTGTCCGTATGGGGGAAAACCCACATCTGGTGTCAGAAGTGTTGGGAGCATGAGAGCAGAAGAGAACTGTGAGGGTTCTGCCCAGATGGGGTGATTCTGGAAAATTCCCAAGCTTGCAGCTGGTGCCAGAA
Source organism: Procyon lotor (assembly GCA_028646535.1). Classification (NCBI taxonomy): domain Eukaryota; kingdom Metazoa; phylum Chordata; class Mammalia; order Carnivora; family Procyonidae; genus Procyon; species Procyon lotor. The sequence continues at coordinate 28,296,337 of CM053618.1, forward strand.
ATTTGGGGCAGATTTGGCAGTCCTCAGGACCAGGTCCTTCACCTCAGAGTTTGGCTAATACCTGGGTACCCTGCCTGTCTGGATGTCCAGATCTCAGCCAGACTTCCAAGACCTATTCAAGAGCTGTGATTTTGATGACGGGGAGGAGGGTCATGCCTCAGACTCACAGCAGAGATGCCCCTGCGCCTGAGGGTCACATATGAAGCTGATGGAATGAAGTTCGAGAGAAAAAATGCTTTTGTCTCTCTCCTGTTTTGTTGTTATTGTTGGGAGCCAGACCCAGATCTTCTGCTCCTGGGTCTGACTTGTTCATGTGGAAGGACGGGGAGGGAGACTGAAGTGGGAAGGATGGCGTGGGTGACTGAAAGGGGGAGGACAGGGGAGCGGGGAGAGAGGTACGCTGCCACCTCCACCACCTGACTGGAGACATTGCAGCTTCTTGAAGCCTCACAAAGCCCTCCACCGCCATGTTGTAGGACATCCGCTAATTATACTGTAGAAGTTTTATTTTTAATAATATTTTTACTACACTATTTCAGAGGGCCGTATCGATAGAGGAGGTGATGTGCTTCTAAGTGCTGAAGGTAGGAATAGAAATTGCAGATTGCTCTTTGGCACAGATATGGAAATGAAGTCTCGTGTAATTAAATCGCTTGTGGTTGTATTCTGCTCTTCAGACAAAAGTTTTAGAGAATAAAATATCAGACGAAGTTTCTCAGCCCTGGCAACACAAAATTCCAAGGAGAAGCTAGCAGATAGGAAATGAAATGACGCAAGGAAGCCAATGAGGAGCAACCGTGTTTTTTTAAATTAAAAACTGAAATATATACCTGCTGAAGAGGGGAAATTAAACAAACACTGTATGATGGAGGGCAATAAAAGAAAATATTTCACCAGGAAAAATTTTTTCAGGGTTATATCAAAGCGTTCCTCCAAAATTGATAAAAACCCTTCTTTTCATTTCTTCTCTCTCCCTGAGAAACTTTATCCTTTCATTAGAAGTCAGTCATGTGCGGGAATTATTGATAGCTTCAATATTTCATCTTGTAGTTTTTAATCAGTCACTGAGATGCACACACAGCCCGTGAACTCTGCTGTGGTTTCTAGGAAACCTTCTCAATTGCGTGTTGCAGCCGTTCCACGCTGGGCCCCGGGGGGCACCCACCACCCTCCACAGCAGCACGGATTGCTAAGGGGTAGCTTGGTGTACTGGTCACTGAGGGTAAAGGGAAAGCCAAGGAGATTTTAGGAGCCAAAATTTTAGCCCTTTACACTTTCCCAGGCATAAAGCACGTGTACATCCTGATTTGTTTGCATGACAACCCATGAGTAAGAGTGGATTCTTACACCTATCAGACAGGTGATCAGAGGATGGTTCTCGAGATTTTACTCCAAGTCGTATTTGTGGCAAGTGGCAGAGCTGATACTCAAACACGCTGCCCCTGCTCAATGTGTTCTGGAAATCTCGGGTCCCTGGGTCTGCAAATGGGAAATGAATAGTGTTACTCGACCTCGCACTGTACATTACCAGCTCTGAGCAGAGTGGACATTGCTGCATTTCCTTTTACTTTAAGATAAAATATTCCTGGTCGGATGCCAAAGATCTTGGTGCACTGGCTAGAAACACACGAGCAAAAGAATCTCTGCGCATAAGGTGAAGCACATTAAGGTTGGCTGGCTTCCTCCCCCCCTCCTCTGAACCGCCCCCCCACCCCTGTCCATTCCTCTCCTGGAGGACTTGCCTTGTTTCCTCTGCACCCAGCTGGCTTTCCTTCCTTCTGGCTTCCTTTCCAAATCTTTCCCTTGAAGACCAATTGAAATTCCACCTACTGACATTCTAGTTCTGGTCCCTCTGTACAAATAGCTCAAGTAAGTTATGTAAATCCATTGGTCTCAGTTTCTGCCTTTGTAAAACGGGGACATTATAATAGACACTTTCTAAGAGCAATAATCAGAATGAATATTACACCATTTTACACATAATTAGATACTGTCTTATTTATCAAGATCGCTTTATTTCTTATTTTTTTCAGTGAAATTAATAGGCTATATTGTATATTTCTTTTGTAACCTTATAAGACCTAGTCCAGTAACATACTCTATTATACTTTTTTTTTCCTGATCCACTGCTCAGTTGAAAAATCACTGTTGATCATGACATTCAATCTTTTGAGAGACTGTCCATGGATTTCAAGATGACTATGGACTTGTAAATGTGTTTTCTGCTAGACACAGACAGTACAGACTGTAGTAGTGATAACAGCTCACATTTACCGAGGACGTATTAACCACCAGGCTCTGCTCTGAGTGCTTTTTATGTATTTGCTCATTTAATTCACACAACAATCATATGAGATGGGCACTCTTGTTATCTCCGTTGGAGGGCAGAGGAAGCATTGGTGTGCAGAGGCTGAGTACATCGCTCAGTAGTGCAAAGCCAGTAAGTGAGCATGGGGATTTGAAAGGTCAGTGGGCCCTAGGACCCATGCTTTCCTCCTGCTCCACTCTCCTGTCCTGTTGTGCATGGAGGAGGACCTTACGAATGAGCAGAGGGCCATGTGACAGTGGCACAGAGACTTTGTTCCTCATCTTGGAGTGGGAAAGAGAAGTGAGGTCTGAATAAATGACTTCTTTTTTAAAAAGATGTATTTATTTATTTGAAAGGGGGGGGCAGAGGGAGAGAATCTTCAAATAGCCTCCTCATTGAGAGCAGACCCCGATGCAGGGCCTATATCATGGCCCATGAAATCATGACCTGAGCTGAAACCAGGAGTCTGATGCTCAACTGATTGAGCCACCCAGGCACCCCTGAATAAATGATTTCTAAGCTCCTTCAATCCGTGGCATTTTATTATGATTTCACTCTAAGACGACAAGGGTGACCTTTCTATCACTGGATAAATTTATTTTAACCTCATCCTAACCTTTGCTATTACCCCAGTGAAAAATGTAGGAAACAAAGCACATAAAATATTTACATAGATAAGTACATATTGGTGTATACATAATATATGTGCATATATGTTATATATATAACGGAAAGAAATATAAAATGTAAACAGTGGCTATATCTCAGAGGTGGGATTATTTTGTGGAATCATTCTCTTTATAATATTGTCTAATTTTCAGATTTTCTACAATGTGAATGTGTTTTCAGATGAACTAGAATTTGAACCACGTAAAAGACTGCAACCACATTAAGCCTGGGTTGAGTTTTAATACCCCCCATATGGCTGCTTGCTGCTTTGGCTTCTTGAAAGCCATTTCCAACCCCTCCTTGAATTGAATGCACTCGGCAAAGTAAAATATCTTGCAAGCTAAATCATGTCTCACTCCCTTCATGGTTGAAGTTGCGTGGGGCTTAGGGAGGGACCTGTGGTTTCTGGAAGTTTGAAGAAGCTAAGAACACAAGGAGAAGGACAGTAGCCTGGTAGTGAGTGAAATTAGACAGGTGACAGGTGGTTTAAGAGACAAAACATGATACATCTCTCACCCAAGATTTTCCCTTCTCTGTGACAGTTTTGCATAAAAGACTATTTGAAAATTTTTAGGAGGAAAAACTATTGACATATGAAGCCCAATTAGCCACATAGATCTCCTGCCCTGAGCTGTACAACATGAAGGTCCTTTCACTCAATAGTTTCCTCTCCCCTAAAAGAGAAAATCTAGGATCACAGCCTGAATTCAGGGCTCTCCTCTCAGCAAAGATGCCCTTTGCTAATAAGGCTAACTGAAACTGCTTCTCTCCAGTTAATAACTGCTACATGAAGATGTCTGATTTGTTAAGGCCAACACAACTGGCAAAGCCATTCTTTAGTATATGTGCTGCCCAAGCGAGCACGCAAAGCCATTCTTTAAAATAGATACACTCTCTCTACCCAACTTATTCAAGTTTGGGATTACAGGATAGACCAACGGACCTGGGTTATGCTGCATTCATTCATTCCTTCCTTTCTCTATTCAACAAACATGTATCGATTGCCTACTGTGTGTCTTGTCCTGCGCCAGACAGTGGGGACGCAAAGGAAAACAATGCATCCCTCCCATTTCATGGAGCTGAGAGTCTAATGAGGGTCGACAGTTAAGTATGGAGGCAACTGTAGTGTGACAATCAATTACAGTGCTGGATTTCTGACCCCATTTCTCAGAGAGACACCCAAATATTGCAAGGTGTACAGGACTTGGCAGGAAAAGCACTTGTGCAGAAGTACAAATGAGGGCTGACGATTGTTGAGAGCAATTTATTTATCTTCCAAAATGAAGTGCTATTTTGTTTAAAAGGGGTCAAACGGGACCCCTCTCTGTACTCGGCAAACTCAAGCAGCAGATGCACGTTCTAAATAATAGCGACTTTATTTGCAAAACATCTTTTATCTTGTTAGTCCATAACTTGCTTTCCAAACTCAATAAATGACTGTAATATATTTTTATAAACATTGGTTAAAACACTGACGTTTTAATATATTTCATGTCATAAAATATATTAGTTTTCTAAAAAAGCCATCCCACAGTAATTTTGCGAGTACTTCCATTAAAGGCTGTCCCTTGCACTTCATAAAACACGTCAGTCTGCTGACAGACAGCGGGTGGAGAGTTTTTTCTCTTGACAGGGACACAGTTTCCTGCGATGTTTTAAGCATGGGGTTCTCGTTAGGTCTCTACCCTCATTTTCTCTCATTTTCCCTGACCTAACTGTGGCGAACTGAATGCTGAAGGAACGAGGAGAGCAGAAGACAGGCACACCATCACCTTTCTGCATGATGATCCTGCTGTGATCTTAGTGTAACGTTAATGGGCCAAAAATGTATATGATGTTAATTTAGTGACTTGTGAGAAAGCATCTGGAGTTTAATGTAGCAACATCGACTATGCAAAAAATGTAATCATAATGCCGGCAAGCCTCAGTGCTCTGGATGAGACCCAAATTGTTAGTCGGTGCCACGAGGGCATTTAAAGTCAAGCTAGAGAGAGGGGAATTCACAGGAAATGCCATGACGGGGAATTCACAGGAAATGCCGATGCCCCCGATCAGCTACCATTTGGTTATAAGACAAAAACAATTTGAACAACAGTTTTGCAAAAAACAGATAGAAAAGGAGCTCTGAGAAAAACAAAGAGAATACCGAAATGCTTGGCTTTTGCTTTTCTTTATGTCATTTTACCCATGCCTCATCTGTTAGGTTATGAAGATATATCAATAAGTACTCTTTCTTGGAATGTAGATTCAGGTTGCACGAGGGCATCGCATTTAGAGATATCTCTGGGTGTTGGGTAAGGCAGAGCACTATGGGTAAGAAGGATAGTTGGAACTTGGCTTTTAAAATGGTGGAACGGGTCCTCTCAATCATGGTTTTAAGGTATTTTGGGGAAATGTTACCAAGGTGCTAGGTCATTGAAGCTATGAGTTGGGCTTACCTGGATACTTATTTCCTGGAAAGGAAATTGGAGGGGGAGAAGATAGAAACACACAGGAGAACTGAGAGCTATATTTTTTTTTCTTCAAAATACAGAGAAGCTGATAGCAAGTGCTTGATCATTTACTTGCTGAAACTTTGCCCTTCAGAAAGTGACCTTGTCATTTTCTTTGCAGGTAAATAATTTGATGTCTAAAATGTGTTTGTATTATGTTACAATTTCCTGGAGACAATGGCTGAACATATTGGGAATTTACAACGTCAAAAGGATCTATTTGACCTAAATTTTATGATAATTTACATAAAGAATAACTTCGTAGATGTCACATGCCACCCTTAATTGGGTACGCGATGGGAAGGAAGTGGAGAAACGGTTGCTAACATTAGGGGTAGGTGTTATATTCACATGGGTCTGAGTCCACTATTCTATTAAGCATAGATGTCTCAATGCTAGACCCGGTTCCATCTCCAAGTTCATTCGGTGACCTTAGGCAAGTCACTCGACCCCTTCGCATATCACTTTTCCCATCTGTAAATTGGGGCATGCAGTACCCACACCATATATTTTTTATAAGATTCTAAATAGGGCTAAGGGAGAAAATGTATGCAATGTTACTATTAAAAGTATAAGGATATATATAAAATTTGTTGTTACCCTGAAGTGATTTTAGTACACCAGCTTCCTGTCCTTAGGATCTCTTTGGGATATGAAACCTCTATAGAGGAGAACTTCAAACGAGTTAGGCTTTCTGTATAGAAAATAGACACCCCTGGAAGGAACAAGAAGTGTATAAATAAGCACGTGGGCAGAGCTGCCAGCAGCCAGAATAGACTTCACAGCAATTCATTCTCTCCCTGTAAACTCCGGGAGGTGGGAGAGAAACTGATTTCAGCATGAGAGTCTTCTTTTTAACCTTACTTGACACACAATGACATTATTTCGTCATATATAATGATATGCCTGCATTCGAGTAATGATTTCCAGGCTATTTTAAGGATCTCTGCCTACATGCAGAGTTATACATCATTCAGTTTGTCAGAAGCCTGATTGCAACAAAAATTGATGTCTGGTCAGATGTTCACTCTCATGTTCCCACACAGACCATATGCATCTGAAATACAGAAGCAGTCAGGTGGGTAGAAAGAAACATGGAAAGTTTTACTCTTTTCTTCCTTCCACTCCCTATCTGCCCCTGTTCTCCCCCCACCAACAAAACAGTATGAGAAAGACAGGGCATCTAAAATAGAAGAGAGAGTGTCAAAATGCTTTTTCTTGTCTCGGAAGCTCTTATAGAAGGGAATCACAGTTCTTTAAAGAAGAATTGATATCTTTACCTAACCGGAGGCATCCTTCCTCAAACCCCTCTACACACAGAGGGAAAGCTTTCTCTCTAGGAGGAAGTGATGGGTTATATCAGGCCGACAAATAACTAGGGAAAGAACATAGGGTGTAACCACCAGTGTTTGATACTGTTGTCATAAGGCAGAAAACTGAGACCATTGACTGGCTTACATAAAACAAAATGGAACACCCAGATATTCTTGAGCACTGTAGCAGAGAGAGCTATAAATTCACTGAAATACACTTCTTTTTCCTCCAGGGTACATTGCTGGACTACATTCTCCTCCATCCTTCCAGTGATAGGAGCCAATCTTGGGCCATAGTGGTTCAGAAGCAATGTGCTTCCCCCGCCTCTCCCTCCCTGCCCACTAGCTAAAGGGAAGGACTTCCAAGAAACTAGAGAAGACTGAGGCAACACAAGATAGAATACCAAAAAAGAAATTTGTATGAGTAAGAATACAGCCTCCCCCGATTGATAATAAAGGGAGAGACAGTCCTCTCTACACTGAATTTATAGGGTAGTTCAACTGAACAGTAAAAGCAGCAACTTGAAACTGTGACCCAATGAACAACTAAAGTCTACACCAATAAGTAAAAAAATAGCAATAATAAAAATAAAAATAAATAGTCTACACTGGTAGTCTTCAAAGCATGGTTTCCAGGCAAGCAGCCTCGGCATTACCAGGGAACATGTCATAAATGCGAATTCTTGGGTCACACACCAGATTTACAGAATCAGATGTTCTGTGGGTGGAGTCCAGCAAATCTAAGAAGCCCTCCCGGTGGTTCTCACAGATACTGAAGCTTGAGCACCATTGTTCTGAAGATTTCAGGACCAGGATGGATTTTGAAACATGTTCACAAAGGTAAATGGCTCAATGTTCCAAATTCTAAAATGCTGATACATTCTTCAGGCATATTTGCAAATATCAAAAGAACAAACTGGAACAAAGGCATTACTGACACTTTGCTTCAAGACAGAACCTATTTAAAGAAAAAAAAAAAAAGACTTGCATCAGGTTAAAGTGCATCAGATCCGTCTAGAAACGTGTGTGATCCCAAGCCTGTGTATTGCCTGGTTAGGGCAAGGTTAGGTAGAAGATTTGTGTAGAATTGAAAGAGATAGAATAGTCCCAGCATTTAGTAGAGAGGAGTTTTTTTCCTAGGGCATATTTAAAGGAGCTGAGCCTCCCCCAGAACCTCAAAACTTCAAAAAGTTTTGCATAATTTTCAGACAGTATCCTGAACACTCAAGGGAAGAGAGTTCGGCACTGTGATAGGTGTTTCTACTTAGCAAGGGAGTCTCGAAGCTTGGCCAGTCCACCTGTCGTGTGCCCAACAGCTGTCCTTTTATTCTTAAATCCAAAGAACTGTAAGAGAGAAATTCTGCGCAGCTCCTACTTTAGCATGGAGCACAGCAGCAGACCCCCATAAAAATGCTTAATCCCAGGGGCTAATTCTTACTCACTTGGATGGAAATGAGAAAGGGAAAGCTACGCCATTTGGGTTCTACTATCTGACCCTTCCAGCAGCCCATCTTGCACTCAGAGTGTCAGGTTCATAAATAACCCCACCTCCAGTCTGGCCCCTATTCAGGTCCTATCAAGGGAGGCAAGACAAGATTTCATGGATCAGCTGGGGAGATTTGAAGGCCTAACCTCAGGGTCACATAGATCTCAAATGAGTCTCTCTGCCTGCCTTGGTTTCATGCTGAGTCCAAAGAGATTTTCCCTTCTGTGGCAAAACGATTCGCCCTTCCCTTCCTCTGCAATGACCAAGCCTAGGTGGGTGGCCATTTGTAGAGAAGGTATGTGTTGGTAGGAGGGTCCATGTGTAGCCTAAGAGAGAAGATAGGGGGATAAACGACAATTGATTTCTGTGGCAGCTAGCACTGAGGCTAAGGTGAGGCAAGAGAAGCCTATGATGCACTTGCCTGGGGTGCAAATAAAAGTGTTGCCAAAAAGCTCAATAAACAAGATAAATGATATTTTAATGCATTGTTTTCAAAGATCAAAATTAAAGCAAAAAAAAAAATCCAGGCTATCAAAAATATCAAAAATGTCAATAAAGGCAGGAACGTATTTCTGGGTTTTCCTTTTGCTTGAGGTCCCAATGGTTCTACCTAGCACGGTCTGTGACTACCAGCCACAACAGTGGAACTATGTTCATTTCTGTATACAACAGATGGGGGACTGATGAGTAAAGCTAATTCTCTGAGGCTAGAATTACCGATGGTTAAAAAAAAAAAAAAAGGAAGGAAGAAAAGAAAGAAAGGCAAGGGGGTGATTAAAAGAGGAAGAGGAAGAAAAAGATGGATTGAATGCTTTTAAAGTGTGAGTGGGCATTGTACTAGGCACATTGCGTGTATCAATTCATGCAGACCTCAAAACATTATGAAGCAGATACTATTATTGCCACCGCTCCCCAGGCAAGGGCACAGACACACCGAGGCTGGTTTGCCGAGGCTGGTTTTCCAAGACCACGTTAGTAAGTGGCAGAGCTGCCATGTCACCAAGGCGTGAAAGCCCTTGTTTTTAACCGGCATGAAGACAAGGAAGAGAGAGAGGAACCAGGGAGGAAGCGAAAGGGAGAGAAAGCAGCATCCCGGCTCCCAGCAGCGAAGCGGACGCCAAGAACTGGTGGCTGTTGGAAGACCAGTTTAGCATCTTTGAACAGGAGACAAAAGCATATCTGAGACACTTGAAGTTGTGCTGGCATAGAGTATCGACTTAATGTTGGTGGTTTTCACATCCTGACGTCTCCCAATTGACAAGGAGACGCTTAGCGTGCCATGAAATGAACGGGAGCCAGAGCGGAGCAGACGGCGGCGGCCGGGATGGCGGGACGCGGCTCCTCTGCTTCTCGGGCCCCCTCCTTCCCAGGCAGGTCTCGCTCCGCCTCTCAGTCTCTAAATCCTTCTCCGCAGAGCTCAAGAAACAGCACACAGAGATGGGTATATATTATTTACTTATCGCTTCTTTATAGGTTATATCTACGTGGATTGTGTAAGTATTTAAAGCCGACTCGACCCCGAGCCACAAGAATGATGTCTCCATTGCAGGAGGGGGGACCCGGCGCGCAGGTTTAAGTGTGATCGATGGGGCCACCTCCCTGGCTGAGGGAACTGCGGTGAGAGAAACGGAATAACCCTGAAATGAGCCCGGGGGTGGGAGGGGGGAGGGTCCTGTTGGTGCCACATCACTGGAACAAGATGCAGGGAGAAGTAATTTACTCTGAAGTGACAGTCTGAAGGCGAAAAATAAACTAACAGGAGGGAGTTTAGGCTCATTAGCAGCCTAGTCGCAATATTTCATTATTAATGATAATAAAAAGGAGAAAGGAGGGAGAAAAGGCAGAGGAGCGTGTGCGCCCCTCCCTTCTTCCAACCCCCTCCCCAAGCCGCCCCCCCCCACACAGAGCCAGAGCCGAGGCTCACAAAAGCTGGTCTCTGGGACTCCGTTTCAGTCCGGGCACAACAAAGGCCCCTCCAAGAGAAAGAAACGCCAGGCAGGATGAAGAATGGGTTAGCTCTGGTTCTGGTCTGCTCTAGTCTAAATGCCTGACTCGGTGGGGCCCCTCTGCGGGATTCTGCCTGATTTATTAGAACCTCTGCGGCCGGGCAGGGAAACCCCCCTCCACCAAGCCCCCCAATGGCTGCGCCGCCGCAGTCCGGCCTGCATCAGCCACAGTGAAAGGGGAGACCACACTGAGCTGCCCCAGGGATTTCTCGGGCAACACCCCCTGGGCGGGAGGCAATCACTCCTTCCCGAGATTGTATATTGTATATTGTCTGCACCCAGACAGGAAAGGAACAAAGATACCGGGAATCAATAGCGATGGTCTAAATATAAAAGGAAAGCAGATACATCCCAGAGATGGTAACGAAAGCCTAAAAATAAAATTCTACAGTAAGCAACCATGCTGGATTCAATTTAATTTAAAATGGCTATCAGGCTCTACCTGTTGCTCAAATAAAGAAAATGGTAATTGTCTTTTCTGAGCCACCTGCCTGCCCCTCCTGGCAAATATTTTGCTGTGAATAACTGACACATTTTCTTCTTGATGGTGACTTTCATAACCCAGCCGGTCTGGCCTGGTCTATTTGTCTGCTTTCCTGGACAATTTCTGAAATTGTCAATATGGTTTTCTTAGTGTTAATCTTGTTAGGAAAAGCAGTAGCTCCCTTTCTCTGCCGCCATCGCCCAATGGCCTTGAGCAATTAAAAACATATTCTGGATCATCTCTTCTCCTGTTAGTGTCCTTATAACTTATTAATGTGATAGAATTATCCATCAAACCAACAGCTACGTAAGGGTCTGCCACTGTGCAAGGTACAGTGCTAAGTTATAGTGAATATAGAAATGAACTAGATACGAGGTCTCTTTCCTCTTGTTGCTTTATAGACTATTGGGGGGACCAATATGAAGCAGCAAATGCTCAAATAACCATAGATGAACAAAATAACAAATCTTGTTAAGTGGGGTAAAGAAAATGATGGGCGCCATGGAGAAGCCTGGAGGCCAGGAAAGCTACTTTTCAGGGTGTGGTCCACCCAGCTTCTCAGGGGATGTGCATTCTCCAAGAATCAGAGGAGGAAGAGAATTCCAAGCAGAGGGTCTAGCCGAGTAAAGGTCCAGAGTCAAAAAAAGAGCTTTTTTGTTTCTTGTTCAGGTAGGAGGAAGAGGCCGGCTGGAGCATGGTGCTGAAGGGATGGCGGGGTCGTGTGTGGCTGCAGGGTGGGCAAAGAGAGCCAGGAAGTGCATCCAAGGTCTCTCTGGCTGCCCTGGGCAGAATAAGTGGCGGGTGGGTGGGACGAGCCCAGAAGCAAGGAGACCTGCAGGGGGGCTTCTCAGTGGTACAGGAGGGAGATGGAATGGAGATCAGGACTGGCTCCGGGATGTCTGACTACACCCTCTGAAGTGACTAGTTAGTATAACAACGAACACTGTCGTTTGCGAGTCTAGACGCAGATACACATTCTTTGTGCACAAGGCACGATGGGGTCAAATCTGCATACCTACTTGCCTTAATGTGCGCAGCTGATGTCCGGGCACAAAGACCATCCTACCCTATGTCACCTGGCGGGTCAAGAAGTCTATGCTCTTTTTTCTGGTTGTGATTTTTTTTTTCCTCCCGCTTTCCTGAGTCCTTAGTTTTCTTTTTTTCGTCCAGAAGCTGTTGCTGTCTCAGGTGGGGCAGCAATTCTCATGGTGTGGTCCTGAGACCCACGGTATCAGCATGACCTGGGAATTGGTTAGAAATATAAACACAGACCTGTTGAATCAGCAACTCTGGAGGTGGGCGCTTCTCCATGTTTTAGAGTCCTCCACGAGATTCGGAGTTTGAGAACCATTATTCGACCACCGCTCCGTGTCTATACTGTCCAATATAGCTCTCACTCACCACATGTGCCTGTGGAGTCCATGAAATGTGCCCGGTCTTAATGGAGATGTGGAGTGTAAAATACACACCAAATTTCAAAAACTTAGTACCAAAAAAAGTAGAATTTCTCTTAATTTTTTTTATATTGACATATGTTGAAATAATATGCTTGCTATTTGGAGGTTAAAATGCATTATGGAAACCAAAATGAATTCATTATACTTGGTTTTTTTTTTTACCTTTTTGATGTCCATAAGAAAACTTAATAGTACATGTGTAATACATTCTATCCTTTTATTGGGCAGCGCTGCTTGTCTTCATTCAATGTGCACAGGAATTGCCTGAGGTGGGGGGGGGGTGTTGTGAAAATGCAGATTCTGATTTAGTAGGTCTGGGATGAGGGCTGAAATTCTGCCTTGGTAGCAAGTTCCCAAGAGATGTTTGTGCTGCTAGTCTGTGGATCACACTTTGAGTAGCAGGACACTGATACATGTTAGGGACGTTTCTGAAAGCAAGTCTAGTATCACTGAACAACCACTAAATGTGAAATCAATACACCTGGCAGAGTTTCATCTCTGCTACATAGTAGCTATATGACCTTGGATGAGTCAATTTTTAAACTGACAAATGTAGATCATAGAGATAGCTGATAACACTTGATTACTGAATAGTCTAAATAAAACAATGTTGATAGAGTTATTTTTTTATTAATAAGGCCAAATAGAGCTAAATAATTATTCCACGTCACGCACATGCACATGGACACACACACAAATGCACACACGCACACACACAAGATCAAGCACTGAACATGCCAGATGTATAGGCAATTTCCCAGTTTCCAAAATAATTCAAGGCTACAGAGTGATATTTGAATATTTGGATAGTCCAAGTTTCCTCCGAATTAGTTCTGCCTGGATGATCTGAGTCATTGTGACCAAGGAGAAATGGTTATCTGAGGACAATAGTATTTCGCTGACATTTCTTTCAGAAGCATTTGGTGATTGATCGATGGCTTTGATACTTTCCCAAAGGGCAAGGCCCCCGGGGGGACATCATTCTAAATACCCAGCTAAATACTCAGCTCCAGGTCTCAGGGAATCAGGACATCTGAAAAGCTAGGGGCTCCAGCAGATTACACTTCATCAGTAATTAGCAAGCAACCAGACTCCTAGAAGGAGTCACTTTGTGACCAGAGGGAAAAGGGAACAGAACTAGCCTGTGATTTTGTCATCATTAGAAAGATGGGGGAGGCGGAGAAAGATGCAAAAAGCAATAGTCCCTTAAAGCATAATTGTCATGCTGTGGTGGCAACATCCATATGGTTGAGATTAGCCCAGCTCTCGCTCTAGGGCTGTAGTGCTGGGACTCCAACGTGGTAGGACAGGGCGGGAGGACTCAGAACAGAAAGTGTTTTGTGCAGGAACACTGTGCTAGGTCCTCAGATGGAAAACATTGCAATCAACTGTTAACAGAGAAATTGTTTTGTTACCTGCCAGCACCAAATCCTCCCTCACCGCCCCCCCCACACCCCCAACAGAGTTTACTTCTTCGATCCCCTGCCCAGCAAAGAGATGTGGAATAGCAGAATAGCTATAACTCCTCGTTCACGTTAATTTGGAATTTCTGGACAGGGATGGGGACTCCTCCTCAATCTTTCTAAAAGTAGTTTTCTCTAGAAGGGAAAGACTAGGTTGTTTAGAGCAAAGCAAGATCCCAGCCCTGCCACATCCACTGGGGACTCCTTAGTGGCACATCTCATGGACGGTGCAGAAAACGGCATAAAACCAGGACAGTAGCCCCTAGCAGTGGTGGATTCAGAAGACCCAGCTCTATCTGGAAGTCATACTAACCCGTAGACCTGGAGTAAATCATTCAGTCTTCCTGGCTGTGGTGCAACTTCTTTAAAATGAGATTTGAGGACAAGCTCTAGAAAGTCTCCTTCAGCCACAATATCCTACTATTGCAAAGGGTATTGCAAAAAAGGTATTGCTTATATAAAATGACCCCATGATAGGGACCTCCTTGCTGATAGGGGACACAGATGTTCCTATAGAGAGTAGGCACTGTGGCATACAGGCCTGGACAACATGAACACCACACTCATGACCCAAGGTTGCAGTGTCTGGGAGGCCGGAACACGCTAGCCTCTCTGCGACAGCAGATGTCTTTGTTTTCCTCTCCTGTGAAATGAGACCTTCACCACTGGAGAAGGACCAGCAACCAGTGAGGTCCAGGGAAACCAAGCAGGGTCAAAGGGGATGTGAAATTTGCCACCAGAGCCTTCTCTGTTTCCTTTCTTACTGCTCATGCCCCAACCAAAGGCCCAGGTCTTTGGGATCACCTCCCTCTCTTGGAATCAACTGCACTCTGCAGGGAAGATCTCATAATACAGTCTCAAGAAAAAGAAGGGAATGTGTATTTAATAACCTATTATACGCCAGTCACTTAAATAAAAGATCTCATTTAGTTTCATCTTCACTACTAGGGCCAAGACTAAGAGGAAGCTAATGAGGTGCCCACTTGCTTGGGCACATAGTGTAGGGAGGCCCTCACTCCTGAGGGTCATGTGTGCAGGACTGACCCACGCACTACCCTGAGGGGATGCATCTCCTTAAATTTTGCACCTAGGCACCCCCTTGCCTCACCTAGTTCTGGTCCTCTTAACTCTGTTTGTCTTGTATTCCCATGTTATAGATACAGAATCAGCCATAGAGAGGCCCAAAGCTGCACAGCCCCAAGCCTGACATTAAGACCCATCTGTTTGCTCAGGCCCAGCAGTGCAATCATTACTGGCACAGATCCTGGACCTTTTAGAAGAGCCTGCTAGTTGGGCATTCTGAGGCTGGTATTTGCTAGCTGGTAGCCCCAGCCAACTTACTTAGATACTCCACTCTGTTTCCTGGTCTACACAAAGCAGGTGACAGTAGCACCTACCTCATAATGTTGGAATTAAGATTAAAGAAGTATCACACAGAATGTACATAAAACAGTGTTTGGAATGAGTATATCTCAATACATGTGATCTGCTTGGTAATGATGATGGTGGTGGTGGAGATACTGGTGGTGGTGGTGATGGTTTTGATCATGATGGTAGTGGTGGTGGTGGTGATGATGGTGATGGTGGTGATGATGGTGGTGATGATGGTGAAGGTGGTGATGATGGTTGTGATGATGGTGATGGTGATGATGGTGATGGTGGTGATGATGGTTGTGATGATGGTGATGGTGGTGACGATGGTTGTGATGATGGTGATGGTGGTGGTGATGGTAATGATGGTGATGATGGTGGTGATGGTGATGGTGGTGATGATGGTGGTGATAGTGTCTTGATAAGGTTGGTTGCTATAAACTACTGTTCTGATCACATTATTGACTTACAATGCTCAGTGGATTATCCTTCCCATGAGTTTTTTGAATTTTAACAAGAATTACTCTCCTAAATACTGTACCTCCAATCATATATTTCTAGATATCATCACTGAATCCAGGCAAGTTATCTTTTGGAAGAATTAGAGAGGTGGATCCAAATCACACAGGGAATGTCATCTCCAGCTCAGATGTCTAGCCTGCGAACCTGTGGCTTTGCGCATTATGGAAATGACTTTCTCTGCAGAGTCAGAAGCTTGATTCACCAGGGAGAATTTGTCAGGCATTGCAGTTGGCCCACATGCCCTCTTCCACCCGAATAGCATTTGCTAAACTTTTGCCCCATGGAACCCGAAATGTTCCTTGTCCTCAGCTCACGGAGAGCTAGTCCAGGATACAGTCTGTGTGCCCTTGGAAGGCCGGGGCCCCAACAATGTATGGTTGGATTGTCCCTGCCACCCTCACTGGCCTCCTTTCACAGTCGATTACTCCCCCATTAATTGTTGTTGTTAATAATCTGCAAAACACCTTTTGCTGGCAGCGCCGAGTGCCGTAAGGAAGAAAAGCCATGGCTGGCATTATTTAATTGACTTCCCCATTAGCGGAGCTTGTGAGCGTGGCCATGGGACCAGGATTCCAAATGGGCTAATGGCTGGTCCGCGAGCCCAGCTCTCGTCAAGCCGAGTCAGCTTGTCACGGTGCTTTGGAGCTGCACGGGATGTGAAAAAGCTGACAAAACCAAACCGGGGTCTTGATAGGGACACATGAACTTGGCATCTAGCCCGCAAAGGAATGGCCGTCTGACTTGTTCCTCTGTACTAGACCACCTTTAGGGAGGATAGACATAAAGCAGGGGTGACAAATGAAAAGTGAAGCCTGAATCACTGCCCTTGGGGCATGGAGCCTGGCACCCAGCTAGACCGCCCTGAAGAGACCGCGTGCTGTGGCTCTACTTCCGGGGGCTGGTGTCCCTCGTCACTGCCACTGCAGAGCCGCTTGTCTCTACACTGACAACTCCAATTTCATCAGCCCAAAGAGGACCCCAAAGGGGCATTTGATGGGTGTCACTCTGGATGTCACACCGGACAATGCCCGAACACCCAGTGAACCCCCTCAGGGGAAGGAAGCCTTGAAAAGATCTGACATTGAAAACGCTACCCTGGGGGTAGGATATTGAAGTCTCTGGCCCCATTACGAATGGGTCTTATGGCCCAAGCTCCTCTTTTCTCTTGCTTCTACTTTGTTCTTCCTTTGCTTCTTCCCCCTTTGTTGTTTTTGTGTGTGTCTCATTTTTCTCCCGTGATGAACCGCACCATCCCCCCAACACACATATTCCCTCCATCCTAAGCCCATGAATATGTGATACCTCTTATGCAGCTATGTTTCTGCTGCGTGCCTGAAAGAGGATAGAAGTGCTAATAATGCTTCTGATTGTGACTTAGAAAAACAAGAGCTCCTCCCTGCCTTCCTGAAAAGAGCCTTCAATACTGACAACTCCCTTTGTGAGAAGAACAAAGACAGCCCATGTGGTGGGCCTGTGGGAGCAAAGAGAGCAGTTATAGAAAAGACTGGAGAGAGAAAGTGATGAAACCAGGCTTCACTGCAACCAAAGGAAGGCAGGCTCAAAATGAAAGGAGAGGGAGAGATGCTGTGGAGCCCAGACAGGCGACAGTCCACGGGCTGAGCAGGGACCCGAAGAGAGGGCTTTGCGCTGAGGAAAATCTACAGGCACCAACTCCACATGTGCCTGTGTCCCATTTGTGCATCGTACAGTGATAAGCACCTTCTTCCCTCACAAGAATCAGGCGTTGGGCTACAAGCCACATGATGGACCGAGAGTTTACAACAGACTGATGCCCTACAATAAAGAGGAGGGGAGCAGGATTTAAGGGGACAGTGGCTGGATTTTGAGTTTCAGGGAGCTGATACCACAGAGGAAGGTCCTTGGCCATATTTATAAATACAGGGAGGCAGTGGTGAGCCACCAGTGGGCCATCGTATTGCGCTTGCGCTTTGCCCGTTATAATGATCTTTCCCCTGCTGGTAACTATGCCTTCCACCACCACCCCTACACACACACACACACACACACACACACACACACATTTGTGTCCCCTTGGGTACCTTTTTGCCCAGGGACAGCTATCATCTGTGTACCTCCTCTTGAAGGTGCTGAATGACCAAGTCTTCAGATGAGCAAGCGGAGGGGATAGTGCCAAGGAAGCTGAAGCACCAGGGGCCTGCCGTGCCCACACCCCCCTCAGGGAAACAGACCCCGTGGTCTCTCACCTGACAATCTGGCCTGGCCCAATTGCTCTGCACACCAAGAATGAGAAGGACCAACTGAACAATGAGATCCTCTCAGGGAGTTTATGTGTGGGCTTTATGGAGACAAAGGAGAAGGAAAAGAGAAAGAAAAAAAAAAAAGAAGAAGAAGGGTCTTTGAGTAACTAACCGGGAAGATTTTGTGTTGGATTACAACTCCTTCGTCAAATCACCAGGCTTCCATTGGACTCCTAGGGCTAGACAGAGCCTTTGCCTGTGCGACTCCGCTGCCTGGAGTACGTTTCTCTCATTTGCCTGGCAATGTCCCCTCATTTCCAAAGCATATTTAACCTTTAAAATCAGGAAGAGTGCGGGAAAAGACACCTGGAAAACACTCCTGGAATAACTGGTGCCCGGAAAAGTCTAGAAGGATAAAGAAAAGGCAATGCTTAACCTGGAGACAAGAGCGCCTAAAGGATGGTCCCCAGTTCCTGCACGTTGGTAGTGGGTGGGTCTCCTGAGCTTGGCACTTCATCCCACCTATGCCGTTGGAGGCTCTGTGTTGACCCACCCTCTCCCAAGGTCAAGGTGCAGTCACTGATTGGTGTCTTAGTTGCAGAAACAGCGGAACCCCAATCTAAACAAGCTCTAATCTTGCTTCTCGTTTTTTTTAAATAATGCAGACAAACCAGTTTCACATAAGAAAAAAGTAACAATTACGGGGGGGAAACTAACTTAGATGAAACAGTTGGTTAACAATTTTTGCTGGACCTACTCTTGAGAGACAGAGTGCTAAGACGGAAATACTTGGGTTTTATTATTAAACAAACCCAGCCCTGAATCCTTCTTCAGCAACTTCTGTGAAGTCTTGGATAAACATTGTAACCTGTCTGAGCCCAGTTTCCTCAAGTGAAATGCATATATGAATACCTGCCTCATAGATGTCTGAGGAATAAATGTGATAATATGTGTAGAAAACCTTGAGCATATTTGGTTGTAAATAAATGTTAGCTTTATGTGCTAATATACTGAGCTATTAAAATATATCGCTGCCACCCTCTGTTTCCCCCTTTCCTGTTCCCTTTTCTAGCAGGTAATTGTCCTTGAATTCCTTCATTCAAAGGAGATTTATCGAAAGCCTACTACATGACAGATGCCCTTCTAGGTGCCGGGAATATAGTAGTATATAAAATACACAAAGCATTATTTCCTTGGAGGACAGACACTGAAAAAGCAAAACGTAATCCCCCTTCAAAACAAAAACAACCCAAAAAATATAATGGATTTGCTTTCAAAAGCCTAAGTCCCCAGTAAGAGAAGGGATTTGAGTCTAGATACATCGCTCTGGCAGAAACAATGGGGGAAGCATGGTTTCCAAGCTGAGAAGAGCCTGTGAGGCAAGAAACTGGGGAGACAAAGACAGATGGGGGGCGCTGTGTGGTCTTCTTTGTTCCTGGGACGGCAGAACTCCAGAGACACGTGGCTACGGGGTCCACAGGTGACATTTTGCCAACTGGCCACCAGCATGGACATTTTGTTTGGGTCACAGTATTGTCCCACGCTTCATTTGAAAAAAGAATTAGGGTCTAAAACACTTAAGAGATAATTGGATCCACCTCTTCTTTTATAGATGAGGGATTTGAGGCCAAGAACAGTGCGGTAACTTGGCCAATTCACACAGTAAGAGAGTGGGTCATGGTGCGTATAACCTAGATGAAGACGGTACTGACCATGGGAGGCCAGGCTCAGAAAGATGGTCTTATTCAGTGTGCATAAAAACTACTTGGAGGCAGGACAGGGGGCTGGGGGTGGGGGGGTAAGGTCATAAAATGCAGATTCCCAGGTCCCATTCTGAGGGCTTTTGATTCAATCGGTCTGTAGTAGAGCCAGGGGAAACTGCATTTAATAGGCACCCCGGAGTGATTCCGATGCAGATGGTCTGAGGACTAATTGCCACCCTAGGTCTCTCCAGTGCTCATTTGTATGGAAACCCACAACCTCTGAGATGTAATAAGGTGCCATCAGTTCCATAAAATCCCTGGCTAGTGCAGCTCCCTTCCATAGGTGCGAGCAGAACCTCTTCAGCTGAGTTATGGCGTGTATTTGCATAAATTACCATGAGAAACTTGTTAATATTTCCTAGATCCCTTTTTTCATTGCTCCATTAGACAGGGCTTTGTGCTTTTGTTTGGGGCTGAATGTCAGCCAATTGGAATCCACAACTGCGAAGGCATGGCACTTGAGGTGGTAATTTATTCCCCTCATGGAGCCCCCGTGTCACCTATCTGTTCTAAGAAATACTATCTGAAATCAGTTGAATTTTAGCATGCAAATTATAGGAAGTGTTATCATTATAAGCAGCAGGAGGTTCCTGATTTGCTATCATTTACACGGTAAATGAGTTCGACCCGTTAGGGATAGGCGACGAGTTTGGGAGGTAGATGAGAAGGGGCAATGAGGGAAGGGATTCCACCAGGGACTGAGGCCCCCGGGGTTTTGTGCCTTCAGTAAAATCACGCTTCCAAAAGATGCTTGGATTTGCTTGATAGAAAAGACTCAAAAAGTTTGCTTTTTGGAGAGGAGGCACGCAAGGGAAGGGAAAGGGCGTGAGGCAGTTGCACCTGGTGCTTTCGGCAAAGTTAGAGAAGATTGGCTTCCAGAGAGTCAGGAGAAGTCAGGACCTGGCGATAATCAAGTCCAACTGCCTCATTTTGCAGTGAAGGAGACTGAAGCCTGGAGTGGAGAAATCACACGTTCAAAATCAAGTCAGTAATTTGAGCATAAAAACCACACCTGGTCCAGATGCCCAGGCCTGGTGTGTTCTGTGCCCTCTGGCTTTCAGTCTTTCCTGGACTCTCCACGCCAGCACCGTAGGTAGTATCAGACCTCTTGTGTTTACCCTGCTTCCTAGGTGCCTAATCACAACCACATTCCTCTAATCCATTTCTGTTTCTTTTCTTGAATCAAAACTGACCTGCTTTCTCTTCCATCTCTACTAAAATAATGACCCGAAGCTGGAAAATTCTTCCCTCCAAAAGGGCGTGGTCCAGGCACCTCAACCTCAGTGTGGTTCTCCTCTGGGATCTTCTCTGTCCACCCCTTTCTATCTGTCTAGGCCCATCTTTTCCGTATTCCTGGAGTCCAAGACAGCACATTTAAATAAGCTCACCACCCTGCCATCCTGGGATGGCAAGAATTGCATTGAGCATTCCTGCTTGGCTGTGTTCTCCTCCCAGGGTAATTGCAAATAAAAGGAAGTGTAAAGGAAACCATGATACTTTAACCTTTGATATTGAAATTTCAGCCACAATTACAGCAAGCACATTAGAAACATCTCAAGGAAGAGCTGCTTCTTAATGACTTCCCTCAGGCTGCCTTGGCAAGGAATACAGAATGCATTTTCTATTCAGCCAATTCTGTGCCGTCTTCCTAAAGGTGAGTGAACAACAGCAAGTAGTAGTGGGGGGGGGCAGGAGGAAACAGGGGGAGAGGAGACTCAGAGACTGCAAAGAACAAGATGGATAAAAAAGGGGTTGTAAGATCTTCAAGCCAGTGCACAGAGGAAAACAGAAATTTAACTGGGGAGTTTGAAGTAGAAGCTTTGGACACAACTGGTAGGGACTAACTGACCAGAATGATCAGTGATCTGGGAGTTAAAACACCTGGATTCTCATCCCTGTTCAGCCACAATTATCCATTTAAACTTCGCTAATCCATTAGAGCTCTCTGGCTTCTGTGACCCATTCTATAAACTGAAATGTAGAAGTGAATGATCTCTATCATTGGATAATTCTAAATGACCTTATGTCTATGGGAGTCATTGGCAACA
Source organism: Procyon lotor (assembly GCA_028646535.1). NCBI lineage: Eukaryota > Metazoa > Chordata > Mammalia > Carnivora > Procyonidae > Procyon > Procyon lotor. Next base: position 28,317,938 of record CM053618.1, read on the forward strand.
GGCCTGTACTAACACTAGGATTTCTGGAAGAGACACAGCCCCTGTGGTGGCTAAAGATTTCAGGAAACTGGCCAAAAGAAAGAGAGGATCATTAATAACCAAGAGCAAGCAGGGCAATGCTGGATAGTCACATGACAGGGACAAGGAGAGAACAGAGGAGGGAAGGGTGTGCAGGTTTCACATCTCAGTCTCTCTCAGAAGCAATCCATATCCTTGCTCAAGAAAAATGAGGAGGTCACCTTCCGCCTGACTAGCAAGCTGATGAGAGCACACGGGGCCAGGCTTCACCAAAGACCTGAATTACAGTGATCAGGATCCATCTGAACTGGACCAATTACTCCAGTCCCCCACGTCTGTCATTCCCTATTATTAGGTTTGATAACAGTGATCAGAATTTTCCTTTAGATGGCCCCACGTCTTTCATCCCTGAAGAATTTTGAGCCCAGTTGGGAAAGGAATATTTATTTCGGCAGTACCCCAGGGCTGCAGGGCCATGGCGGGGCGGGGGTTGGGGAGGTGGCAGAATTACAAAGGGGAGTATTAATAACAGGATTAAGACCTTCTCTCATCCCAAGCCTGGAGGCCACTTTTAATTCTAGCCTCCTGGGTTGATTAATAGATATTAATATATATTAATATATTGGTATATATGCATTAATATTAATTAATAATATTATATATTAATTAATATTATTAATATTGACAGATATGGTTTATTAATATTGACATATATATGACATATATGTCATTAATATGACATATAATATATGTCATATAATATGTGACAAATAATATGACATATGATATATATATTATATCCCACAAAGGATCTGGGGGATCTTTCCTCCCAGTCTTGCTCCATTTGTGACTGTATCATAACAGAAGAATGGGAGAATCTCCTTTTTTAATTATAAGCAGAGAAAATCAACTCAAGACCTGTATTTTTCTTTGAAGCCTTAATATTCATTATGCAGTAAGGCTTAGGACTGAAAGTCAAGAGTTCCTGAAAATAACTTGTTGAGTGGTACAAAACTATGCACTAATCCCACTGATTAATTCAGTGGGCTGACTCTTCTCTCTCAGTGACCAAACCCTAGTGTGTTTCGACAGTTCCAAAGCTGCAATCATTAGGTTACCTTCCTACTTCCTTCTTGCTCATATCTTCTGTCAAACATTTGGTTCAGGAAGTTTAATCCCTGGACTAAGATGAGAATGTGTTGTACGTCTCCAATGATCCAGCTGGTTTTGAGGTTGTAACACATTTAATTACTGGGAAAACACCACTCAAAATAAAAGAGGTGATATTGGTGAGGTCCTTTGCCTCCCACCAACATCTTCTTGACCAGGCAGACAAAAGGAGCCCAGGGAATCCAACCTGCAAGTAAATCTTGGTGCTTTGTTTCTGTGATGCTCTTCATACCCAGGAGGCATCAGTGCCTAGTAGCCATCCCCTGGCTGCCATGTTTGACAGTATCTCAGACACACATCCTGAACATGGGCTGTCCCTGGAGAAGCTTCGGCACTTAATCCTGTCACTGTAAAGCATCCATGCACAGCCAGGCTACAGGCAGACCCGATGTTCTCAGGGAATGGCTGTCAGTTATCAGGAATCCTACAGCCAGCAAGATTACACACAGACCCGGCATGCAGATGGGCTTGAGCGGAAGTGGGAGACGCCTCGGACGCTAACACGCACAATCAGCACGACCAGCGTGAGATTCTCTCGTGGTTTGAGGAACTTCAGTTGGAAATGATTTCTAGGGTGGTGTCCTTCTGGGCAGTTCGCCACTGTCACGCTTGGAAAGGGTCACCGCCGTGGTGTCTGAGACATAAGCTGCTGTGGTTGATCAGGTCATCCCTTTGAGGAAAATATCTAGAGTCTCCTTGAGAAAGTCAGTCACTCACCCACGCATTTATTCCCCATGTAACCTTTAGTGAGCAACTGTTACAGGCGTAGCATGGACAATATAAAGTTGAGTTTGGAATAATGTATCTCATGAAAGATCAAACTTAATATCTTTGACCATCAAAATAAAGACAGTATTGTTTAGGGTCTGGGTAACCGTCCTGAGGCATCACTTGGTACTCTCTGGCCCACCCCTCCCTACAAACTCCTTTGCTTTGAATAATGGGAGGCCTGTATTAAACTATTTCGTGAAATATGCTATTTTCCTGATACGCTGGCACACAAAATATCTTAACCCAATACACCCATGGGGATATGTCTTACAGTTGTTGGCACCATTCATAGACAATGTATTAGAAAGTAAATAAGCTTAAGTGACAAGAGCAAATCCCCACCTAAGCTCTGGGTCTTCTGCCTCTGAGTCCACACTGGAGTCCTCTTCCCACACCTCCCTGTGACTGTAGGTCCCACCCATTGGCCATTTGTCTCCACCAGGATCAGTGAGTCACGTGCTTAGCTGGCCGAGGGCCCCTAAGGAACAGCCTGGGCTGCTGGCTGTGTCCTCTATCTCAGGACTAAATATACCCTAAGAAAGGAATTCATAGCTCTTGAGAAAGTTTCTAACATCCTCTCACAGAAAATGTGAACCGAAGATTGTTGGCAGTTTCTTCACAGGGAATTGTTTTCAGCAAAGTAGGTATCTTGAACTTATCAGATGACGACAGGAAGGGACACAGAAGTGACTCTGAACAACCCGTTGTGAAAAATGTATCCTGAAAGCTGTCCAGGAGCTAAAACCTCTCAAGGTTATCGTGTCTGTTTGTCTTGTCTCTGTCACCTTCGATTTGAGATAGAGGGCATTTATGATGGCCTAACCTTTTGGTCTCCTAGGATTTGTGTTTGACATTTGATGGAAGGGTGATAAAGAAAGAAAGAGAAGGAAGGAAAGAAGGAAGGAAGGAAGGAAGGAAGGAAGGAAGGAAGGAAGGGAGGGAGGGAGGGAGGGAGGGAGGGAGGAAGAAAAGAAAGGAAATAGGTGCATATATTTCCAGAGCTGTGAACTTTTCACCGGTGTTTAGTCCCTGGCGTGGTAGTGAGGTAGACCAGGTTTACTCTCCACCTGCATTTTGCTTCTTCCTCCCTTGGAGTCTTGCATTTTTACTCCTTCTCTGAGCCAGGAGTAGTTACTTCACATCCCACTACCCACAATGTCATCTCACATCCCACTACCCCTTCCCCCTCACCCAGCCCCACATACACACTCTTGGGCCTTATGAGGAGATTGTATAATATAGGAGTCAAGAGTATTTCTATTTTAAAGAAGCTATCCAAGAATGTATCTACAAAGCTGAGCACCACCTGGATGTGAAGGATAAATCCTGGTGCTAGGGGAATCCTGGGGAATTTTTCCATGTCTCCTCCTTCCCCCTCATGCCCCATCCTCTTCTACTGCAGGCATTGAGGTTTGGCTGGTCATGCCCTTCAATCTCAAGATTGATGTGACAATACCTACAGATACATACATTTTCACTTACACAAAGATACCAGAACCAAGAGTATGTTGGGACCACTGTGGTTTCCATGATTGCCTATGAGTTGTCCCATGGTCTGAGGCAAAGGCTCAGCTCACACAGGACCTCAAAGGAAAAACTCTTTACTAATATTGTTGAGCATATCTAAGAAACCTGGGGTGGCTGAAGGAGAAGCAAGGAAACGTTGAAAGGAGTGGGAAATAATGTTCCCAGCGAAAGACGAAAAGATTTATCCTAACTAAGGGATTTCTAAGGGGCCTAATGATGGGCTTTAAGTATATGAAGGTGTATTACGCACAGAGCAGTGACCATCTGCTCCCCACTCCTCCCTCATCTGCAATCCTACAGCACAGATTGTCTATAACATTCTTTCAGCCATTCATCATCTCTTGCCTTACGACTTACCTTCCGTGCTTGTCTGGAAAAGCCATTTAACTTTATCACCAGCTTCTCTTTCTTCTTTCCAATTAAGACCCTCCCCCCCTTGACGGTAGGAACCAGTTGCTGCTTATCTTCCTACCTCTTTCAGTTCTGAGCACCAGACTTCACACACACACACACACACACACACACACACACACACACACACACACACACGAGATACTCAAAAATCACAGTAGATAGAGTTTTCGATTTGGTGATTGATACTGAGGGGAAGAAAGATAAAGTTGACTATCAGGGATCTAAGTTCGAGATATAAACATAAGATCTTGACTGAAATGAGTTTGGGAGGCAGTGTGATGAGAAAGAGAGTAAGAGTCCAAGGAATGGAGTGCTTTGGTACTCTACTTGAGTATAAATGCATAAGAACCACTTCCCGGCTATATCATCTTGCGCAAATACTTATAATTTCTAGGCCTCAGTTTTCCTGCCCCCAAAAAATGGAGAACTGCTCAGCAATTACGTGAGGTTAACGTGCAGCCCACAGGAGCCACATAATCACATGGACTTTTGAATCAAAAATCGAATTTGAACCATGGTTCTGTTCCTGATGAATGGCAGGACCTCTAGCATGCTATTCTCCCAACTTAGCCTCAGTTTCTTGCCAACAACACCTCCCCCACGTGGTTGTGGTACGTGTTAAATGAGCTGACGTCTGTAAAATGCTTAGCACAGTCCAGCACACAGTAGGGTTTAGTACATATGAAATACTATTAGGTTCTTTTCACAGGAATTCCTCGTTCTCTCTGGGACAAAGCCTTAAAAGGAAGAAGATAATCTCCTCTCTTTCCTCAACTCTCTGCATATCTCGCTTCCTAAGAGCAAGAGAGTGAATGATACTGCATCTTTCAGACTGAGGTAAAGTAAACTCTCAGCTGCTATAAAAGTGCCTTGAAGTAGATCATCAAAGAGACGAAGGAGAATTCTGTTGCCCAGCCAGCAATAGCTAAGAGTAAAATCTAGCTCTGGTTAGTCTGTTATAGACTGTTACAGAAATTCCAGACTAGTTAGAGAGCAACTCTTATAGCCACTGGAATAGTCCCCATTCTGGATGGTTGTTTGTTTTACGTAAAACATCCCGCTTGCATCTGAGACTATGGAATTAATGGCTTTGGTTTGGGTTTCTTTTTCTTTGGCCTGGCATAGTATCTTAGAAAAAAATAGGTACTTGATTATTATTTCATAAAAGTGTGAAGGATTTTATGGCCTATGGGACACAGTTGGAACAGGGTTGATCCTCCCTTAGAACAGAGATCATGAGAGATAAGGCAAGTCCACAGACGTATAGATAGAAAAACCAAAACTAATACAGAGAAAAAGAAATGGCATCAGAGGAAAAGCTAAAGGTAGGAAAGAGAGACAGAAAGAGAGACACACAGAGGGAAAGTGGTTACTGCTTATCTTGGAAGGTATGAAATCTGCTTCTAAGTGGCAGGGCCAGGACACCTGGCTAGTTTGACTACAGGAGCCAAGCCCACGACTCTTGATCTTCGGGTGGTGCATTGGAGCCCCATGTTGGGTGTAGAGATTACTAAAAAAATAAATAAACTTTCAGTGGAAGGGCCCTCTCCCCAGAAATCTCATTTGTCTTCTCCTTTCATTGCTGAAATGTTTTTAAGCAATACCTTCCCTTTGAGCTAGTCCCAGTATCTCACCTGCACATACCCTTCTGAGACAGGAAATAGGAAATTTGTGGTTACTTAGAGTCTTTGCTTGAAGCCCATTAGAGTAATAATTACACTGTAATCTTCTCAAGAGATGCAGCATGGTGCTGCCTCCAAGGTCACAGTCCTCATCATAAACAAACCTCTTTATGACAATTGCTGAAATGCAATCTCTCTCTTTCAAAGGTCCATCGCTTCATTAATGAAGCTGTAATCCCGTGCACACCTGTTTGCCTGATTTATAGTTGTTTCTGTCTCTTCAACAGAGCCATCCATACATTTTCATACCAGCCTCAGGAACTTTCTCGCTTGTCTTATGGTATAAAGGTTGAAAATGGCCCACCACTGTTCTCCGATCCCACACCCTGAGGACCCACACACCATCTCTGGGGCACTGGTTACAATGCTCTGTTTCTTTCAAACGTGTCTGAAACATCAAACCTTTCATGGCAGCCCCCAAGCTTCCACTAAGCGGGATAGTACTCTCTGAATCGGGTCACACTGAATCAAGACTGGATTAGCCCCATAAACTGCTTTATTCAGGGGCCAGAAGAGATAAGGTGTGCTTGATAATCTTAGAAGCCAAATATTACAGCTGGCCTATCTAAAAGGTCATGCGCAATGTCGTTTGGGAGAGGACTGACCACGGAGAGCCCCTCAATTTACATCAAACTGTAACATAAGCAATAACTAAACACTTATTGTGCTCTCTTCTTTGGGGGTTTGTTGCTTCAGTTAATATTAATTACTGTGAATAATATACCTATCCATCCTTCAGGGTTAAGATCAAGTATTACTTCTCTTAAGAGAGCTTTAAATCTGTACCCATCTAGACATTCATTTCTGCATACATCTAATACTAGATCTGAGTCATTTTGCTTCATATCTGACTGTTTGAAGGGTGACATTTTAGCTTCATAATTAATTTTTAAGCTCATGGGAGAGTTTCCTTGAAGTCTATTACATCTTTTACATTACCTACACATGGTCTTTTAGGTTGACAATAAAGACAAGGAAGGAAGGAAGGAAGGAAGGAAGGAAGGAAGGAAGGAAGGAAGGAAGGAAGGAAGGAAGGAAGGAAGGAAGGATGGATGGAAGGAAGGAAGGAAGGAAGGAAGGAGGGAAGGAAGGATAATTTGGCACTAGGCACTAATACATTCAACGTTGTCAACTGAGCAGGCCAAGGTAAACAATTGCTACCGGCTTAGCAAAATGCATGGAAAATAGAAAGCAGATGTGAAAATGCCTGAGGACAGGCAATAGAGTGGGAAATATGGGAGAAACAAACTTTGTAGTTTGTAGGAAGTTTTAGAAATCTCTGTTTAGAGAAAATAGATTGAGTGGATATTTATTGAATGTATAGTTCATGCCAAGTGTGGCAAAGGGGTGTTTTGCATATATGACTTTTCGCAACAGTACCATAAATTAAGTATTGCTATATGATTGTATAGGTGAGTAAATAAAGTTGGAATGTCCCAGGGACTTGCCTAAGGTCGCACAACTAATAAACAGAAAAACCTGTTTGGGAGACCAAACCAGGGTCTCATTTAATTATTTATTCAACTAATATCAATTGAATACTTCCTACATGCCAGGTGCTTTTCTAGGCACAGAGAACCATAGAGATAAAATCCTTGCTTTTCTGAAGCTTGAATTCTAGGAGAAAGAGATATAAAAATAAATGACTCTGTTTTAAAAAACTTCATGCCATGATTTGTAAAGTGCTATGATAAAAACAAAATTTGGAAAGACACAGGGAGTGGGGGACTGGGGGAGGTAGTGGCTACAATTTTAAATAAGGTGGTCAGTGAAGACCTGAGGAATGAAATTTGGGGAACTTCAGTAGAAGAGGGAGTGCACTCGGTAGATGTCAGCAAGGACAAAAATACCTGTCTTTTTTCTTCAACTGAAGAATAAAGAGAAGGTCACTGGGATTGGAGTAAAGTGGGAAAAGGGAGGAAAGGAGAAGATGATGAAATTGTGAAGATACTGTGGGGTCTGACCAGGCCCGGTAGGCTTTTACTGAGTGGGTCTTGAGGTTATTAGTGGGTCTTAAAGAATAGTCAATCTGATTCAATTCTTCGAAGAATCATTTTGGCTCGGGAGTTGAGATTAAACTTTATAGAGGATGGCCAGGAATAGAAGACCAGTTAGGAGCCTAGCACAGTAATCCAGGCAAGAAATAACAGCAGCTTGGACCGGCCTGGTTGTTGACTTCTGTGTGTAGTTTAAGTGTGGGAGCTTATAAGATTTGCTGATGGATTTGCGATAATATGTGAGAAAAGCATAGGCATACAGATAGCTCCAAGGTTTTTTGATGAACAATTGGAAGGATGGAGTTTCTATTTACTGAAATGGAAAGACTGAGACAAAGGAGCAGATTTGGATGAGAAGATCAAGTGTTGGGGTTTAGGCATCAGAGATTTGATTTGCCATTTGGATTTTTGCATGGAGCCATTGAGCGGAAGTTGGGTTTATTATTACAGAGGTCAAGGAGAGCTTTAGATGACAGATATAAATTTGGAGTTGCCAGGAGAAATATGGTACTTAAAGCCAGGAGTTTGATTAAAGACATGCAAATAGATAAATAGTAGGTGTTGGAATGGGATATAAACAGAATAATGACAGTGACGAATTCAGCCCAGGCATTTCCAACCATAGAGCTTGCAGAGATGAGGAGGGAGATTGAGAAGAAGACATCGGTGAGGTAAAATGATAACCAAAAAGTAGTACATCGCGTTGAGTAATATATCAAGGGAGAGAAAATGATCAGCTTACTCAAATGCAGCTAAGAGTCAAATAAGGTGAGAGGTGAGAATCAGCCATTGGATTTAGTAACATGGCAGCCATTGCTGGCATTTACAAGAGGAGCACTGATGCAATGGTGATGAAGGAACGTTGACTGACATTGATTTAAGTGATAAGGAGAAAAACTGCAGACGGTAAGTATAAGTGACGATTTTGAGGTGTTTTACTAAAAGAGGAGCAAAAAAAAAAGAGGCAGAAGTGAAGGGGCATGTGGTCTCAAGAAGGTATATTTAGGACAGGAGATATACCTACCATGTTTGTGCCTTGTCAAAAATAGTCTAGGGAAAAGTGGATGACGTAGGGGAACAAGCAAAGGATTTTGTCTTCAAGTAAGCAAGAAGAGAGAGGATCCAACACACAACACAGCCCTTGATATAGGACCCTGAGCTGCTTATTCAAACAAAAAGTAACAGGAGGGCACAGATGCACAAGGGAGATGGCTGCATTCTGGAAGCTTTGAAACTTCTCTTCTGAGTAATTCACTTTCTCAAAGTAGAAAGCAATGTTACCAATTGAGTGTGAGGATGGGGTGAATTTTGGAGGTTTAAGGAGAGAGAAAATGATATGGCTAGAATCCACTGAGGCTACGTGCACAGGTTAGATGGAGATTTGGACTTCACTAAGGAATGGGATTTTTCCAGATTAGTACAATTTGAGGAAAGAAAGACAAAAGAGTTGAGGAAATATAAGAGTGTGATTGTGATGATGGCTAAGGATGGAAATGATGACTTGAAGGGGATGTGTGAGAGAGAAAAAGTGGATGTATTATGACTTCCAGTGTGATAAAATAATTGTTGTGTTGGGGTACCGGAGGGAGTGAGAAAGCCAGAAAGGAGCTAGACAGTGGGCTATTTTGAGGCAATGTAGAAACTAATGGCAACAGATGCTGTTGTAGGAGGAACACAACATCATCAAGAAGAGAAAGCCAAGGACTGAGAGGTAGTAAGGCAGATGCTGTGGGTGTCCTCCTATACCTCCTTGGTCCACCCTGGATTTCACCCTTGACTGTTCTCAAAAATGCTGATAGCTTTCTGCCTCTCTGCCTGGGAGTGTGCTCTAACCACAGGCATTTCCTTGACCTACATAGGTGGAGAGCTAATGTCCCCAAAGTGACTTCCAATCAACGAGGGAAAGGAATTGGTGAAAAATACCTCAATCTCACTACCTCTCTGACATACGGTTCTGAAGTATATTCTACAATCTCTCTCTCAGAAGGTCCTTAGTTGTACTGAGCTTCAGTTCCCACACAAGAAACCCATTCAGGAATTCACCTGTGATTGGCATTTATTTACTTAGTTATTTTGTCTCACTTGCTTACTGGGCTTCCTAGAATTATGTGCTAAATTAATCACCTATCCCCAAATCCTTGTCTTGGGAGTTGTTTCAGGGAAACCCATTTTAACATAGCTGGGATTATGGAAGGATAAGCAGACACTGACATCACCAAAGTGTAATCAGAAAATCTTCAGTTATACATGATAATGGTGTTATTCACAGCTCTATTTTTAAAAGCAAAAATCTGGTTTGTGTGTGTATATATATGGAGACAAACGTTGGAGATTGGCTGAGTACAGCACAGAATAGTTTTACAGTGAAACACCATGCAGCTTTAAAAAATAATTATAGCTATAAATACAGCATAGTCTTGAAAAAATATTCATGCTAAGTTACACGAAGATTAAAAAATATAAGAAAGCAGTGTGTGGGGGGGTGTGTATGTATGTATGCATGTATATACACACACACACACTTCCTAATTTTTCTCTAACAAATATTTCTTATTTATGTTCTATAAGTTTAAAAAATAATAACAGATCCTCTTACCCCTACTCTAGGGAACCGTGTCATGGTAAAACTGAGAAATCTCACATAAAACATTGGGAGACATTCTGCTGACCAACTGTCCCAGTTTGCCCTTGACCGAGGGCTTCCCTGGGATGCCATGAGACCAAATCTCAGTACTAAAACCAGTCAAACTGAGATGGCTGCTCACCCTAGGAAATATTTATACTCTTTCTTCCCTTCTTCCCCATCAGCGGACAAATGACAAAATAGAATCTCTTGGAGTTCCTGGAAAAAAACGCATGATGGGAGTGGAAGACATCATTATTATTCAGGAAACATACATTTTTTGCAGCAAAGACCCAGGGATAAAATCAACACATTTGGTTGATAATCCCCTTCACATGTGTGTGCTAGTTTGGCTTTCATTTTCATCTGCAGGGAGTCTTCAACAGATGTTACTGTCAGGCCTTTGCACTCTGTTTCCAAACCTAGAAGAACCACACAAGGGCAGGCATATTCAGAGAATGAAGTTGGAGGGGCTTAAGGAAAACTAGCTCACTCGCATTGTCATCTGGAAATTCACACCCCCCTTTTCCCTCTGTCTCAGTTCCTTGCTCTCCTGCTTTCTCTCCCTGTGTACCGGGCAGAGATCCTGGGATGAACACCAACGTGCCTGTTTTGTATTCATACCGTGTGGACCGTCCAGATAGGAGCCTCTCACTTCATTGTTCATTAGGGCTCTCTGTTAAATAATGTTTAATGTTATCCAAGGAGTTTAATGGCACAGTTATTGGAAATATTACAGAGGCAAGAGGAAAAAGAAGTCATCCCTCTTACATTTTCCAGACCTGTCACGAGCTCGCTCATCCTAAAACCTGACACCTTTAGCTACAGAAGCTTTGTTCATTTTTGTTTAATTTATTGAAATTATATACAATCTATTTCTGTCCTAAAAGAACTGAGTTGCCCATGTCTCCATTTAAAGAAAGCGTTCAGCCCCCGTTTCAAACGCACTTATATGGTGTTGTAACTTTGGCTAGAGAAGGTCTAAGGGAAGCTTAGATGGTAACCTTTACAATGTGTGGAAGAATCCAACACAAACAAGAAATCTCTGGTGTGGATCCTTGGCATTAGTATATCTAGATACTCAACTAGGTGACTCTAAGGTGCAGTTCGTTCCAGTCTCTTCTTGTATTTCAACTCATTACTTGATGCATTCATCCATCCATTCATTCATTCATACATTCATTCCTTTTTGTTTGTTTTAAAGATTTTATTTATTTATTTGACAAAGAAAGAGAGATCACAGGTAGACAGAGAGGCAGGCAGAGAGAGAGGGGGAAGCGGGTTCCCTGCTGAGCAGAGAGCCCGATGTGGGGCTCGATCCCAGGACCCCAAGATCATGACCTGAGCTGAAGGCAGGCTTTAACCCACTGAGCCACCCAGGCGCCCCATCCATTCATTCCTAATTAATTTATTGAATATCTTCTATGAGTCTAGCACAATGCTTTGCCCTGTGGAAGATAGAAAACAAGTGGAAGATACATTTCCGACCCTCAGGACAGTTATAACCCAGTGGAAGAAACAAGACAAACACACAGGTAGAGTGCCCTATAAAAGATGAAATTGTCATTAGTGAGAGTAACTAGGGCATACTTTATGTAGGAGGTCATATTTAACAAGGTAAGACTTGTGGGTTTTTTAAAAGATTTTATTTATTCATTTGTCAGAGAGAGAGAGATAGCACAAGCAGGGGGAGAAGCAAGCTTCCTGCTGAGCAAGGAGCCGGATATGGGACTCGATTCCAGGACCCTGGTATCATGACCTGAGCCGAAGGCAGACACTTAACTGACTGAGCCACTCAGGCATCCCAACAAGGTACGAGTTTAAGTATTAAAGCCCAGATGCCGGGTTTGAGTCCTGACTCCACCATGGCTTGCACTGTATACATATGCAAGTCACTTTCTTCTCTGAGACTTTTTTTTCCTCATTTGCAATATATCCTCCAAAGTTCATAAAGATCAGCTTAGATAATGTATGGAGACAAGTGTTGTAAGTTTTCAGGTATACCAGATGGTTTCATTGTTGGTGACTGCATATTTATTACAGGACTGTATTTCCTATATTCTGTCCCCATCCTTGCTTTCCAAATTTATGTTCAAGTTTCTAGCTTCAAAACCTAGGCCTTTGCCTTTATTTGGATATTCATCTATAGCTGGACTGATCTATTGCACTTTCCTAAAACCTGCCATGTTTATTCCCATAATCAAGTCTTTGCTGGTGCCATTTCCTCCTGAGAGTGTCCCCTGTCCCCAATTTCCTAATCTTTACTCAGCTTTCCCAACTCAGTTTACTGATCAACTTGAATATCAGGTACTTTCTAAATTATGCTAATTTACACTGATCTCCCTATCCTAGGATCTTACAGCCAATAATACATTGCATCATAATAGGCCTTGGTTGACCTATCTTTCACATATTTATGTCTTATTTCACCAACCTGTTTGCAAATTCCTTCAAGAATAGGTACCATGGGTCACATTGCTTTGCTCAACTACAGAGACTTGTGCCAAATTGATTTGTATCAATACATAGTTGGAAGGAAGAATGAAGGGAGGGAGGAGGGAGAGAGGAAGAAAGGGAAGAAAGAAGCTAAAAAGAGGATTGGAAGGAAGAATTATTCTTCTCTATGTACGGAGACTCCTAAATTTTTGACCCTTGATATAGTTGCTGTGGCATCCAGTTTCAGGTGTTGAACTCAAAAACAGCAATGCCTGCCTTCTCCCCTATACCTATAACCTGAATAGCCTCTTGTCCTAAACATATTTACCTATTCTTTCCCCCATCTGAACCTTACATTCTCTTCCAGTTTGATATTTTAAGCTTCAATTATACAGTGGCTAAATGAGGCTTATTTCTCTTACCTCTACTTCTTCCCTCCTTTATTTTTAAAAATAAGGAAGAAGTCCGATGATTGTTTCCTGGCAAGAATACTTAATATTTCATATTGCCCTTTGATCAATGCTGCTCTCAAACCAGGGAGGGAAGGGTCTAGGCCCTGGCTGGAAACCTGCATTAGAGGCCCTCTTCTGCTTGTTATCCAGCCACAATCCCCCTTTCCTTTTTTAAAATAAAATAACTTCCCCTTCAGAGAAGTAGTGCCTAGGACTGGGACTAGTGCTCAACTGGATCCCATGTCCCTCTCAGATCACACTGTGAGAACGTAATTTCCCACCCAAATGGGCCAAGCCACTTTCCGGGGCCTATGTGTGCCTCTTCCTGGGTCTGTCTTTCCAAGAGTGAACTACACTCTCAGTGTGCAACCCCATAGGAAAGGCCAATAAGCAGTGGTTTGTTGGCCATGTGGACAGAATTTGGACATAAAAGTTGAGGTGTCCATGTAGATGATGTGGAGCATAGGTAAATAGAAAGAGAATTGGGGTGGATTAAAAGCTGAAAGTCTCTATGATAGTCTCCAGGTTATGGGGTCCCAAAATACTCAGCTCAAATCCAGCTTCCAGGTCATAATTCAGGCTTTGAGTGAAGGTATGAGGTTAAAAACATATTTTATGTAAGAATTTTTATCTCAATAGGATACTTCCTAAATCTTCAGACATACAGGATTCTGTGTTTATACTCTTGCCACAGGACCAACAAATTAAGGACATGCCTACACTGGAGAATAAAAAGTCCTTTTATGGCCTTTTCGACCCCTCATGTGTTCTCGTTAATTTTGAAATAAATCTTAGTGAGATACCATTTACCAATAATGAAATGCATCAAGTTAAAGTGTACAATTTAGTGAGTTTTGACAAATATACAGACTTGTGTAATCACCCTGCCAATCCGGGTAGATCATATTCCCATAACCGCTCAAAATTTCCCTTGTGCCCCTTTGTTACATAAACGGAATCACATGGTATTTATTCTTTTGTATGTACCTTCTCTTGTTCAGCATAATGTTTTAGCTTTATCTTTTTAACTTTCCTGGGGCTCCTCAGTGGCACTGTTGATTAAGCCTCCAACTCTTGGTTTTGCCTCAAGTCATGATTTCAGAGTCCTGAGATGGAGCTGACATCAGGCTCCACGCTCAGCATGGAGACTGCTTGTCCCTCTCCCTCTGCTCCTCCCCCTGGTCGCTCTCTTTCTCTCATAAATAAAAATAAAATCTTCAAATAAATTTGTATTTCCCTGATATCAAATGGTGTCAAACATCTCTTAATGTGCCTATTGGCCATTATTACAGTTTCCTTTGTGAAGTGTTTGGTCGAACATTTTGTTTCTTTTTAAATTGTGGCATTTTTTTTCTTACTAAGTTGTAAGAGTTCTTTATTTATTCTGGATACAAGTCCTTGGTCCAATGTATGTGCTATAAATATATTTTCCCCTTGTAAGGTTTTCCTTTTTTAAAATAATTTTTTCAATGGCATCTTTCAAAGAGCAGAAATTTAAAATTCTGATGAAGTACAAATTATTATTTTTTCTTTTATGTTTCAAGATTTCTGTGCCTTGTCTAAAAAGTACTTGCCTATCCCAAATCACAGATACTTTTCCTATGCATTTTTCCTAGAAGTTTTATAGTTGTGCTGTTTATATTTAGGTCTATAATCCATTTTGAATTGTCTTTGTGTATGGTGTGGGGTAAGGGTTGGGGTCCATTGCTATTATTTGTTTTTCTTTGGAGATAGCTAATTGCTCCAGCACCATTTGTTGAAAGCATTATTCTTTTCCTATTGATATGCCTTGGCAACTTGGTCAAAAACAAATTGATCATTTATTTTTAAATCTATTTCTAAATTCTGTGTTCTGTTTTACCAGCCCGTGTCTCTATGCTTACATCAACGTCATTCTGTCTCAGTTACTACAGCTTTACGGTGAGTCTTAAAATCATATATTCTGAATCCTAAAGCCTTTTTCTTTATAAAAAATGGTTTGAACCACCTAGAATTTTTATATCCATATAAATATTAGAATCAGCTCATAAACTGCTATTTAAAAAGCCTGGTGGGAATGTTGAATAAAATTGATATGAATTTATACTTCAACTTGGGGAGATTGACATCTGAACAATATTGAGGCTTCTAGTCCATAAATACAATAAGTCTCTTCATCTATGAGGTTCTTTTAAGTTTTTCTCAGCTAAACCAACCTTGTGTTCCTGGCATAAATTTCACTTCTTCCCTTTCATCCTTTTTACATACTGTGGACTCAGTTTGCTACTGTTTCATTAAGAATATTTAAATCTATGTTTAGAAGGGATATAGGTCTTAGTTTTTTCTTGTGATGTCTTTGTTCATCTTTGATATAGGAATAATATTGGCCTCATATTTCAGTTTGAAAGTCTTTTCTGAATTAGTGTTGGATCGGTATTATTTCTACCTCAGGTATTTGATATAATTCAATAATTTGGGCCTGGAATGTTCCCTGTGGAAAAGTTTTGAATTATGAATTCAATATATTTAATAGATGTAGGGCTTTTCACCTACTCTGTTTCTTCTTGTATCATTTTTGGTAATATAATCTTATAAAGCAATTTTTCCATTTCATCTATCTTGTTTAACTTATCAACATAAAGTTGCTCTAATATTTTCTGATTTTTTCCCCCACAGGGAATTGCTCAAAATTTATTAAGTGAAAAAAGGCACACCCGATTATCCTCTTAGGAGAATCTGCAGTAATATGTCCTCATTCATTTCCGGTATTGGTAATCATCCTTTTCCTAGTCATTTCTAGCAAGATATTTAATAATTTTAACTTTTCAAAGAATCAGCTTTTGGCTTTACTGATTGTTTTCTATTTTTTTGCTCTCTATTTCATTTATTTCAAATATTATTTTTATTTTCTTCTGCTGACTCTGAGATAATTTTTTCTTTTTATTTAACTTCTATAGGAAATCATTTTAGAGACTTCTTTCCTAATGTAAACATTTTATGTTTTCCCTCTAAGCACGTTTTAGGTGTTCCCACAAATAAAGTCACGTGTTGTGACTTTATTATTATTAAGTTCGAGATATTTCCTAATTGCTTCTGTGATTTCTTCCTTCACATATAAGGTGTTTAGAGGTCCCTTGCTAATTTCCCAAATTTTAAGTGATTTCCTAGAATATATTTTTTAATTTATTTCCAGTTTAATTATATCATAGTCAGAGAATATACCCTAAGTGACTCCAATCGGTTTAAATATATTTTGCCTTGTTTTTGTCCTGAGTATGATCTATTTTGGTGACTGTTTATGTCCCCTTTAAAAAAGATATGTATGTTTTCATATTTGTATATATGTATCAATTAAATTAAGGTAGTTGATAACGATGTTCAGATTTTCTGTCCTCTTATTATCCCGATTTTCTTTTGACTTGGTTTATCAATTGCCAAGTGAGGTTTATAGAAATTTCCAATTATAGTTAGGTAAGTGTCAAGTGTCAAGTTTTCCAGTCACATTTAGGATTAGTATACTTTCCTCTTTGATCAACTGACCCTTTTATCATTGCAAAATATCTTATTTTGTCTACAAAAACATTTCTTGTCCTAAAATCTACTTTGTCTTTTATTCATACAGCCACTGCAGTATCCTATGATTCTAGTTTGCTTTGTATACTTTTTCCATTCTTCTCCTTTTACCTTAGGTATATTCACTCATTTTAGATTTCTAGGTTGAGAGGTTGACTTTTTCTTTTAATACTTTTTGTAATTTTTTTAAAGTAAGCCATACACCCAACATGGGGCTTGAACTCACGACCACAAGATTAAGTCACATACTCCACAACTGAGCCAGCCAGGCACCCCTGAGAACTTGACTTTTTGTCTTTGTTTTTGTTTTTGTTCTTTCAGAACTGTAAAGTTATTTTTTTTTTTTACTTATGTTATTTTTGATGGGAAGTCTGTAGGTTTTGTTTGTTTTATTGTCTTGTATATAATGTATCTTTTTTTCTTCTTAGATGCTTTTTAGATTTTTCTTTATCATTGGTTTTCAGTAATTTCATTATGATGTCCCGTGATATGGTTTCTTTGTTTATCCTACTTGAGTTTTGTTAGACTTTTTATATCTGGAGTTGTATAGCTTTTGTTAGGTTTGGGGAAAAATTTAACTTATTCATTCAAATATATTTCTTTTCTCTACTCTCTTCTTCTAAGATTCCAACTAAATATATTATACCATTTGATATTTTCTCATAACATCTCTCTGGGTAACTTCTACTATTGTATTTTCAAGTTCACTGATATGTTCTCCTGCAATGTACAATCTGCTATCCATTCAGTTAGTTTTTAATTCTGTATACTGATTCTTAAGCTCTAGAAATTCCATTTGATTCATTCTTATGTCTTTCATTTCCCTCCTTATTATGGTCTTATTATTCTTTAAGTCCAAATATATTTATAATAGCTATTTTATGTTTAGAATACCTGTTATCTGTTCTTTCTATTATTTCTGCATCTATTTCTATTGATTGGCTTTCCTCTTAATTATGGGCCATTTTTCTGCCTTTATTTTTTTTCTATATCTGGTTATTTTTTATCAGATGCTTGGCATTGTAAATGTTGCATTTTTGAATACTGATTTTGTTGCCTTCCTTTAAAGAGTATTGAGTTTTGTTTGTGCAAGCAGTTAAATTACATAATGTCCTCTTAATCCTTTCAAAGTAAGAATTTTAAATTTTGTTGTGTGTAGAGTAGCTTTCATTTTAGTTTATATTTCTACTATTAAAGTGTGATCCTCTGGGTTCTCTCTAATCTGACAGATTGGAACTTGAACATATCCTAGTTTTCTTTTTGAGAATATTCATCTTGTAGTTACCCATTAGTTGGTTTGAGTTTTTTGATTGTTTGTTTGTTTGTTTTTTGTTTTTTTCATATTTGTTCTTTACTCAGCCTTATAGTCTTACCCAACAAGTGCATAACTTAGTATTCAGCAACAGCTCAAAGGAGCTACCGTGCTAATTTCTAGGATTCTTTCTCTGTGTTGTTGTCTCCAGTCTGGTACTCTGTTCAACAAATTTAATCCTCCTCATCCTCATCGAAGTCCAATTACTGTATCTTCCTCTTAGCCAGATGGTTGTTCTCTGCTGTGTTCCCATCTCTACAATGTGGTCCAAAAAATGCCTTCAAGCAGAAAGCAAAGACAGTTGTAGGATTCACCTGGGTTGTTTACCACCCCTTCCCCACCCCGCCTCAGGGATCATAGTCTTGTGCTGCTTTTTATCTAATATTTGAAAATAATTGTTTCCTTTTTTAATTTTCTTTTTTTTTTATTTTTTAGCTTTTATGCCAGGAGGGCAAGCCCAGGACTAGGGATTAAAACATGGCTGGAAACATAACTCACTTCACTTGATTTTTAATTCCTTCAGACTTCTGATGTTATCTGTGGTCTGGTAGTGTCTAAATCCTTTAGAAATATTCCTCATAATCTCCTCCCCAATTGTGCCAGAGAAAAAGATTAGAGAGGGTGTACAGATGTATTTTTTTAAAAAGGAATAGGACATATTTTCCTGAGAGTGATTGGTAAATATTTAATTCTAAGAAATAGAAAATAGGTATTCATATCTCTTAAGAATCCGGATAATATTTGAGTATGGGAGATAGATAGCAGCCAGCTTTGGGTTAAACGTCTAAAGTTCAGCAAAAGCTTTCCCAGTGATGCTCTCAGCTTCTGGGCTTTTCTAACACATCTTTTCCCATGAATCCAGGTACTCAGTATACCCTGGTTCTTTTCATCTTTCTAGCTCAAATTCTGTTATCTAGTAAGTGTGAAATAAATCTCTTATGAGATGCTAATGACTCATAAAACTCAATATGCTATTCTACTAAACATTTTTAGAAAATCTAAAACTGTAAATTGAAAGAATGAATCACTAATTGTGGGAGTTTAGGCCTCAGCCTGAAGTATGAGAAAGAAATATAAAAGGACTGGGTGTCTCCCAGCACCCCGTATATAGACTAGAGTGAATGGTGGGACAAAATTAAGCATTCCAACAAAGATCTAAGAAGAAAAGAAGAACGCCCACCATTTCACCTCTTCAATAGCCCGGCAGTCACTGCAAAGTGTGGTCTAGTCTAGCAATAACCTCCCCCACCTCCCTCCCCTGCCCATTAGCTGGAGCCAGTGAATTATGGTGAAAGGCAGGAGCTTTCCCGCCTCTAGGGGGAAAATAACTTTCATCTCGTCAGAGCCCTGGAGAAGGGACTATTAAAAGAGTTAATGGAAGAAACTTCTGAATAGATGGGTCAGGCTGTGACAAACCAAAGTCATTTTTTGACTTAAGAAAGAAAAAAGAAAAAGAAAGCTGGTGATGCAGACCCTGTGGCGCTCATGACCTCCAAGTCCCCTATCAAATCAGTCCTAAATGCAGTAGCATCCTGATAATTTAATAAAGAACTCCAGGGGTGATGTGGTGAATCTGGTCACAAAGATAAAATAGGGAAGAAGTGTAGTCCAGTACAAAGAGTGTCCCCCCACACTGTTACCTGGATTATAACTTGGGGGGAATGCAGGGTTATCTGTTCTAAAATGTTGACATCAGAGGGCAAGTTCTTGGAGTTTCAAAAGACCTAAGTTAGAAAGTTCTTCTTAAATTACAAACGTATATAAGAATAACTGGACTATGGTTTACCAAATACAATGACCAAGCTGTGCAAGAAGTGAAAGAGGGATAAAAGGAAGATTTTAGAGTCTAGCCAGCAATGATGTCCACAGGGTGAATTTTTCCAGTGACTCAGGAGAAACAGTGGAATTATCATATTCTGATGGTTCAGATTTGCCAAACTCTGGGATATTTGTAGATTTAGTTTGTAGTTGTCACACAATAAGACCAATAAAGAGGTCTTTTTGACCATGCTTATTCTGAAAAGATCTACCAAAGGATGCACAATTTGGGGAACAGAAGTGTGATGATAGAACTAATTTTCTTTTATAATGATTCTAAATGTAGATCTTCAAGTATATGTTGGAAACAATGATGTACGTAGCCACAAGTCCTTAGAGATCACTAAGATAGTGAATTGGGCTGAGTTACTCTATTTTACCTATCTGAATGGGCCCCAGACTTGAGAAACTGCATCTTTAGAAACTCTTGGATTCTTTTTGAAGCCCTTTCGTGAATAAATGATATCTCATTACAGGGAGATGGAAGACCACAGAAATCTGCTCTTCTCACATTCTTAAAATTTATTGGGCTAATATCCCAAGAGTACCAAGTAATATCTAGAATCCCAGGTTAGCTCCACCTGGTGTGAACCATCTGATTGCCTTAAATGAGGTAAGAAAGTAGATTAAATTCTATATACTGAGTATCTAATATGCATCAGGCACTCTCCATACTTCATCTATAGAAGACATTTTGTTTTATGGCAACCATAACTGATAATACCATACTGTATAATTGAAATTGTGAAAAGAGTAGAACTTCAGTATTCTCACTGAAGGAAAAGGGGGAAAAAGGAAATATGTAAGGTGGTTGGATTTGCTAATTAACTCAGTTGTGGGAATTCTTTCACAATGTAAATGTATATCATATCATATTGTACACTTTAAATATATTAAAATGCTATTTGTCAATCAGGCCTCAATAAAGCTGGGAAAAAAGGAATACATTTTTGTTTTAGAATGTCTGGCATTCACTTCCTCTTTCCAACAGTATCCTATTTCTCTTCATTGGCATGCCTTTTTCTCACTGAATATTGTCCTGTGGAGAAATTGTAATCAGTGGCCCTCCTTACTCCTGAATGAGAAATGACCTCAGTGACCCAATCTGGGACGATTGAATGTTTCCTCTCTGATACTTCAAACACCCTCAGAGCACCAAAGAGACTGATAGTGGTGGGTCAATTCTATTTGATTGAGCATGCTCAAACTAGTTTTTGTTACAAAATTATTGCTGTCTTTTCGGTCTCTGAGTCTTTAGAACTGATTCCTCAGGCTCTTGTGGACATTCTAAAGCCCTAATATCCTTCCAATAAATTACTTTTCCTGAATTTACCCAAAATGTATTTGCTTATAATCAAAGCATCCTTAATGATATACTATCTCACTTCTGTAATTTTCAGATATGAATGATTATAACCATTCCACAGAGGAGAAAAGTAGAGCAAAGAAAGGTTAAGTGACATGCCCACAGTCATACAGATAGTAACTGATAGAGGATTCAAATCTGGGCATGCCTGATCCTGAGTTTCAAGTGTTTAACCTGTTTTATACCAATTCCCATCTGTAATTTTCAAACCACTTTCTCAAAGATTACCAATGTTCCCCATGCTGACCCAAGATTTTTCACTGCTGAAATTGAATAATATCAGTCTTGCCAATTTAGAGGAAACAATAACTTAATGGATAGAATGTTTTCAATTTTAAATTTTCCTCCCATAAATTTTTCTTAAATCTTTGGTGGTTTCCACTGCTTGTCTGTGAGGCAGACAACAAAACAAATGAACAAGCAGCAAATGAATATTAATGGCAAAACTCAGAAACAACAGATCGTGCCTCCCTCAAGAGCCTGTTTTTTGCATCGACATTTTATGTCGCATACCTATAATATAGTCATTTTCTGCCAGTAAAATTGTCCCCCGTTCAAATGCTGGAATTAAATACATCTATATTTCATAGTGTTATGCAAAGAGCACTGTGATTTTCAAGCTGTCGGCCACCTCACAAAATTTAAGAAAAATTGCCCCAAATAAGCCTAAGACAATGGCAATGGAACATTTTGGGTGGTATTGGTCTCATCACCTTTAGGAAACTCAGCCCTTTATCTAAATCCAAAGCCATCAGATTTTGAGGATAAAGACTTTGGCACTTGCTGGATTCTACAAGAATAATGTCATTTGTCAGCCTAACTGCAAGACCCAGAATCAGTTTAAGGGGCTTGAAATCTCATTTTAATTCTTGGCCTGGACACAAGTAAAATGCCTTGGGCCTTGAGAAAGGCCAGTGTATGGTATATTTATTGGCTGTGACTACAAATCTGGTTAACTTGATGGGAATTTATAGAAAAGGGATAGAGCAAAGCCAGATTTTGCTTTCGGCCATAGATGTATCAGGTTAATAAGACACAAGAAAGTAGCCTGGCCCTAAGTCAGAATAGTAGCCCAGTTGTAGTTTCCAAGGTTTGAAGATGAATATAATGAGAGTGGAGAGTGGACCCCGGGACCTCCTTCCCAGACTCACAACTTCTCCTACCACACAATCCTATTTCACCTCCACCACTTCCTGTTTTACCATTTTTCCCCTCAAGTTACCTCTCGTCCGAAATGTACACTGAGTCTGAAATATTCTCTTCTTCAAGAAGCCAGACCAAAATAACATTATTTAAAATTGACATTGGGCCAGCAGCGGCAGAAGAAATAAGGGATACACCAGTGACCAAACCATAAGTGATCCTGTACAGGGAGTTTATTGTCTAGCAAAACACAGCTTTTCCCTGGGGAGATGGCTATCTACTGCCCTTCCCATTCTGAATGTAAAGCTTTTCCCCATTTTTAGTTTTGCTGATGTGCTTTCTTTAGCATACGGGATGTAGTAACGTAAATACTGCATTAGTCTGTTGACCACGTGTTCTAATTTGAGTCAACTCTGCATTGGTATCGCCATTCCGATGTCTGCACAAGTGTAGTCTCTCACTGAAATGTCCTAGATTGTAACAGACTAGAGCTCATTAATTTAGATGAAGTCAACGTTCATCTAAATATATAGGTAGTGAGACATCGGGGAGAGACCGAGGGATCATGGTCCCTCGGTGAGTCATTCCCTTAAAGAGGTAAAGCTGCTTCTCATCTTCCCTTGCAAGGAGCTGTATCGCTTTCCATATGGTCTAATGTCCCTCTGTTTTCCAGGTTCCTACCACCCACAGAGTTTAAAAACGACTTCTGTGACATCTAGAGATGGCTGGGGAGCCCTTCCATCCCTCACCGCTGATCTTTATTGCCATGTGTCACCAGGTAGTGCACTGGGCTCATTTTGTTCACTTCCATCAGCCTTTTATATTGAGGTATAATCCTGGATCCTAAAAAGAAGAACACTTTATGTCCCGAGTGAGTGATTCACACTCAACACTACGTTGACACGTTCTATGGGATGGAAAAATCTCTGTTCCTGTGATTTCAGCCCCATCAGCATAATTTTCTTCCACATGGTACAGGTAAATCATGGTTAAATATTGAATCATTTATCACCCAGTGCTTTGTAAGCCAGATCTCATAAAATCTTAGGAATAGATTGTGCTAACAAAGCAGCTAGCAACCAACTACGATTATCAAATTTTTCCTTCTACAATCTGTTCCTCATTTAGAGAGAAAATGGTAAGGAAATTAAAAATTAGTAAGCTTTACCTCTTTATTGGTAGCAATATAAAATGTATAATTATTTTCTCTAGAATAAAGATCTTATTTGGGGGTTTATAATGAAAGGGAAAAGCTGGAATCTCTGGTTCTTCCGGAAGATGGATGGTGGTTCACTGTGAAAGCAATACATTTCAGAAAGTACCCCCCCATCTTATGTTTCCTGTGCTTAGACTTAAATCCACTGGGATAGCACATTGAAAGAGAAAAGTTTATGCTTAGATGAAGGGGTTCTGTGACAAGCAGGGAAGTCAACCTTTCAACATTCTGATAAGGAAAAATACTATCTAGGTAAAGTTGTTCTAAAGACAAATCTCTCTGCAATCAAACCTCATTTACTTCTGAAATGGTATGACCAATTTCTTTGCTGGGAAATGAGATCAAATCAAGAAAGCATTTTCTAAAGGCCAAGGTTTCAATTTGACTTGTTGGTTGCTTGGCTCTTTATATTTACAAACAGGGCCACACAGAGAGCAGTTCAAGAACAAAAGAGATAAGGGTTTCCTATCACCAGGCTCCTCTGTCCGTACCTAAGCACCACACACCTGATTATGAAAAGGAAGACCATAAACTTGAACCTACAGAAGGCGTAGAAAATGGTGAGGAGACATGACCTCAGATGAAAACTGAACAGAGCCCGAATATGTAAGTGGTTTGACATGATTTTAAAAGATGAGATTAAGGAACTTCAATTCGTGTCACTCTGAGTATTCCTTTCCTCTTAGAAATGGCCAATTAGGTATCATTATTTCTGTAAGGAAACAGTGATTCTTTCTAGTTCAAGGCTGTGAGATCACTGTTCTTTCAATGATCAGTGACCCTAGAAACAAGGTTGAGTAAATAAGTCCCTCATTTAGTATGTGGAATGCCTAACCACACTTTTTTGCCTTTGGGGATTGTTTTAGGAAAAAAACACCTATCCATACAGCCCTAAAATAAACTATGTTTATCCTTGGGCCGTCAGAGGGCATTAAGGCAAACTCTTAGCTCTCTTCAAGGTTAGGACAAGCTCCAGGCAAAACTGGAAAATGTATATCCCCTATCAGGAGAGGAATTTGAGTGAAGGCAGGATGGGCTGAGAGAAGTTATTCGATAGCAGGAGTCCAAGTAGACCAGTCAGAGTAGGCCAGAGGCCGCTGTGGGAGTGTGGTGAAGAATCTGTTTTCTTTGGCCAGTCAGACAGAGATGGGAATCTAGAAAGTAGGTTCCCCCATGAGGTGATTAATTTGAGGCATAGAAGGGGAAAATAAGTAGAGGAGGAAACACCAGGGTATTTCTCTCAGTAAAGATGGGGGAAGCACACCAGAAAGCTTCATGCAACCTGAAAATCTGCACTGGGGTGGACTGAGAGGATGTAGGGAAAGGAAAGACCCTGTCTCTGGGGCACAAGGCCCACCTCGCAATTTAGTGGTATAGAGCATGAGCCCACTCTCTTGGGAACAAGGCGAACCCAATGACTGGGTTCTTAGAGCACCAGAAATCACTGATGTCGACTCCATGATGAACTGAGGGAAGCTGCCTTGTGACACTTGCCTAATATCAGTATCTGCGCCAGATTGAACCTATCTGTACAAGGTTGAAACTGCAGGGCCGAACAGGTAAGGGGCAGTCAGGAGGGTTAGAGAAAGAAGGCTTTGAAAGTCTAGCAGACCAGTGCTGTACTCCCCAGTTTGCCAGGCAGACCGAGCGGAAAGAGCACTGGTTTCAGCATCAGAGGGCTCGGTGTGGATGTCAGCCCTATAGCAGGCTGGCCATTATGCACACTAGTTACAAGTGCGAGCTCTGGAACCCTGTTACGGGGACTCAAAGCCAGTTCTGTGGCACCGGGTAAATTTCTTTATCTCCCTTGGTGTCAGTTTCCTCCTCTCGAAAGTGGACAATATTTATAGTATTAGTCTCAACAGTTGCTGGGAACAGTAAATGAGGGCGGATGTGTAAACACTCAGACCTGTGTCTGAATCTACCAAGTACACAATCAACACTAACCATTGTTTTATAAGGCATGGAGCAGGGTACTCAGGCTCCTTTAATTTCCATATTCTCACCTGAAAATAGACACAATGGCACCTGTCTCACAGAGGAATTATAAAGATTTAAATGAGATATAGAGAAATTACATCATGTTTGCCACCCAAGAGGTGGGTCAGTTCAGAAAGCTTTTGTGTCCTGGCAACAAAAAACCCTATTAAGTATGACCTAAACATATTAGAGTTAATTTTTGTCCCAAAACAAATAGTTCAGGGTTTGGATGTTCTTCACATTTCATCAGAGACTTCCTGAACAGCATTCTCTGTGATGATTATGACGGTCCTAGTCCTTATTTAAGACAGGAAGAAAGAGAAGGGGACACTGTGAACTACATACAAAGCAAAAATATATGCATGGGTAAGGTTGCCAGATAAAATCCAGGAAGCTCAGTTAAATTTGGATTTCAGAGGAATAAATGAATACATTTTTAAGATAAGTATTTCCTACGCAAGATTTGAGACACACTTAGATGAAATACTTGTGGTTTACCTGAAATTCAAGTTTACCTCGGCATCCCATATTTTATCTGCTAAATCTGGTAGCCCTATGCCAGGAACACCTCGTGAACCATTGGTGCAAACCGATTGGCCGACGCTGTTATACTGTAGCCCTTATCCACAGAGAAGGTGGCAGGGTAGGGGGCGCATTTGGTTCTTTCATCCTTTCTAGGGAGTGAGGACTAGAAGCAGGTTGGTCAGCTCATATTCCCCTTTAGTAGGTGTTCAGTCAACGTGCATTTCTTCTTCTGACCTCCTCCTCAAAGACCTGATTGTCCCTTGACACAGAAGAAAGAACGAGATCAACCGTACTACCCTAAAGTATTATCTAATTAATGTCAACAGATGAAATCAGCAATTTTCATATTTTTAAAAAGAGATCAGAAGCTTCATTTAAAAAGAGATCAACGTAATTGTAGACTACATAGAACAGATAGATATAGGCTGATTTTTCGCCGTTGCCATTCAATAATC
Source organism: Procyon lotor (assembly GCA_028646535.1). Taxonomy (NCBI): domain Eukaryota; kingdom Metazoa; phylum Chordata; class Mammalia; order Carnivora; family Procyonidae; genus Procyon; species Procyon lotor. The sequence continues at coordinate 28,344,395 of CM053618.1, forward strand.
TCTGTGCTAACAGGCCTCCCTGCCCCATTGGGAAGTTTCTTTCCCACGTTTGAAAGCAGGATCAGGAAGAAGGTAAAGTGAGGTAGCTATGGAGCACAATTTAAGGAGGTACCCACCTCTCACTCACTTGGCGCAATCTCCTTAAATTATGTGCCCGAGGCACTTCGCTGGCCCTTCCCTAGTGCCTGGCTTTTGTGAAACAGAGCTGTGTTTCTATTACTTAAGCCCAAGAATGAACCACTGATGTTATTAATTCTTAACTCCTAAATACATTTACAGATTCAGAGTCATCAAGTAATCAACTACGTTGATTATTTCCAGAGAGAAACTTTGGGTGACTTACCTAACCTAATTTAGCTTAGTGACACTAGGTTTTCCGTGCACGTCAGGGGTATCCTTTACCCTCATCCTCTTCCCAGTGCATAGGTATATATATAGCTTTTACTCTCTAGGAGATAACTCTGTGTCAGAATATATTGGGACCCACTGAAACACTAAGACCCCAACATGTCCTCAATTACAGACAGCCTCCTGCTTTCTGCCAGACAAGACCATAGCCCCAAGGTTCAGATATGATTTGACTCTATTTTCTTTATGTGTCATAAAACACTGTAAAATTAGTAATTTTTAAAATCTCTCCACTGTATCTCCTTTTTATCTTCTCAATATCTACTTTCGCCTTTGACAAGCATTACCAACGAGATAATGACAGGATGGACTGACAGCTTGTCACCACTCTCACCCTGAATCAGGGGAGAAATTGGGAGGTCAGAGGACAACTATTGGAGACAACACCATCCATCCCAAGGGGTTCAGACAGAGGCCTTCTTAGCTAATGTAGGGACAATATGAACTGGCAAGTAAGTCGAAGAAAGAGGAAACATGCTACTTTAGGAAAATACAGATGGGGTTTATAATTTTACAAAGAGTAAAACCATTTCAACAGAAGGAATGTATGCATCTCACATGAGATTAGACTTAGAAGAAATTCTAGAAAAAACTTTGCATCATGGTGCTAAGAGTATCTGCCTTTTTCTGGAAACATCTAGCCAGAGCCATTTCTGGCGGAAGACTAAAATGAAAGAAGAAGCACCATCTTCCTCATATATCCCATCGAAACAAAGCTCACTCATTTCCTTTGTTTTAATACCCAGAAGAGCCCTGGAAAGAAACTAGCTCAGCTCCCACCGTTAGTATCCAGATGAAGCCTGAAGCCATTGAATATTATTAAAGCCTTCCAAAAGGATCTGTTAGAAAGAGAAAGTGGGATGGGTGAGGTCAGCAGTTGGAGAAGAAAGCCGTATTCACCGGGGACAGCTCCCAGTGGCCTGGACTATGAGACCTCCATGCAGCTCCCTGTGTGGCAGGAAAGGATTGGTTAGCCGAAAGCGGATGCAAATGACAATCCCCTGACCCGACTTCCTGGAAGACGTATTTAAACCTTTCATGCCGAGGTGAGCTTCAATCAGAACTGGAGTCCAGCATGTATTTAATTTTTGGGTAATATGGAAGGTGATACTCAGGAAAGTCAAGTTCTGCTTCCTGTTCATCACCACCCCACCCCCCGCCCCCGCTTCTGGAACAATGGCAGGCAGATGACTCCCCAGTGTGATAGACTGTGGGCTGGTTTCCCTGGATTCCCACCCAAGTTTACATCTTCCCCAAAGAAGAACAGGAGTCATTCTTGTGTATGAAGGAGAAGTCTGGCTACAGGCATTATTCTGCTAAGACACGGAAGGGAGAAGTACTTTAAAGTGCTAGTAATGATATGGGGAAAATACCCTGAAGGCCATCAGATCCAAAATAGAAAACAGAATGTAATGGTAGTTACCAAGTTGACTTTGATTAAGAAGCAGCAAACCGAGAACACATAAAAAGCAAACCTACACTCTGTCATTTGAGAGTAAATGTTTTTGCCTTCTCTCTTTCAACGTCTTCTCCTTCTGTCTCCTAAGCAAATAAAATAATGTTTGGGTGTGAAATAGATTTATAAACAAGCATCTCTCTATTTGGATACATGGTCACACAAAGGAAAGGTTTTGTTCTTCCACAAAAAAAAAAAAAAAAAAAAAAATTCCTGCACAGAAAATACACACAAATAATTTCAGTGGTCCCTGTCACAATTTAGAGAAAATGCAGATGGTATAAAATAATATTCGCAAATGGTTAATAGAATTTTAATAGCTACAGGAAGGAAGAGAAAATGAAAACACTGAATCTACTTGGAATGTGGAAAGAATGAGAAGGTTCTAGTAAAAGTCTAAAAGCAGAGCAACCCTTGATTTCCCCCATGTTTAGAAGTGGCATTCCCTGGTGCATTGATTTATGTGAGGATTAGGCAGCAATCATAGTCTCTATACCAGCCTGGAAGGCATGTGCATAAAGTATGATATTTGCAATATGCAAATGTCATGTATGATGAATGAAATGCTCAGTATGTCTCGAGGACACCCAGATGCTAACCAGCCACTGCTTCCATGCTGCAAATTGGAAAGGAATTTGGAGCAAAGGTATCTTTCTATAGCTAATTGATTTTTTTTTTTTTAATAGCATGGTCTTTGAGTCTAAATACCAGTCAATAAAACATAAGCCATTCTACCCATGTTAGCTTTGGGGGACTTGAGATGGTTCTTAATAATAATAACTGCCCAAAAGGGGGATTAAAGCAATGGAAATCTGGGTCAACTTCTGTAGATGTAGCACCTCTAGGAGAAAGCCACCAGGTCAAATGATGACTGGACTAACGAATGGATTCCAAAAGCTCAGTACAACAGTAGAAATAAAACTTGGAAACTGTTTTGGAGGGCAGAGGACAAATGGGTCACCGAAGTCCATGATGACTCAGAATGGTTCTGAAAGATGCACAAGAGCAGTAAAAGATAGAGGTCCCACAGAGACCATAGATCAACATCTAGATGGCTTGGTGGGAACTAACCAAAGAAGACAGGTTCAATAGCAAGAATTCATTCCCCATTCTCTGTCTGTAGGCAGATATTATATCACTGTGGGAGGAGGATGGAATCTAATCAATGCAGACCAGGGAATTCAAAGTAAGACCAGAGCAATACTGACTTGAACTGAAGACAGCCTATAGATCTAGGGCCTTTTCTCTTCCTGTGCTAGAAGGAGTTCTAGGGTCTTTAGAGTCTAAGAATGGGCTTATGCCAACTGTACAAAATAGAGCCTCAGTGTACAGATATTGGCTGCTCACCTACATAGGACCCGTGCTTACCACCTCCAAAAGGTTTTCTTAATGGCAACCTGAGTCTCCTATGTTTGAGAGTATCTTTCTTATTATCAGTTTTTGTCATTATCTTTTCTGTCCCTTCTTTGACTAGACCTAGATATTTAGCTCTAGAAGACTACCTGAAACTGAATGCAGATGCTGAAACTGAACGCAGAAGTCACGGTCACTGTGGGACTTGCTGAAGCTTAGAGACAACTGAGGGATGTTCTATAGAGCAACCGTGAAATCCCAAATGGGTTCTTGGGCCCGGAGAGCCAGTGTGTGTGATAGCGGTGTGGGCTCTAGAGTTGTCTCCAATCCAACAGGCACAAGCTACACGCAGCTACTGAGCACTTGCCATGTGGCTAGTGCAAATGGAGGTGTGCTGGAGGTATTCAATCCACATCAGGTTTCAAAGGTTTAGTGCACATGTGCGTGTGTCCACACACACACATAAAATCTTACAAATTATTTTTATTTTGATTGCATATTAGAAAGCTACTATTTTAGATATGTTGGGTTCAATAGATTAGAGTGTTAAAATTAATCTCATCTGCTTTCTTTTCTACTTTAATACAGCCGCTAGAAAAATTAACATCCCATATGTGGCTTACATTCTATGTCTGTTGGACCCTGCTGCTCTCTGGGGAAAAGCAGAATTTGGGGATCCCTGCTGGTGCTCCTCCAAGTGCGGTCCATGGACTGGCATCCATCCACACATCATCATTACTAGTCCGTGCAGAGGTAAGTGCAGAACCTGAGAGAAAGTATCTAGGAACTTTTACATAAATTTAACCTTTCCATGACATCCAAGTGTGCGACATTTTATTTTCCATATACATCAGACTATGACAAATTGGGAGAAAAATTGGTTCCCTTCACCTTAGGTAATTGGAGGAGCATTGAAGATTTATTTATTGCAAGATGGGACTTCAGTGGGTCAGAGAAGTCTGTCACGAGCCTTAGAAACCCAGGGATTTGGGAAGCAACTGCCAGAATGTGCTAAGTGTGCTCCAGGGGAAGAAGCAGGCTACAGAAGCCACATAAAGAAGAAAATAGTGAGCCACCTCCCATCCTTCTCAGCGACTGCCACTTCTGAAAAGTGTTGCAGGATTGGGGAGGCCACAGAGGCACAGGTAGTGAGGATATAGGATCCAGATGGCCCTAAAGAAGTGCACAGCTGCTTTCCAAGGCAAAATTTCATCCTTCACAGGCCTCGTGTGGATGTATGTACTCACTGGCTCATCTATTCAATAAACATTTACTGAGTAGTTACTATGTTCCGGGAACTTTGCTAGATCCTGGAGTCATAAGAGTGAATAAGAAATTGCAGCTGCTCAGGGTAGGGGGGACAGAAACATACACCTTGCATGATGGGACACGGTATCCGGTGTCTGGGCCTGAGGGAAGCAGTATGGCTGCCGTGAGCTAAAGCACTCCCCTTGCTCTCTCTGGATCTTGGATGGGTCATGCTACCTTCATAGAGAGCTCTTAGTAAAAAGAGGTAGCAAAGAATTTGAGAAAAAGATCAGTGGTTTCAGATTCAGATTGTACTGGGTTTGAATCCTGGTCTCTCCATTTATAAGCCTGTGGTCTGGGGCCTCGGTTCCCATCCCTCTAAAATGGAGCTAGATTTTCTCTACTGAAGAGATGCTGCACATATTAAGTGAAATAACAAAGGTAAGCGCCAGGCACATGGTGAGTGCTCAGAAATGGTGACTGCATACGCTTTACATTCAACTTCACCCAAGACAAGATTTTTCTTAGTTCCTTGTCGGGCTGATGCTGCATGGGGGTCATGTGGACCCTGCTCTGAAGTTCGGAGAATCACAGGGTCAGGGTGTCAGACAAACCGTGGAAGAAACAGTGGGCTACACCGCTTTCAGGCTAGACTGAACAGAAACGTATCTCGGCTGGATATCAGGTAGATAAAAGGAAGCATTTTCAGTCACTGAGGGTCTTGAGTTGGAATCTGTGGGAAGCTGGGAGTATCCCAGGTCACTAGTATGTCAGAGAATTACAAGTGAGTTTTAAAGACTGGTGGGCCTTGCAAACCAGAGTAGTAGATGAAACGAGACAATGGATGAGCAAGAGCTCTGGGACGTGGAAGGGACTAGTCAATGGAAAGTGTTACTAGTATCATTTAGTGCTATCTATCTAGAAAGACAAGGGCTGCTGAAATGGGCAACATGCAAATTCAAAGAGCTTGTTTTACACAGAGCCAAACAAATGGGGGGGTTCCTCCTTGAAGAAGCTGACATCCGATTCGTTGTAGGACCCTGTGTCCCGGCTCTGGGAGCCAATCCAGGACCAGAGAGTGGACAGCTGCCAGCCCCGGCAGAAGAGCCTTCTGATTCAATGTAACATCAGTTACTTAGTGGCAGGGACAATAGGCAGGGGAAATGAGAGGTTTCCTTTGCATCAATAGCTCTTGCTTAAACAAAAACAAAATGAAGTGCCTTGGCATTTTTCTTGCAGCACTGTGCAGTTGGCTGGGGGAGGGAGGTGTATTCAGTCCCATTGACGATGTCTTTAAAAAAACCCACTATCATGGATCACCGCATCCTTACGCAAACGTGGTGGCAATCTCGGAGCTCTAATTGATGTGTGTCCTGTGTGTGCGTGTGTAGGTCCCATCAACTGTGCCTAAGGTAGCATGGTAACCAAGAGGGTTTTTTTATTATTATTATTTTCATTTGATACAATTACTATTATTAACTGGACTCATAGAAATTAAGATAATAAAACTGTATTACATGACTGTGTTCTGTCACCAGAGACAAAAAAAAAAAATGTCTCTTTACAGCTAGATGCTAACATCCTCAGTATTAACTCATTCAACTCTCTGGACTAATAGTGATACATATCATATAAAGGGTTTTTGTTTGTTTGTTTGTTTGTTTGTTTTAAATCCTCCCGAATGGTTTATTCAATCAACCACAGATTTGATTAACTTTAGACTTTTTTTTATTTTCGCTAAATTAACATAACATGGAACCACCGTGGATGGGGAGACTCATCCTTGAGGTTGTGAGTGTAGACATGTGTATACACGTATAAGCAAAGGACAGGAACAAGGTGAGATTCTGCAGACATTGGGCTTTGTTATACTGATACTGAACATTACATCGAAGGCGGGCATCAGGGTGACTCAGTCGGTTAAGCTTCTGACTCTTGGTTTCAGCTCAGGTCATGATCTCAGGGTCCTAGGAAGGAGCCCTGCAATGGGCTCAGCACTCAGTCTGCTGGAGATTCTTTCTTTCACCCTCTCCCATAGCCCCTCTCCTGGCTCACATTTTCTCTCTCTCTAAAACAAATAAATACATTTAAGAAAGGAAGGAAGGAAGGAAGGAAGGAAGGAAGGAAGGAAGGAAGGAAGGAAGGAAGGAAGAAAGAAAGAAAGAAAGAAAGAAAGAAAGAAAGAAAGAAAGAAAGAAAGAAAGAA
>CM053618.1:28351565-28413953 GCA_028646535.1 Procyon lotor
TTCTTTATTCATTCTCTAAAGGAAGGCCTTCTTGTGAAAAAAGTCTCTTAGTTTTCCTTTATCTGAGCGTGTCTTTGATTTTCTCTTCCTTCCAGAAAGGTATTTTTACCAGATATAGAATTCTGAGCTGACAGTTATTCTCTCTTAGCACTTAAAAAATGTTATGGTGAAGGGGGCCTGGATGGCTAAAGGGACTAAGTGTCTGACTCTTGATTTCAGCTCAGGTCATGACCTTGGGGTCCTGGGATCCACTCCTGTTTTGGGGACTACGCTCAGCACAGGGTCTGCTTGAGATTCTCTTTCTCCCTCTCCCTCTGCCCACCCTAGATTAATTAATTAAATTAAATCTCTTAATTAATTAATTAATTAATTAAATCAAATCTCTTAATTAATTAATTAATTAAATCCTTAAAAAAGAAAAAAACCACTATGCCAACTCATCTGACCTCCATGCCTTCTAATGAGAACTCCGCTGTCATCGAAATTGCTTTTCCCTCATAGGTAAGACGTTGCTTCTCTCTTGCTGCTGTCAGTATATTTTTCCTTTGTCTTTGGTTTCAGAAGTTTGACCATGATGTGTCTGGGTTCAGATTTCTTTTCAGTTTATCCTGTTTGGGATTCATTCAGCTTCTTATTTCTATTTTATGTTTTCTGCTGAATCTGGAAAGTATTCATCCATTACTCCTACGGGACACTCTTTCTCTTCTCCACCCTGTTGGAGCTTTTGTTACAGTTCCACACGTCACCAAGGTTCTGTTCATTGCTTTTTTCAGTCAGTTTTCTCTCTGTGGCTCAGACTAGATGGTTTCTATTCAATCTTCAAGTTCACTTATTCTTTTTCTTATCTTTCCTCCATTCTGCTGTTGAGCTTATGCACTGAGTTATTATTGTTGTTGTTGTTGTGGTTATTATTATTATTATTATTTTGGAGGGCTGAACAAGAGAGTACCATGATTTTAATTACATTTTAAGACCACTCTGGCTGCCACAGTGTCAGAAGCCAGAAGTATAAGGAAGAAATGACGATGGTTCAGACCCTTTAGATAGGAGTGGAGCAGTGGTAGGGTTTGAGATATATTGTAAAGGACACCTGATAAGATTTTCAGATGGATTGGATATGTAGTGTAAGAAGAAGGGAGAAATCAAGGATAACTCCAGGCATTTGGCCTGAGGAGTCGTGATGAAGTTTTTTTTTTTTTTTAACACTGGGAGAAAGTGGGTTGGGAATGAGAACAAGGAGTCCAGAGTATTTAATGGACATCTTGACTTTAAAGTGTTTCCTAGGCATCCAAGTGCATATATCAAGGAGGTAGGTAAATGTATGTATCTGAAGCAAAGAAGAAAGTTGATTTTGGAAATTTTAAATATGGGAATCATCAATATGCTCCATATTTCATCAAACTGAAGGCACTATTGATTGTAAGATTTAGCTTTAAGCAAAACAAAACAAAACAAAATAAAATACCCTACAGCTGAGATGTTTTAAAAAACTAGTTACCTTTAAAAAAAAAGCCCTACCAATTTGGCTATGATATCATAACTTAGTTATAGTCCTGTCTGATGTATGAATTGGTCACACCTCTAAGTTGCTTGGATTATTTTTTTCAATGCATTTGATGACTTCTCCTGTCTCCACTTGCATTAATATAAATGTGATGATGGAGTGCCTGGGTGGCTCAGCAGTTTAAGCCTCTGCCTTCCACTCAGGTCATGATCTCAGGGTCCTGGGATCAAGCCCCGCATCGGGCTCTCTGCTCAGCGGGGAGCCTGCTTGCCCCTCTCTCTGCCTGCCTCTCTGCCTGCTTGTGATCTCTCTCTTTCTGTCAGATAAACAAATAAAATCTTAAAAAAAAAAGAAAAATGTGATAGGGTTAGGAATCTCTTGGGTTTGTCTCCCTCCCTCCTCTTTTTCTCTCTCAAATAAATAAATAAATAAATAAATAAATAAATAAATAAACAAATAAATAAATAAGATAGGTAAACCCTTTGTAGATATCTCAGGAACAAAATATAAGAGCTCCTCTTGAAGGTATCTTACTCCAAAGATTCATAAAGCAGTTGGTTGTTGTTTTGAAGAAAAAATTTCATGTTCTTTCACATTGCTCTATTTCCATGCTTTTCTGTATGTATAATAATAGTTTTCTTTCAATGACAAATCACAGTATTAATTTTCAGATTCATTTTAAACAGCATTAAACCAACACGTGTCGGGCGATTGATCCATACGTTTCTACTGAATTAAGATAATATTAACAACAACGACTAAGTTCTCACAGTGCAGACAGTGAAGGACTGAACCTGGTCCTCTGTCTGGATGATGACAACCCTTTGAGGAGGCATCCCATTGCAGACATGTAAAAGGTGAAACCATTCATGACTTAGATTTGAGGAAACGTAGCAAGTATCTCCACCTTGGGGGAAATGGAGGTCACACAGTAGAAATGTCAAAAGAGTAGAGGTGAGGTCTGAGGTCGCCGTCCCCGGGACACCCCAGGAGAGGACTGAAACGGAGCAGCCAGTGATATAGGAGGGAAAGAAGTGGTGTGGTTTCTCACAAGACAAGGAAAAGAGGAAAATGCCGATGAGAACTGAAGCTTGACCACTAGCATTGGAAACGTCCGCATCTTTGGTGACTTTAACAAGTACCATTTCTTAGCAGGTGGAGAGAATCGCCTGAATGAAATGATATTAACAGATAATGGGAAGTAAGACAGTAAAGACAACTCCTCCAAGGCTGGTGTGTTGGTTTTTACTTGTTTGATTTTTTTTGTTGTTGTTAATAAAGAGAAGTGGTAAACAAGGGCAGTAGTTAGAAGGGAACAGATTAAAAGATGTCTTTTTTATTGAGATATTTTATAGTATATTTATATACTAATAAGAACAACAGTGGAGAGAGAAAACTTGACCATGCAGAGGAAAGAAGGAGCGATGCTCTTGTTTGACAGGAAGGAATAAGACCCGGTATCATTCAAGCTTCTGGAGGATGCCCATTTTGTATAAGTATTTCTATGTCTAAATCTCCTAGGCTCAGAATTCCTTTATGGCCAGACTCATGCTCCATTTACTTTTTCATACCCAGTTCAGGCAGAATGGCAGTGTTCATTCGGTGTTTGTTAGTGTGCTCTTGAGAGGCAGACTAGATTTGGACCCTGAATCAGACACCTGCCTGCTGTGTTTTTGAGAAATTGTATCTGAAATTTTCTATGCCTCAGTTTTCTCACACATACAATGGGCATAATAGTCTTACCTGTTGTGACAAAGTATGAATGCTTATAAGGTGCTTAGAATTGGATCTGACATATAACGAGTGCACGGTAAATGCCAGCTACTGTTACCTAGTGTAGAACTTAGCACACCTTATGGCTTCTGTAAGTGAAGGAGTGATTGAAGGAATAAATGTTATTTTAAAACATCTTTATGGTTTAATTATTTCCTAGTACAGCTCTCTCTTGGTGCCAGCTTTGAACTCTGTTCTCCCTGCAGCTAAAGTTAGTTAACCCCCACCTGCAAACTCAGCTCCTGCTGGTCTCCTGAGATCAATTTAAACCTTCGGGAAGAAGGATTTCAAGGGGTTTGGGGTGGATGTTTAGTTCCGATCCTGTGCCCTGTTTGTGCAAACTAAGGGGGCATCTGTCTATTTTTCTTGTGTTCAGGACACCCTCTTTCTTAGAAGTTCTTGCCTCTCGGATTGTTTTCATGTCTGTTTCTCTTTCTCCTTCTTGACTGTATAATCTGGGCTGGCTTTTGCTGTGCTTCCAAGATTGTAAACTCTGCTTAGTTCCATGCATGACTTTGGAATGGGCATTAAGCTCCCAGGGCTCCCCTATAATTAATGTTCATAATTAGTGTAAATACGCTGCAGAGATTTGCAGCACAATATGCCACATGTGGACCTAATTGGGACCAAAGGACTAGTAGCCCCAATTCTGAAGCCTTTAGGATAAGGGAATTAGAGGCATCTATAGGGTTCTAAGGGAGCGAATAAGGCACAGAGAATTAGGTAATTAATAGATCTAATGCTGTCCTGGAAAATGTTGTAAAAGGCCTTTCACTAGCCCTACTCCTCTGAAGGCAAATTTCTTAATGTGAGATGATTCTTCATTCCTTTCCAGTTTGTGGGGGTTTCCCTTTGGGGGGACATCTAGGGAGAGTATAGCTTTGGTTTGCATTTCCTTTTGCCTGTGGTCTTGGAAGACAATTAAAACTTTAGCAGCAAGGTGCCATGGGGGTGGAATATTGAAGCAATTACCTGGATAGTCCAAGGAAGAAGGAAACCTTTATTTCTTGGCTTAGATTATGCTGCATGGCTTTATTTTTGTGAATCAGTCTGTAACGTAAGCACACAGAGGGTATAAGGCACATAATAGGAATCCATTAAATATTTGCTGGATAATTGACTCCTTAAAATATCAATTAATATTAATAGTTTTTAATAATTCTGGTTTGCACCTAAATTTCATCTCTTTCTGGTGAGTTAATGAACAGAGAGGAAGGCCAAGTTCCATACCCCAAATGGGTCTTAGTTAACCCAGCTATGGAAGAGAATGTGGCTCTTACTAGATGGTTGCTTGTGAAACTGGGGGGTTTTTTGGTGGTTGTTTGTTTGTTGGTTTCTTTTAATGACTTCTTTTAATCTCGCACCTTTACTCTTTTCTTTTCTTTTTTTTTAAAAGATTTTATTTATTTGACAGTGAGAAACACAGCGAGAGAGGGAACACAAGCAGAGGGAATGGCAGCGGGAGAAGCAGGCTTCCCGCAGAGCAGAGAGCTGGATGTGGGGCTTGATCCCAGGCCCTGAGATCATGACTTGAGCTGAAGGCAGGCGCTTAATCACTGAGCCCCCCAGGCTCCCCACCTTTACTCTTTTCTTAATCTGAGCAGTTTAAACCTGAGACCACAATGGCCTTTGAATTTGGTGGGAGGCTTGAGAGTGGGGCAGGGAATCAGGCCACTGGTTGCCTCTCTGTAGACACACTGGTAAGTTGATTGATTGCTGTTTTGCTTGGGGAGATTGGCTCCCTTGTTCTAGACCTTCTGTATTTCTTGACATTAGTGCCTCTGCAGTATATTTATTATCCCAAGTCCCTCGGTCTTTGCTCAATAACTTCCACAACTTAGGAGCTAGAAATTTCCAAACCAAGAGTAAGACATAGAAAAGAAATAGGATGATGGTGATGGACACCAAAGTGTCTGGATTTTGAGGGGTTTTTTTCTTCTATTGTTCGTAGGAAAAAGTGACAAAGCTTCAGAAATCAGAAGCCTGAGCGTATTTGCTTTGTGTTTTTGCATTGTTCCCTTAGCGACACTGTACCTTGTTTTGGCCAGCTGGAAAAGGAATGATTATTTTAACTCACAGGATATTAGTGAGAATCATATGAAATGCATGTGAAAGATTTTGAAAATTACTAAACCGCTTACAAATATGAGGCCAGAAATATCTGTGATATGAGGAAATCTTGATTTTCAGAGTGTGGAGATACCCCAGCACCAGAGACTTAGATTAAATCCATAGAAGAACTTGGCATGGCAACATCCATGCCCTAACTTACAGATGAACCAAAAAAAAAAAAAAAAAAGAAAGTAGGATCCAATGTAAGAATGAATTCTGTACCAGGTGGTCTCCTAGCACCTTGTCCAGGATTAGCCCCAAGGATAGCTAGCAACAAAGTCATACCACGAGCCTGTCACAAAAGCAACAAACTATATTACACAACAGGGAAGGGATCATCTCCTGTCCCGTTTTTCCCCAATACCACCTGTCAGAGCATTGCCTGGGCTAACAGAGCCTAGGCCTGCAAACTCCCCTCCAGCCTGGTTAGGCGCCCAATTTCTTCCTCCCACGGCACAGTTACAGACTGCTAAATTCGAGATGGTTCTTGGTCAAGGACCACTCGCTGTACATACAGCCTAAATCTCCAGCCCCCCCGCCCCCGCCCCTGCCCCAGTGTTTGCAAATAATAGAAAGAGCTGACAGACCTGAGCAGAATTCCCTGTAAGATATCAGCTCTGCTTCCTATGAGCTGTGAGGCCTTGAACAAATCATTTAACCTTTCCGAATCCTAAATTTCTCTAAAATTTTCTCTACATGCATTTCTCTACATTTTCTCTACCCCCACAAACTGGAAAGGAATGAAGAATCATCTGACAGAAAATCTCTCAGAAAATAAAACCTTCCTCGTGGGTTTGCTGTGAGATACTTCGATCCCCGAGAGGGGGTTAATCAGTGCGGGCTTCCTTCACGGTTCTCTCCCCTGTTTGTTGGCTGACGAGAGCTAGGTGAGGCAGCCCTCGGCACAGCTATCCTGGGTCTTCCCGCTTCCTTCCCTTTCCCCGCCGGATGACAGAACCAGGCACCCAAAGCCAGTGTCCCCCGGTATCCCACCACCTCAGCCCCTTTGATTTGGTTCTCACTGAACACAGGGCAGAAATCACAGGACCTAATGCTGTGTGAGAGCTCGGAGTCAGTACAAAGACACTCTGCCCCAGGCCCAACAAGCCTTGAAAGAGAGAGACGGAGGGAGAATGGGGGAGAGAACGCACCAACGGGCCTACTTTGACTTTGTCTGGAAGGACTTCGAAGCAAAGAGAAGCTGAGAAGGAAGCCTAATCTCAAAGAATTTAGGGCGGGGGGTGGGGGGTGTGAGAGAGGCAGACAGAAAAATACTGAGCGCAGTATCTGTTGTAGTCGATCAAGCCTGGACTAGGCAGCCACCGAACTGCCCCTGGGTGCTAGAAACAAAGACCGAGGGCACTCGCTCTCATCCCTCTCTGTCGAGCAGTGGGTCCCATGTGAGGGACCTGCGCTCTTCTCCTTCTGGCCAAGACGGTAACTCCCTGCCCCTGGGGCTCTGGGGCACTTGAGGGGTGGCTGGTGTGGGAGAGGAAAGCTGCCTAATTTCATGGTATTCACATTAATTTAAACATAAATAGCTGGATGAAGCTAGGGGCTGCAGTATCCATAATCTATCATTGTTACTCTGAACAGGAATGGGCTGTGATTAGAGACGCGGATCCCCAAGGGCTGGGAGAGGTCAAGGAAGATGGGTTTAATCCACCTGCTCTGGCTTCTGGCGCTAGCAGAGTCCCCAAAGCTGCTGCCCTCACCTAACTGGAGTGTGGAGGGCAGGGGAACATATCTGGGGACATATTTGATGTTTCCAAAGCCAGCCAAATGGAGAATACGCCCAACAGACCTCCATATAGAAGTGCCTCTCGAGGACGAAGGCTAGGCTTCCTTCAGACACCCCGTAGCTGCCTCAGGGTTAAGGATGGCCGCCTAGAGGGTGCCCCCCTGTTGTTGCCGGAGAAGGAGGCTGAGGGAAAAGTCCTGCTGAAGTGGTGGTAAAAACAATCCATAAACGGGCTGCTGATCCATCACCGCCTGCCTCCTTTGTAAGAGGATTCTTTGTACAGAGCCAATCCTTCAAAATCTCTCTCTCTCTCTCTTTTTTTTTTTTTATGGTCTTCGAAGCCTGTCAACGGCCATTTATTTCTGGGCCTATCATTTCCGGAGCCCAAGAAAAAAAGAGTTCAGAACTAAAGTAAGACTGTCAAGATAACCAAGGGAGTGAATCGAGTACTCGCTTCGTGCTCGCAGTGTTACTGATTATTGTGTGGGGCCTACTGCAATAAGGTGGTAACGTGCATTACAGGACCACACACCCACGGTGAGGCAAAGAAACACAGAGAGTGTGCAAGGAGGCTTTTGTAAATGCCATCCAGTGGTGCCTTCTTCAGTTCTGTGTCTAGATTTCCCCCTTGGCTTCTGTCCTCACGGGTTCTGACCATCTACCATTGAGTAAGGCAAAGACTTTGAGAACCTCTTCTCCACCCCCAGGTCGGGTCAATAATGAGGCTTGTTCCCCTGGACCCTACATCCAGGGTACTTAGTGTCTGCTTGGAAACGGCCTTCCATGCTGGGGTTCCCTCAACTCCAGCCACATTGGCTACTTCTGCACAAATTCCAGACTCTCGTTTTCTGTAAGAATCCCAAACAATTTGGCCAACCATCACACATCTCCCTAGTTCTCGTTCATCTTTTCCCTGGTACTGACTGAACTTCGGCTTTTTGTTTTGATTTAGTTTTGGTTTTGGTTTTGGTTTTGGTTTCCCGCCAGCCGAGAGCTGGGATATTTCTCTAAACCACGGCCACAGTGTCACCCGTGCATCTGGAAATCAGGCTTCCCCCACATCTGTTGTGGCAGCAGCTAAAGGAAAGCCTCGTTTCACCGGTCCCCTCCCCTACTTCTCCCACACTATTACCTCCCTCCATACGCCATACTCTTGCGTAGAAGTGGCTCCTTACCCACCTAAGGGCTTCCTCCCCCTCCCCCAGGTCCTATCACCCCAACCTTAACCTTCTCTGCAGCAAATGACTCACCCTAGCGCTGAGCATTTCAGGGATTCTGGAAGCCCACTTCAACTTGCGTTAAACTAGACATTTGGTGGTTTGATACATTTGGCAGTTAGCTACAGAAAGTTCCAGTGCCTTGGGGCGCCTGGGTGGCTCAGTGGGTTACAGCCTCTGCCTTCGGCTGAGGTCGTGAACTCAGGGTCCTGGGATCGAGCCCCGCATCAGGCTCTCTGCTCAGCGGGGAGCCTGCTTCCCCCTCTCTCTCTGCCTGCCTCTCTGCCTACTTGTGATCACTCTCTCTCTCTGTCAAATAAATAAATAAAATCTTAAAAAAAAAAAAAAGGTAAGAAAGAAAGTCCAAGTGCCTGATCCCAGGGACTGGCCAAAGCTGAATACTTCAGCACCTAGTTTGTACCATTGAATCGCTAAAGGTCACCAGCAGAGACAAAATGAATCATCCCTTGTATCTTTAAGCCATACTTTCCAGCTCATTATGATAAGAAGCCTGTTACATTTTTTTGTCCCCCTCCGTAGAGATTAAGCCCCATGTGTGTTATCTGCGCTAACGACCCACTTGCTCTCGTATGTTCTTTCCTAGATGGTTTGTCGCCGGGGCTGCCTGTTCTATAAAGCCCCAGTGACAGTGAGCTGTGGACAGAGTATTAGAAAGAGCTCAGATCTTTAAAGCCAGGGATGTGACAGAGAATTTTTTTGCAGTTTCCCGATCTCCGCAGTCTCTGTGCTCTAACACGATTCCATTAAATCATAAAGATTAGAGCTTGTCAGGCCCTTAGCATCTTTCCTCTGATTTGCAAAAACAAGTGGGGGATTTGTTATTAATTCTTGTTGTTGCAGCTCCAGAGCCAGCACCATTAACTATAGCTAAGCCATTAACCTGATTGGTATTAACCAGAAGCATCCCATGAGTCATATTGGTTGGAGAGGCCTGAATGTTTTTCAGTAAAGGGGCTTTGTGGAATCAAATGAGAATTGATTGATGATCCCAGAGTACATGTATCCAGCTGAAGAACCGGCCACATTCTGGGTATCTCACTTCTCTGAAGGCGCTGTCCTCTCTGAATGCAAAGAAGGCAAGATGGTTTACCTGCCCCATCACAAGGACAGTCTGTACTTTGAGTTATTCCTCTGCAGTGGGATGGGATAGAGAGAGAGAGTCTGGGAGAGAGAGAAACTAACTGGCCCACAGAAGGTAAACAAGTGATAATTTAGGCATTTCGTGCTGTTGAAAGGGGTCCTTTTGGAGGACTTTGACACAGAAATGCTACTAAGTCCTCACCCTTGCAGAGTTACCTCCAATGGCTCCCGTAGACCCCATGGCCCACGTGTTTGAGGCAGGGGTCCAGGAGCATAGTCTCCAGCCAAGGCACAGAAAGGAAGTCAAGGAGTCCACTAGAAGATTAGGTCTGTGACCTTGGTGCTTTAATTCACTGAGCTAACCAGACACCAGTGCTCTGAACAGTTGAATGAACTCTCTAGAAAAAGTCAAATCAGAAAAGAATTCTCCAGAGTTTTCAAATTCTGTTATTTCCTAGGTAATTTTCTTAAACATTTTTGCTGAATGGTTGTCCTGAAAAACGACTGTCATGTCTAGGCCATCAGAAGAACTTAGATATTTGGGGGGCACCTGGGTGGCTCAGTCGGTCAAGCTTCTGCCTTAGGCTCAGGTCATGATCTCAGGGTCCTAGGATAGAGCCCCGCATCTGGCTCCCTGTTCAGAGGGGGGTCTGCTTCACCCTCTCCCTCTGCATTCCCCCCACTGCTTGTGCTCACTCTTTTTCTTTCTCTCTCAAATAAGTAAATAAAGTCTTAAAAAAAAAAATAGTTGGATACTTGGGCAACCACCCAGATTATTAAGTAGCACTTACACTGAATACCATAAAGGATAGTTTCAGTTGGAGAAAAAAATGGAATTATATTAGGAGTTTCCTAGTAACTTAATCCCAACTAATTTGTCGTTCTCCACACTGCCCAAATATAGACGATAAAAATCTGGAAGGAACCAAGGTAAAATAATATAGTTATAAGATATGGTTATAAGGATATAAGGTCAAAAGATAGGGTTATAAGGCCTCCTCTGGCTGTGAGTTCTCCCTCTAAGAACTGTACAAGGGAGTTTAGATTTTTTTCTGGTTGAACACATCCTGCTTTAAAGAAAGGACTTGAGGAACCTTATGGAAATACATCATATAATATATGGAAATATATACACCTATAGTACAGTTTGAAAATGCAAATGCGTGTGGAATTTTGGTAAAGTAACAAACAAGTAAAGGAAAATAAAATCAAATCAGGAACAGAATTAGTATGCATAATAGAAGTCAGGAGGTCCCGCAGAGTTACCAAAGGTGTTTTAAAAATTTAGTTGTTCAATTGAATTAAGAATTGCAATTTTCATAAAAGACAAATGTTCATCCCCCTAGAAACTGCATAAGGGTTCCTGATACAAAGACTCAGATAAAAGGTGCGCCAAGGTTTCTACTAAAGGGAATGAGCATCTTATGATAGAGCAAATGAGGTCTTTACCCATGACATCCCTGGGAGGGTGTAATAATGAACACTTTGTGGCTATTGCTTTTAGTGTTGATGATACAGGTCATATAACACTGATTGTTCATTCCACTTAGTGACACGTAACATGTACTACTTGGATTGTAGATTAAAGTTTCTTGTGCTCAGGTCTTGACCTTTTATCTAAATTCTGTCTCTCCTTAGAGCAAAGGTTAAATGATATCTCTTTACATGACCTGAAACATATCACACAGACCACTGAGCACAAGAGGTTTCTCAAAAATGTTAGATTAATCAAGTTATAGACCAATGGACAAAGATATGAGACATCTATCATATTGTCTGTTCAATATGTCCT
Organism: Procyon lotor; assembly: GCA_028646535.1. Classification (NCBI taxonomy): domain Eukaryota; kingdom Metazoa; phylum Chordata; class Mammalia; order Carnivora; family Procyonidae; genus Procyon; species Procyon lotor. The sequence goes on from CM053618.1 coordinate 28,362,806, forward strand.
TCTTTTTTATTCAACACCTTCTAATTCAATGCCACAGTCCCTTATTAACATAGTTTCAATGTGTGGGGCAACCATGTTCAAACACTGAGACCCCAAACCCTTAACCAAATACAATGATTTGGGGTAGGATACCGATCTCAGCTACACTTACTAAAATCTTTACCTTTGGGAATTCAGAACAGAGACCAAGCTAGTCCAATTAGTCTGAGTTAACTCTTCAATAAGGAGTCATAATATTGGGCATTTTTTATATTATTGAGGAGATTTTATGCTCTGAACATATGTAAACTGGTCAATTCTGTGGGAACTAGAGAGAAGATTAAGAAATGTAGGAAAAGGAAAAAATGAGAGACAGAGAGAAAACCTTGGCCATTTATACTCAGTGCTTCATTCTCTGAATAAAACCTCTTGGTTCCATTAGATATGTGTGTATCCATATGATGAATATCACATGTTTCTTTCAGCTCATTTAATGGGCATCTGCTATTCTCAACCAGAAGTGTTAACTAATACAGCAAATCATAATAATCTAAGTTTCCAGTGATATTTGTTCACTCATTCAAATAAATATTTATTAAGTGTATACTATATGCCAAGCAAAATACTAGCAGTTTGAGGTGCTTCATTGAACAAAATAGACAAAGATTCCTGTGCTGTTCTATGGCATACAACCTCTCCCTATGCTTTTCACAAAGAAATGGGTGATGTTTATCGAGAAGACAGTATCGGGGTATATTAGTATAGTTGTTTTCAAGTACTAGAAAGCTAAACAAATGAGAAAGAGACTTGAGCTAAGAGGATCAAGGAGGTAGAAGCCGCCAAAACTTCTTGAGTTTGATAGAACATTCAAAGCTGTCTAAAATAGTGCTTTTCAAACTTAAGTATGCATGACAAATACTTATAGAGATGTTAAAACACAACCTGACCTACTCCCTGAGATTCTCATTCAACAGATCCAGCAGGGGTGGGGGTGGGGGTGGTGAAGAATTTGCATCTCTAACAATATCCTAGGTGATGGCAGATGATACAGACCCACTCACCAAGCATCAGTGGTCTACAGAATGCATGGACATGGCTTCACAGGTAAATTCTACCAAATGTCTGAAGAACCAGTCCTTCACACGGATTTCCAAAAAATAAAAGAGGAATGTACTTCCAAATGCCCATCAGTGATGACTGGCTAAAGGAAGTGTGGTATTCCCATACCATGGAACTTTATTCCACCTTGGAAAGGAATGACGTAATGACACCTGCTACAACATGGAAGGACCTTGAAAACATGATGCTAAGAGGAAGGAGTCAGTCACAAAAGGTCACATGTGATATGATTCCATTTATACTAAATGTCCAGAACAGACAACTCTGTCGAGACAGAAAGCAGATTAGTCAGAGTAGAAGAAGGGTGAGGAATGGGAAGATATAGCTAATAGGTTTCTTTTAGAGGGATGCAAATATCCTGAAATTAGATAGTCCACATGGTTGAGTAACTCTCAAAATATACTAAAACCCACTGAATTGTATGCTTCTAAGGAATATGTGAATCATATCTCAATAAAGTTATTATTAAAATCTAAAAAATGGCATGCATGAGCCCCCTTGGATTGATAATGGACTGGCATGTCCAGCAAACTAGCAGTTACTGGACTGGCCTAAACCTAATGGGAGAATCCTTGGGATGGATGTTAAGGAAAGAAAATATAATCTAGAATCTTATCTTCTAAAATCCCTTTAATTCTGAATAAATAGATCACTAAAAAGATCGTGATTTTAAGATTATACTTATGTTACAGTATCACAGACCACTAACATATATCACGTGTTTATCTCACGATTTCTTTGGGTGATAGAAACTAACATTTTCCTATTCTTGATGTTCCTTATAGGCAATTCATGATCTTCCTAATATGTATAGGATAAAAATAGAAATAATGTTTTTATATGGATCCTGGTGAATTAGACTTCTAATATAACACGTTAATTTCCGTGCCTCCCATATACATAGAAAGGAATCATAGGAACATAGCACAATGACACTTTGGTGGGCTAAGAAGCAAATCCTCTATCACAGAGGAGTGCCAATGTGAAGGAAATAGCACAGCCACTGGGTCATATTATGGGCTCTGGAGCAAGACTCCTTGCATATGGAACCTGGCTCTGCCACTTACTTACTGTGTGATTTTTTTAATTTGGTGACCCTGCTAACTCCTCAATTGTCTCATCTGCAAAATGTAATTAACAGTTACACCTACCTACAGTTTAGGCTTGTGACGGTGACTCAATGGCTTATTATTTGTAAAGCACCGGGAACAGATGCCTAACACAGATGAGGGTTTGTTAGTAAATCCTGGAGTCCAATTTGGATAATTTTTCCATAAGGATGTCTATTTGGGAAGTCAATGCTCTTGCAAATAGGGTGACCCTTCTATTGTCCCCCTTTCTTGGATGATTTCTATTTTGTTAATCACATAGACAAACTCTTAATTAGGCTAGTCTCTATTTAAAAGACTATTTTAACAGAATACTTTAACAGAATAGTGGAACTCCAAAATTGATCTTGACACTTAGGAATATAATCATTGGCGCACTGATTTCCATATAAAATATATTTAACACTGTATTCTCTCTCTTAAAGAACCATTAAGGAATATGAAAGATGTGTCTTTTCTCTGATGTAACTTCAAAAATTTTTCTCCCCATAAAAATATGGCTTAAGATTTATGTGTACTAAACTCTAATTCATTTAATCTTCAAATAGGCACTATAATCTCCATTTTACAGAGGAGAAAGCCTAGTCTCAGGGGACTGAAGTGACTCCCTGACAAAGGGCGTAGATACTGGATTTAAATCCAGGGAAGTAGGACTTTAATTTGAATGCTCTTTGCAGTCTCCTACATTCCTACTGCATCTACAGTGACTTATCATACAGACATTGCTGCCTTTTTTATTTGTATTTGTATTTTTTCATTGCTGCCTTTTAATTGTAATCACTTATTTATATTTTCATGCCATACCTATTCTTGATGGTGCATTCCCTAAAATGCAAAATATTTCATTGATTTGATTCCTCTGAGCTACAGAAAGAAAAAAACAAAACAAAACAAAAACTTGGTAGAAAGGCTGCAAAGTCCTGCCCTAGAACTTGCTACCCTCCCGTGCCAGGTAGAGACAGAAGAGATACAGTGGTTTCCAGGGTTGTCTTCTGAAGCTTTTGCAAACCAACCGGCAAGAGTCCCTGCCTCAAAGCTCACTTCTCTTGACTGCTTTTGGGAACCAGCTGGATCCTTGTCAAGCCTGAGTGATTGACCCCAGGTCATTCATTTGCTTCTCTTCAGGGATGCGTGGGCCCTCTTGCCTTATCCAGAGACATTAAAGAAGGCGGCTTGACGTTGGACATCAAATTGATTTCATGCCAAGATCTCAGTCAACCACGGGTGACAACCATTGACGTGTCAAAGCCTTACAAGAAAAATAAACATGTCTGATGCAAAGAGTCCTTTGTTTTTGATGCCAGGTTGAATTACGCACCTTCTCTCAGATCTGACACTGGCTGTGACTGTTTGCTGGGAGGCAGAGTGGAGGCATGTAGGGTCTCAAATTGGAATGTCAGGGAAGGGCAAAGGACAGCTGATTCAAAGGTGGGAGCAAATTTAGAGCTGGAGGAGAACCTGCGTTCTCTCTCCATCCTTCCTCTTCCTTTTCCAATTCCACCCTATAGAATCCAACTCATCATTCTCGGGCTCCTGGTTCCGAATGCTAGAAGTCACTTAACTTGTCTGTTCTCTCCAGAGAGCAAGCCTGCTATTTAGAAAGGGCTTAAAACCACAGTGACATTCCTTTCCGGCCGCGTCTGCCCAAGATGACATCTGTCTTAGAACAAGCATACCTAGCAGGCATCCCAGCAGTTCGGCCTGGCTAAAAATGGGGGCGGCCCCTAGTAGAAGCCTGGTGGCTATTTCTTCTCCTTCCTAGCCTGGGGGATGGATGCATAATCACTTTTCTGATGTTTCCTAGCTTCCTGGTTTCCTTGAAATCTTTTCATCCAGCTGTGTTTACTCTTTTTTTTTTTTTTGTATTCTGTCTGAAGAAGACTGAGAATTTGCATAATTAAGAATGACCTGAGCGATCTCTGCTAATGTCTGCACTAAAACCTCTGACTATCCCTGTTAACTAATTACATCTATCATTGTGTCAGACAGGTAAAAGACTCCTTCAGTCTGTTGAGACAACATTATTCACCTGGGATTATCAAAGGTTTCAATTCTGGCCATTAGCTGAAATTGCTTGGGTCATTCATTATGGCAAATTCTGCATCCTTTCCAGACAGAGCAAAGTAAATGCAGAATCAGGAATAGATTAAATAGTCATGCATCAGGAGCCTAATTCAGAACCTCAGCCCCTTCTTTTCCTTAGCGCTAAAGGGTGAAAAACGAGCAGAGAAACTTGGTTGTCTTCTCCTTAAAGCACCGAATATGAGAGTTTTTGCTTCAAAAATTTGGAAAGCACCATGATTTCCCCCATTTTCTCAGCCTATTAAGTATATGATTTCACAAAGTAATAGAGGGGAAAAAAATCCTTACACTTGAAATTAAAATTAAATCCCAAAGTGGGCTGGCATCCCAACTCCCCATTGTCGGGTTCTCAGCTTCCCTCATTAACCATGGATGGCAGATAGGGTCTGGAATCACTATGGGGACAGGGATGGGTAGGGCACGAGTGGTCTTCTAGTTAAAATTACTCCACCTGAACTGAAAACAGCAGGGGGAGACAGGTTAAAGATTCACCCTAGACATGAACAAAGAGTAGAAGAAATATCCGTGGAGGACTTGAAATGGAGGCACAGTTGCTGTTGGGTTGAGTGGTTGCAGCAAACCCAGGCAGTGTAGGGACACCTGGGGGCTCAGTTGGTTAAGCATCTGCCTTCAGCTCAGGTTATGATCCCAGAGTTCTGGGATTGAGCCCCGAGTCAGGCTCTGTGCTTAGTGGGAATCTACTTATCTCTCTCCCTCTCCCCCGACTCACGCGTGTGTGTGCTCTCTCTCTCAAATAAATAAATTAATTAATTTTTAAAAATCAGGGAATGTATTCATTTCCTTCTATGTGTGGAAATGGGAGCATGATTTGATCTGTCTTGTTCTCACACAGAATTCAGCATTTTTGTCAGCAGTCAATGAATATATCTTTATATTGATTTAGAGTCCATTATGTATGAAAACTATTATGAGCTTGGTAAAATGTTGTCAAGTAATGTACCAAAATAGAAGTAGTTTATGTTCAAGTTGGAAAGTTAAGTGTCATAGAACAATAAAGATAACCAGCAATGAAAGTTACCTAACAATATTGCTTATTGTGTGAGAGTATGACTTCTTGAAAGAAAACTCTACATCCAATGATAATATCCAATTTATATTTTTAGACACATTTTCATGTAATGCACATGGGCACCACACTCATTAAATGTGTGCTTGCCTTGCAAAAAGAGGGAACTGAGAGATCATAAACCAGATCATTAGAGAACCCAAAACATTCGTTAGTGGAAACATCTCTATAAGTGACTTTTTTGGAAATCTGAGATGAAGACTATTTTTTTCCTGTTGTTCAAAAAGGTTTTTAGTCAAAGGGGAAAAAGATGAAATATGAGGTGAAGAGTATGTTTCCTTATAGTCATTCATTAACAAATATGTATCTGTTATGAATTCTCATTTATAATAGAAATTTGAATTCTGATTATGTATCAGAAGGTGAACAACATCCTAAGGATATATCAGGGAACAAAACAGACAACAGTCTCTACTTTTGTGGAACTTACTTTTCATTGTGGTGAGACAGATATCAAACGTCAAACAATAAATTAAATATATGTTAAATATAATATATATATTAGAGGCTTCACTGAGATAATGACATTTGGTCAAGAGCTTGAATGAATGTGAGGACATGGGCCACATGGATATCTGGAGGATATTTCTGGCAGAGGCAACAACCAGGAGCAAAAGCCCTGAGGTACAAGTGTGTCTGGCCTATTTAAGAACTGGCAAATAGACTTATGTAGTCAAAGATGAGGGAGAGGGGAGTGGGCAGCATGTGGGTGGCCTCAGTCAGCTAGGAGGCTGCCTCTTGCTTTGGGCTCAGATCATGATCTCGGGGTCCTGGGATTGAGCCCTGTGTTAGGTTCCCTGCTCAGTGGGGAGTCGGTTTGAGGATTCTTTGTCTCTCTCCCTCTGCCTCTGGCCCTCACCCTGCTGGCCTTCTCTCTCTCTCTCTCTCTCTCTTTCTCTCTCTCTCTCTCCAATAAATAAATAAATATTTAAAAAAGAAAAGAAGAAGGAGGGAATAACTGTAGTAAGACACAAAGTCAAGAGATAAGAGGGGAGCCAGACCATGTAAGTCCTTTTACGCCACTATAAGATCTTCAGCTTTTACTCTGAGCAAAATGAGAAGACATTGATAAGTTTTTAGCACAGGGGTAAAATGCACTAATTTTACTGTTAAAGATGTACTCTGGATCTCCTGCTTGGGGGACAGAGAGAGGTAATAAGAAGAGCAAAGAGATGACTACAGATGGTATGTAGTATGGCGGGTGAGGTACGACTCTGGTTTGAATCTGGTGTCGGTATAGCAGAGGGGAGAAGTAGTTGGATTTTGAACACTTTCTGCAGATGGTGTCAGCAAGATTTGCTTACAGGTCAAATGAAGAAGAATAAGAGGGGGCATCTGGGTGGCTCACTCAGTTAAGAGTCTGACTCTTGATTTTGGCTCAGGTCATGATTTCAGGGTCCTGAGATCAAGCCCCATGTCTAGCCCCACCTCAGGCTCTGCACTCAGCACGGAGTCTGCTTCTCTCCCTCTGTCCCTACACCTGCTCATGCTCTCTCTCTCTCTCAAATAAATAAATAAATAAATAAATCTTTAAAAGAAAAGATACTCTTTCTCCCTTTATCCCTTCTCTTAAAAAAAATAAGCAAGAAAGAAGAGAAGAAAAGAGAAACCAAAGATAATTCTAAAAGTTTTATCTTGAGTGACATGAAGCCTAGAGAGGTCATTAACTGAGACAGGAAATGCCCTGGGTAGAACTGATTTGGGGGGTAGACCAGAAGTTTGGCTTGGGAACTGTGCGTGTTTCGATGTTATTTAAAGACACTACACTGGATGAAATCACCAAAGGAAGTGAAGGTCCATAGAGCAAAGAAGAGCCCAAAGATTGAGGCTTTGGGCATTGCACCTTTAGGAGGTGGTGGAAGAGAAAAGAACTCAGGAAAGGAAACTAAGAAATGTAGGAAGTACTTAGAACCCAGCAATTACACTACTGGGTATCTACCCCAAAGATATAAATGCAGTGATCCGAAGGGGCATGTGCATGCTCACAGCAGCAATATCCACAATAGCCAAACTATGAAAAGAGCCTAGATGTCCATCGATGGGCGAATGGACAAAGAAGATGTGGTCTGTATATACAGTGGAATATTATGCAGCCATCAAAAGATGAAATCTTGCCATTTACAATGACATGGATGGAACCAAAGAGTATTATGCTAAGTGAAATAAGTCAATCAGAGAAAGACAATTATCACATGATCTCACTGATATGTGGAATTTGACAACCAAGGCAGAGGATCATAGAGGAAGAGAGGAAAAAATGAAACAACATGAAACCAGAGAGGGAGACAAGCCATAAGAAACTGAATCTCAGGAAACAAACTGAGGCCTGCTGGAGTGGAGGAGGGTGGGAGGGATGGGGTGACCGGGTGATGGACCCTGGGGAGGGTGTGTGCTATGGTGAGTGCTGTGAATTGTGTGAGACTGATGATTCACAGACCTGTACCCCTGAGGCAAATAATACATTATATGTTAATAATAAAAAAAGAAAATGAAATAAAGAAATGCAGGAAGTGGAGAGTTACAATAGCCCAGTCAGGAACATATTTGAAGTGGAAAGGAATGGGCAGCTGTATGAAAGCTGGGCAGGTAAGATAAGGCCTGAGACTCTGCCAGGAGTTTAGCAGCTGCCGGCAACCAGTGCATGACAAGAGCGGTTCCCGAGAGGTGCTGGGGTCAAAACCTGCTATAACCTAGAGCTGATGCAGTGGGGATGGGCCTTGTGCAATTAGAGCTAGAAAGAACAGAAACCATTTTTTAAAAAATTTATGTATTTATTTGAGAGAGAGAGCGCATGGGGGGAGAGGGAGAGAGTCTCAGGCAGACTCAGCCCCTGCTGAACGCTGGGCTTGACCTGGGGCTGGATCCCAGGACCCCGAGATCATGATCTGAGCCAAGACCAAAAGTCAGCCTCTTAAACAACTGCCTCATCCAGGTGCCCCCAGAAAACTTTTATTATAAAATGAAATATGGGTGAAGAAACTCCACAAGAACAAATGTGTGGCTTAATGAGTTGTTCCAAGGTGTACACCCTTTTAACCACCACCCACAGCAAGAAATAGAACTTCTCCAGCCCCCCAGAAGATTTTCCACGTGTCACAACCTCATTTCAATCCTAATCCAATACCCATCATCCTGATTTTTATAGTGATCACCTCCTTATGTTTCTTTATGGTTTTATCAGTCTGTGAGATAACAAGTAAATGAATAGATATATATTTGCCTCTGGTTCCCAGCATGGGGCTCCACAAGCCCCATAAATTCCTGATGACAAGAGCACCAGGAGCACCTTTGTTCTAATGAGGCAACTATGGCTGGGCCCCCGGATAGCTTATGGTTTGGGGGCTGGTTACCAGAGAAACCACACCACAATCAGAAGCTTGGGCTTTTCAGTACCCACCCCCTACTTCTCCAGAGTGGGGAGAGAGGCTGGAAATGGAGTTAATAATTGGTTATGCTTACATGAGGAAGCCTCCATAAACATCCCAACAGATGAACAGTCATGGGTACCTTACTGAAAACATAATTCTTTCAGCCGAAATTCTCTCCATGTTTCCCACAAATGGAGTCTTCGTTGCGTACTACCTCTCATCTGTCGTCTGCACATTAGAGCTCACCACAGCTATGAAGTCATTCTCTTCAATGTGCAATGCTTAGCCCTGCCTGTGGAGGCTTTGTACTGTGGCACATTAGCTACACTGGAACAACATTGACCAGAATTCCCTTCCCCATATGGTTGCTGCTTAGTGTTAGTCCTAGAGAATCCTGAACTTTAGCTGGAAATGGGGGAGTAATCGCTTTTACTCTCTGAAGGTCAATGCCAGACATCAGACTCTGAGGCAGCTCTTGCGTGTTGTCCCTGACCAGTTGCCTCACCTTCCTGAGGGCAGGCAGCTGCTGGACCTGCAGCTTCTCCAGAAGCAACCAGAGTCCCCTTTTGCATTTCTTCAAGTCTGGAGCCACACGTGTGCACATCTCTGTGGTGAAAGACACAGGCTTCTTCTTTTGCTCAGCCATGACTTCGAGGCTAGAGGTAGTGAGAACCAGAGAGGGATTCCAGGTGGTCTTTGTCCAGTCTGTCCCTGCTTTCCACACCCAGCTTTCCATCCTCACTCTGAGCCTAGCTGATCTAAAGCAACTTTAGTCCCAACAGCAGACACAGGGCAGTGGACCGCTCTGCCAGTCCTATGATCCCATAAAATCTCATCCCTACAAGAGCCCCCTTTTACTGTACCACTCAGCACTTCTGCTTTTCTGATGAAACTCTGCCTGATACACTGGCCATTGCCTAGTTTTTTAATTCTGCTCTCTTTGCAGTCCACCAGCTCTGGTGGCCTCCAGTAAGGTTACCCCAGTCCAAATGTTGAAGACTCCTTATTGCGGCCAGCAAAATGTGAGAGACAGCTGGTCTCCCCAGCACTCTCATTCTGTGACAGCAAGAGGCCGGGGCCTTTGTCCCTACAGATGTTTCTTTCCTCGGGTGAATCAAACTTGCAATTCCTAATATCAGAACAATGTGGTTGCCATGCTGGAGCCCGAGATGAAATGCTTTTTATAAGAGCTAATCAGATTGTACATTAATGAGAGAAATATGAAGCTAATCAACACCACAGAAGGTCTCTAGGCTCAGGCCTATTAAACTTCATAAAAAATTAATGACTGAAAGAGCAGACTCTTTTGTAAGGGGTCTCTTGTGGTTGGATAAGGGCCTGAAGTCCCATTCACCTCTCATTACATTGAATTAGCCTCACTTTCCAACCCAAAATATAATCCATCAAGTGGCATTTTCCACTGGGTGTTAGATGGCTAGTGTTTGAAAACACTTGTAAAATATTTATTACTTTTTCTCCTTCCTTTTCTTCCCTTCATCCCCCTCCTCCTTCCCTGCTCAGCCAACCCCCTCTCATCTCGCTCACTATGGCTTTTCCCATTTTAATTAAAGAGATTTGTACTCCTAAAGCCTTCTGGGAAATGTCTTCAATGATTGTGGTTTGTAGATGCTTCTGGAGTGTCTGCCAGGAAACCCCTAGCCCTTTGCTCAAAGCACGTTCAGCATCTGCTTGCAGAAGTCAAGAAGTGTGGGGAGAGGATTTAGACCAACTAGGTTGAAAAATAATCCTCGCACTCCCCTTGTTGAACTCAGGTGTACTTTGTGTGTGTGTGTGTGAATGGTGGCTGTAATTATTGAATACATTCAGCATAGAAGACATTTATCTACGAGGCTGGTGGCCTCAACTCCAATTAAATCCAAATGCCCACCACCCTCTCCTGCTACCTTTGCCCCAAACTATAATTCACCTTAGTCTGGTTGTTGTTAAAGGTTAGAGAATCAACTCCATTATTCACCCAGCAGGATACAACAGGCAGTGCTTGGCTCTGAGAGTGTGCAAACACGTAATTATTCATGGTGGGATGAAGAAGGGTCTTCTATGTGGACTCTAGCCACAAAACTGACCATTAAAGTCCTTCCTTTAACTACTGAAATCTTGGGGTGCCTGGGTGGCTCAGTCGGTTAAGCATCTCCCTTTGGCTCAGGTCATGATCTCAGGGTCCTGGGATCAAGTCCTGCATCAGGCTCCCTGCTCAGTGTCAGGAGCCTGCTTCTCCTCCTCCCTCTCCTGCTCCTGCTCTCTCTTACTCTCTATCTCAAATAAATAAATAAAATCTTTAAAATACATAAATAAATAAATATTGAAATCCTTTCACATATAAAAATGACACTGGCTGGGTTGTGGACATTGGGGAGGGTATGTGCTATGTTAAGTCCTATGAAATGTGTAAGCCTGACGATTCACAGACCTGTGTGTACCCTGGGGCAAATAATAAATCATATGTTAAAAAAAATGACACTGCCATTGGGAGGCATCCGACCTTCAGGGGTTCTTAGGTAATACCACATGGCCTCGTCCCTGAAGTGCTAACTGAGGACAGAGCCCTAGGGAAAGGGCCAGAGTGAGAACCTTGGGGAGAAGTGTGTCTGCCAGGGACAAGGGAATGAGTGGAAGGGAAATTAAGTGGAAAATGGAAGCGAGTCAAAGAAAATCTCATCTCCCATTTTGGTTGGAAAGCCAACTGTGATGCACAACTTCCAAAAGACCTCCTCCATGTATCCACTTGTCTAACTCCGAAACCTCCAGGCTTTGTCAATGCACCAGCACTGCTCAGCAACCCCTCTAAAGCTTTTTCATCTTGTTTCTTCTGAAGATTCTAAACTTGAACACAGCTGTGGGGATTTTGGTGATACAACCTTTATTAATAGGTCCCTGCACCCTGTGCCAAAAGAGGTGTGAAAAGGGGGCCCGGGCTACACTGTGTCAGGATGTGTGTTTCCCTGGTTTTGGTGTTGGCTTCTAGTGCTGTTTCTCTGTTGACATGTGCTGGGGGTCAGAAGCAAGAGTAGTTCAACACATGGGTTCGAGCCCTGATTCAGGAAATCCTGGCTCACACTAAAGTTCAGAATCTCTCTCCCAGGGGCTCTGGAAGTCAACTGAATATACCAATATGTGGAATAGACAGGCTGGTATGACAATCCCCAATACTGTGCTGAACTAGTTTTATTTGCCACGTCAACTGTTTCATAATCAAAGCTTATTTGTGAAGTATAAAAATGCCCTATTAACCCAATGGTCTAACAACCAGCATCAGCCAGAATACAGCTTTTAACTGAATATAACAGAAAACTACACAGAAAAGTGTCACAAGACTATATACTGTACTTTATGGAAGAGTGTTGGGCTACCTTCAGAGGACTGACTTAAAGATCATGTAACAAGCTTCTACAATCTAATTTCCTCCAACAATATTTAATTCCTTTCAAGCTATAGCCTACAACAGATGGAAAGTAGTTAGGTATGGAAAGTAGGAGGATCCTAGAAGCCAAAACATTATGAAATGACATCTGAAAAGAGCAAGGGATGCTCAGGGAGAATCACCAAGCTTGGATGTATAAGTTAAGTGTGAGGGTAATTTAGGGAGAAGATAACCCACATCCCTTCTCCTTGGTCAAGAGCATAATGGTCCAATAATAGTGAATTTCTCAAAATCTAAGTCACTCAGCCCCTATCTTACACCAACTTCCAAGTTAAACATGTGAACACAGAACTTCAGGCCATTCCTAAAATCATACCTCAGCATATGCCCTATGAACAACATTTTTTAAGCTATCATTTGTAAAGCATGTACAAAATGCCCATCACTGGGCTGAGTATTTGACATACATGATTTCATTTAATCCTCACAATAACTATGTAAGTTACATAGTTTTTATTCTTTTGAAAAATTGACTGGCATAACCACACTTGAAGGGATTAAATGATTTATCCAAGGTCATGCCTTTAAAAGTAGTAGAATTATGAGACAAGCTTAGATCTTTTGACTTCTCAAAATCGGGCAGTTAGCCTCAATAAAATCTTGAGGCTTACCGACCAGTACAATGCCAAATCCACACACAAAAATAAAGGCTTTTTTTCTCTCTCAGTCTCTTTAAAGGAGCAACAGACATATTTTTGAAAATGTTATGCAGGATGGTTTAAAGATTTTATTTATTTGTTTGTTTGTTTATCTATTTATTTATTTAAGAAGGGGAGAGAAAGGGAGAGAGAGTATAAGCAGGGCAGAGAGAGAGAGGGAGAAGCAGACTCCCCACTGAGTAGGGATACCACCATTGGGCTTGGATCCCAGGACCCTAGATCATGACCTGAGCCGAAGACAGACACTCAACTGACTAAGCCACACAGGCACCCATACAGGATTATTTATATCACTGGGGTAGCTATACTCTAAAAATACCCCCAATGAACCAACCCCTGATATTCAGGTCCTTGTATATTCTCCTCCCTGACTCAATCACAGATGGCTCTTTGACTCATTGTAATCAATATGCAGAGCCAAGCACTATGGAACCACTTTCATAGAACAGAATTGGACTCTAATCAAGGAACTAGCAACATGTGTCCTGCTGTGACTTGGAAACTACAAAGTGTTGCCTGCCTGACTCCCCCTTTTGATAAGGGGTATCTATTGTGGTTATTGGATTATTGTCTTACCATTAAATGTGTGGTGGGGATCGAGGGCAGATAATTCTCTTTAATTTTTAAATCATCAGCTTGAGAGGAACCTTACTCAAGGAGCCTCAGTCTCATTAAGACCTGGACCTGATGTAGATAGTGAGATGCTGGACCTCCAGCCTGAGCTTGATGCTGTAGCATGACTAGTCTTTAGAGGTGCTGGAAAGAGGAATGAGTATATTTTCAAGGGATTTCAGAGGGCCTTCAGGGGGTTGCAGTGAGGCATTTCAGCATAAAGTCTTGCATAACTCCCAAAGCTAGGAAATGTCTTGAAGGGGAACCTGGCCAAGTTTCTTAGGCTCCTCAAATCTCCAATTTAGCCACCCCTATCTTTAGACACATCTGAATATCTGCTGGTTTTTCTGTCCCCCAGCAGTGGCCTTTTGCCTAGAACAACATCAGTTACTCGCCATGCCCAGATTCAACACATACCCCCAAGGAAAAGGCAGATGTGGATCCTTGGCTCACTTTCCTATACTTTTCACCTCTTGAAACTTAGCCACTCTGGTCTGAATGGCTCCAGAACTTCCATGATGCCATTATACAGGTGATTTTTGTCTTTTGCTTGGCTGGGTTTTTGTTTTTGTTTTGTTTTGTTTTGTTTTCTTAGCTCTAGCATCAGTCTGCTACAAACTACTGCATCCTACCCAAAGCAACAATTTTCTTAACCATCCAATCCAAAGTTGCTGATGCCATTATAATTTTCTATGAACTATTGTCTTCATAGAACTTACAACTGGCTTAAATGAGCTTGCCTGATGTTTTTACTGGTTTTCTCATTTTTGGTTTTCTTCCAACTGTAATGTAGCTCTTTCTATATTTTTTAAAAAATTAATCTTGTCCTTTGTTGTTGTTAACTGCTGAATATTCAGATAGAAAGATAACCTAGCACATAATAGAGTGTCAATAAATAGCTATTGAATGAATAGATGTTGAGAGAAAGAGACACAGAGGCTCTCAATCAAGAGTTCTGCTTTTTTGTTAGTTTGGATTCTCCCTCTTCCTAAAATAAAGTTCTGCATCAAAGAGGTATAAAATACATTTCATGTAATTTGTGCTGAAGGAATTGTAAACAAGGATAGTTGTATTAAACAAGAACAAATTCTTCTTCATTGAATACCCACCTTATTCAACCATTTGCCTTAAAGTCAAATAGCCTGGTTCTGTATCTTCTTTTTTGGATTTTCCTCATGTTGTTTTTTTGTCATCTGTGATCTCATTGCCACTAAGGAAAAAACATGATCAAAAAAGCAGCCTTATTTGTGACCAGCTCTGATGAGTTCTAGCTTACTTCGATTTTCATCCAAAAAGTTCACAATCAGATTTTGTTTTGCTTTCATTTTATTTGTTTAGTTTGAAGTAAAAGTTGTATAAATTTACAGTGCACAATTGACTTGATTATAATAATCAAGTCAATTGTGCACTGTAAATTTATTTGATTATTATAATTAAGTCAATTAACATATCTTCTCCTTACATAGTATCTTTCTGTGTGTGTGATATGAGCACCTGAAATCTACCCTTAGCAAATTTCCAGTCCTGTTTTCCTACCTATCATCATCACGCTGTCCTTTAGATCTCTAGGCTTATTCGTCCTACATAGCTGCAGGGAATTTAATGATTTGGAAACTTTTCTATCCATCTAACTTCTCATTTCTGTGTTACCTGTGCCCACAGAATTTTTGGCTAGCCCTTTTTGGCTTCATCCATCATAAGTAATACCCCCAACTGATCATCAATAATATTATAAAGAGAAACCCGAATCACCACAATGATGGATGAAACAGTCTCTGCAAACTGAAGTCAATATTAGTCAACCTTCTGTCATTTTTCTGGTGACCAAAGAAGCTGCAAGGGCTGAAGAATGGTTTGCAAGGCTTATAGAACCCCGACAGCCATGACTTTCTGCATTTAAAGATCAGGAATTGACTTGCAATGAATTCTGATCTTAATTTTCTTAATTTCGCATGGCATTCAAGTTCAAGAATTATCATTTACTCTTTTGAAAATAAGAGAGTTTGTTGGAGACTGCTGGCCACACGTTCTTCTGGCTCTAACACAAAGACAATAAAACAACCCAAGACATGCTATTGCACTGTTTCTGCTGAGAAGTGCTTGATCTTTGCATCATCTACACCAGCTTCACCAAGAACAATCTCTTGGGGAAATTCCATAGACCTAAGTCTGGCTCATTTAATATCCCAGTGAGCCAGGAGTCTGGAGTAACTGCAGTATTTCACTTGTAACTCTTCTTAAAAAATTAATTTCATTAGTCACTGTATAGTGGAGGCCAATAAACACTCTTTGCCTCCAACTAGGCCCCATATCATTGAAGAAGGGAACTGTTTCTTCCTTGTATGAATCTCTATAATCATCAAGAAGAGCCATCCCCAGGGTCCAATACATCGAGGCAAAGAACAGGGAATAGCTGACAAGGTATCATTTGGAGATGTGAACTGATGGTCTCACTCCAGTCTCTGAATCAGACTCTGCTTTCAAAAAATGTCTTTTTCTCTTCCTCACAACTTAGGCCTTAGATTAGAAGCCCCAGGGAAACAATTCTATTGCACTGCCAAGAAGCTTCCATGGACGGAGGTGCCAGGATGAGTTTTGGTGTAAGGAATAAGGGTGACATAGCTTCCTATAGTTAGGTCATTTCTAAAAGGAAAAATATTGGGCTTTGCTGAACAAATGTTGGGATTTTTTCAAAACCACTACGTATTTCACTGGTATATGACTCACATTTCAGGGAAGTTGGAATCTTGCCAACGAGATTGAAAGGTCCTATTGATTATCCACCATATTTCTCTTTACATAGTAACAATGCCTTGATTTAAAGAACAAGGATCCATCTTTAGGTATGGGTACCAGTGGCCTAAAATAGGAGCCTGCATCCAAAGGCAGAAATATTTAACTTCCAATGTTCTTAGGATTATAGAAGATCACTGTGAATCCACAATCTGCAAATGTGCCAATATTGGGAGTTGGTAGTGACAGTGAGTGGAGGACATCGCATCTGGGTGATGGGCCTGATCATTAGCTGTCCTGTTTTACTACCTATCATCATCACGCTGTCCTTTAGATCTCTAGGCTTATTCGTCCTACATAGCTGCAGGGAATTTAATGATTTGGGAACTCTTCTATCCATCTAACTTCTCATTTCTGTGTTAGATGCTAGTCTGGAGCGCGATATGCATTGGTGGGTGAGCGAAATTACAAATTACTATATGAAATGGAACTTGGAGATTATTTGTGACCATTTAAAACTAAGATTTAAAAATACAGAATAGCAAGGTCTTTGGGTTGAATATACTAAGGAAAAGTAAGATGTTAACTGGCATATAAAAAGGAAAGGATTAAAATAAGCTTGGGAAATTCTGTATTAGATAAGTCCAAAGCCTTCTTTACTCTAAGACATTTTGTGCCTTTAAATTACTAAAATATCTTGTAAACCTTCAATTCATACAGAAAATGACTAAAAATAGATACATGTATTATTGATAGCATATATATTATATATGTGTGTTTGTATATATATATATATATACAGAGACTATATGAGTATGTGTGTAAATATATGCGTGTGTGTGTATATATATATAGATATATGTGTATACATCTATATATATATAGCCAAGCAAATCTTAGCGAATTATGAATATGGAATTTGTTATAAAAGAGTAATACAGCATTTTATAAAATTTGGAATCCTGGAGAAGAATCACATGTTAGACGGTGTAGGAAGCATTTTTGAAATTTTCCACTTTTTTCTTTTTACATATAAAAAAAAAAAATCCCTGGGGTTAAATGATTTAACCAAGGATTTTCAGCTACTTGGTAGCACAGCTGAAACTCAGGTTTTCCTGTATCTTACTGATTTTTAAATTGTATTCAAAATTTAATTGAGTATTTAGTAAGCAGCTAATATGTGCCTGATAAGATGTAGGAGAAGTCTGTGTCACCTTCATTAAGTTTACAAGGTTTACGATCTCATTTTTAAGAGAGGCTGCCTTCCAGAAGCAAGAAGACTCACAGATTTAAAGCAACTTGACTACATATCTTCAAAGTCAGAGTCAAAGAATTTGGTCCCAAAGCCCTCATATTTCATGATTCTTTTCTACACTGAGGTGCAAGTGGTCCGGAATCTGCCTTATGTGTCTGTGTATTTGGAACAACCGGAGCCACAACAAGCACAGTGAATCTCTGATGGGCTTTGACGTGGGTAGGATGTGCCTCGAGGAGGATATGGGACAACTATTCCACACTCACCAACTTGACCATGTCGTAGTTTGTGGATCAATGCGGTACAAAATGGAAAAGGAGTATAAAGATTAACTCTGGATGAACTCCCCAGTTCTGTGTTTTTCTTCAGAGCTTCTGAGCCTCTGCCTTCTTCAACCCCTTCCCTCCCAAACCAGCCTGCAGGGCTCTCAGCTCCACCAGCTTCTTGTGGAGAAAGAAAGAGCGTCAGCCTGCACATCCAGTCTCCATCTTTTCATACTTCCTCATCCCTCCTTGGAAGAGGCGGTCCAGTGAGTTGAGACTTCCTGAGTTGAGACTGAGAAAGGCTTGGTGGGAACAGGCAGAAAGGGGTCGTGATAAGCCCAGACAGGTGAAGGCAGCTTTAACGAGACAGTTTAGCTCACCTGCCCTAATTCACTATTTGCTCTATCTTTTCACAGAGCCTGCCTGTGGCAAAAGGTTACCATGACTTCTTTTAAGAAATGAAAGAGAGGAGGTACTACAAAGAGATGAAGCACATTGCTGTATCTAGAAATTGGCTAATACCAAGCTTAGGTTTATGTGAGCAACACACACACACACACACACACACTCATATGCTCAGATAAACAATTCAACTGAACCATGAAAAGAACACTGACCCTGAATCTGGAGGGAATCAGGTATCGAGTTTAATAGAAATTAAATATTCCCTGCATTTGCTTTCTGTTCCATGGGAAACTACAACTGGGTGGTGGGAGGAAATGATGTTCTCTTACAACCTGATCCAGTTTAGCTGAATTGGCTGAAAAAGTTTACGTTCAGTATGATGGAAAAGAAATGTCTAAGTAACGGAAGCAATATCTATAGAATTTCTTTCCAATTAAATTAGAGAATTCTATACAACAGTGATTAATATGCATACAAATCATGTGAGGTGAAGAGGGGGGCATCATGGCTGCTAAATGGTTTCTAACCCCTCCTAAAAATTGGTTGAATAGAAATCCATTGACTGGCTCAGGAGGGAGTCTCTCTCCCTATTTAGGGAGCTCATTTCCTCTCAAAATCTGTGAAACCATCCTAACAAAGGCATTCCTGTGGGGATTCCTTTGCCCCTTTTCTTCTTCCTCAGGTGACAGGGATGTATCTAATGGCAACTTGTGCTTCATTGCCCATTACTGACAAGCTGAGAGCTTGTCATTGCCCAGAGTGACAACTGATTGGTCCCTCCATTCACCCTTGTATGAACAAGCAGATTAAATTTATATACTCCTTCACCCTGTGGAGGCGTGTCCTGACATCCAGGGAAAATTGAGGGTAAGGAGGTCACCGCTGCTTTATTTGAGGCCCAAAGTCTTTTCTCGATTCTGTTTGACATTATCCCAGATACATTTTTAAATCTATAACAGGAGTGAAGAATTGTAATTGGTTTAAGGTACCCAGAGACTTCTGGGCAGGCAGGATCTAAGTCATTGCCCCTGTAAATTACTGACAGCTGAAGTACGGAGACTATGAAGTGAAGCTCTCTGCCCTGGGCAGAGGAAACAACTTTTGCCATTGAGAGGAACTGAGGCTCCCAAGTGCAGGGACTCCCTTGAACAAGATAACCCTTGCTTCCCCTGCACGCTAAATCTGCCAACGCCCAAAAGAGCTCATCTCCTCTTCTTTTAATCTGCTTCTGTGTTCCCCCATCCTCCACCCAGCCCTGCTGAAGGGAATGGTCTGCAAAATCACCCTCCCATTCCTTCCTTTGTAGTAAAAGTAGTTTCTACTCTGTTGTTTGAAGAGTCTGGAGCCCAAGCTATGCTAAGTTGAGCAGTAAAATATTTAGTTTCTTCCCAGCCTGGCTGCCCTTCAGCTTGAAAAGTCTATTTTCTTCGTGTTGTTAGCCGCCATAAGTCAGCCAGCCTCTTAGAGACTTCCTCATGCTTGTTTTGTTTTTGTTTTTGGAAAATTAGATGGTTCATGGGCTGCTTCTTTCATACCAGGCAACAAGACATCCAGAATTTTCCAAAGGATTTTTCTTCCTTATTCTAGACCCTTAAGTATCCAGAACCTCTTTCCTAAAGGCTGCTTTCCATTGGCCATCTGTCCTCTTCCAAATCTTGCCATTGCCTTAAAATACTAATTCCTTTAAGTTCTTAAGTACTTTTCTCCTAGATTCCTCCCATCTCTCTCTCTCTCTTTCTTTCTTCCTCTCCCTTACACACACACACACACACACACACACACACACACACACACACACACAGTCTCCCCAACCTTTTCTCTACTCTTTGCTATGGATGAGAACGATACTATAAACATGCCAGTGATGATTTGAATTTGCTGTCAGGTGAGTGGACATGGGCTATCTTGAACCCAGGAGGTATATGAGCTGTTGGGTCAATAAAATGCACTAAATGAATTGCTTTGGGTTTTCTTCCTTCTATGAGGAAGTCTTAATTCCTTAGCAGCATGGGTGTTGCTGCTGGGCTTTCAGCAAAGAGTTAGGAGCAGGCAAAGAGAATTGGCCTTTAAGGGTTAGAATCAACCTCCATTGTCTGTCCCTTCTCCCCTTCTCCCTTTGCTCTAGTTGTTCCCCACATATCCCTGACCCATGACAAATTAGTTCTTAAAAATACCCATAGTCACTATTAATACACACATGAAAATTCTTGCCTGGAGCAAGAGAGAGTAGAGCCCATACCAGGTCTGCTTTCAGGCCACATAAGTGGATTATTTGAAAGTAGACCTTTGTCACTCCATTGCCATGCATGATGTTAGGCCTGAGCCACTTATTCCAACCTTGTTCTGAAACCCTTCCACACCATTTCCCACACTCCTGATCTCTGACATCGTAGTGCCATCCTCAGAATCGACAAATTTCTAGATACTTGGCTCCTGATCATTACACTTGCCATTCTTCTCTACATACCTGACCTGTCTAGTCATTCATAGATAACCCCCAGAATGGTTTAGGCTGGACTTCACAGAAGTCACGACGGCCATACTCATCCTGTTTCCATTAATGGGAACTAGACAGCGTTCACATAACTTGAGTGTTGTTAAACACATATTTTGATTTTTACAAATATGGAGAACTCTTATATCTGTTCTAGTGTTGTATAAATGATTGCTTGCTTACTCATGAGGATGCATGTCCCAAATCAGGTATCTCATTCAATTTAGCTCTATGGTTTAGATATTTTTATTGCCTCTTACCAAAGCTGTCTTTCAGAGAGCTATAGAGAAGGCCTGGAGACTTCCTCAAGGACACTGCTATGAAAGATGATACAAATGAGAGACAGAAAAAAAAGTAAAATTCCCCATGAGGAGCCAATGCTTTTTAGCTGATGGCTTCATAGTCATATTTCCATTTAATTTTGAACTTCCATAAAGATGCCATAAGCGATTTGGACTTGCCTTCAAGAGAACAGACACGTGGTATCTTGAACCCATGGAGTAAATGTGCCGTAAAATCAATAAAACACATTAAATGAATTGCTTCTGCTTTCCCCCACCCCCATGAGAAAGTCTTAATTCCTTTTGCGGCACAGTGCATGGTCCCAGCTGTTGGTATTAAAGGAGGAGAAATAGGGAGAAAAGAAAATGGAATTGGTTACTGAAAGACTAACAGAAACTGGACCTCTATTCAGTGAGTTCTATAAGTGGGAGGCATTTCCCCCCTCCTCTTTGAGCAGAATAAGATGCTCTCAATGTGCGTGCATTGTGAACTTCATGCTTACGGAGTTCACATCAGAAGTAATGATTAAAACACCTTCTGCATTTAAGTGTCTTCTCTCTTCCAAAGGCTCTCTGTAAGCTGCACAGTTGCTCAGAACAGGAGTTAGAGGATCCCCAGGTTGGGGGCAGGGGTGTTGGGAGAAGGGTTCTCCCAATGGAAAAGCATTTTGCTAGATAATCATCAGAGAACAGTAAGATCTCATAGGAGTCATACTAAAGGTGCCCAGGCACACAATAACTCAAGGGAATGTGTGGAAATGAGTTGCTGCCAAACTATTGAAAGTGAACTGGCTTTCCCAATTTTTGATTAGCCAAAAATAATGTTAAAACATCATAATTTAAATATTAAAAGCTATCCTAGGGCACCTGGGTGGCTCAGTCAGTTAGGCATCTGCCTTCGGCTCAGGTCATGATCTCCAGGTCCTAGGATGGAGTCGGCTACATCTGGCTTCCTGCTTCTCCTTTTGCATCCCCTCCCCACCCGTCCCCGCCCCCCATACTTGTACACTCTCCATCTCTCAAATGTATAAAATCTTTTTTAAAAAAGCTATCCTATGTTAAACACTACATTAATTGACATGCATTATTTCATTAGTTTTGTCAAACTGTTGCTTTTGTTCACTATCACTTTACAGATCAGAAAACAGAGATACAGAAAGTAAATTTCCTTCTGCCGCACCACTGAATTGGTGGAAAATAAAGATTCAAACCAAGGCAAGTGTCCTACAGAGTTCATGTTCTTAAACCCTGCATGATACTGGAACTGACAGAAAAGGGTACCTTCTTATTTTCCTTCTCGAACCTCCATCTTTGTTGGCATGTGGTTACAAAGTGGTCTGGAAAATTCCATGACTATTGAATGATATGGACAACTATTCTGTTTGGTGGGATTCCTCAAATGAGCACACATCCTGAAGAGACAGAAACTAAGGGGCATACGGTCAGCATACCAGAGGCCACTAGAGGAACGTGGGAAGTGGAGGGCACAGCCCTCTCCTGCCCCGCAGAGAGGAATTAGAATTCTAAGTAAAGACCCCTTAACTCCCTTTGATATTGATGGAAAGATGCCAATTAGTCTGGGACTGACATGTAGTTCTAAACGGAAGATTTTAAAAATGCCATTAAATGCAGGCAGACGGGGCATAGGGAGCAGGGAAGGGGAGCTGATTGCTGGAATTCCATAATTAAGTGTTTGGCATTTGGAGTAGTGTGACATAAAGTTTCCATTCAGCCTTCACTCTCTAGGGAGGTGTCAGTGCTTAGGATTCATAGAATGCAAGAGTTGAAGAACCAGAAAGATCATCTAGTTCGCACCTCCCCAATTAACAGGTGAGGAAATGAAAACCCCAGGAGGGGACGTGAAAAGCCCAAGGCCAGAGAGCTAGTTAGTGGCAGAGCAGGGCAAGACCTCAGAGTGTCTGATTTCTATTCAGTGCCCTTTCCCCTCCACCTCTGTATTGCAATGGCCCGTAAGAGAACTCCCCTGAAGCCTCATCACCAAATACCAGTGCAGTTTCATTAAAGCAGTGGAAAGCAGAGAGGTCAAAGGAATAATAAACACAACATCCTAATCAATTATTTTAATAATGAAAAATTTCTAAACAATAGGGGTGGGAATGGGGAACCCACCTGCTAAACTCAGTTTAGGAAATCAGCCACTAATTGGATCGCCAGCTTTGGTATTTTATGGACATGGAGACTCCGAACATTTTAAGACTGTTGTCGCGGTTGGAAGTTGTACCTGGACCTCACGGATCCTGACCTTCTTGTGTATACATGACGAACCTGAGTCCCCAAAATGGAGCCATTTCCAAACAACTTGGCTAATCAGTGGTAGAGCTGGGCCAAGGAACTTGGACCTTGAGCTACCACTCCAATGTCCTCTTACTTACACCAGTTTCCCTGTGTGTGCTGAGCATGGGAAGAAGTTTTAGGAGGCCAATGAGAACTCATGTAGCTCAGCCCCATCAATTTTCTTTAACGAATAACTTAAAATTATCCTTCCTCCAAGTAGTGTTTGAAGGGTAAAATACAAGTTTAAAATTCTAAACTTGAACCTCCATGAAGGAAAGAACTTCCCAGTTGTGGCCTAAGAGCCAAGACAGAATGGGCTCTACATGATGTCTTCTTGGCAGGATCACCCCATCAAACGGCAACCTGGAAATAGTCCTAAAAGGAATTGAGATATAGTCAATTTCCTTGATTGCCAATGAACAAGGGACAGAGTTAGGCCTGTGCACTTAAGAACCCTAATCAGCGTCTCTGAAGCAGCTCCCAGTCCATTTAGCCCTGGAGGGGCAGACCTCTGTCGGGGAGGAATCTACTCAGCCTCGGAGAGCCAAGCAAGGCATGACAGAGGAAGTGATGTTTGGGGAGTAGTTTGTTTAATAAATGTGGGCAAAGGGGCATTTCAGACTGGAGCAACATGTAGAAGCAATGAAAGTGTCCTAAATGCATGTCGTGTTCAAAATTGTCTTCCATAAATCTACCCAGGAAGTAAAAGACACAAATCACCCCCTATTTGGACTGAAAAAACAAAACACTATATTTCACCTGGGTCCATGAAACTGGCATCTGTGATTGGCGCAGTAATCCAAACCCATAACTTGTTTGCCTGGCAGTTTGACCTTTCTCCAGGGGCCCTCCCCAGTTGCTCTGCAACCCAAGTTGTGTTACCATCAGAGAAGGCTGTGGCTTACTCTTACAAATCTCATCAAAGTCATGGGGGAAATCCTAGTCCCAAAAAGCCAATTCTTCAATGTCAAGATCATGTTTTAGCATCAATCTGCTCTACTTCCTAAGACACTGCCCCCTCTATTCGTGTCAAATGTGATGTGACTCTGCTGGGCTGCTGTTTAAAGAACATAAACAAAACTCTGGAGTCCAACATCATTTTCCCAACCACCCACCCTCCACGAACCAATCCTTATGCCCCATCGAAGACATCTGGCAACACTCTGATCCCTCTGGGGTCTTCAGCCTGCTCTAAGAATGCCCAAAATCAAGAATTTGAGTTATTGCTGGAGGGTTTTCTTTCATTTCTTTTTATTATATCCTCTTCAGCTGAAACAACCATTAGCAGGAAAAGGATTTGAACAAGGGAGATGTTTATTTATTTTTTTCCCCAGGAAGAAATATGAGAAGAGACAGAGAAATCTAATGAGGGACACAACTCCATTTGCAACTCACCATCATTGCACAGTGACTACGCATACTGTGCAAGGGGCATAACTCAGGAAAAGCTGGCTGAAGGCATTGAAGGAAAAGGTCAAAGACCACAATCATGTTTTGACTTTCTTTCTCCTCCTTCTGCATCATAACTGTCTTTCCCTCTTGTGGCAAACTTACTCTGGTTTGCAAAAGCAGTTCCTACCTGTGTCTTCCTAGAGATTTCTTAGTATGTAGTCACTTTTAGTGATCGCATATAAGAGACAAAACCAAGGGCTGACGGATGACATTCAGACTGAGAGGCTGGAAGAGGAAATGGGACTCAGGGAGTTAGTATATGTTTTAGATCCTAATTCTAGGCCCAGTCTGAGCCTTCAGGCAAATTCTTTTCTCCCTCTCTTTACCAAGGTCAGAATGGATTTCCACACTACTCCTTCTGGCCTTGGAGTGTATCTCAGGCTAAAGAAAGAATCTAAGAGAAAGCTATAGAAATGCCAGTTGTATCCTCATGTGGTTTTTTTTTTTCTTTTTTGCATTGAGTGGACAGCCTGGAGAAATATGGAATAGCCCAGAGCCTGACACATCTCGTGCCAGCTTTGGAGAAGACAAGCAAAAATATGTGCAGGGTCAATTTCACGGATTATGCTTTCTGATCTAATGGCTAAAATATGTGATGGGAGAAAGAAATGCTGCTGATGAGATACAACAATTTATTCATAAAAAGCATGTCTCTGGGAGGTGGGAACAGACCCAGACCAGGAAGTCTTAGGACCATTTCAGTAAAAAGTCCCCGTTGGGCATCTATGAGATGACTGTGTTGTGCTTCTTAATATCATTGGGAAACAGAGAAAAAGCCCAAGTATTACACAGTTGATTGTGTGGTTGAGAAGAAATGAAAAAGTCTATTCAGCAGCTGACTTCTAATGAAGGACAAGTAGATATAAACAAAGACCTACCTTAAGCCCCGGGAAAATATCTCAAGGTCTATTGCTCTGTGGACTTTAATCCTAATGGTTCTGTTAACTGATGTGCAAGCTACTCTTCCAGGGAGAGAAAAGGTCCAATCTAGTCCTTTTTTCTTCTCTCCTTACCTCAGGCTGTCCTCACAGCTGGACTGTGGCCTAGCAAGAGAAGTTCCTGGAAGAGAAGGAACTACTTTTCTCTCTCCCAATCAAGTTCTTCTGCCAATTACTCCCAAACTAAGAAGTCTTTTTTACCTGCTTAATTTAATGTTCTGAGGATGCATTTGCTTATTTGTTTGAATTCAATCCTTTACACTTTTGTGGAAGAATTGTTGATATTTGCAAAAGAAAAAAATATAAAATACCCAGAACATCTCTTTGAAACCTCGGGGTTGTACGTGGCTTCTGAAACAGCTGCGTGTTTTCCTCTGTTTGGAAGGCAGGTAGCTCTCACCGACCTGACTGTGGAGAGCTCTGGGATGCTGCTTTTCTTGAATCTTCAAAAACTGATTCATGGCCCCAAACACCCAGCCCATTACCAGGCATGTCAACTCAAACACTCCATTTGTTTAGTAGCTACATAAAACACTAGGGGGAGGATCTTTTAAAGTAACTTTCATTGCTCATCTTCATAAAATGTGCTACTGAATATTTAGAATATACAGATACGAATATATTTTGATATATGATAAGATCGTAACATTGCATTTATGTAAAAAAGGAACAGAATAATTAAAATTCTATATCCAAAATTCAGCCAGTACTTTTATTTTAGTGCATTAACCATCTAGATTTTTTGTATATATTTACACACATAGACTGTATAAATTAAAAAGATTAAATTTAAAAGATATGTTTATCTACATGAGACACTGAATCCAATCTATACATACAGAAAGTACAATGTGGCTCTAACAGGCCTCTGATTCCCCGTTTACCTAGATTTACTTTTATCATTATTAATAAAAATGTTTTCTTTTATGTACCATTTTAACATTTAAAATTATTTTCATATATATTATCACATCTGATTTTCATACTACCTATAAGAGACAAATTACATATTACATATCATTCTGAAATATATGTACTACAGGAAAACGACAAACAGCAAAATAGGGGTTGAAGTTTTGGGTAGAAAAGGTGAATTCCACAGGACGATGCCAAGTCAGCAGCGAGAGAGGTCAGCAGTCTAGGGAGCCTTGAGAGGTCCAACAAAGGGCATTTGTCTCCTCCAAAATTCACTGTCCCAAATCCATAGGCCTTATCCGCTGAGTATTTAATGCTGGATTAATCTGACTCAGGGGAACTAACTGCTACTAAGTCCTCTTAGACTGATATCTAATCCCAATCGTAATTTCTTAATTTATCACAAGAAATAACATTTGGGGAGGTTAGATGTTCACACTGGCTGATCAATAAAGCCATTCCCTATGAGCTAGATATATTAGAAGTCAAATTTTTTTCAAAGTCAGCTTGAAGAGCACTGACAAACAGTGATGACTGTCGGTTATGTGATTCAAATTTAACCACATACCTGTCACCATCTCTCAGGACCCACTGGCCATCTCCCACCCCCCAGTGCACAGAACACCATTCTCTCCCTTGCTTCCTTCACCCTCCTTATTTTTTGTTCTCTGCACTAACTTGTCTTCTACGCCTGCCTCCTTTCTCCAAACAGGCTAAAGTGGAATATACCCTATGTCCATTTACCATACTATTATGACATCACTGCCTGCTTCCTTAAGATTACAGTCAGATCAAATTGATTTGGGCCAGGGTATCCTTAAAATTATTAGTTACAGATTTACACCATCTTTTGGTTCCCTTTCACAAATAATTCACCTTATACCTAGAGCATGGACCTTGTTAGCTTAGAATGCTAATTCACATTCTACTTTAGTCCCTGGGCTTTTCTTGGAACGGGGCATGCTCCCACCTCAAGACCAGTGCCTTTGCTATCCTCTTTATCCCCAGAAACTCTTCCCCAATCTCCTTCAGATGTTTATGCGATGTCATACTCTCCTGAGGTGCACTTGGATTCCCTGCAATATTGAAATACCTCCCCTCTCATAAGTAATATCTCCTTCCTTTCCTTTTTCTCGTTAGCGCTTGTCACCAATTTCTATGCCACAAATGTTATTATTTGACTGTTTGTAGCCAGTCAAAATCTATTCGCATGTAAGCTCTGTGAAGGCAGGAATTTTTGTGTGATTTGTTCACTGCTATAGCCGCATCTTCTAGAATAGGGCCTAGGACAGAATAGAGGATGAGTAGATATTTATGGAAGTGATGAATGAGTGGCTTTCAACCCTGGCTGACATTAGTTTCGTCTGGGGAACTTTAGAGATATTTTGCCTTCAACCCCCAGAGATATTAATTTAACTGGTCTGAGATGGGGCTCAGGCATTGGCATTTTTTAAAACTCACAAGATGAATCTAATGTATAGCAGAGTTAAAAACCATTAATTTAAACTCTCAGAATACAAATTTACCTCCAATTTTTATAGGAAGCATACGCTGTTAGCTCCAATAACACTGAACCACACACCCCATACCTTTTAGCTCCTCTTCATGCCTAACTTAGCAAAAAACATAGAACAAAATTTGAAGAAGGCATACATTTCATTGCAGTGTATGCAATATATACAACTCATTCATATGAAATAGCAGACTGAAGTAAAACCATGGAAAAGATGGAAATTTTCCAGAAATCTTTGATCTTGTTAAGAATGACCAACACCTCTATATAGGGAATTTCAAAGAGAGGAAGTAAAATTCCCCAGGGCTAGAAGAAATATTTCATAATCCCGAGGCTCTACCTGGAGATATGCAGCTTCATAAAAAAATAATAAAGCTGCATTTGTAGACTGGGTAAACAAAATGAAATGTTATAACCTCTTGTTTCTGAAACGTAGGCCTCCAACTGGCCCCCCCAAGAGGACCCTCCTTGCAGTCCCAGTTAACGCGGAACTCATTTAGTCATAATTACTGTGTAGCCTGGTGCTTGAGAAGGTGCTTGAATATGCACCAAGAAATAATTCTGATCCTCACCAGTGCTCCCCTCTGGATGGAGGAAATCATCTCTTGGCCACCTCATGCTGAGCAGAATCCATGAGCTATAATTAGGGTTAAAGGAGCCAACGCGTGGCGCCATTCTTTTGTTCATCAGTTACTTGCTCTCTGAGATCTGACAATGTCATCGGAGCAATTTTGTTCTTGGCACATTTAAGAGGCAAAAGGAGGCACAAGGGACTCTACCAAGGTAGTAATTTTCTAGGTAATCATCCTAATGTCTTCATCCCATGCGCCATTGTACGAGTAAGTTCATTAGGGGAGTTAATTTTCACAAATGGCACAAAAATGCCCATTTGCTGGCAATCCTGCCTTGTGCCAATGCCTGGCTCAAAGGATCCTAAAAAAGAGGAGCGGATGCTATGCCTCCATTATGGAAGCCCAGCTTGGACCAGTGAGAACCACGTCTGCCAGCTTGGCGGATGGGACCAGGGTTTGGAGTTTTCTAGGTCGTGGGAGGGAAATTCTAGCCCTGCCACTGGCAACTGAGCAGTATGGTGAACTTATTTCTTTATCTGTCTGGCCAGCAGTCTCTGAGGCTCAGCTCATGAAAGACAATGTGAGGTGACTCCACGTGGCCGTAACCCGACAGAGAAGCTCTCCATGTTGGTAAGCTCAGTCTAGCTGCCCAGATTCTTTCTTGAGTGGGGATTTTCTCTCTTGAGAGCTCTGAGGCTGAGGTGATAGGAACCACACAGGACAGCAAATAGACTCCTTGGGAGCTCTAGCTTTTCATTCTTGCAATATGGTGACTCTGGAATTGGACCAGATGGTGACAAAGCTATCTTTCCTCTCCAGGAGAAAATATGTTTTCCATGTGAGGAGATAGAAAAGAAGAAAAGGAAAAGTTCCTCCACGTGGTTAGTGAAGTGGGGGTGCAACTCAGCCGTCAGGAAGGAGGAAAATGTGGCTGGTGAGAAGGTGTCCATTTTCAGGGCTGGCAAGGGTCCAATCAGCTACAGAGAAGATGGAAAGCTGGAACTCACACCTAATTTTGAGTGTTTATTTCGAGTATTCTGTGTCGATCTTCTGGTGAATCTCACTCTAGAAGGGAGCCCCCTATGGTCAGAAAAGAGCAGGCTGAGTTCCAGTTCGGATCCCTAATGAAGTCTATCAGTTCATGTGAATTTCCATCTTGTTGAAGCCACTTTTCTATTTTGGAAATGAAAGTACTAACAACTTCCTCAGAGCACCCATGGACAGATGACATCAAATAGTTTATGCTCAGCCCCTTGCACTTAGATGATAACAATAAATATCACTTCTCTTTTACAGCATCTGAGCTGAAATACATTTCACCTTTCCTAAAGAGCATGTTGTATGTTTTCATCCTAATGAATTACTCGAATGAAGAATCCCCAGCCTCTCCCTAGATTTGGACAGACTTTGCTGTTATGAAGTAACATTTCACTTCTGCCACATCTCAAAGTGTAATTGTCTTGACTTTGAGACAAAAAAGGGGGTGGATACATCGGTTAGTCATTAGAACTAACTGGTGGAGATCTGGCAGGATAGATTTTTCCTAAGATTGCCAAAGAATGTTATGAAAGAGTAATCCATTCCACCTTTGTGCAGGAAAAGAAAATGTGCACATTGGAACATATGACTGGCATCGGTCTGAAAATATGTTGGAGGACAGGAGGGGATGAGTTTGGCAGATTAATTAGAAGCCAGTTGGAGCCTGTAGAGCACGGCCTTCCCAACACTCGGGTGTTCTGTGCAGTGTGGGAAATAGCAGGTCCCCACTGCTCCGGTACCCACACTTCTGACTGGGTCCGAAATTTTCCCTTCCTTCTCCACCACTCAGGGACTCAACTCCACAACTTCAAAAAGACAAACGGAGAAACGGATTTAGAACAGATACCCTAGAAATTTGTATTCTTATAGCCTGTGAGAAGATAAAGTTTGAAAGCGGGACAAAGGCAGGAAGCAAAAGTCTACCTACTTATGCCAAACTTTCTCTAAAGAATTCCAGGCAAGCCTGGGAAAAGATGTTGTGTGTGTGTGTGTGTGTGTGTGTGTGTGTGTGTGTGTGTGTGTGTGTGTTTCTTCCTTATTTCAACTCTCTGAGCCATATTTCCCTAAATATTTTCTCCTTGGAGGATCAGGGGAATGGGAAATGATTCCACACATGTGGGTGCTTTCGTGTGGAATGTTTTAAAAGTCTTCAGAAGTTCTTGACCCCAAAATCATTACATGTCACACCAGGGGAATTATCTTTTCAGTTAAGAATTGCTGTCACTGGATCTCCTTGGAAAATGCAAAGATTCCTGGGAAAATGCAATTAAAATATTCAAAATGGGGAAATGCAAAGAGGATCTAGTCCGTGTCTCCTCTGTCCTAAGGACTTAATATATGTTCTTTATTCCATCTTAATGAGGGAAGATAATATTATCTCCATTTAATACAGTGGATGTTTAGATGAAGAAAGATTTGCTAACTTGCCTAAGATGGCCAAGCCCCTAGTGATGAAGGCAACATTCAAACCCAGCTCTATTAAAAAAGTATACTCTTTCTAATTATTCAGCTGAACTCTCCAATGACTTTAATACTAGCTTATGTGTACTTACGTGTGCTCATAGCTGAAAAGCACCTACTGGGGACAACTTAAAATTTGGTTGAATGCTAAACAGATACATACATCTGAGCATTATACAAAGCTAAGTTCTTATCCACTGAGTAAAAAATTGACAGGCACTACACTGTTAGACCATGCTTGCTGAGATTTCTGTGTTTTCCTTTTCTTAGATTAATAAAATAGGAAATTAGAATGTTTCCCTGGTAAGGATATAATCAAAGATTTAGGTTCAAGAATGTTCATGCCAGTAGTGTTTTTAATAGTAAAGATTAAAAACTATTCAAAAGGCTGTCAACAGAGTGTTGATTGAATAATGTGTTGTATTTTTATAATGGAATATACCGATCTGATGCCCACAAACCTTATTGGTACTGAAACAAAAAGATGTTCAACAAGATATTTATTTATTTATTTACTTACTTACTTATTTACTTTTGTGTGAGTGGGGGGAAGAGCAGAAGGAAAGGGAGAGAGAGAATCTTAAGCAGAATGCACTGAGCATTGAGCCTGATGTGGGGCTCCGTCTCATGACCCTGAGATCATCACCTGAGCTGAAATTGATGATTAACTGATTGAGCCACCCGGGTGACAATGTTAAAAGTATGTTTTATGAAAAATAAGTGATCCCATATCTGATTTCATTGTTTTTATTATGAAGTGTCATATTTTGCTTAATGTGGTAATATCTTGCTGGCATATGGTAATCAGTAAGCATTGGTTGCCAATGTTGTTAATATTAGTAGAAATAAGAGACATGTTACTATCATATCAAGGCATGAATGACTATCTCTGGAAGGTGGGTTTCTGGGGGCCATAGTTTCTTTTCTTGAAAAAACTTAAAGACGACTTTTCAATTTTCTATGATAAATGTATTGTTTTGTGTGAGGAAAAAGTAAATTCTAGTAATAGTTTTAAAATAATAAATTTGGTAATAAAAAAATAAGATAATGTGACCCTGGCCAACAGTCTTCCATGCAATAGGAAGAAGAGTGATTCCATTCTTATTTTTTTTTCTGCTTTAAATAATTCTCCCATTCGTGTGTTGATAATGTTGCATTATTCAACCAGGGGTCTACAAATATGTTCTTAATGGTCTGAAAGTTTTCTTATAGGATAGTTTTATTTGGATTTTTTTTTTAAGATTTTTAATTTATTTGACAGAAAGAGAGAGATCACAAGTAGGCAGAGAGGCAGGCAGAGAGAAAGAGGAGGAAGCAGGCTCCCTGCTGAGCAGAGAGCCCCATGCAGGGCTCGATCCCAGGACCCTGAGATCATGACCTGGGCTGAAGGCAGAGGCTTTAACCCACAGAGCCACCCAGGTGCCCCTGGATTTCTAAGATCAAAAATAATCCTAAAAATTATACCTGGGTGACCACATCAAGCCAAACACTGCCAAGTGATTTCAGCACACTGTGTCTTTGTCACAGGTAGTAAGAAAAGACTAGCTTTCATAATGATGACGCCATTTTGCTAAATAAGGCCCTAGTGACCTGACACCACACTGTAGGAATGAAAGCTTCCCTGTTCTGTAAGAAATGGAAGAGAGTGGTGTAGGAAATGAATCATGCCAAGCTTAAAAATTTAAAAGAACTGAAGTCATAGCCTCTCCATATCTGTGATGCGATTTGGCTCGACAAGCACCATCTATCACAATAAACTTACACTGTTAATTTGAACTTTACAGTGTTTATACTGTTATTTATATTTAATTTTATAAATTCATTGAGTTTTATAGTGATTTAAGAACCTTAAGCTTTTATTAGGAGTTTATACTTAGTTTTATGTATATATGCTTAAGTGGCATAATAAAAATAAACATTGGGTGTTTACGAGAATTTTTTTCTTTATAAGGGGTTCATACATTTGAGATTGATAAATAACATACTGTGTATGCTCTGACTAGAATAGAATTTTAATTTAACTTAATTCAAATATTTTAAAATCTTTTTTATATTCCCAACACCGAGCTAGCACCCTGGGTAATACAGAAGACATTTACTATATAATCTCAGTACTTGACGGGTTTACAATTTTGAAGACACTACTCATAAAAATATTAAGTAACAGTATAAGACGGCACATGATTCCACGCTTAGAGTTGTTCAGACAGTAAGCTCCTTGGGGGTTAGCTCAGAGGAAAAGCCCCGGGGCTGGATTGGGGAGGGAGAACCACCAGGGAGAGTTGGGACTTGAACTTCTAGTCCTGAAGGAGAGGCAAAGAGGGATTCCAGCTAGAGAAGTCTCATGCGAAAGGGGAGATGACGAAGTGGAAACCCATCTTTCCTGGGTTCATGAGGAGCTGGAATGGGGGCTTGTGCGTGGCCATGGGGCAAGAGATAGAGAGCCACTGTAAGTTTTTTTTAATCACGAAGGTGATATAACAAAAATGGTATTTTGAAAGATTCTGAGAGAAACCTCGACGCTCTCACCACACGCCATGCCCTGTGCTAGACATGAACAAGTTCTCTCAGTCCAAGATGGACTCTCCCCTCGAAAGAGGTCCCAGCTGTGGCAACAACCCACATCTGAGAATCTGGACCATGTCTGATGGCCTGTCATGCTTTGGTTGGACGAAACAAACAAACAAACAAACAAGAAGACAGGGGAACACGTAGTAACCAAACTCATAGCTGCCAGCAGAATCAGCTCTTGGTTGGGTCCGCATCATTCCAACAGCGCTGGGCGCCCTGCACTGTCTCAGGACAGGGGGCAATGAATGTGGCAATGAATACGTGAGCCTGGATGGTTGTGCAGCTCCCGAGGTAAGAACAAGACTAGAACAAATACAGGCAGGGCATGGGGTGTGTGTGTAGAGAGAGTGTGTCTGTGTGAGTGTGAATGTGTGAGAGAGAGTGTGTGATTATGTGAGCATGTGTGTTTCAGGGACTCAGAAGGGTAAGACTATTTGTCTGGCTTGTCCCTAGGGGTCAGCTGAGGTCCTGGATGATTCGATGTTTCTTCACAGGCTCACCCAGATGCATGGTGTGGTGCTAAGTCAGGCAGTCAGAAGAACCTGGGTTTAAAGGCCAACCCTGCCTCTTTCTAGCCCCGTGACCTTACTCAACTCACTTAACCTTTTTCTACCTCAGTATCCTAGTCTCTAAAATGCAGGCCATAATACCTCACAAAACTAGTGAGAGGAGGAAGCAAGAGCTATTTAGTGAATGCCTGGTGGACGCATCCATGAGCCTTCCGCTGACGGCTTCCTTTCTTGAAGTGCTGGGGGGTCTGCATGGAGGAATGAGGCAGGCATCAATCTGGGGCTGGCGATGGACAACCCTGGCACAAAGAGGAGGGCATTGCTGCACCATTCATGCTCGGCCCCCCAGAGCAGCCCACTGGGTTATGGGAGAGCCCTGGGAGCAACCCCTGGGTGGCAAACAGGGCCACAAGCTGCCATGCATATTCACGACCCCGAGGTGAAGGCCACAGAGAGAGCTCAGAGGCAAATGGGGAATGCCATGGGACAGAGATAGGGGCCTGCTTAGGACAGCCACACAGAGAAACCACACTGCGCTCCTATCCCTGGATATGGCCGTTCTGTCCCTCAGGTCCCTTCCTCGAAAGCTACAGGATTGCGAAAAGCACAAATAAGACAATCTGAGGTCTGGAGCCAGGTAGCGGGGTCATGTTGCGGGGACACTTGCCCACGGAGGAGATGAGAAAAGCAAGAGCTCCCATGTCGCCCAGAGAAATGAACTCATAGGCATGCGCTCAACCCAGATAGCAATCTCTCTGCCACCAAGTCTAGCACTCTCCCGATGGGAAATCCATTTCTTTTACATTCACTCTGTGCTTTCTCTGCTACAAGCAGCAGCTCAGAGCAGACCTGGATTCCTTTGCTCAGCTCACAGCCTCTCCTCTCCCTGACTCTGCCTGTCTACAAAAGGTCAGTGATTTTATATTCTGCTGTCCTTCACATGGCCCTCAAATTAGCTTGACGAAAGACTAATTTTCTGTACCAAAGGTAAAGCTTAGAGCAGGTTCTTCTATTTAGAGAAAAATGGACTTTTACATACACACACTTGGACTGATGGGTTATAATGAAAACATAAGAGAGCGTTAAAGGCCACTTCAGTATCTCTGGAAACCCATTAGAGAAGAAAGAGATAAAACTTCCAACCATGGGAGAGTGAAGACACTCATTTCTTCAAGGGGACAGGTTTTTGTTTTTTTTTTTTAAACACTCCTTCTGATTCACTATCCTTACCAAGCACAGTTCGAGGATTCCAATCATCCCAAGTGGGGGCAGGAATATAGAGTTTAGAGTTGGTCAGGGGAAGACCTCCCCACCAAAAGTAACCCACCAGTCCTTTGACAGTGATGACTGAGAGTAAATCACACATTAGATTTCAAGCATAACTTTGGCACCTGAATCCAAACCATGGGATTATGAGAAAGGTGTGCTTTCTAACAGGCCTGTAGGCTTCAACGATAGAGGGGGCACAGGTGACCAGATAAAAAATTAACCTCTTTGTCAAGTGAGTTTAACTTAGAGAAGCCTCAGCCCCCAAAGGAGATCATTACATACAATCTTTAATTCAGCCAACATTAATTGGATATCTCCTGGTGCCTGAGCAGGACTGAGCTATGTGTCACTATTTAACAGTAACTTAGTTTAGCAATTAGTGTAAAGTAAGCTTGAATCGCTCATCCAGCTGAGTTTAACCAATCTTCCTAAGCCCCTTTTAATTCCGTATTCTTGTCAAGCCCTCAATTCATTAAACCAGCTCTTTGTTGCACGGTACACATCCCTCTGTTCTTCTTATCTGGAGGAAAGTGAATAAATGATTGTTCTCAAGTTCTTTGAGTACAACATCACCTTATTTCCATAAAGGTCTTCTCGAAGAATGGACATGAACTTCTCCAACATATATATATATATATATATATATATATATATATATATATATTCATATGTCTGAAAAGCCTCATCCACTTCCACTTCCTAAATACCCACATGACACGTGTCCTTCCTGCCCCCAAACTGTCTAAGCCAGAAACAGAAGACATGTTTCTTTACCTTCATTGAATGGGCTGGGGAGAAAGTAAGTGACAAACCCAAGAAGAAATGGGGGGAATCTCAACTCTACCCGTCATCCTTCTCAAAGTGACATCTGTGCTAGATTGAGTGGAAGGTGAGTGGAGAGAGTTTCTGCTGCAGGAGCGCTGGGAGATCCAGAACTCCACGGGCTGTCTCCTGACTCTGTCACACTTCGTTGTGCCAGTCCCCAGAGTCAGCATGATCTAAACCCCTTCCCTTCACTGTCTGCTGCCTACATGTCTCCGGGAAGCAGCTCTGGGGTGCAGGGCAGAAATGAGCATAGAGGGAGGTAAAAAGCTGTTTAGAAATGTGACTTTGAATATATTAAGCCAGCTTTTTCTGCGTGGAAGCAATCTCCGAAGGACAGTGATGAGGGCATGGAGGGAGGGTTAGGGGGGTTAGGGAACAAACCGCATTGGCCATGCACTCTGGAAGATCTAAACTCTAATTTAGCTAGAATACTTAATGATTTTAATGATTTGTTGTGATCTCAAAACAACAGTTAAGAGATAAATCTACACCATTAAGACTATTACGATGTTTTGCTTCATTTAGCAAATGGTGGTGGTTTGAGGGGCTTGGGTTGGATTTTTGAGGTTGTTTTGCTATGAAGACACCCACACTTAAATAATAAAAATGAGCTCCTGGGGACCAGGAGCAATTGGCTCCCAAATCCTTTGCTGGCAGAAATGGAAAGATGTCCTTGAAAACTTAACCCAAAGTTTGCTTAAATGCCTTTTCTATGTATTCTGGGCAGAAAGCAAACTAGCACAGAAAATTGAAAGTTGATTGTTTTTCATCTTGGCTTGAGGCCCCAGTCCAGAGGAAAATATACGTGGTTCCTAATGCCCTGATGCTCTGGGGGGAAATCTGATCATGCTTCTAGAATGAAAAGTCAAAGCCCATTCCCATTGTTATGTACAGAGTGAAAGTCTATTATTTACATTGTCTTTTATGTGACAAGGGCCCAGGGCCCAGAACTCTCAAAATAATAAAATCTACACTTGGCTATTTGGAGTTCTTTATTATCTACCACTTACGCATATCTACAGTACAATGACCATCAAAATTGAATAATGATTCCAAGGCACTGAATATATTCTGAAATGCTTCTAGAGACATCAGCAAAACCCCTTACACACAGTCTCTTTTTTGAATCTTTTTGCTTTTTACTGGTTTTTGCCTAAAGATACTGCCTTTCCTACAGCCTTATCAAGCAGCTTCACTGAGAAAATTCTAGAAAACTCTAGGGTCCTGTGCCACTGGTGACACTGTCGAAGGGAAGGCTATGTGTCCTCCATTCTCCTTAGCACTTCCACTTCCCTAACTCCCTCTTACTCCCCTCCAGCTCTGTGCTCACACCACCTCACTGTATCATCCTCTATCTCCTTATCCACAGATCCCCAGATGGATGAACTTGCCTCCTTCCTTGACGACTTTCCCTCCCAGTTTACTGATATTCTGAGTGCAATGCAATTTATTCCAATACGTCTGAGGATGATCCTTTCAACGCCTCTCAGTTCCATGACGCCTTCACCTCCCCTGTCTCAGCCACCCAATCCCACAGTCTCTTCCTAGACCCTGTCATTACCAATAACTGTGCCTCCTTCTTAACATCAATTTTAAACATCCTATTGTCCTGCTGGTAGTTATCCCCTAATACTCTCCATATTGCTTACTCCACTTGCCGGCCACTTCCAGAATATTCCCGAAGCTCCAGAAACATCTTTTCTTTTAAGAATCCAGGCACTTGTCAGTTCATCTGCCTGGAACACACTTTTCCCCAGATAGCCTCAGGGCTTGGACTACCAGCTCTTTGGGTCTCTCCTCACGGGCCATCAGCTAGCTCTTCTAATACTCCCTTTAAAAGAGAAAGTCCCCCTTTCCAAGCTCTTCTTGTTCCTACAACTCCAGGTTTCTTCTTAGCACTTTTCACCATTTGCTGTATTACATATTCTCTATTTATTCTCTTATTGTCTGCTTGCCTCTGCTGGAATGCAAACTTCAGAAGAGCAGAGACTTGTTTGTTGATTCAGGGTTGTTTTCCTGGTGCATTTAAGAGTGCCTGGCTCGTGGTGGGCCCACGAAACTCATTGATCAAATAAAGATCTGTTCCGATGAATCAATACATTAAGTATTTATTAAGAATCAATGATGTACCCAGAACTCTGCTATTTTCTATAGCAAAACAACAACAACAGCAACAATAACAGCCAGTTGCTCCCAGGTCCTTAAGGAACCTTGAGTCTAGTTAGGTACCAAGATCACCATCAAACTGTATTTCAGTGTCTTTTAGCCCACGGGACTGTGAAGAAGTTTAGCCCGTAGCAATGGCCTGCAACTTCAACGGACAGGGAGATGTTTGATAGTGTTGCACAAAAGAATCTTTCAGTTTGGAATTTAACAAATGACTGTTCTCACCAAAGGGAACAAAATAAAATCCTCACCTTCCTTCTAGAGCACCAGAGAAGGTATGAAGAATGCTGAAGGTATGGCAAGAGACCACTGTGTGCAGCTAAAATCTACACAGATGAGAGACAGAGAGAAAGAGAGAGAGAGAACAGGGAGAGTGAGCACATTCCTAGGGGACCGCTGGCAGCAGGCTGTGAGCACTGTGCGCAGCTTGTTGGGGGAATATAAAGCTTCCATAAAAACTTATGTAAACCAACTGTGGAAGCCAACACAGACAGGACTTTGTAAAAAGGGCTCTCGGAGGAAGGCATCAGCCATCACAATCCCAGATGTACCAGGACTAATTCTCGCTGGCAGACAGAGAAGGATTTTTAAAAAATAAAGTGAACCGATCTACCCAAGACAAAGCAAAAAAGGAGCATCCAATCTGCCCAAATCTGAGACTCTTCCCCTGACCACACAATGAAAGATTCTCAAGTTAATTGACTTAGTGAGAAGGGGCAAGAGTTATTATTAAATTTACATACTTAACAGCTTTTATAGCTTTTTTTTTCAATTAATGTCTAGGTTAACTCTGTAGAAATCTCTATATGATTTCATGCTAGAGTAGAGTACAGATTCAGCCATTCTAAACTGATTCTTGGTCCTGCTTTCTCTTTCATCTATTTATTCATTTATTTAAGAACTGTTGAAAATCTGTTGTTCCCCAGGCTCTCTTCCTCTCTACCTTCTGCTCTCATGACAGTGAATTCTGCAGCGGGCAAAACCAGAGATACTGCACTTCCTCAGGTATTTTCCCGTCAGCTTTCTTCTGCCAGGGTATGATACATGTGGCAAAGATTAAATGCTAACCTGCGTGACACTGACCATAAATATCACCCAGGGTAGGGCAGAAGGAAGTCGGTGGGAATCAGAGTCACCGAGAAAAGCTGTGAGGGGATGTGGAGAGCAGGTGGTTTGGAAAGCGTCACTGGGGGCATGACGGGAATTTCCTAGAAAGGGACGGGCTGAAGCCAACGTGCAGGGTTGAGGAAGACTAAGGCGCAAAGGAAGATAGGAGGAAATGCCCCCAAAGAAGAAGGACTTCCTCCCAGTCTAGCACTCCTGTAGATTCTAGGGCATGGCTCACTGTGCCCATGGATTTTTCAGGCAATTTCTAGAGAAATGAGGCCTTCCAGGAGGAAAGGCTAAGCATGGTCTTCCAAGAAAATATCATTAACAGGTTCATAGTTTTATAAATATGGAAGTGATGTACTTAACTATTATTCTCAAAGTGGCAAAACTTCCACCTGCAAAACTGATCTGAGACCGTTGGTGGGAGAGTTTGAGAACCTGACTCCAGGTTCTCAAACAAGGAAGGAAGGCAGAAAGCTGGTCCTTTGTAAGCTGACAGTTAGCATGTATAAAGCATCAATCGACATCGACCACAAAAATAGTACAGAAGGGTGACCCAAGCAAGAAGGTCGGGGTGTGTGTGTGTGTGTGTGTGTGTGTGTGTGTGTGTGTGTGTGTGTACGAAGGAGTGACATTCGTATTTGGGGGTATTTATTATTTAATAAAGCACAATCATTAAAGATATTAGATAGTTCATGGAATTTCCAGAAAGGCCAGAGAATCCGCTTCAGGAAGCAGTATCTTTGGGAAAAATAGGCCTCGGGAACAAGCATGAGAGTGATGCCATGGCCACAAAGCTGAGAGGCTGGGTGGGTGCAGCCAGGCCCTGGGGAATGGGGCATCCAGCTGCTGGGTGTCGCCGCACTGTCCGGGAGACATATGGCAGAGAGCACCTCCCTCTCCTCACATTTTCTTCTGCATCTAGGACGTACGTGGGTCTCTACTCGTGAGCCTATGTCAAGGTCTGCCCGGGATGCAAGGGACACTGGAAAACCAAGTTCTGACTTCTATTTTGTAAATAGCAGGCAGGAAATTTGGAGGAAAAAGACATCTGTTCAAAGATGCTGAGCATCCGTAAAAACTATAAATGCCCAAAGAAGGGGACAAAATTAACCCCATCAGGACATGGCAGGACACGGGAAAGGGCGAGAAAGAAGGAAGCAGGATGACCGTGTGAGTCTCTTAGCGTCTTGTTTTGTCTATGTAGGCTTGGAATGAATGGACACATTGGATCATGAGGATAACATAGGGTGGGAGGGCATCAGGGACCTCTGCACCATTCCCCGTCGCCTTTAAACTGCTCTTGTAAAGATCAGGACTGTAGCGGTTCCATCAGGATGGGAAGTGTGGCCCAGGAGCTGTAGGACTTGAGGGCTGGCTTTGCCCAGGCAACTCTCCGCCCAGAGGGACTGAACACAGTTCGCTTTTCTTCCTCTTCTGCAAGTTGCAGGCTGGAGAGGCAAACTGCAGGTGTTACAGACAAAATAAAGAAGATTAATTTCCCCAGGTTGTCAAAAGCGCTGATTTTATAGCTCTATCAGCCCGCCCAAAGAGGGGAGCTTGAGCGCCTCGCTTGCAGAAATCATAGCAAAGAAATCATCGCAGGTAGGATGGGGACATCACGGATCAGAGAGCACGCCTCTGTAAACCCCGGCGACTCTCTGGCTCCCCGGGAGAGGGTGGGGTCCCTGAGAGCAGAGGAGCACAGGCTGAGTCTCCACAGCTCGAAGCACAGGAAGAGATGGTGGAGAAAGCCGCTGCAGTCTGGGAGGTGGTTCTGTGACCCGGCAATGAACTAGGCCAAGGGATCCTCGGGGACACGCAGGAGAAAAATTACTCTGGAAAGAGGAGCGGTGCCGAGGTGAGCAGTGTTGCAAGGACACGGGCAGACTGGGAAGAGGCTGAAATGGAGGGGTTGCAGAGATCCTTAAAGGGTGGGGAGTGGAAATTAGACTTGATGTGGGAGGAAACAGGGAGTGACCTGGGTTTTTATATCGCAAGAGAACCAGGATAGAACAAACATTTAGGAAGATCCTGCTATGGCGGACTGGAGAGGAAACTGCAGAATGGAGAAATCACCGGAATCCGGGGAAGGCTGATGAGGCCTTGGGTACGGTGGACACCGTGGGGGTGGAAGAGAGGCCACAGGGGCGCCTGGGTGGCTCAGTGTTAAGAATCTGCCTTCTGCTCAGGTCATGATCCCAGGGTCCTGGGATCAAGCCCCACATGGGGCTCCCCACTCAGTGGGGAGTCTGCACTTCCCTCTCTCTTTGCCCCTCCCCCTGCTTGTGTGTGTGTGTGCGCGCGCTCTCTCTCTCTCTAATAAATAAATAAAATCTTAAAACAATTAAAAAAAGAAAAAGAAAAGAGGCTGCATACACATTTCAAAAAATAGTGCAAGGTGGCTGTGGGCGGGTGGCTGTCTAGAACAGTGAGTGGACAAATGGCTGCAGGGATTTAAGAGCCCTCCGAAGATGGGAAGCTGGAGAGGAGATTGATTGCAGCCCCCCTCCCATGGGAGAAAAGAGCTGGAAAGTATTAGTGCTGAGTTTGAAGCCGTGGTCAAACCCCGAGTTTCATTTGCAGTATTAAGGTGTTTCGCAGGCGCGGTCGGAGTCCAGGATGGAGGACACTCGAACCGCCCACCCCAGCTCCCAGACTGCCTACGCGTGCAGTCCTTCTACCTCCGAGCTCACCGGGCTCCCTGCGGCATTCTCTTCCCCCTTCCTTTCTTGTGGAATTATTCATGGCTAAGAATCTGGTAAAATTATTAAAATGGGTAAAAGACATAAAGATCCAGAGACTCCCAAAACTTCAGCTATCTTCCCCCAAATCACACAGGAAATATGTGGGGGAGAAATAGCCTAGCCAGAATTCCTTGATCTTTTAAAACCCTCTTTTATGAGATCGCTTGGCAATCAATACAGTGTGTTTATTATCTACAGGGTAGTAAGAGACGTGGAGAGAAAAGGGTTCTTTTGGTCCATTTCTGTGGGGATGAGATACTTCAGACCAGAACTAGAGTCACTGCTAAAAAGAGTCCCAGACTGGGAACAAAGCAAGGTCGATGAAGCATGGGTTTAATTGTCTGTATTTTGTTAATTGCACAGTTTGCTTCTGAATGTGCTGTTGTTTCCTCATTTACAGGGTCAGAATTGCTCACTGGATTAAGTGATAGAGCCTCTATTCCTTGATATGTTATATGGTCACCCTCCACTGCCACACAATGGTCCTCAGAGGGGCCAGCATTGTGATCATTTGCCTTTTAGCTGCCCGTCAGCCCTGGGCAGAGATCCCCACTTTGTCATGAACACAAAGCCATCTGTGTGAGATGGTCAACTGGCTGGGTTGGCCCATGGTCAATGCTATCCATCTCCCAGTTAGCCTGGACTATGGTAAGGGTTTAATAAATGTTTGTTGAACTAAAGAAGAGGGTTCCTTGTGGCAGTTATTGGGCTTGGGCATTACACACCTTGTCTCATTGAATCTTCATGAGAATCAC
The DNA here is from genome assembly GCA_028646535.1 of Procyon lotor. Classification (NCBI taxonomy): domain Eukaryota; kingdom Metazoa; phylum Chordata; class Mammalia; order Carnivora; family Procyonidae; genus Procyon; species Procyon lotor. The sequence goes on from CM053618.1 coordinate 28,405,827, forward strand.
ATAAGGTAGGTGTTAGTTTCCATATTTTTCAGTGGAGAAGATCAAGACCCAAGACCCCAAATGAATGCCTAACTTGCCCGCAGTGCTTCTCCTAAATAAGCTAAAATTTGTCTACTTAACCATCTTTCCACCATCCCAAGTAACTTCCCATGCTCCCGGTCGAATTGTGCTTTATCCAAATAAATGTAGATAAATTTGTCTCTGATACTTTCTATCCTTGATGGAGGCTTAGAAAAGGTGCCAGTCTGTGCTCAAAAATATCCTTGTGGACAAATAGAAAGAAGTGCATTGTGTTCCTGTAGCTGATCCAAATCATGGCTGGTCATGTAATAATTTCCTTTGAAATCCTGAAGATCCTTGTGTCTGAGCACTTGTTAGACCACTGAGTGGTGAAGAGCTGACCAGTGGTTGGCCTAACGGGAAGGTTAAGATCGAAACAAATTTGTCCAAACATCCCGATACTGGATCTTTTTGATTTAACCTTTTTTTTTTTTTTTAAGATTTTACTGATTTATTTGACAGAGAGAGATCACAAGTAGGCAGAGAGGCAGGGGGGGGGGGGGGGGGGGGGGGGGGGGGAAGCAGGCTCCCTGCTGAGCAGAGAGCCTGATGTGGGGCTCGATCCCAGGACCCTGAGATCATGACCTGAGCCGAAGGCAGAGGCTTTAACCCACTGAGCCACCTGGGCCCCCCTTCTGATTTAACCTTAAAGTTTCCAAGTTGAAAAGAGAAAAATGAGACTTTACCTCCATTAGCCAGGTTATCTGAAACAAATCCCAGGTGGGTGATTTGAAGAAAGAACCTAACAGACTTCTGGTTCAATTCTTAATAACTTCCTCAAGATCTTTCTTGGAAAAAATTATTTTAAGGTCATTCCTATAGCATTACAGCGCCAAAGAAGCTCTACACAAAAGAAAGCTTAAAAAAAAACACACAAAATCCAACCACTCCAGTAACTACGGCGATTTTCATTTATTTCTATTCAGAGCTTGCCTGTTCAAAAACATAATTTCATATAATTTAAAGCAAGGTACAGGTATAGTTTCATTGTTTAACATAAAATTATATAATAAATATTTTCTCTGCTGACAAATAAACTTCATATCTATCATTTTAATCTCTGTAATATAGTATTACATTGCATGATATTGTCATTATTTAACCATTCCTATACTGTTCAAATTGTTTCCAATTTCTCACTATTATAAATAATGCTACAATGTACCATCTTCATGTAAATGGCATGTTTGTTCTTTAAGATTACTTACTTAAATTCTATTCCCAGTGGTGGGATTACGAAGTCAATTTGGTATACGTATTTTAGAGTTTTCTATTCACCTGAGGTGTTATTTTCAAAAAATAGCCTACTAATTTAACACTGCTGTCATTTGAATGTATGTAATAATTTCACAAAGATCTCACCCTGTCCTCTCTTTTTTTTTTTCTTCAAATCTGCTTGGTATAAAACCTCATTCCATTTTCAACTTCTGATCCATCCATGTGGACCTTGACTCTGACCAAATATTTCCCTATACTTCCGACTTCAATCTCTTTTCCTTACCAACCCATACTTTTGTCTGAGCTCCTTCGGTGTGGTAGGCATTGTACTAGATGCATAGAAATAGACCAGCAGAGAAAATAGGTTTTCTGTTCTCAAGTACCTTTGAGTCTAGGCAGGGAATCAAATAAGAAAAAAAGAAAGAAAGAAATTATAATACCACGTGAGAAGGCTTTATTGGAAATAAGTTCAGGCACTAAAGGAGGACAGTGAGGGAAGGGCCAAAGCAAATACTGGAAAGGAAGAGAAGGCTTCTTATCAGAAGTCACCTTGAATTGAAACCTGATGGACAGTTTGGAGTCAAAAAAGATGGAATACAGAGGATGTAATGGGGGACGGAAGGGAGTGTCCCAAGCAGAAGCAAATAACAGGGACACGTACTCAGAAGCAAGAGAGAACAAGCCTGAGCACAGAAAATGGCTTTACTCAGCTAGCCAGCCAGAGCTCCCTGACATCAGGTATGGGGGGGCCCATGGCTCTGCCTCCCACCCCACCCTCCTGATGCCATCTCCACCTCGCAGTCCCTCTGCACCCCTGTTCATTTTCTTCCCACACTGCAGCCTCTGCCAACTCCCTACTGCCCTCACAGATGGGGAAATGGAAAAGCTGTGTTGCTCCCAGGTGGGTATGGAGTGATGAGCTGGGCAGTGTGTGGCCAGGCATGCTTTTCTTTATGTGTTGGAACAGAACAGAAGATGCACAGATAAGCTGTACCCAGCCCACCGTAAGCCCAGCAGTGGCTCTAGTCTGTCTTGTGTCTTCGCCCCAGGCAAGCCCCTCAATTCATTTCTTCAGACATCCCTCAGAAATTGCCAGAGTGGTTTCCCACTGTCAGATTGCACTGCAGCCCCGTGCCTCTCCTCCCTACAAAGGGAAAGATTAGCCAGAGACAGAGAGAGACGGATTTATGGTGCTGGGGAAGTTAAGCACACACTGTGTGAGAGTTTCATTTCCACTGAATTAGAGGCTCTGGCTCAGCACGGATGGCACAGTGATGCTCCTCTAATAACACCAAGTAAATAAGACATGAAGAAGTCTTTTAATTTGCTTTGGAGGACCTTCAGGTACACACACTCTTCCTCCAGCCTGTCTAGGAACATCGGGCTGTCCCTCTTGGACAGCCTTCATGCTACCTCAAAGCTCCAAGAGTTGACCTCACCTTTCTATGAAGTCATAGAACGGTTGAATTCTGAAGCCTCCACAGACTCAAAGTTCCATCAGATCCCAAGACATGGGGAGAGCAGACAACACACCAAGCTTATGACAACTAAGGTTGACTGAACCCAGGTGTAGCAGCTGCTAAGCAGGAATAAAGGTAGAATAGTGTCAGTCTGGTCTGGCTGCCATGCTCCTGCTGGGCTTTCACAGCTTTTGGAGATTCGACACGGAGCACGAGGGTTGTCACGATTGCATGACACTCCCTTCTCACCTTGCCCCCTGTTTGCTGCAGTCCCAGGGTGATCACTGCTTTGCAGGTGCGTTCACCCCATCTCCAGCCCATTCTCCAACCAGCAAAGGGGTTTGGAAAGGCAGTGGAGAGTACAAGGTTTTTATTCATTTTTTCTTAACCTAAGTTGTATTTTAAATGTAAGTGTTTCTAGTTAAAGACTATTTATGTAAGTTACATCTCAAAACCCAAATTCCATCAATTTCCATCAAAATGGGCACCACTCCATGTCCAAGCCATCCACCTTAAGATTCACTTCCTTTTGAAATTTTTCCTGACCTCATTTTCTCCACATGTGATTGACCCAGTCACTTACTGTACCTAACACATTCTTCTATTAGAGCACTAAAACCTTTTTCTTTGTTGACTTATTTACATGCCCAACTTCCCAATTAAACAATAAGCTACCAGTGGTGGGTTGTATTTTCTGAGATGGCCACAAAAATATCTCCCACTATATATATTTTTGTACAATACGACCTTGACATACTTTTCATCAAGAAATGGGATCTGTGTTCCTGTCCCCAGAATCTATTTTGGCTGTGAGTTGCTTGTAACCAACAGAATGCATTGGAAGTGATGTGTCACCTAACTTCTAAGAAAAGGTCAGAAAAGGCAACACAACTTCTGCTTACCACTAGGACAGGCTCCTTTGGAGTCCTGTTAGAAGTCCAGCCTCCGCAAGACTGCCTCATAATGAGCCAACAGTCCCAGCTGTCTAAGCCAACCAAAAGCTCTCCTGCCCGGTACACGTTTAGATTGTGTCAGCCTTCAGCCATCTGGTCACGTCCAGCCTTGAATTTTGTCATCTCAGACCACCAGACATTGTGGAATAGAGTCATGTGATCCCCCCATAACCTCTGAATTTCTGCTCTATCAAATCTGTGAGCAATCAACAAGCACAAAGCTTTGGAATAGCTCATTATGAAGCAATAGTTAGCTGGAATACTACTAAGGATTGGAATGATTTCATTCATGTTTCTATTCTCAAAGTAAAGTGTTTGATATATGTTGATGGTATAAATTAACGCATGTAATTTCTTTTTTTTTTTTTAAGTACGTCCGATTATGAACCAAGATGTGATGTGTATCAAGAGTGAACCTTCCAACACAAAACAGCTCCTAAGATGCCGGGCCCTGGGGAAAATGAGAATAAAAGCTAAAATATTATCAGAATTTATCAAATAAATCTGCCTTCTGTTGGGCAGCAATGGGCTTGCTTTAGGATGATAGCGATTTGTAAGCTGGATAAAAATATTAATTGTTGATATTCAATAATTTATAGATTCCTTGCCTTGCAATTTATTTTATGACTTGTTTAATTTGGGTGGAGATCGCAAAGAAGCAGAGCAAAGATCAGGTAGGGCATGTTTCTCATCTCTCTTGGATTGGTTCCCAGAGGTTCAGACTGAAATGGCTCAAGGTCTTTCCTTATGTAAAATATTTTGCAACAGATGGCTAAATGTTTGATATTCTCTGGTTAAACAACAAAACATAGGTTATCTTTTTAAAAGAAAGAAAGAGAGGCAGTAAAGGAGAGAAGAAGAAAAGTAGAGTAGAAAGAGATCCATTAAATTTTATTCATTTCTGAGTATATTCTTGTGGAGGGCTGGGGATCAAGAACAAAGGAGAAAAAAGAAAATGAAAAAAAATCAACAACCACAAGCATTGTTAGGGGCATGGTTTTGTTTTTGTTTTCCTTTTTTTTTTTTTTTCCTTATTCCCCCCTGGGCTAATTAGACCCCGGAGTGTATCTAGAGGGAATAGGCCAGTAGACACTGTCATACTTAAGATTCTGAGTTGGACCACTGTTCTTATGCCAACCTTTATAAGTGGGCCTGTCAATTCTATGATGTTGGGGAACTATCCCTCTAGGTAGAACAAATGTTGTTTAATTTGCTGCATGGAAGTTTTGTTAAATAAATCATACATTCATGGAGCTGAGAAAATTAACAAGAAACTTTGCCTGGGAGGCTAGACATATTGTACAGAACTTCAAATAACCTGGAGCACACTTTGCAATTCAGAAGATGTATATCTGTCTGGGTGTGCGAAGGCAACACTGTTTTATTTATATATATATACACACAGTGGTACTGTATACAGATATCAGTGTGCATATATGTATGAATACAAATTGGATCTTCATGCATAGACACATTTCTTCCTTCTCTGCAATAAAGACTCTTCAAAAAAAAAAGTCCATGTTTCAGTGAATGCTCACAGCATGCAGAGGTCTGAATCATCTTAATTCATTTAACAATCATCTGAGTGACTGCTAAGAGTTGGGCTTGGTGCTAGAAGAGCAAGAAAAATAAAACATGGTTTCTGAACTACAGCATTCACTTCTAGTTGAAAAATGGAGAAGGCTCAAGCTGCCTTTAGGATAGACTCTACCTGAGCAATATCCGGTGGTCTCAGAGTTGCATTCAACTCAACAAGGATTTATTGAACACCTATTATGTGCCAGTCATTGCACTCTGTGCTGCAGTTACAAAAAGGAGTGAGGCTCCATCCCTTTAAGGACTTGTAATATGAAAGAGGGAGATAGAAATGCAAACAAATAATTATAATACAGTGAGAGATATAATGTGCAGAATGGAAATGTATGGAGCCGGGAGGCAGTGCGCAGGGAGTGATTAACTTAGACAGGAGTGTGACAGAAGAAAAGAGAAGGATGAGAGGCCCTGAAAAGTCTCAAACAGTGACACGAAAGCTGGGTTTTAAAAACTAAATAGGAGTTCCCATGGGACAGTCCGTCGTGAAACGTTACACGTGGAGGGAATGGAATACGAAATGATATAGTGATGTAACACAGGATAGTTTTTAGGAAACTCCAGAGTTTGTTGTTGCCAGAGTTAAAACAATGTGTGGCTATAGCAAAGGGTGAAGGGAAAAGAAAGGATAAGACAGATGAGGAAAGTGGGGGAATTGCTAGAGAAATAGTGAGGGGTGAAACACGACGTGAGTGCTGGCGGTGACAGCCCTGGTCCTGAAGAACATCTCCCTCGCCTTCCTTCCGGTAGTGAGGAGCTAGAACGTGTTGGAAGCTCCAGAGGCCAACCAAGTTAGCACAGAGTCGGAAAACCAAGGAACCCTAAATGAGTTGGAAGAACCAACGGTGCTTGTTCCTGAAGAAGTGATTCAGTTGAACAGCGATAGCTGTTAATATTTGCAGAACAGCAATTGGACTTATTTCCCACGCCTTTAGAGGGCTGGGCTAGGAATGATGGGGGGGACTTCACAAGCAAGTACGCTGTCAGTCCATAGGAGATAAAACTTCCTGCCTGACCCGAGCTCTCCAGTCATGAGCTGGGCTCTATTGAGTGTGGGATGCGTCCACAGCCCAAGTGGTCAAGCAGAGCTGTATCATATTTGTCAGGGCCACTATTGAGGGAATCACCACACTGAGGGCCGATCGGAGAGAGGTGACCTTCGCTAAGGTTCCTTCCAAGTCAAAAATTCAATCATGAGGATCACAAATGCAAATATCTTAAAGGGCAGGGTAGGCAATGTCAAGGAACAAAGTGCCCACGTGTGAAAACAGAGAATCGTGGCTAACTACAGGCACACTTTTATAATCATCTTTGCGTCTCTTTTTTTAAATAATTAAATGATGTGTGAGTCAAACAAAACGCGTCTGTGGACCTAATCTGGCCCACTGACCTCTACTATGGGTCTTCAACCTGTTTTCTAAGTCCTGAGCTCTAGGTTCTGGTCTACGTTCCATCACTTACTATCTATCTATGTGTGTGTGCCTTGGAGGTCCTCCCATTGTAGATCTCCGTGTCCTCAGTGGTCTGAGGAGGGGCTTAGATGATTACGGAGTCCTGTGTCCACTTTGATTTATCTCCCAACTGTGGGCAAAGGCAGAAATCCGGGAGGATAGAATACAAGCCCGGGTAGACAGGAAACATTATTCTTGTTTGTGCCTCTATTACTTAAAAGGGTACCGCTTACTCACAGAACCCTGTGCCGGTGAAGTAGAGAAGAGTTCTTTGTGAGCGAGGACCGTATCTGAATCAAATTCCTTGTTTGTTTGTTTGTTTTAATTTTCTATTTTTAACATTAAAGGTATACTATGGAAAAGCACTGAGAGGAATCATCCAAGAGCCCCTGCACCCAATACCAGAATTAATAAATTTAAGTGTGCATCACACACCTTTTTTTTTAATACCAAAACATGAGAGATATGACCAAATGTCCTATGTCTCCCTCTATGGTCCCAGTCACCCCCTTTCTCTCCAGAAACAGCTGTTATGTACACTCTGTCTTTCACATACTTACACTTCAAATATATACATACGTGCCGTAAAAACGCATAGTATTTTATGTCCTAAAAACTTACATAAATGTTATTATATCCTACATATCTGTATGTACTGCATAATACTCCTTTCATCCAATAGTGCCATCTTAGAAACTTATCCAAGTTGATACATATAAATTTAGTTCATTAATTTTAATTGCTAAATGGGATTATACCCTACAATATACGTCACCATATATATCCTACAATATACCACAACTTATTTTACCCTAACTTAAATTCTCTTTCATTGTGTGTTTACTTCTAAAAACTACATTAACAACATTATTTATTTTTCTTCATACATGACTTAACCCGGACGGGAAATTGCTGGGCCGTCAGGTCCCTCCGCAGAGTCGATGCTACTGGAGATTGCCAACTTGCTCTCGACAGTTTGTGTGCCAATTTGTACTCCCTTCAGCAGAATATATGAATACCTATTTCATCAAATCTGCTCACCATTTGGTATTCTCAGAATTTAAAAAATGTTGCCAATCTGATGGGTTGGAAACATTAAGGCTTTAAATTGCATTTCTGTGATTAGTGAGGTTGGGCATATTTTCATCCCTATTGGCAATTCTAGTCCCTCTTCCATGAATAACCTGTTCATCTCACTTGCCTGTTGTTCAGCTGGATTATTTGTCTCCTTTTGGTGGTGGTGGGGTGAGGGGGACGTGGGGGAGGGCAGTTCCACATACTAGTTAGCAGCACGTAATCTGGAGCTGGTCAGCATGAGTTTCAATTCCGAATTTGTCACTTAATAGCTGCTCATACTTGGGTGTGTGCATTCAAAAATGCAATAAAAAAATTACA
>CM053618.1:28414453-28447325 GCA_028646535.1 Procyon lotor
GAACTAAGGGTGGCTGGGAGGCAGGGGGGTAGGAATAGGGTGGCTGGGTTGTGGACATTGGGGAGGGTATGTGCTATGATAAGTGCTGTAAAATGTGTAAGCCTGACGATTCACAGACATGTACCCTGGGGCAAATGATACATTATATGTTAATAAAAATTAAAAAAAAAGACACTCTTTTAAAATATTTAATTGATATTTTCATTGATCTTTGTAGGATAGAAGTTGAAAAATTATATACAAATTGATATCCTTTTTGTATTTATCTGCATTTTGTCTAATTTTCCTCAATAAATGTATCTATTATTTTTTATTTTTTGTCTCTAGTAGATTCATACAAATTGTTCATGGATTAACCCAACCAATCCCTCACTTGAGGCCTTTCCTCTTCTAAGTCAGGACATAGCCCCCTGAAGTTACTCCATCCTTTTTGGTAACCCTTCTCCCTTCTCTTCTAACACTGATCACATTTTATCATAATTTACCTTTTTAACTTGTCTTCCACATTGGGCTGTATCTTAATCATTTCCATGTGCTCTAGGTCTAACAAAGTGCTCTCTCACAGAGTAGGTGCTCAATAATAGCTAATGAAAGAATGAATAAACAAAGGAATTTGCAAAAGAACCTTAGGCATTGGGAGATGTTACTGTTTCTGTTGTTATCATTTTTAAGATTGAATGATTGACTGATTGATTGATTTGACAAAGGGAGAAAGAATGCACACAAGCAGGGTGGGGGCAGAGGCAGAGGGAGAGGGAGAAGCAGACTTCCCGCTGAGCAAGGAGCCTATGTGGGGCTTGATCCCAGGACCTTGGGATGGTGACCTGAGCTGAAGGCAGACACTTAACTGACAGAGCCACCCAGGTGCCCCAAGATATTACTATTTTTAACTGGTTATCTATTCGGCTGTTGGGATGATGGAAATCGGATTAAAAGAGGAAGAGTGATCTCTTAAAAATAAAATCTGATTGGTCATCCTAGCTTCATCCCTTCAACTAGTTCCCACTGCTCATAGGAAAAGGATCAGAATCTTTATGGCCTGGCCTCTACATCCACAGTGTCTGATCTTTTCCAAATCCATCTCTACTCCACCTGCATTCTCCCCTCACTGGTCATCTCTCACTTTTTTGCCGTATTCCCTCCCAAACATTCTACATATGCTTGGAATGGCATTTATCTCATCTTCTGACATTTATCTCATCTTCTGGAACTTTATTTTGTAGTATTCACGACAATTGCAATTTTGTCCTTACTTGTGTTTTCATTTGTTAGTCTGTCTGCCATTTGACAGAAAACTTCATGAGAAAAGAAAGTGGCCTGTCTCTGCTCACCAGCACTCATGAGTGAATGGATGTCTTTCAATCACAGGAGTTTGTCTATTAACTCTATTTCCCAGTTGTGTGTTGAAAGGTTCAATTCTCCATTACAGGAGTTAACACATAAGTAAGCTAGCTGGAAGGGTATTTAAGAACCAGAAGGTGTAGTCTGAGGGTAGATTGGATTAAACTTATTTAGTGTCACCAGGCATGGATAAAACCCTAGAATATGTACCTATCATGCATACCATCACCCCAAGTCTCTAACATAAAAGAAGATATGTTGACCAGTAAATGAACCTATCTTCATAAAATTACTTTGAAGCATATTAGCTAAAATATACTGAGTACAAAGCACTGTTCTAAGTGGGTTGCATGCATTATCTCAATGCTCAGCACAGTCTTTTGAGACAGTAACCATTACCCTGAATTTTATAGATGAGACAGAGGCACATGGAATTCAAGGTCACCCAACTAGGAGGTGGTAGACCAGGAATTCAGGCTAGAACAGTTCAGTTTAGTGGCCATACTCTTAAATAATGAAGACACGGGCTTCATTTAGTGGCTATACTTTTAAATAATGAAGACACAAGATGGAAGAAGTTTGAAGATCCAGCTAAGATTTCTTCCAAGAACTAGGGCCATTCTGTGTCTGATTAAGAAAGATTTCCCATCCCACTTTCCCACCTGAACCCACTCCTCTCTTGCATTCACATACTTCCAGATGTATATTTTATTTTCACTGTCAGAGAACACTCAGCCTGAATTCTGGGACCAAATTACCTAGATTAGGATCCCAGCTCTACCACCTATAAACTGTGTGAACTTGGGAAAGTTACCTAAACTCTCCAAGTTTTAGTTAGCTGTATGGAAAATGAGATTAATATCTGTATAGTGGTGTAGAGAACATTAAATTAATCAATGCATATAAAGTTTTTAGGGCAGCATCTTCCCCATAACAGGCACTGAATTAGCTGTGGTGATTACTGTTGGACAACCCCTTCGTCTGGTTTTAACTCAAGATTTTGGTGATATCACACTGCTGGGGGCAGATCTTTTCCATAATCATAAGAATCACTGTGAAAGAATACAGGTGTGCTTATTAACAGAAATTATTTTGACTCTAAGCCGTTGGCTCCACAGGTCCTTCAGTCAGCTAGATGACTAAACAATGACTTCAGGGCATGCCACTCCAAAATATGGCCCTCTGGCCAAGGATTCTTCTGAGATGAGAGCAATGGAGAAAAAAAGCAGACACAGGAAAAACTCTACCAGGAAGGACAGGATGATTCTTAATCACTGGAGACAATTCTAAACTCTTATCAGCCCAGAGAAGGCATGAGGGACATCTACATAACAATTCTTACTAAAACAACCTCTATCTTCCTTAGTTTCTCCCTGGAGATTTCCCTTTCCAACTTGCCACTCTAAAAGCCTAAACCCCTTTTCTTTTCTCTTGTCACTTCTCCACAAATACACTGTTCTCTTAAACATTCTATGTGAGCTCCAAGTTCTAAGCAACGCTTGGAGTTACTCACCACTCCTGTACGTATGGAGGTTAATAAACTTCTTATGGAGGTTTGTTTGTTTGTTTGTTTGTTTGTTTGTTTTTTCTTGTTAACCTTTCTTTTGTCAGTCTAATGTGCCGGGCCCCAGTTGGATAACCTAAGAGAGTAGAGGAAAAGGTTTTCTCCCCTGCAGAAAATCTGCAATCCTGGTCTCACTGTAATTTTTATTTTTATTTCTAAAAATACACTTGCAGTTTAGAAGTACAGTGATTTTTCTGATGATCAATGTTGAGTGAAGCAATCCAGATGCCTGAGATCTTGTTTCTCCACCACTGCCAGCTGGGGAGGTTTCCTGGGCCAGTCCCTTTCTGTCCATCATTGCCGATTTCTGACGCATGAACCCTTCGTGGAGCCAGGGAGCAGCATCAAAGAAAGGTTGTGGAACTTATTACTGTGTGTAAAGTACCTTGCAATCCCTGGCTGAAAGAAACTATAGAAATGCAGAGAATTCTGTATGATTTTATCTGCAGAGTAAGTTCAGGTCAAAACATCAGGCAGGATTTAAACCATATCTCTTCCTTCCCTTGCCACTGTGGATTAAAGTCAGTCCATTTTAATGTTCCTAAAATGTAATTTTTTTTTCTGGGAATAGCTAGACATGTGATGCTGAGAAGGATTTAATTTGCTGTGTTGTCACGGGGATGATGATGTTGGCTCAATTTTGAATGTTTGAAGAGAGCCATAGGACACTAAACTCTCCCATGGTTGCAATCCTCACAACACAATATAATTAAGGGGAGGCAGGAGGGCACCTAAGCAAAATGTTAGGTTGCTGGACAGTTTGAGAGTAGGGTCAGAGAAGGTTGAACTTGGCAGAACGGCTCCCTGGTGTGAGGTGTTATCAGGCCAGAATGAATGAGGAAGAAGAGAGACACAATCAGCCAGAGGACTGCAGAGTGTGGTTAACTGCTGGAGGGCAATTCTGAACAAACCACAAAGTATTAAAAAAAAAAAAAAAAGGACACCCTGGGATTAATTGTCATTCCACTGGCCTGTGAGGCAACTGATACTAAATATAATTGAATTACTTTGTAATTATTTCTTTTGGAGTATTTAACCTAAGCTAGGCTTTGGAGATGGATTTTTTTCTCTCTCTTGCTTTGCACTGCAAATGGTTTTGCATTACGGATATTTTTCTGCTGTACTGTATTATCTTGTGCAAACTACTCTGGTTTGTTTTCCCCCTCTTCCTTGCCAATGGGGTTGTTTACTTATCGGAATTAAAGTCAGAAGTGAGCGTCTCTTGCCAGCAGGACAGAATTTCTAATAAATATGTAAATAACACCTCTCTCAGCTGTGGCTGCGGGCTCTGCTCTCACGTGGCCCACCCAGGGCCACAGTCTGGGGCTCAGGCAGGCTTGGAGAAGATGAAAGATTTTCATCAATCTGCAGATCAGAAAGAAATGAAATTAGACCCAACCTGAGAGGGCAAAGGAACAAAGGTGAGGTGGTAGAAAAGGGCATCTGTCCTTGTGGTTGCAGAAATGGGTCATTTTCTTTGGTCTGTGGGTGAAAGCATCTGTAGGTTGACATGGCTTGCCATAAGAAAGGGACTTAGAACATTCAAGAGTGGCTTGGGATGGAGAGAAATAGATTTCTCCTCTGCAGGCAGGCCATGATCATTTTATTAATAATAGTGGCAGTGCTGTCACCGATGGCCAGCTACACCCGCTTTATGTCCCAGTTCCATGCTGATGGTAATTAACACCTGCTATCTACATTGCACCTTGACCTCAAAAATATTTTGAGGACATTTAATAGATTTATCTTCTAAAAAGGAAATCAAATCAAACTTCTAGAGAAGTCAAGGACACACCTTGGAATAATACTTAGCATTAGTTCTGGAACCAGAATGCAAGGGATTGAATTTTACTTTGCTACTTACTAGCTCTGTGTCTCGGGTTTCTCATGTGCAAAAAATGAGTACTCACTCAGCAAATACTGATTGAGTGCCTATTGTATGCTAAGCAAGTTCTAGATGGACATGGAGTAGAAAACAAAACAGAGGCTCTGCTGTCAGAAATGTCCACTCGAATTAATAAGAGTGAGTTCTCATGAGCATCAGATGAATTAATAAACCCCTGGTATATAGCAGATTCTCAATAAACGTGAACTAAATTTAAATTTATCCTTTAAAGTTATACAAAAAGGTGCATTATAGGTTAGCAGACTCCTGAGTCCAGCACTAATCGCTGGGTGATGTCCAGTCTTCCATTATGCAGGGCTACGGTCAGATTGTGGAAAGACCCTTGCTGAAGCTCCCAAGGATTTGGATACATTTGAACGGGGTCAGCAGGCTCCAAGAGAGAGTGGCTTGTTGGGGGGGGGGGGGGTGCAGCCAAGTGATGCTCTCAGAAGGTGTGTAATATGCAGAGATGCACGCTGGAGGGTCACTTGATTTTCTGCCACCCTTCCCTCCTCTCCTGTGAACCAGCCTATAGCCTTAGTAGAATGTCTGCTTTTTGTCAACATTCCTTGGCTGAAGTTAGAGACCCAAATGGGTCGTCTTGAAGGAAACGTAACCTTGGTGAAATGACACAATCAAATTTTTTTTCTGTTAGACTATTTTTTCATAAAATAAAGCAAAAGGGGGGAGGAATGGCTTTCTGGATCCTTTGCCAGCTTTAACGGGTTTTGCAAAATGACTTTCCAGCAAGAAAATCCAGGGCTTGAGTGGAGTAGCATGTGAGAGCTTTGTCAGAGTGGCAGGCTGGGGTGAGTCTCTCTCCATGAGGAAGAGAAGAATTAATTAGAGCCATAAATTATGGATTACTAATCACTGCACATTGTAATGAAAAGATACGCAGCTAGGTTTGGGTTTTCTGAGGGCCCTGTGCATTTGCAGACTTCAGCATAGCTTTCTCTGGGGCATCTTGACTTTTCCCTTCTTCCTTTCTCTAGAGGTGTCTGACCTGAGTGGCATCCTAGAGGCACTATGGGCTTATGCACTACAAAACCAAGACTGCATTAGTTTTAGAAGCCTCAAGGAGTAAATATTGTTGGAAAGTCCTGGAATCACCAAGCACATTCACTGCTACCATTTGGATTGAGGCCATAGCTAGAGAAATGCAATTTTGTTTAAATATTTTAACAGTAACCTCCAAGGATCATCAAACCATGGGAGCTGGCCCCCAAACTACCACCATCACTACCCTCCCCCCACCCAAAAAAGTGAAATAATTCGTTTTAACATTGGGCAAGAAGACGAATTTCAAAATGAAATTTCTAATATCATAGAATGTTAAGCAGCTATTAAAATGATATTTACATAGAGTTTTTAATGATATGGAAAGACTCTTATAACCTTAAGCACAAAAATGGGATAGAAAATTACATTAATATACAGAACGACCTTAATAAGGTTTTAAAAGCATTGGGGGGAAAGTTTGAAAGAAATAAGCCAAAATTCCAGGATGGTAGAATTAAAGATGATTTTTTCCTGCTTTTTAAAAACTGTGCATGTTTTCCAATTTTTTTAAACATGAGCATGTATTGCATTTAAAAACAATTTGAAAAAAATAAAAATAAAAAATAAAAACAATTTGAGAGTATGAAAAATTTTTTTCACTACATACACAATTCCAAATCAGCAATAATGATCAAGTGATTAAAGGCTATTCTCCCAATCCTCAAATGGTGGACTTTGACATTGTTCAGGGTGGAGGTGTGGAGCAGCTGAGAAGATTGGTCCTATCATTGCATTTTCTTTGTTGTTCCTGCCTTTAGGAGAGTTCTGGCTGTCTGGGGATCCATGCCAGTGCTTCTAGCTTAGAACTGGTGATTAGTGAGTGTTTTTGAAAAGATCATCCTGACAGCAGTGTGAAGAGTGTATTAGAGGGATGCCAGAGTCAAGCAATTACAAGGAGATACAGGCAAGAAATAAAGGTAGTTTGGGCAAGCGTGGAAGCCGTGAAGATGAGAGAGAAGTGGACACATCTGAGAGATATTCAGGAGCTTAAATCGATAAGTCTTAATAATGGATTTCAAATGGGGAAATGAGTAAGAGTAAGCTAGTAGACAGGAGGGGCACCTCTTTTTCTGACTACGTAAGGGATAGATAGGGAGTAAAATGAAGCACCAGAGAAGCACTAGAATATGACCTGGTTGTTTATTGCATGGGGAGAGAGAGTGTGTTATCTCTCTATTATTGCATGATAGATTGTCCCAAACTCGGGGGCTTAAGATAATAAATATTTCTTATCCCAGTTTCTGAAGATCAGGAATTTGGAAAAGGTTGTGTGGCTTTGGCTTGGGATGTTGCCATCAAGATGTTGGTCAGAATTCCATTCATCTGAAGGCTCGCCTGGGGCTAGAAAATCTATTTCCAAAGTTTCTCGTGTGGCTGTTGGCTGGAGGCCTCACTTTCTTAGCACACGGGCTTCTCCATGGGAACATTGTAGCTGGCTTCCCCAGCATGAGCCATCCAAGAAAGAGACAGAAAGCAGGAAGCTGATGTGCTTTTTATGACCTGGTCTCTGAAGTCACACACCCTCATTTCTTTTCCTATTCTATTTAAGTGGGTTGTTAAGTCCAACCCACACGTAAGGTAGAATTAGGTCTTACTTTGGAAGGGTGTGTCAAGTAACTTGTGGACATATTTTAAAACATCATGGGAGTGTTAAATGAACTTAGTTCTTGACATGCTAAGTTTGAAGTGCCTTTCAGAAATTCAAACCTCGGGGCCCCTGGGTGGCTCAGTGGGTTAAAGTCTCTGCCTTTAGCTCAGGTCATGATCTCAGGGTCCTGTGATCGAGCCCCACATCTGGCTCTCTGCTCAGCAGGGAGCCTGTTTCCCCCCTCTCTCTGCCTGCCTCTCTGCCTACTTGTGGTCTCTCTCTGTCAAATAAATAAATAAAATCTTAAAAAAAAGAAAAAAAAAAAAGAAATTCAAACCTCAAGTAGATGTAAATATGGAGCCCAAATGAAAACAAAACAAAACTTGGCTGTGATACAAAAATCATGACTCTTATAGATTTACATGGTAATAAAAACGTTGGATGAATTTCTTAAGAAACAAAGTTTAGAGTGAGATAAGAAAAAAATAATCAAAGGTCAGGGAATTCTAACACTTAATGTCTGTATAGAGGAGAATGAATTTGCAAAGGAGACAAAGAACAAAACAAAAACTAGAGGAGTGGAGGAGGAAAACCAGGAGGTGCTACATCATGAAAGTCAAGCAAATGGGACCCTTGGGTAGTTCAATCAGTGAAGTGACCAACACTTGATTTCAGCTCAGGTCATGATCAGAGGGTTTTGAGATCAAGCCCTGCCTCGGGCTCCATGCTTGCTCTGTGCGGATTATGCTTGCTACATTCCCTCTGCCCCCCCCGCCCCCCCGCTCCCCCCACCCCCCCACCCCCCCGCTCACGATCTCTCCCTCTTTCTCTCTCTTATTCTCGGTCTCTCTCTAAAATAAATAAATAAATAAATCCTAGGGGGGATGAAAAAGTCAAGCAAATGGTACTATGAAAGTACAAGAATAGAGTAAGAGCTAATGTGGTGACTATGAGGCTGGAGGCCAGACTCGAGTAAATTGAATGTCTAAATGTAGGTACTGATTACATGTACTTTTTAAAAAATCTTTTTCTTTTGAACTAAATTTAGACTTATGTAAAAATTGCAAAATAATACAGCTAATTTCCATACACCTTTCACCCAGCTTCCCCTATTCTTAACTACTTATATAACCATAGTACAATTATTAACTCCAGAAAGTTAACCTTGGTGGAATAATATTAACTACACTAGAGGTCTGATACAAAATTTCCCAGTGGTATTGGCAAGAATATGATAGAAATGACGCTGTGTTCTTCTCAAGGGCCTCATTTTGTTGATAGGCCTTGTAAATGGTGATATTAACCTTAATCACCTGGTTAAGGTGGGGTCCTGCTAGATTTTTTCCTCCATAAAGTGACTTTTTTCCCTTTTGTGATTACTAAACATCTATAGGACATACATCTATAGACTGCACACATATCTTATTTCCCCTCAGACTTTCTCCCATTGTTTTTAGCATCTACCAGTGGATCTTGTTTGCAACAATTACTACTTTGATCTTGGCCTAATGGTTTTTTTTTTCTCTTTTCCTATTTCCTTCTATGCTTATTCATTGAATTTTTTGTGTAAGGAAGAGATAGCTCTTTACCCATCTCTTTATCTGTTCAAATATTTACGTCAATATGACTTATGGGTATTGATTTTATTCTATTTGTTAAAATCCAATAGTGTTATTATTTATTTTTATGCTCAAATATTTCCAACTCAGACCATTAGGAGATATTTCTAGTTGGTTCTACTGTGTTTTGTGAAAGTCTACTCCTTTTGTTTGAGCACTTCTTTCTTTGTGGCATCCCAGAATGCTCCAAGCTCAGATTTTTTTTTTTTTTTTTTTTGTCTTGCCTCTGATCTAGTATCAAACCTTTCTCAGAGAATGGTGTTTAGAAAAGATCTGGACACTAAATGTGCTGCTCATTGCAACTGGAGTGTCCTTGCTTCTAGAATTTCTCAGTGGACAGAGTAGGAAATGCATATATGTATGCTAACCCACATACACACACACATCTATATCGATCTGTTTATTTGTGTCATGTGGATATGAATGTGCGTTGATATTTGTGTGTTCATGTGTGTACATACATACACTTGTTTATATATGTATATATATGTAGTGTGTATATCTACATTTACACATACAAACCATAGGTTTATACCAATAACTGATTTCAGTTCATTTCCACAGAGTTTATTTTAATTTTCCCCCTTTCTTTGTTTGTAATTTCTTTCTCCAATGGCAAGAAAGCTGGCTCTCATTTATACAATATGTATGTTTACTGATGTCATGGATTCTGGTGTGCTCCTAAAATTAGTTTAGAATTATCAACCCATATTTCAGTGAGAAACCATTTGATGAAATCCAGCATTTGTGCACAGTTCTTTTTGTGGGTAATCTTGTGGTATTCAGTCAAGATACTGTTTACCAAAGTAAGTTCTTTCTTCTCTACCCTATCCAGTTCAACTGTGTTATTCGTTTATTGTAGACTTTATAGAATCAAGTTCATTTGTTATTTTTGTATTCTATTTTGGTCTCTCATCCCCACCTTGGTTGGTTTGTTTATTTTGGTGACACTTAAAGGGTATATGAAACATTAGTATGATTTTAAGAGCCAGAAGTTATGCTCAAAGAAGTAAACTCCTTCCTCAGTCTTATAAGCCCATTCCCACTTTTTAAAAAATTTCCCCTTCTTTTCACCCGTTTCTCATTGCCTCTCCTTCTAGTGAGTAACCAACTTCCTTATTTTGTGAATTACTCTTCCTTTACTTCTTTTGTACATATGAGTAGATAAATGTGTAGATAAATGTGTACTTATCTATATTCTCTTCTTTCATACAGAAATGTAGCATACCATACATATTCTTTCACACTTTACCTTTCTACTTACCAGCAGGTCCTGGAAATTATTTCATATCAATTTATAGAGATCTTCCTCATTTTTTGTTACGATCCTATAGACCTTCCTTGTGTAGGTGTAAACTAGTTTATATAAGCACTAGTCTATGCATGAACGCTTGGGTCATTTTCAATATTTGTAATCGCGAATAGCTACAATGAGTAGCTGTCTGTGGGTGTATTTTCCTATTAATAGAGGCTAATTCCTAGCCATGAGATTGTCGGCCCAAAAGCAAGTGCATATGTAGTTTTGTTAGGTATTGACAAATTTTTCCCCAGAGAAAATGAGTGTAGTTCCACTAGCAGAATATGTGGTCCTTTTTTTTTTTTTTTTTTAATTTTTGCTAGTCTTGCCTGGTGAGAAGTAGCATCTCAGAGTCATTTTAATGTGTATTTCACCTATTATGAGTATACTTGATCATTTTTTCATTATCTGAGGATCTTTTTTATGAATTATCTTTGTGTGCCTTTTTTACTTTTCTCTATCAGGTGTTTGGTCCTTTTCTCTTCAATTCTAAATATCATTTCTTTATTGGAGATATTAGCTCTTTGTCTGTGTTATCTGTCTTGAATGTTTTCACCCAGGCTCAGTTTGTTTATGGCATATTTTGTGATGCAAACTTTGTTTAAAAATTCAGCCTTTTCCTTTTGTTATTCCTGGAATTTTATCACTCGTTATGTATTTATTGACTTAAATCATGCCCTTATCCCCAATCCCAGCTAAATTTTCACACTACTCTTAAGCAATCAAAGAAGAAATAGTCTATATTTAGTTCTTAGAATGCTGTTTGCACCTTCTCTAGAATTAAACTAGAATTACCCTGATCTCTCCATAGATGGTTCATCAGTTTGCTGACCTCTACTTAACCATTTCTCATTTGCCAACTAACCTAGAGTCTCAGCTCAGAGAGATTTCCTGGCTCTGTTTAATATGCGATTTCACCTAGCACTGGGAGTCACTCACCACCTGGAAGAACAGAAATCTCTTAGCAGTGAACTGCCACCCATCTACTTAAGAGTTGGCAAACAATGAACACAAATTATAGCCAATAGATTTCATGTATGTATATAGGCAGCTGTTTTACAGAAGCCATAGTATAAGCAACAGTCAATGAACGCAGCATGACCGATTCTGCTTGCAAATGAGCTCTGTGCCAGGTGTTATGGGTCTGTAAGAGAATTATAACAGTCTGTCCTTATGGAACTCACCTTTCCTCCAAATGCTAATGTGAACACACACCGAAGAAGGAGACTGAAATAGGACATTGTCTATAAACAAGAGCCTGATGTAGGGGGCAGAGCACTGATTCGAGGCTTGATGGGCTTCAATTAAAAGAAGGGAAAAATCACTGAGGTCTGAAGTCACACGGTGAATCTTGAGATAAACTTTGATGCATGGGGAGGATTTGGATGGGTAATGCAAAAAGAAAACATTCACTCATTTCACTAAAATGTACTGAGTTGGACACCTGCTACGTGAGAAATAGTAAACATGAGTTCCATATAAAGTGCAAAAATGTTACCACCCAACTTCCGTCTAGGAAAGTAGACACATATCCTTATGCCGCAGGAATTCTTCCTCATTTTAATATTTTCAAAGTACTTTTTGCTGAAAAGTTTTGGATGAGATTTACCCAAAAACATTCTCGAAAATGTTAGAAGTGGTCTGACTCGATGTCCTTGCAAAATGTACGGAAAACGATTCCTTTCCACTTTTTTATTCTTCAAAGACCTTTCACGCTTGGTCCCCCTCCCCTTTCCCTTTTTCTCCCCCTTAACAGTAACACTAAAGACTGAGTATTATGATCCCCATTTCACTGTTGAAAGAACCCAGATGTATGAAGTCCACATATTCTTTAACAGAAAAGATGAGAAGAAGATCCAGGGCCAGAGTCATGCGCTCCTAGGTCCCGTTAGTTTACCTTTTCTCAGCTGGAGATGCTGACTGTGGCACCGACATGAACCTAGGGTGTAGACAATAATCCCCAAGCACCAGCCATGGTGTCTATAGACCCATCGACACGGTTATTAACTACACCTGTGGTGTGAACAGTTCCCTTTGTTTTCCTTTCTATAGCTCAGCCTCATCATCTCAAAAAGTGGAGGGTTTGGACTAAACATTCTCTAATGCCCCTTGAGTACTAACAGTCTCTGCTTCTAAGTGCCTAGCCAGCTCCTGCTGCATTCTTCTCTGCTTGGTCACCAGGATGTTCCACAGGGTCCAAAGAGGAGAAGGCACCTGGCCTGCCGACCTCTAGAACCATCCTCCACCTCTACACCTGTGCAGAGGAGTCCCTACAAGAATGCTGTATTCACACCACTCCAGGGGCCTTTGATGTAGTAACTGAAAGGATGTGGGCAGAGGGAGGAAAAATAGGAGCGCAGTAGAGGAAAGAATTTCAGGAAATAATTTGCCTGTGATGTAGATATCTTAGGTTAGAGAATTTTGTACTCGAGGAGCAGGAAATGTTATAAAAGAATCACTGGGGAGAGTGAGGTCTCCTAGCCCCTGCTCTGGGCAGCACTGTGAAAAATGAAGTGGAAAAAGCCAAATTTACAGATCATCTAGGGAAGCGGAAATCCAGCAGTAGGATATTAAACACAAAAGAGCTGAAGTTAACATGAGGCATTATTGGTTTGGGGAGATGGGCTATTTCCCTAAGGTCCATAATTAGAACCGGGAACCTTTTGCATGTAATTAAGAGTAAGAGATTGGTTTAACAACCACAGCTGAGCAAGTCTGAAACATTTTTTTTCCAACTAGCACTTGGGATTAGGAATTTTTTTTTTCTTTCACTTGTAAAATGTGAGAGTTTCCTGACTCTTTAGGAAATTGAGGCTAATTCTACTTCCACAAGCATTTTCATTGCTAATAATAATAGGATATGTTTTGCATCTGTGATGTGAAATCAACAAGGTGCCCTACAGAAGCAAGATGGCCTTTGAGGCACTTTTTCCCCCCTCAAGGAAGCTGTCACTGAGCAGCTGATTAATTACTGTAATAATCATAATTTTTAAAAATTAAAAAAAATTCCTCTTTCCATTCATTAAGTACACTGCAGATAGGCACCAGAGGTAATTATTGTCTAGAAGTACTTCCGAATTATCTTTTCTAATCCAGCTATGCTGACATTTTTGAGAGAAAAAAAGTGTTTTGTCTTTCCTCTTATGAACGGGGTGACATTTGAATATGCAAACAGTGTCACAGTCCGCCCTGTGGATGTTTTCTGGAGGTATGATTTATGAGGCCAGCCTATTGTATTTGTTATCACACTACGAAAAAGGTCATTAGACAAAGGAGCTCTACCTACTGGGGTCTATGGCTCATCTTGTGATATTTTAATTGTTGTGCTGTGCTGACTTCCAGGCATGAGTCATGGGATGAACTGTGTGGACAAGAGTTTGCCTAGGCTTTGCAGATATTCTCTAACGTTTGTGGTGTTTTGTGCCAACTTTCACCCACTCCCAGGATAGATTTCAGATGCTAAAAAGGGAAGCCCATAGAAAAATCTAAAAATCTTATGTTAGTCAGTGGGCTTAACTTTCTTTCCCCCAAAATAATTGTTTCTGAAGTAGGCCATAGAGTCTAAACTAGAGGTGGTAAAGCCAAACTGTCTGTGGGTGATTCATCATTAGGGAGACTGATAGGGTGAAGTGTTTTTCCACGGGCTCTGTGGTGAGTGCAATTGGAGTTAAATCATTGTATCTTAGAGTTGGAAAGACCTCCGGTGCCATCTTCTTTAGCCTCTTCCCACACACAATATGACGTCAATCTCTGCTTAAACATCTCCAATGACAAGGGATTCATTTCCTTGTCTTCAAGAAGCCCTGTCCATTTTGGGCAACCCTGAAACTATAATTTTACTTTTTAATGCACTGAAACCCACCTCCATGTCATTTTTGTCAGTTTTGCCCTCAGTGCATCCTGTAGATGGAAGAATCCATCTCCCATATTGCAAAGAAGCTCAAAGAAAACTGCCATAAATCTGTCCATCTCTTGGTTAAATGTTCTCTCAGTGAACATTGGTTTTGCATCTCCTCTTAAGGCCTTAATATATGGACAATACTTTTTTTATAACCACTGCAGTAGACATAATAGACCATAGTCACGTGGGTGTCCTGGTGTTACATACACTTCTTAATGTTCTACCTACAATTCTTTCCCTTGATCTCCCCCCACACAAACACACACATAAAGTTTATCAGAAAGCAAAAAAGTGACATTATTATGAAAATACCCTTGAATATATTTGCACCTATTATGGGGATCTGAGCTGCAAGTAACAAAAAAATCCAACAGCTTAAATTAGTTTAAACAATAAGAAAATGTATTAACTCATATAAAAGTGGTGTAAGGGTAAGTTAGGGACTTCAGGATTGATGGATTTGGTAGCCCAGTGATTTCCTGAAGGACTCTGTTTCTTTCCAGATCTCTGTTTGGCCATCTACATGGGCAACTTTAATTCTAATTCCTCCCATACTTGCAGAGTAGCAAGCATGGCTCTTTGTTTTCCTGACCATGTCTGGAAAAAGAGGGATTGGCTTCTCATCTCTGTCAAAGAACTAGGAAAAAACCTCCTCCAGCAATTTTTCATGCAGTACCATTGACCAGAAGTGGCTCATATATATCACCATGGACCTAATCACTGGGAACACTGACCCCAGAACCAGGCTTAGACTCTTCAGAGTTCATCCCCAGAGCTGGGCATGAGCTATGCCCTGATTCCAATGAGGGTGTGTGATTGGATATGTCACAGACTGTTGTAATGGAAAGCTAAATATTCACAAGGCTCAATGTCTTATAACTACAAATAATTTTTTTTGGTTTATCCCTTGAGTCAATTATTTGTTGACTCTCGTCTCTATTTTTGCCTATCTTTGAGTTCCTTCGTAACACAAGGGTAGGAAGTAAGCCTATAAATTACATTTCCAAGATTTCTTTCCCAGCTGGCTTACAGTTAGACTCTGTCGGTGTGGGGAAGTGGAAGCGACTAGAAAGTAGAATCTACTACTTGCCAATTTCTGTCAGTGTCTCCAGCAGAAGTATTTGTAGATGTGGGTGTGGGGGGGGAAGGCTCCAAGTTCAGATAGAACAATCCCAACAATGGTGTTTATAGCAACAAGCTTGCAGTCTCTCTAGTGTGACACCCATGGCATCACATTAGCCAGCTGACCTGTTTTGTTCCTCAATGGGTACTGAATAACATTCATGGATGATGTATGCAGCATCTATTCTATGCAAACATCTGTTTCATTACTCCACACCTATTAAGATATAGCTTAAGGAAGAACATGTATTCATCGCCAAACATAAATTAAGGGTGTTCCAATGAAGATTTTATTTACTAAAGAGAGGTCTTCTCCACTGAGGTTAATAATCTGTAAGTCTGCATTTATCTTCATTCTTTTTGATGGTGGGAAGACTTTTTCTCTCAAGGGCAGTGAATCTCTGGTTGTGTCTCTCTGCTAAGCCATAATCAATCAGGAGGTGTATAAGTCAGTATCTAGCCAGGAAAACAGAAGCCAGTTTAGATATTTAAAACAGCAGGAATTCAATACAGGCAATTGGTCACGGAGTTATTGGAATGCTTTACTCCTTAGAGAAGATCTGACTCAAAGAACCTTGGGAACTTTTCTGAACTCAGACCATGTTTGCATATCAGGGTGCCACATGCTGGTTGTTCCACTGAAAAGCGTGTCATGCAGGGCAAGTTCTGCATACACATAGATTCTTTAGTTAATATAAGTTGAGGTGATGTCCATGCTTTAGGGAGCCTGCAAAGTGGCACCAGAGGTTCTAACCACAGCAGCAGAACAGAGTATGCTCCAGCAGCCTCGATGACCAGCGTCTCGAGCTCTAGATAACACCATCTTCCATTCTATTCCTCCAGCTCAAGGACTGGTGAGAGTTGCCCGCAATCACTCATCTTTAGATAATTTCTCTCTCACTCTTCTTGCTTCTTCAACTCTTCCAATAATTTTGTAACAAAGTCTCTGAATTAAATTCTTTTTGTTTGAAGAAACTGGACTGGTTTCTGCTTTCCTCCCTGGATGCTAACTGGTCCAAACTGATCATTATTTGGTGAGTGACAGTGGGATCCACAGCCCTGGAAATCAGTTTCCTTATCACAAAACATGCTTGAGATTTAAGGCTTAAACCTCCTACTTGACAGGAGGTAACAATAGCTTATAACTTTTACCCATATCACCTCTGCTTTATTTGGGTTAACTTTTGTATTTTTTGTTGGTGGTGAGGTTTTTTTGTGTGTATGGGGTTTTTTTTGGTGGGGGGCGGTGTATGGGACAGAAATTCACAAAAACACCTTAGGGTAATAAGCAAGAGATTTCTGCTGGTTATATTTATACACACGGGCTAGATCTTAAGCTGGTTCTGTCTTTCTATCAGAAACAATGTGGTTCTTGGAGTCAGTCACTCTCTTTCTTGTTCAAGGGCCACATAACCCCTGTGACATGTCTTTCTCTTCTATGCATTTGCTCCTTTTTTCTCCTACTAACTTGCTCATTTTTTAATGCAACTCTTTATACTTTTTCCTACTGCATGACTTCTCCACATTTATTGTCTCTATTTTTCATACTTTAAGTTCCACCTGACCCCTGTAACTTCAACTCTGTTGGACCCCATATTTCTCAATTCTAATTCTAGAGAAAGTGAGCCTCATTGACACAGACCTCTCTTTGCCAAGCAATGCAAGAGGCCTTTAGTTACGCTGGAGTTTGACTGCCCTTGGGTCAGAGTCTACCTGTGGCCCAACAACTCTGCCCTGGAATAGGAAGAGGGATACTAGTTAAAGGATCTAAATAAAGTCCAATGTCTCCTTTCTCATCGAGGGGACAAACACAATGTTGACATGCCCAAGGTAAACCTCAAAGCAAATGTAACATTACCTTTCTTGTCACACATTCACAACCACTGAGAGCCCAAGTTGAAAGCTATGATTTTGTCACTTTTTTTTTCCTTTAAAACTGACACGGTGACATGAATAAAACCCTCTTAAAATGGAGGCATATAGCAATTATTTTCTCTGAGCTGTTGAACATGTTAAGATATGTCCTGAATCTCATATCTCAGCAAACATGATCTTGATGGCAGATATCAGAAGATACTAGGCAGCAACTTCTTGCTTAACACGTCTGCAAAGGCAAGGGAAACAAAAGGACAAGTGAACTATTGGGACTTCATCAAGCTAAAAACTTCTATTCAGCAAAGCGAACAGTCAACAAAACTAAAAGGCCACCTACTGAATGAGAGAAGATATTTGCAAATGACATATCAGATAAAGGGCTAGTATCCAAGACCTATAAAGAATTTATCAAACTCAACACCCAAAAAACAAATAATCCAGTCAAAAAATGGGCAGAAGACATAAACAGACATTTATCCAAAGAAGACATTCAGATGTCCAACCGACACATGAAAAAATGTTCAACATCACTTGGCATCAGGGAAATACAGATCAAAACCACAATGAGATACCACATCACACCAGTCAGAATGGCTAAAATTAATCAGGGAAAAACAAATGTTGGCGAGGATGTGGAGAAAAGGGGACCCTCCTACACTGTTGGTGGGAATGCAGGCTGGTATAGCATCTCTGGAAAACAGTATGGAGGTTCCTCAAAAAATTAAAAATAGAGCTACTCTGTGACCCAGTAATTGTATTTACCCCGAAGATACAAATGTAGTGATCTGAAGGGGCATCTGCACCCCAATATTCATAGCAGCAATGTCCAAAATAGCCAAACTATGGAATGAGCCCAGATGTCCATCAATAGATGAATGGATAAAGAAGATTTCTTCCATAAAGAAGAATGGATAAAGAAGAAGAAACACACACCCACACACAAACACACACACACACATACACAATGGATGAATACTTACCATTTACCTTGACATGCATGGCACTGGAAGGTATTATGCTGAGAAAAATAAGTCCTCAGAGAAAGACAATTATCATATACTTTCACTCATATGTGGGATATAAGAAACAGTGCAGAGGATCATAGAGGAAGGGAGGAATAACTGAATGGGAAGTCATTAGAGAGGGAAAAAAACCATAAGAGACTTTTGACTATAGGAAACAAAATGACGGTTGCTGGAGGGAAGGTTGGTAGGGAAATGGGGTAAGTGGGTGATGGTCATTAAGGA
This sequence comes from Procyon lotor, assembly GCA_028646535.1. Classification (NCBI taxonomy): domain Eukaryota; kingdom Metazoa; phylum Chordata; class Mammalia; order Carnivora; family Procyonidae; genus Procyon; species Procyon lotor. The sequence continues at coordinate 28,432,955 of CM053618.1, forward strand.
GGGCATGTGATGTGATGAGCACTGGATATTATATGCAACTGATGAATTATTGAACTCTACCTCTGAAACTGATGCTGTACTGCAAGTTGGCTAATTGAATTTAAATTTTAAAAAAAGAAGATTTTAGGCAGTGTGGAATAGTAAAATCAAACAAAATACCTCATGCAGATCTGGGGTTCAACATAATAAATATTACTTTTAAAAAATAATCTTGAGATGTGAGACAATAATGTGAGACACACACACACAGACACACATACACACACACACACACAGGAATATTACTCAACCATAAATAAAAGAATGAAATCTTGTCATTTACGACAACATGGATGGAGCTAAAGGGCATTATGCTAAGTGAAACAAGTCAGTCAGAGAAAGACAAACACCATATGTCATTCCACTCACATGTGGAATTTAAGAAACAAAACAAATGAACATGGGGGGGAAAGAGCGGAAAATCAGGAAACAGACTCTTCACTGTAGAGAACAAACTGATGCTTACGGGGTGGGGGGAGGGCCAGTGGGGGATGGATTGAATAGGTGACAGGGTTCAAGGGGGGGCACTTGTAATGAGCACTGGGTGTGGTATGTAAGCGTGGATCACCTGAAACTAATACCACACTGTATGTTAACTGAGATTTAAATAAAACTTAAAAAATGTAATCTTCTTCTATGTTAAGTCACTGAAATAAATAGCAGTTACCCCCACTGAGGCTCAAATCTTAATTTAAAGGGGAGACATTTAATATAAATAATATATATTTTATGTTGAGATAAGGGTCACACTTTGGATCAGCTTTTAAAAATGAACGGCACCAGGCACAGAAGATTTGCATGATATCCTTAAAACCTATTAAAAGATGCTCTGCCCAAATAAAATGACTGATTACATTCATTTGATTGTTTTATAAAGTTTTAAAAGATCCAAAGAAAGCTAGATGTGCGGGATGGTCCGTAGTCAGCTCGGCTGGACCACCCACGCCTCCCTTCCCCATCTTCCCTTCCTGTCACCTTATTTCTTTCAGGTTCCTTCCTTTGACCTTTATCCATGTCTACAGCTGCTTTCTTTTCTCAAACCTGTGAGTTGACTCCGGTGTCACTCCCTCATAGCCACTCTTGCCTGCCTTAGACTTTCCCTTCTTTTTTTTCCTTTGATTTCAGTTTTTCTGCACTTTGCCCCACCCAGTGGCTGGTTTGCGATACAAAAGTATTAGCGGGTAATTGAGAGGCTGCGAGTTGTTCCCATGAATGTAGAAGATCTATCTGGCGCTCATTTGTTTGTGTTTTAAATACAGCTTCTGGACTAGGTCAGAGGAGACCTTTTTAAAGATGCTGACTGACACTAGAAAACCTAAAAGCCAAAATCTTATTCGGGGCCTGGACTCCATTTCTTGTGTTGATTTGGGATCTCTGCTTTGTTCCTCTTCTCTGTTCTCTCCATTAGGATTTCACTTACATGAATAAATATTTCAAAAATCCGAAGTAAAGATCTCTAGGCTGTTTTCCAATTCCACCAGGCCTCTCTCCCTCCAACTCAAGGCAATCACCCATTTTGTTAAAAAAAATTTTTATTTCTTACCCTGCTCAGAAGAATAAAGGGTCTTTGTTCATTTTCAATATTATTCTTTGATTTTAATCAATATTTTATTTTCTCCCCTTCTCACTTGCCTTCATCCCTCTCCCTGTATATTGACATATCCTGTTCATTATCTCCCTTTTTTTTTAATCCAAAGAGAAAAGGTGGCTGTTTTTGCAAGCAATGTAAATCCAACTTCCTGGTCATTCAATTGAGATCAATTTCCGCCTGGGAGACTGAACATACTCCATGCATGAGGCGTGCGACGTCTGTCAATAGGAATGAGATCTGTAATCTGTAAAGCAGCAAACAGTCAGCACAGGGACCGATGCCACACATGGGCCTCTGGGAACCCGGCCTTTACCTGGTGCAGAAGATCTGGCCTTCTGCAGACCCCAGAGATTATACCTATAATCCACACCTAAAAATTCATTAAGTAAAGGGGCCCTTGGATGGCTTAGTTGGTCAAGCTTCTGCCTTCCGCTCAGGTCATGATCTCAGGGTCCTGGGATGGAGCCTCACATCAGGCTCCCTGTTCAGTGGGAAATCTGCTTTTCCCTCTCCCTCTGCTGCACCCTCTGCTTGTGCTCTCTCTGTCTCTTTCTCTTTCTCTCTCTCCCTCTCTGTCAAATAAATAAATAAATAAAATCTTTTGTAAAAAATTCATTAAGTAAATAAAGTACAATAACCCCCGCCCAGAATAGGACTTTCACAGAAGTGATTTTATGTTTTCTCAGTCCACACTGTCATTCCCAGGGTGACAGACTGGATCAACAGGAAAGAAGGGAAGAAAAATGACCAGTGTGTGGACAAGATTTGGGCAAAAGCTTCTTCGTAGAGAACAGAAGGCCTGGGCAGTGCCACTTAGAAGGTAAAGATGAGGGACCAGGCAGACTTGATTTCTGGTATATCCCCTTCAGAAACCTCTTACTTGGACCTCTCTGGACAAGTCACTGAAATAAAAAGCAAAGGTTAGGCACTTAGAAACATATGATGGTATACAAAGACCTCACATTCATTTATCTCTTCATCCGTTGCGATATTATTTATTGTGAATCTACTATGCAGCACTGTCCTAGACGCTAGAGAGAAAGTAATGAACAAAATAGAGGTAATCCCTGCCCTCAAGGCAATTATAGTTGGCCCTTGAACCACATGGGAGTTAGGGGACCCTACCCCTCAGTCCTCCCACACTCAAAAATCCACATACGACTTTTGATTCCTAAAAAACTCAACGATTAATAGCCTTCCATTGACTGGAAGCCTTACCAATACCATAAAAGGTCAATTAACACATTTTGTATGTTATATGTTTTTCATACTGTATTCTGACAATAAAGTAACCAGAGAAAAGAAAATGTTATTAAGAAAATCATAACAAAGAGAACATATACTTACAGTAGTGTGTATATTTCTAAAAAAAAATATCCACATGTAAATGGATCTGCTACCTCAAACCCACGCTGTTCGAGGATCAACAAAATATTCTTGCAAAGAAGACAGACAATAGATAAAAAATCATAGAAATATAGTCTCACACATATTCCACAAAGGGGGAAAAAGCAGATTAAGTAGAAAGACGACAAGGTCAGGGTGATTACTGGAGACAAGGTTGTCAAAATAACCCTTTAAGGAGGGTGGCCCCGGAGTAATGAATGGAGAGAACCGTGCACCTATCTAGGGAAAGGACATTTCATTAATAGGACGAGCAAGGGCATAAGGCAGAAACATGCTTGTGTGCAGGAGCTGTAAGAAATAAGTATGAATGAGCATGGAAAAGACTGGAAAAAATGGTAAAAAATTTAGGGAACAAATGAGGCAGGGCCTTCCTGACCCCGACAAGGAACTTGGATTTTATCCTGATGGTATTGAGAAACCATGAAATGTCAGCCTGGAGGCATGGAGATAATGATGGTGGTGATCCCATGATCATATGTGCCAGACCTTGTTCCATTTCTATAAAATGGAGCCACATGACAGCCCCATACCCTGGATTTTTAGGATAATTAGCTGATATGGCATGAAAAGCCCTTGAAATAGTGCCCAGTAAAAGTATTACAGTTATTATTCTGGTCCTCAGGGACCAGGCTATTTGTGCTCACCATTTCAACCACATTTTGGCTCCCAAGTACATTTCAGATACAAATATTTTAATCAGAATTATGCTAACATCAATGCATTTTTGTGGAGAGAGTATTTTTCCAGTGAACTCCATTAAGCCAATTTAATTCCTTGATCAATGTTCCATATTGCACAATTTAATCATTTGTAACTTTTCCCCATTTTCATTAGCATTATTTCTTTTCCATTTCAATTTTACAGCAAGATTGAAATATCTCTGAAGTTTAAATGGTGGAATCAAATGGCAGTTTCAATTTGGTATGGTTAAAATATCCTGCTACTTAAGAATCCTGAGGCTCAAGGAGGTTAACTGATTTTTCTAAAGACATACAGCTAGTAATCAAGAGAGATGAGATCCCAAGCTAAGTCTAACTCTATACCATTATCTTTCACCATGATACTTTTCTAGAAAAAAGGGAGAGAAAAGGAGAAAATAATAGAACTAATACCTACCTGTAAGGGTTAACATGAAGCTTAACACAATATATGAGAGAACACTTTTGCAAAGTATGAAGCAATATGTTATTGCTAGTAATAACAATAAAAACAAGATCCATTTCGGGATCTAGAAAGCACAGTGAATAAGTTCATTCCCAGCTGAGTGCATTCAGATAGATTAGTGAATTTCATTTCCTAAAGGTTTTCATTTGTCAAATTCATCACAGACCCACTTCAGCATGTCCCAAGAGCCTCCACCAAGGAGGAGGATAGATTTGAGAACCTGTTTGGATTAGCCCAAGGTGGGTCTAAAAACAACAATTGAATACAGTGGCAGAGATGGTCTTGAGAGGATCTGGAGATCTAAAACAATTTCAATTAATACTTTAAAGTCCAGTCGGGGCCCATTCTCTGTTAAAGAGGCATCAATTCAAAGAATAGAGCATTGTGACTTTAGGAAGATGATAGTTCTTGACATAAGGACCATTCAATAGTCCTTCTTTGAGTAGTAAATATCTTGAGACACCGTACTAGAAGCCAATGGTATAAAAAGACATTCAGCCTCAAGAAGTTCATCACTACCTAGGAAAGCTAGTCATGCTTAAAAAAAAAAAAATAAGCATGATACAGTATCAAAGCCATGATGGAGGCATAAAGAAGGAACATCGGCCCCAATAAGAGAAGACTTCCTGTAGGAACTAATAATTTTCAAGGAAATACAGCAGTAATCAGACAGACAAGGCAGAGAGTACATTCCAGGGAAATAAATTACACCTGCCAAGGGATAGTGATGAAAGACAATGGTGCCACTGAGGGAGCACGTGCCGAGGCTTTAGTGCAGAGGGAATGAGGCAGGGAATGGTTCAGGTGTACAGACTGAACAAGTGAGGCAGACAATGGCTCAAGTACAAAGGGAACAGATAAGTGAGAGAATGGCTCGGGGGCAGAGAGAGTAGACAGGTGAGGCAGAGAAGAGGCTGAGTGCAAGTCCCTGCAAGGCAGGGTAGAGAAGCAGACTCCTGTCTCCCAAAAATAGACTGGCAGAGACCAGACCTGATCAGAATCTACTGCAAACACCGAAAGAGGAGATAGTAACCAAGACTAAACATCAATTAGATCTAACTGGGTTAGTTAGATAAAGTTGATATTGCAATTGCTCCTAGACTAACTAGAAAACTAAATCCATCCCCAGGCACTGCGAAAACGAGCCTAGAGTTGCCTTTGGTTCCTGGAGATCATTCTCTTGGGCACAGCCTCTCGGTGGGTGGTCTAGGACTGAGAGGGACTGGGGTTGCAGGTTAATAAACTTCTTGAAATACAGCTGACTGGAGCTGGGACAGTTGGTGGTTGTACAATGTATACCCAGCAGTGTGTGGGGCTCTTTGGGCTACAGGTTTTTGCTGACCTATTCATAGTAACAGCTACCATTTGCTGAACCCCTTTTATTCATTCCTCACTTTGAGTCTGTGAAGTAGCTGTTATTATTCCTCCTCTGTATATGAGAAAATTGAGGCAGTATAACTTGCTTGAAGTGAATTCAATGTGACTCCAAGAAGATGTGTCCAAGTCCTAAACCTCAGACTCTGTGAACATTACCTCATATGGAATAAGAGTCAATATTATCTTACATGGTGAAAGATTAGTTCATAATAAGGATCTTGAAAGCTTATTCAGGATTATCCCAGTGGGCCTTAAATGTGATCAATCCCATGTATTCTTATAAGATAGATAGATATACCAAGGAGGAAACACGCAAAGAAGAGGAAGAGGTAATGTGACCACAGAATCAAGGATTGGAGTGATGTGATCACAAGCTAAGGGATGCTGGGCAGCCACCAGAAGTTGGAGGAGGCAAGGGAAGGATTCTCCCCCAGAGCCTGTCAGAGGTGAGGCTCTGCCAACACACTGATTTCAAACTTTTAGCATCCAGAACTGTGAGAGAATCAATTTCCTTGTTTTAACCCATTTAACCCAGATTGTCATAGTTTGTTATAGCAGCCACGAGAAACTCATACTTTGCCCACCATCATAGTCCAGAAGATGGAACCAGCATTCAAACCCCAATCGCTCAAACTCCAAAGCTCTTGCTTTTTCTCATACGTCCCCACCTTATAATGACACTAAACTGATTCAAAGTTTCTACAAAACAGAATGGAAATTAGTGCATGGAGAAGCAGAGCCTTGTGGCGAATGACAAGCAGAGTTGGTGCCTTATCATGCCAGACTTTCCCACCAAGCAGAGGAGCTGCAAGTTGGGAGCAAACTAGAAACTGAAGTTGGAAGCAGGAGGTTTGGAGGTGCAGCGGCTTGGAGGTCAATCCAGACTATGTGGCTAAGGTAGGCAGAAGGTCAAGGAAGCAGGTCAAGTATGCCAGAGCTGGGAGACCATGAAATTGCTGGAGTCATCTTACTAAATCTTTATCAATAGGCAGGCGACATACATGTGTGTTCAAGATTCCAGCAATGCCAGGAAGCCATAAGATAAAGTGAAGGTGACATGAGGGTAGAGAAAAATTTGCTATTTATTTTTTATTTCCAAACATCAAAACAATCACCCCGGGTAAAATCAGAAGTTTGTTAGACTTCCTAACAGAGTATTGTTTTTATTTTAATTATATATGGCTGTAAGACCATAATTGTTTTCAGTATCAATCCATTCTTGTACTACAACTATGGAAGGAAGAATCAGGAAATGATGCCCAACACCCGAGGTCTCCACCCCAGAGAGGCTGGGAGGAAAGAAGAGGCCCATCTGCTATGGGTCCTGGGACCAAGTAGGGTGGGGAGTTGGAGGGGGAGTATTGGAATATGGTCTGAATGAGACTAAGTGGGCTCGAATGGCTAAAATAGGGTACACGAGGTTGCAGGTATGCTGGAGTAAGTACATGAAGCCAGGAACATTCATTTGCTAAGGCTTCCACGACAACAAACCACCGACCAATTGGCATAAACAATCAAAATTCATTTTCTTTCACTTCTGGAGTCTGGAAGTTCAAGATCAAGGTGCTGGCAGGGTGGGTTTCCGCTAAGGCATCACTCTCTGGTTTACAGATGACTGCCCTCTTACAGCTTTGTCCTCACCTTGTCATCCCTCTGCGCATGAGTACCCCCGGTATCTCCCTCTTCTTATAAGGACACCAGTCATATTGGATTAGGGCCTCCCCAACCACCTCATTTTGATTTAATCACCATGTTAAAGGCCCTGTCTTAAAATAAAATCATTTTCTGAGGGACTGTGTGTTAGAACTTCAATTTATTAATATGTTGGAGGAGACACAATTCATCCCATCACTCCAAAAAACAGAGCTCACTGTGGCTTGGCATACTGGACAGGTGGAGCGGTAGGTTGCAACATATGAAGTGGAAGGAAGTCTGAACACTTTTTGTGAGGCAGAAAGATATGGTGGTAGAGAATAACCAAAACCCAGATTTTATATTCTCTCAACAAAAGTTGACTAATGTGAATGTGTTTTACAGGATGCAAGGTAAAGAAAAACGCTGGTGTTAGTACCCTGTATACAAATGCTCCCAATTTAGAGAATGGCTTTGGTGACATAGTGAAAATAACAAGCTTTGAGTACTTACTGTGTGCAAGGTGCTGTACAAGGTACTTTATGTACATTCACTATTTAATCCTCTGAGATGGGGATTAATGTTATCGTCATCTTAGATATGAGAAAACGAAGGCACAGAAAGGTAAAGGAACTCACCCAGGGTGACACAGGCAAAAGAGGTGGAGCTGTTATTTGAATTCAATCGGTTCAACCCCAGTGCTGCTGCATTCGAGGACTATGCAACATTGACAGAAAATGTTATGTCAGAGAAGCCGCAGTGTCAGCAAGACCTGGGTTCAAATCTTAGCTCTGGCACTGATCAGTAATTTGGTCTTGAACCAATTGTTTAACTTCCTCGAACTTTAGTTTCCTAACTATGTAATGGGAATAATACCTCCCTTTGAAGGTTATTACGAGGAATATATATAAAATCATAATAACAAAGTAATGTAGTCATATTACATGCCAGGAACATTCTAAAGACTCTGCATCTGCTACCTCAAATAACCCTTTTGCCAACCCTACAAAGTCATGTACTATTATTACCTACGCTTTAAAAAGGAGGAGACAGAGGTAGCAGTCAAATTAGTTAATTAGTTAGTTAATTAGTCAAATTAACTAATTTGACCAAGTCTATATGACAGAGTTGGGGTGTAAAATCAGGCATTTCAAACCCAGAGTTTTCACTCCAAGTCTCCTCATATAAGACAAAAGGAGAGGTCAGCAAATAATAGTTACCACTGTTGCCACCACTAACAGTACTCTCCCTAACTTTATTATGCTGTCACTATTATTATTATTGTGAAGGTCAAACACATGTGATCTGAAGATTTGCCCCGAGTATTCAATCTATGCTCAGGGATAGATTGAAACGTGGGGACTAATATTTTTAAATATTTGTCCAACACTTACATCAGAATGCTCTGCTGGGGAGGATGGAGAAGTGGAACCAAAGACAGCATCACTCAACCTTGCTTCCGTCATCAGAGCAACTCATCTCTGGTTCCAAACCAGTTCCAAACCATCTCTCGGTCCACACAGCAAGGAAGAGAAGAGTCCTGTTGTTGTTGTTGTTGTTGTGTTTTAAGATTATTTATGTATTTATTTGACAGAGAGAGAGAACAAGCAGCAGAGGGAGAAGCAGACTCCCCACTGAGAAGGGAGCCTAAAATGGGGCTCGATCTCAGGACCCTGGGATCACGACCTGAACTGAAGGCAGACCCTTAACTGACTGAGCCACCCAGGCATCCTGATAGAAGTCCTGTATTCAAGTGAATCCATTCTTGGTGGTTGTGTGTCACCTGTCTGTTGGTTCTTGCTCATGATCATCCCCAGTGACTTAGTCATCATCCTTCCAACCGCATCCTCTGCTATCCTTTCCTAAGGTGTTGGGTTAAATACCATGTATCCCTCTGGTCACATTTCCAGGGGTGTTTCAGGGCCCCTTACATACCTGTTGCCTTGGCAGCTACCCAGCTGGCCTTCCCTTGGTACTCCCTCGATCTGATGAAGCAATCCTCAACCTAGACCTCCAGATAGAATGTATCTAAAGAAAAGGAAGAACAGCATTCAAGACTACCACACTCTATGCACATACCCTCTCCTTAGATGGGAGAAACTCTCTGAATTGCTAGATGATTTATCCCATTATATAGAAGAACATAGAGGCAGAGCTTCGGAGATTGGGTGCTGGCAGGTAAAGAGGACAACATGGAAAATTGGACTGGAAAGTCCTAAACATTGGCAATATATGCTTTTTAATGTCAGCTATGATCATTTTGACCAAGGAGTTGGAAGCCATTTGCAGAAGATTTGCAAAGTCTTCCTATCTACCTGTCTCATGTGTTCAAGGTAAAGAAGGCTTGAAGCAACCAGGAGGCAGAGACTGCCTCTGTCTCTTTCAAGGTCTGGATGGTACCAATGTCGTGGCTGTCAGCAAGGCCTAATTGAGTCCAGTGTTCATAATGTGGATTTGACACCAATTCCGTCATGGTAGGCAGCATGCGCTTGATTGGAGTGACTACAAAGGCTCGAATCACGTCTCTCTCTGAATGTTCTAGGGCTTTCTCACAAAGGGAATTCATCCTAAAATTTGAAACCTTTCTGAACTGAACATGCCATAAATTAAAGATCTCTTTTACTTCCAGGCATTCAGAAATTAATTCTCATGTGCTCAAGTATTTCCTTGTGTATGCTACATCATAAAATAAAAAAGAACCTTATTTTTACTAATTTAACTTATTTGGCTTATTAGTACCAATTTTCTATTAATGAACACTAGGCTACGTACTCCTTGTGGGCAAGGAATACGTTAGAATCTCTGGATCCTGAGGGACTCCCACATAGTAGATGCTCATTAAATGTTCATTGGATGAAAGGAGGAATGATTTTGTCTTTTATTTTATACGTACTGTATTTCAAAGCGGTCGAATTATAATCCTTATAAAATATTGCTATGCAGACTTCTCAGGAAGTTGTATTTCACCCTAAGCTACATTCCAACCTTTCAGTATTTCCAAACAGTAAACTTTCATAGAATTTATATAGCAGCTTCAAAATTTCACAACTGAATTCACTTTAATTTCTGTGGTATCCTTCATGGTCTAAAGAATGTCGAGAAAGAAGTCATGAAGATCCCCAACTCGACCCCATCGTTCGCGCTTCATGGATAAGAGGAGTACGGCAGTCTGTTCCCTGTCCTGTAGGGTCCTGCTCCGTGGTCGGGCAGGCCTGGCCCCACTCCTCAGGAAAGGGTTTAGGTCGCATTTGTTCTCAGAACATTTTGTTTTCCCCAAGACCTCCATTACTGCTATAAATTTTTCAGTGTGGCTTTTATGTAAATGTAGCAAGAAAGGCAAGACAGAAAAATTTATTTGTAAGCTTTAGGGGAGAAAAAATAAGAAATCTGAAAATGCTTATTGAAAATAAATGAATATGGAATGTAGAATAGAGGCCAAAGAAGAACTGAATATTTTGTCTTAAGTACCGCAGGAACATAGCCCTCGAGTGACTGAAACAGGCTGAGGAAGACTATTCCAAGGGCACCCTTGTGTGCTCTCCTCCTCCAGCTCCAGTCCCACACACTCAAAGAAATCATGGAGACCCCACTGAAAACCAGATCCAGGGCTGATGGTCAGAAGATTTGGAGTCCTCCTCTCTGCCGCCCTGCTGTGTGTCCCAGAGTAGGTCATTTAATAACGTCTCTGCTGTCCTCTTCCATCTCCATCTGCCATAGAGAAATTCTCACGACTACCCCCACTTCTGATAGCTTGCTGTTTTCCTTATTCTCAGTTAGGTTCCTTGAGAGGAGGAACTAGGTATTTTTCATTCTCTGCACCCAGGGACTTCACACGTAGCAAGTCATTACTACGTTATGTTCCATGAAGGGATTTATTGAGAACCTTTATGCACGAGGTGCTTTGTCAAGCATACTATGCTTTAAAATATAGGTTTTATTATTATTCAGGTATGGTGAAGCCAACAGATTGGATGGTTGTCACGGAAAAGATAATCTGTCACTCACAGATCCCAAGGGGGAGGAGGTTGGAGGCTGAAGCCATGGTGGGAGAGGCCGCAGGGGAAGGACCAAGATGGGGAGGTGGAGGGAGGCGGGGCAAATGTAGGCAAGAACCTTAATTGTCATTTCCACGAGAAAGAATGGATAAGGCAGGGTGAACACATTTAAGATGGACTAATTTGAATAATTTTGGAGGTTCTGGATCATAGGGGCTGTCCCTATGCTTCTGGCATCTGGACCTGGAGTGATTAGGTCAGAATAGTGGTCGAAAGTGTGAGAACTCAATCAAGGAAGTGGTTGGGGGTACGGACTTTAAGTTGTTTGGTTTGCATATGAAAGGTACTAGGATTAGCTAACACTGGGAGGGACAAGCCTTCCATGGTCAGCAAGGCTCCAAGATTAAAGCATCAGACAATAAAAGAGATGGTTAATATATTAATTCTGTATATTATATATGTTCTTTTAAGGTACACATGAAACAAACTTTAGTATACATTTGTATATGAAGAAAGGATGGTTCAAAATGATTATGAAACCGAGCCATGGTCACATAGTAAGTGGAAGGGCCAAGATTCATAACTATGTCTGTTTGATCTCAAGGTGAGTGTTTTCCTGACTCTGACATGCTGCCTCCAGCATTTCCTGTTATCAGCTTGGGTCACTATATATCTCTCCAAGCTATCTGCCCAGGGTTAAAAGAAATACACACACACAATGCACGCGCACACACACATAGGTTCATACTCAATCACACACCAGTCTAGGATTTCTAGACCAGCAAGATACAATAATAATCCAAACTTTAGATTTGAGTGATGAAAAAAAGACTGGCAAGGGACTAAGGACATTTAGTTTATAATTCTATCTGTCACCCAATAAGTTGGGAGACCTTAAAATGTCATTTGGTCCAGAGAGGCTGAGCACCATCCTTTACAAACAGTAGGTGGTCAATAAATATTTGCCAAGTTGATTTAGGAGTCAGTTTTCTTAACTGTCATAGGAAGGAGTTAAAACAAGTGCATTTCTAGTAATGTACATCATTAAAAATAATGATCCTCTGATGTATTACAGCGCCAGAAAAGGCTACTATTTAGATCATACATAAAGATTTGAGCAAGAATTCCATCATCTCTGCCAAGTTATTTCCCTCTCCATGCTCGTAGACCAGCAAGATTTGGTCAGACAACCAGAACTCTCCTGGCCAGAGATCATGACTGCGGATGCGCCAGACAACCTAGGCTGCCTTAAGAGTGAGCCACTTGGACAGTTGGGTATCTGAGGCCGCAGTCCCACCCTGTGTCCCAGAGCCTGCTTCTGTAAGAAACACTGTTAGAGAAGTGATTACAGGAAGTCATTTGGCACCAAGCAGTCCTGTTGAGTCATCACTCTTGCTCTTGCACAAGACAGGATTTTTCCTCCTTTTAATTAAAAAAAGAAACTAGTGTTCCATAAATAACATCATCGGTGATGCAAAGAAAAGAAGGCAAAAAGAAAAAGAAACAGCAAGAAACTAACCCTAGCATGACTTGTCCTTCTTCAACCACCCCCCGTCCTCTGTTCAGCACCTCCCTCCGAGAGAGCTTCTGGGCTGTTCCCCACTGAGTGTGTCCTGCCCTTGGTGAGACAGCGGTAGGAAGGGGAGAGACACAGTCTGTAGAGTGGAAGATAAAAGAGAGACACCTGCCCTCGTTCATATTCCATACTCAAAGAAATAGCAAACAGACGAAGCCCCTGATCATTTGAGTTGGAACTCGAGCTATCTTTGTTACACCATTAGGGTGGCTATGGAGACAGAGCAAAGGAGAAGGGAGAGATTGATTTTGGACGTTTTATTGCTGTTTAGGAGTCAAGATGACATAATCCAGTGTACAAAGCCCTAGAGTTTTCTCCTGACTTTGCCTTTGTTTTTACAGTGTGACTTTGGGCCAAACCATCACCACTCTGAGCTTTGTCCTACCCATGACAAAGAAGGTTAATCCTGATTCTTTCCTTGGTTCCTTCATCTACTGTGTGCAACTCAAGGGGCTAACTGCCTCCTTTGGGGAAAACATAGCCTCGAGGGGATGGAGTCTGTTCAATGAGATATCTGGCACTTTCCGAATGACAGGGTGAGCCACAGCCCAAAGCTGCTCTCTCCAAAGAGCTTGGATGACTCTGAGTCCCTTCCAGATTTTATGGTCTGTTATTTGTTAGGAAGGTGACTTCGGGCATTCTCTCGGGCTCCTGGCAATGTTTTGAAATAGCAACTTATTAGATCATTTAATCTTTTTAAAGAAATTAAACTTTCTAATCATAGAATCATAGGTATAATTCCAATACATAAAACCATCAAAAGTGAAGCTGCTTTGGTTGGAGTTGAGATGGAATGACTACAGCCTCCTGCGTGAGCTGCCCCCCCACCCCCAACCGGGGTACCTTCCTCTTTCCTTCAGGCACTATAGAACATAGTTTGAAAACCACTATTTTCTTAACTTTCAGGGAGACTTGTAAGTTGAGAAAAGTCTCCAAAGGTAAGTAGGGCCTGGATAGCTGAAGAAGAATGAGTTAGAGCAGAGCATATTGTTTTCAGTCTGTGTCCCTACCTTTTGTTTCTCTGCTATATTGGTGGAGGTCCGTATCACGTGTAGACTGTGGTTCACAGGACCTCAAAATGAGCCGAGGGCCCAGGAACCAAGCAGTAGAAGATCACCAGGGGATCTCTCCATGAGCCGTGGGCAGTAGTCTAGACATTCCTCCAATTTAACACTTGACTCCCACATAATGAGAGCAAAGCAACAAAATGAAATCCCGGACTTAGTTTTATTGAGAAAATGGCCAGGGAGATATTTATGGGGGTAGCTTGGAGGTATGAGAACAAACACATTTTCTACACTCTGAGTTCTTTGTGGGCAGAATTGTTGTTGACTTCATCATTGTAAACCCCACAGCCCCCAGGACAGACATATGTAGTAAGAAACACTTAATAAATATTACTGATGGAACGAAGGAATAAATTAGCTAATTGATAATATATATACTGTTGTGTTAAAACATATTACAGAAAATCTGCAAATACAGTGGTATCAACCCACAGGTTTAGAAGATAACACATTGTTAGGGGCCCCTGGGTGGCTCAGTCGTTAAGCATCTGCCTTCAGCCCAGGTCATGATCCCAGCGTCCTG
>CM053618.1:28447425-28490394 GCA_028646535.1 Procyon lotor
CTCTGTCAAATAAATAAAATCTTTAAAAAAAAAAGAAGAAGAAGAAGAAGAAGATAATACATTGTAAATTTACAAAATTGGGACCATGACATATTTCTCTTTAAATGCCAACATTCCACATAGTGTCTAGCACGCAGCAGGCTATTTCAGATAGGCTGGTGTTGGTGGTCTTTAATGATACTCCCTGAATTCTTCTGAGGTCCAGCTTCTAGGTACATGGTAGGGTTGTACTCTCTGACCTTGACTAGGGTCATATGGCCAAGGCTGGCCAACAAGTTATAGGTGGGAGTGATGCATCTGTTTGCCTGCTTGTTTAATGGTTAATGAAAGATTCTCCAGGATTCTTTTTTTCTCCTTCGGAGTGACCAGCATGATCCAGACAGTGGATGTTCCATGCAGCTAGGCCCCAGAGAGAGGGTGACAAAGAACAATATGGGAGAATATCCCTCAGAAAGCCCTCAATGATTAAGTAGCATGAGTAAGAAATAAACAGAGTTTAGACCACTGAGTTAAAAAAAAAAAATTATAACCCAGCTTATCCTAATTGATATAGCCAGGCTATAATAATAAATAGATCCAAACTCTTAATGGCTTAATAGCTTAGAAATTTAATTTTTGTTCACTAGCTGTGCCACATTGGTGAGATAAAAGTGTAGGGCACGCTGGTCCACACAGTTACTCACAACCCAGGATGATGGTCACTTTGCCTTATTAATCCCATAGTTTTCATGGGGCCTCTCCATCCCAGTCATACCATATTAGAGTCTAGTCATATGGTCACACCTAATTGCAAAAGAGGCAGAAAAATGTATAGCTATGCTTAGGAATAAGAAGTAGATTTGAGTAAACAGAAGTTCTGACACATTGGTACTAAATATGTATTTGTTGAATAACTTGATGCAAGATGCATAAATGTAAGAGAATGTCTACACCAATAAGAGGATTTTTTGAGTTTGCAGACCAGTGAATCATTTGACCTGAGCAAATAGGTATAAAGCCACTGATGGTAATTATAGTGCCCTTCAAATTTCCCTAATGCAGCATATAAATTTCTACTTTTCTGAACCCAATTTACATTTCTATGAATGCCCTATCACTTAGAATGGTATTCAAAATAGTTAACAACTTACATAGCATAGGCTCTGACCAGTCAGAGTAGACTTTTTCTAATCAATCAGGACAGGTGCCAATCATGAGTAGCTGGTGGACCAGTAATTTCAGGGGAACAAGCACTTTATGTCTGACTCTAGCTACAGTGACCACATTGTCCAAACCAAAGGTCAGGGTCAGAACATGTCATCTAATAAGTGACAGAGTCTAAAGATTAAATCATACACTTATTAAATTTATTCTATTAAGAAAAAAGAAACACAGTTACATAAAATTAACTGTCCAGAAAAATCTAGGATGAATACTCATTGTATTAGTACTGGGAATTAGAACCCTCATGACTCCCCAAACACCTACCACTCCATAAAGAAGATGAAAACGAAAGGTTATAGAGGGGGCTAGTCAGAGAAGACTTCATAGGACAGGTTGGTTTGGAAAGAAAGCCAGATTTTGACAATCAGAGATTGGTGATGATGGGAAGGACTTTCTAAACAGAGATGCCAGCATGCAGAGCACCTTGTTTTTGCCTTTTTTACAGCATTTATTATAATCTATCTCATATTCAACTTTCGTGGCTATTTGCCTTATCCTCTCTGCTAGATTGCAATATCCTTAAGGACAGGGAAGAACTCTATTCTCTCCATCTTGTGGATGTTTTCTAAAAGGACCAAAAATTATAGGTGTCCAGTTAAGTGTCTATTGACTGGATAACAAAGGATAGAATCACTGAACAGTGGATGAAGTCATTTCAAAATACAGTAGCACAGTATTGGTGGGGGGAAAACCATACCTGGGAAATCTATACTTTCAAAAGTCAACATTAGGGATTCATGCACTTAAGGAAGATGCAAACCCTTAAAAAATGAGGTCCCAGCTTTTAAAAATAACCACAATCCAAGGACACTCCTCCCCACCACCTATATCTACTTCTGAACCTCTGGCTGCTTGCTGGTTTACATCAGCTGTGGTCTCATGGGTATTTGTCTTCTCCAGCCTTTAGTCTACCTTATTGGCCCCCTGGCTACACTCACACCCATTCTCTATTCTCTGCAAACTCTAACCTCCCTGTTTTGCTTTTCCTCTCCTTGCTCTTCTTTTATCTGGTCTTTCTACTAATCAGGGTATTTGTGGCTACCACTGACAGCTAGATCTACTCTTCATCCAGCTTGGCCTGGCCACCAGATCCTTGTGGTGTTTCTGAATGAATAAATTAACTTGGTAAAATAAAATTAAGAGATGCAATTATTTGCACTTTTAAAAAGCCTTTGAGTAAATTATATGCTAAGTGATTTTTTTCCCCTAAAAACACATAAAGAGATCTTTTTTCTTCATAGCAAAAGCACTGGCATAGATCCAAGAATTAAAGGATTGAAATAAATGAGCATTCTGTGATGAAATGTTAATAGTAGGATCACCAAGATATTAGACTCTTGATCACTCTCAGTTAAAAGTTTAGCTAATGAAGTAGAAGAGTGAATATCTAGTGAAATCTTCAAGTTTCACCCAGAAAACAAAATTTCTTCATATGAGGAAAAGAAAACTCTGTGATGTACTTGTGAAAAAACGTCAGGAAAACCAAGTGGAAGTCAAAAGGTGAAGGCACATTTCCACATGAACAAGAATAAGGCAATGACTTTAGGAAAAAAAAAAAAATCCATCTATACTCAAAAGACGCTGGGCTCTGAGTGATCATTAGAACTTGATAAGGGGATTCAAGAGACATTGCAACCATTCCCGGAAGAGAGCCTTTGGCCTTCGGGGGCAAGAAGATATTGTAATAAGGCAGAAAACATTGTTGCAGCCTTGTACAAATCATAAATCTTCCACTCTTGGAATCCTGAATTCAGCTCAGGCAGTCTAACCTGTCCTCATTTTATAAAAGATGAAATAATACTGCAAAGCTCCAGAGAAAACAACTAAAATTATCAACAGGATGCAATATATGAAAATGAATCAGAAAGATTAGAACCATCTGGAAAGAAAAAAAAATGGAGAGGGGATGTGATGTGAATTCTTTAAAAGAGTACAGAGTGTGAAAAAATTGTGTCACATATAATATCCGTTGACTATACTGTGTATAGATACGAAGTAAGCGCTAACTCTTGAACCTTAAAAAAATAATACTGGAATCAGTAAAAGACTCAGTGTTTGTCAACATTTGATTCTTCCTGAACATTTATGGAACACCTACTATGTGCCAAGCACTCAACCAGGCTCTCAAAACACCTGGATAAATAGAATATGACTTGCCCTTGATGGGAAACTTACCAGAAGAGAGAGAGAGAGCTATAGAAAAATAGGCATGATTGCATTACCATAAGTATGTGGTAATAAAAGAAAAGAATCACTGGACTTCACGGCTGAGGTGACATTTGATCTGAGCTTTGAAGAATGAGTAAGATTATGTCATCAGACAAGGTGAACGAGATCATTTCAGGCACAGAAAAAAAAGCATGAGAAAGCCTGGGGATATGCAAATGGGTGGTTTATTACAGGAAGTGGGAAGGACTGGGGGTGAAACTGCAGGTTGGTCTCCAACCCAGGTAGGAGGGCCACTGGAGCTCCTAAGACGGGTAATGACACAATCAGACTCACATTTCAGAAATGTGGTCTGGGCATTTGTTACCCTGCGGGAGTAACGCAGCCTAGAAAAGAAATATGTAAGATCATAAGTTTTGATGAATTAATACATAGAAAAGTAAGATAATTCATATATATCCCAAATCTTTTGAGGTTGACATCACCAGAATACCAGGACAGACTAACAAATGTTATGGCTTTATCCCCACCAAGCCCCGGCCAGAGCCTGACCAACACACTGAATGTACAGTTCTCCAAACCTTGATCTCCTGAAACAAAGCCAGTTTGGGTTGTGCGTGTCCATGAGTGAAATAGAAAACTAGATGCCTTCCTAAGAAGAGAAGCATTGCCCTTTTTTTGGCATTCAATTTTTGGGAACCTGAGTGGCTTTGCCCATCCAGACATCGCCACCTGTGAGATCTCACAAATGCAGCAAACACGAGGGCAACAGAGTTACGGTTCTTGAAAAGGTATCTACTCTTTGACTAAGAGGCTGGTACAAGGGTACAGAGTAAAACCATCAGGCTACTAACTCAGGGCCACTTTTGAAAATGTAGAACGCATTCTTGTATTTAGGATGGAGCATAACGGATCCTGGGTGTGTTGCTGCTAGTGTTTGCTGGATGGGGTGGGGCTCCTTCCTGGGTGAAATGGAAGCTGGAGGGAACCAAAGGGTTTTCATCTGCTGAAGGAGAGATTGGCCTTTAGTGGTTTTCATCCTCGTACTGCGGTTGGAGGAGAGACGGCAGAAGTGAGCGTGTCTGTGAGGAAAATTTAGAAGAGGAGCTTAAGCTAAGATCAACAATGAATCATGGGGCCTGTGAGTGAGATCCCGGGGAAACCAGTAGGAAACTGTCCTCAAAGGAAAAAATATATATGTATTTGTTTGTGACTAACCTATCTTGTCCTAGTATTTTTCTGCTTAGAGCTTACACGATGCTGCCGCAGTGTTTTTCACCTTTCTTTTATCATAATCCCCATTTTACGATAGATGAACTTGAAACTCCATGAGGTCAATAGCTCAGCCAAGTTTGCACAGCTAGTTAGCAGCAAAGCTGGAACTGAAGGGCAGATCTTCTGAGCCCCAACTTGGCACCCTTCCCTCTGTACTACCGTCACTGTTGTATGAGACATCCCTGATTCCTCCTGTCACTGGGGACTCAAGAAGACAGACCTAGCTGTGGATCCCCGCTAATATGTCTCAGGATGCATAAGGAGTGGTAACTGAAGGGGCCCCCTTTTCTTTGGGCTGAGAGCTGATGGAGAACCTTTGCAGCAGCAGCCAGAGCCGAAAGCCTCAAAGTGCCTTGAAATTCCTGAAAGATAAAATATTACATATTCTTTCTTTTGTCCTGGAAGTTGTAGACTTAGACCTACAGCCGCCTCATTTGACAAAGCACACTACTAATCTCAGACCATATTCATTAGTCACCCTCCTACCACCCCCGAGAGATAAGGAAAGGACATTTTATCAGCAGGGAAATCACAGCTAACAGGTAAAGCAGATGATCCAGCATCACCTAGAAGAGATCTTTGGGTTAAGAACGCATCACGTGACACCCCATAACAACAAGATCTTTGTCCATAGCTTCTTGTCTATGTCACTCTTTCCGCTATGCGCTCTTCTGGAATACCGTCCCTACCATGGGATGCTTGCACAAGGAGAACTAAATAAGTAAGTAAATGGCCAAGGGTGTCAGATGATTGCCCCTTTAGAAGGTCAGGGGGTAGCCCCGCAATGGTGACCAATGAATATCAAAATCAATTTTTATCAGCAGCTAAGTTTTAACAGGGCTAGGCTCTAATATCATTTTAAGTGAAAGCAGCATTATTTTTCTTTTATTTTGCTCTAATAGACTCGATGACACCAGCTACCCTACCACGGGGAATCCACTACTGCAGCGCAGTTCTCCACATTGAGAAAGGGGACATTTAGAAGCCACTTTGAATAGGCACTACTTTGTCTATACATTCGTACTTAGAGCTTTCTGTGCATTTAAATTGCTTTTTGCAGCAGTCGAAGGAATCAATAGCTCTTAGACTCTTTAAGGGACGAATAATATACAAGATGGACATTTTAAGCTCTTTAGAAAATATATTCATGAGGTCATCCAGTTTCCCCTGGTACCCAACGTTGCTGGTGACATTTATTAATGTTTTTGCAGCAAACAGGAGGCGGAGTTCTCCAAAGGCTCTCGTCTCTGTTCTTCCAGAAAACATTGATTTTCTTTCTTTCTTTTTTTTTTACAAGAATCAGGGAGAGGGGAAGGGGTAAAAAAAATACTCAAAGCAAAAAAAAAAGAAATCTCACAAAAGAATAACTTAGCTCAAAGCAGGCTTGACAAAGTAATTCTATCTAAATAGCCTTGTGCCACTTGATAGAGACAGTTTCTCCTGATTTTCTCTTTAAACAATTTCATAGTCTTCAGGAGAGACGTGCTTTAAGAATATTATGCTGTTAATGATAATGCTGAATCTTCTTAGAAGTGAGAGAGGACAGCTTTACGTTATTATGGATTTGGAAAGCGATTTAAAATTCCAATTAATTAAAGTTAATTAATTAGACGTTTGATAAAAAACACTTCGAGATGCCAGACTGGGGGGGGGGGGATAACTACTGCATCATGGCTGCTTGAAAGAAAATGCTGGAATGCATTAGAAAGCTCAGTCTGACTCAGAAAGGCCTGGAAGGGTTTGGATATGTGATTGGGGTTGAGAGAAAATGGGTTCTAGAATTTCTTTCTCCAAAAAAGGGGGAAAATTAATCTCATGGACTCTCTTGGGTTAAGTTGATGTTGTGTAAGACTTCAGACAAAGACTAACAATGTTAGGAGGAAGCAGGCATGACTGTGGTTAGAGGACGGGATGTATAGGTAGACATTCATCTGTGCCTGTTCCAGACCAAGAGGTGCCAGACACTGTGTGGGGTTGAGGAGACAACGGTGTACAAAAGAAGCCCTCTTCTCACCTTCCCATTGCTTTCAGTCCTGGGCTACGTCGTAACAGGTGACGCACGTGGTCTACCGAAGGACATTCTCTGGTCCACAAAATGTTGTTCTTATTAGTTGTTAACATTTGGAAATAAGTAAATTTCATCGGCAAACCCAGATCTTCAATTTCTCGTGAAAAATTATTACACGTGACTACACTAGGCAAGGTCCCTGGATCTCCCAGAGCTCCGTCCGCAGTGATGTGCTCCTTAAATCGGTCGGACCGTTGCAGTACACCAGACCTAGACTCCCTTTCCCGTGAACGTTGACTTTGTCACCGTTATTATCGACACACACACAGAAGGGGAAAACACTCATGTCCAATGCACAAAATGAGGACTGAGTGAGACTTGGGTCTGAACATCTGGGAATCCTTAGCCAAGCTATTGTGACTGCGCTACACATTCCCCACATTTCACTGGGTCTTTTCTGCCAGCCTTGTTTCCGCACCGTTGAAGACCTTCTCTCTCCTCAAGGATCTCGTACACCTCAAAACTCTTTCAAATCACCACCCATTGTTAACGCTTCAGCTAGGGCTCTGTCCGGGGAGAAAAGACAATGCTCCCCTACTCACATATATACACCCGTGTTAACCAGTGGTTGGAGGGTGAGGAGGCTGAGTGGCGTCGCCTGGGCACCCAGCAAGTCTCCTGCTCTTTGCCTAGCTAGCGATTCTTACCCATTAGGCTTCAGCTTCCAGGGGCATCCATCATGACCATCTTGCTCAAAGAAGCACTGGCTTTCTGGTGGAAATCTGAAGTACCACTGAGAGAGAGAGAGAACATGAGAGGATCTGATGTGTCAGAAAACTGGCTTCTACCCAGACATCAGGATTCCCTGAACAGGAAAAGACAATGGGGAAATGCAGAAGGGAAGCCTGCTCAGGGCTGTAAGAGAGAAGGGTTTATAATTGCTTCTTAGAACTGATGATTCTGTGAGAGATCTATGCTCTGCAAAGACCCATAAATTGAAGGAAGGATCCAGAGAGCCAGTCAGGCATTAAATTAAGGAGCCAGCCCTCCTTGGGGGCCACACTGGAGCTCCACTTGGGTGGATCCCATTATCTCCTTCCTGAAAGGCCCTTTCTCTTTGATGCCATTCCATTGACCCAAAGACATGCAAGCTGGAACAAAGACTTCTTTCTAGAAAGGACAATATTTTTTTTTAATTGACTGCTAATCAGAGTGTCCCTGTTCTTTGCTAATTTCCTCCAAAATAATATGATATTGTTGTTTCTTGGGCATAGCCTGTATACTTCTTCAAAAACAAAACAAAACAAAAATCCTTGCCTTTGAAATTGACACCAAAATCCAATACATGTAGACCCTTTCTCACCTGTTGGAGTCACACAATATAAGAAATAATTCCTTGAGAGGACTCTTGCCCTGGAAGTGAATCAGCAAATGTGTACAACTGGTAGATTTGAAGTAATGGGTTATGTATACACTGTTGGGAATTCAGAGACTTCTACATGTCCTGCCTCCAGAGAGCTTATAGTCTAATGTTAGTCAAAACTAAATAAATAAATAACGTTGCAAGATAAGGGGTAACCTGTGGCTGTACCAAAGAGATATTGGACAAATCATATAAACATAAATACTGTGAACATTTGAAGGAGAGAGATGAGGTTTGAAGGGGCAGGAAAGGCTACACCAAAAAGAAAAAAGAGTTGAGCTGGCTATTGGAACGTTGGGGGGGTGGAGACTCTACATGCCTTTAAAGTATAAGCAAGGACAATAAGAGATGACATTCCATGGGTCAGGAGAGGGAGTGGGGGCCGTGGGGAGTTAAAGCAAAGACAAGCAGTGCATCTACGCTATAGACCCATGCCTTTTCTCAAGACTGTCCCCAGGAGGGGCGCCTGGGTGGCTCAGTGGGTTAAAGCCTCTGCCTTCCGCTCAGGTCATGATCTCAGGGTCCTGGGATAGAGCCCCACATTGGGCTCTCTGCTCAGCAGGGAGCCTGCTTCCCCTTCTCTCTCTACCTGCCTCTCTGCCTACTTGTGATCTCTCTCTCTGTGTCAAATAAATAAATAAAATCTTTAAAAAAAAAAGACTGTCCCCAGGGGACCCCGGCTCTGTACGCTTATTACCTTCCCCCTAAGTACTCCATTATTTTATTAGTTCCCCGTATAAATTATTTATCTGTGAGATTGCTGATGCTGACCAGCTCTGATAAGTAATGTGTTCCATGGGAAATGCTGCTGGAGGGACAAGGGTCTCTTGTGGCTGCCATACCATCGAAAATCAATTTGAATTCCTTTTTGTGTTGTGCATGCGTGGATGTGAAGATCTTGGAGGGTGGGGTGGTTCCGATGAAGGCTGCCCTTCTAGGGGGTCTCCATCCGGTCTACAGATTAGATTCCTGAAGGCCACGTTCAGGAAGTTGCCTGGATGTCACTCCGGGTGTTTGTTATAAAGCAACTCATAATAACTTGACTGGGAGCAGAACATTAAAAGGTCACCTCATTTTATCTCCAATATGCTTCCTTTGAAAAAAAGTCACCTCCCAGCCACATTCGGAGAACAATTTGTTACTGTATTTACCTTCTCCTTGTCATTCAGGCTGAGCTTAGCCGTCAGAAAGATCATCACCTTCCAGACTGTTTCAAAAAGCTCATAAAAGCTTTGCACAATTACTTTTGCTCCTTTACCAACAAATGCCTCTCTTAACTGCTCAGCTGCTGGTGGTCTCCTTGGTGTTCTATGGGCTAACTCTGTCTGTTCTCAAAGTCTACAAGTAATTGCCAATAGCAGGCCCCCTTTACGGAAACCTGAGCTGTGATAGTTAAAAATTCACAAAGCAGATAGGTAACTTGAAATTAAATGAAGAGGAGAAGGGGCTCTGATTCACTTTACAAAATATTCTTCATGTATCTGGCATACTTTCTTTGTGCTCTTTCTAATTTGACTCGACTTAGAGGATTCGGTATGAGTCACTCTCTTCTGGGTAAAGAGAGAGTTGTCACATAGACTTTGCCCATCTAATGGCAACTGTGCCCTGCAGGAAGAACAGTTAGTCACAACACAGGGACTGGGGCGCCCGGGTTGCTCAGCGGGTTGAGCATCTGACTCTGGGTTTCCGCTCAGGTCATGATCTCAGGGGTGTGGGATCGAGCCCCACATCTGGCTTCACACTCCATGGGGAGTCTTATTAAGATTCTTTCTGACCCTTTCCCCTCTACCCCTCTTCCACTCATTCTCGCTTTCATAGGTAAATCTTTAAAAAAAAAAAAAAAAAAAAACAAGTCAACACAGACACAGCATTTGACCCTATTAGGATGAAGCTTGGATTCATGTTTTTTCAGCAATCAGATATCTTTGAACCTTCATATCTGATACATGTACACACACACACACACACACACACACGCACCCCTATGATTTGCCAAAATGTCTGGACAACTCTAAAGAGACTTCTGAATTCCACTTCACCTCACAAAATGT
Source organism: Procyon lotor (assembly GCA_028646535.1). Classification (NCBI taxonomy): domain Eukaryota; kingdom Metazoa; phylum Chordata; class Mammalia; order Carnivora; family Procyonidae; genus Procyon; species Procyon lotor. The sequence continues at coordinate 28,457,552 of CM053618.1, forward strand.
TGTGGAGTGACTACTGCCAGCTTAGCATGAAAATGCCTGATAACGCTCACGGAGCTGCCGTGAGACAGGTGTGACTACCTTTCCGAAGTTCTCCCGCACGGGATGGGCAAAGATCCAGCTCGAGGTCTGAGCCCACGTGCATGAGCTTGGATTCTGGCCTGTACAGACCATATCATCCCTGAGGTGATTCGGGAGGGCTACATTCAACTTGCCTCTTTAATTCCAGGAGGGGGCAGTCTTGCTCACCCCTGGCCCGAGGGTGTTCTGGTCTGGTCCATGGAGAATCCTGGCCACCAGCGAGACAGCCCTCCCTGTGCACCCCTCAGAGGAAATCATGATGAACTTGCTTTGGTGGGTTACTGCTTTTCATTTCTCCCCATATGTGTCTTACAGTTTAAAACGGCCATTCTCTCAGGGAGAATTGCTTTTGGCTTCAACAGATACATCCACAGAGGCAGTTCGGGAGTTACTTTTTCTAGGCTGCTGGGGAACAGTGCGGTGGCCCCAAGATTCCAGCAGAGACCAGGAGCCTTGTGCTTCCTCTCAGCCACCCCAGCGAGCAGCGACCATCCTCATGGTCACGAGCGTCCTGCTTCCATTCAAGAAGACAGTAGAAAAACAAGCAAGGGAGGAAGAGTGAGAATTAGATCACTGTGCACCCCTCCCAGGACCTTTGCAGAAATTCCATCCAGTGACTTCTGTTTACACCTCACTGGCCGGAACTGTTCCATTCGGCCACCCTTAGGTACGGGGAGGGGCTGGGCGATTAACTAGGCTCCTTGCTACCCTAAACAAAGTCAGGGTCGAATTATTAAGAAAAAAGGACAAAAGAGATGTCAGACAGACCATCTGCAGCATCTCCCACAAAGAGTAAGAATCCTTTGCTTTCTTTAGACCCAAACTGCTGCATGAAAATTAATATATATTACAGAGGCTACAAAGGAAAAGTAATCACATTTCTTGTAAGGACAGCCAGAAACTTCCATTCCCTTGTTTTTCCTTTGCTGGTCTTGCAGATTTCTTACAGTCGTATTTACTGTGGCCAAATCTAATTCATTCATTTATGAAGCCATCTCAGGCAGCAGCAGAAGTTATAAACTATTCATCTCTGGAATGTTTATATTTGAGAAGGTCACAGTATTGAGTGTATGTTTACCCCAAGCCCCCCCCCACCCCACCCACCGCCCCACGTGTGGGCCCCTTGTGGCCTGGGCCTGCTATTTTCCTTTAAACAGTGAAATGAGATGTACACAGTTCAAAATACATATTGTGTTTTCCCACAAGCTCCAGAGAACTCCTGGTAAAAGAGGTTCAGAGCCTCTCTGACTTCTGTGTTTCCTCTCCTCCTCTCTTGCCATCCCTACCGTCTTGGACCATATGCAAGAATCTGGTGATTAGAAAGGCTTTACTTCTCTTCATGACTTTCTCCCCACTATCTCTGGAATCTTTTTTTTTTTTTTTTTTTTTGACATCTCTGGAATTTTAACCTCAAAATGCAGAAGAGAGATTTCAGCTCCTCAGTGTTTTCTTCTGACCCCAAATGAAATGGGAGGTTCAAGGAAAGAATTGCTGGCTTTCTGAGGAGGAGTGGGCCTGGAATCACCCGCCACATCAAAACGCCCTTGCTCACCTGCTCTTTGAAATGACCTTGTGGCTGAGCTAAGCATGGGATCCAGAGCCTATATAGAGGTAAATGAATGATTGTACCAATATTGGCACAGAGTAGCTTTGGGGTTGAGATGGCCCATGTAGCACAAGTAGAAAGAGAAAGAAATAATAACGTGTTCAAAGCCTTTGACACTTATTACCCATATAATTTCTCATTTTCTAAAGCAGAATCTAGAGCCTCTTACCTTTCATGGCTAGCCCACCACCCCTGCAAGAGTACTTTCCCCCAGTAAGTTTGGTTGGGGGTTGAGTCTGGGTCCCACTGCCGCCCACTCCTGTGCTGCCATGTGGCTGGTCATCTTCCTCGCCTGCCATCCTCAAGACCTCCCCTTGCTGGTTAGCTGCTGGAATCCTGGGGTGTGGTCTCTCTTCCTGTGATGCTGTTTTTACTTCCAGGCCTCCAAGTCTCCAGGGAGAGAGGTGCTAGGAAGGCCTCTCCTCTTCAGTGCACAGAAGCCCATACCTTGCTTCCCTTCCTCCCCACACCACTCACACTCTGTTTAGCAGTGAAACAAACCATCGTCCTTGAAGGCTAACGGGAGTAATGTCAGGGCAAGGTCAGACATTCGAGAGTCACCTCCACTGCAAGGGGCCCATTGCTCCCCCAGATTGTCTGGGTCTGTAGAACCCACAGCCAATTTCACTCAGCCTGGTCCATTCTCCCTTCTGTCTTCAAACAAAGAAACCTCCAGAACTCTCCTCCAGAGGAAATCTACTACACCACGATCCCCAAGTCACAACATATCAAAATAACCCCTCTAGCCCTGGGAGAATGCACCTTGCACTTTGTGCAGTTTTATACAGTTCACTTAACTTCCCCATTTTAGATAAGACCCAAAGCTATGCCTTTTATAACCAAAAAAAAAAAATTTTTTTTCTAAACTAAAGTGTGTTTCTAAACAAAAGAATAAATTTCCCCCAGAGGTAAATTCTGTGACTCTCCTAAAATGGAAAAAAAAAAAAAAAAAAAAGTCCATCTATATTTAGTTCCTTATTGAATAGTAAGTTCTCCTTGGCTACATCTGCCCGGGAGCGGGGACTGTGTATTCAGAGCCCCAGATTCCAATTCAAGCTCTGTCACGCGCTGTGTGATTGGGGATAAAAGGCGCCTATTTCTCTGGCTCTCGGTTTCTATGAATAAAGACTTGGGGAGAACTAAATGAGCTCTGCAAGACTTCCTCTAGCATTAAAATTCAAAAATTCAAAAATTTCATTCAAAACTAAATATTTGAGAAATCAAAAAAGAAAAAAAAAAAATCAAGATTTGAATGTCTCCAGGAATCTTCCCAGCTTGGGAATAAGGCCAAATTGGCCTGTGATTCGCCTCGGGTAGAAGGGTGGAATTAGAGGGTTCCAACTCGATTGAACACAAAGCTATTTCACTGACCGTGGGTTCCAGCTGAGAAGCCCAGCAAGCAGGCTTCTAATAGCCTCCACTGACCCCATGGAGAGTTGACTTTGCTCCCTGGGGGTGATATTGGAAAGCCGATGCCTCCCGGGCAGCACAAGCAGGAATTTTATTATTATTGGTTTTGCAATTTGTTCCCATTTTGCTGTCATTTGCCTTTGTGGCCGTGGATCTCTACATTAAGATTTCGATTCCATTCCCCCCCGGGCTCTGGTGGTTTATGGAGATCGCTCGTGTTTGCCGTTTTGACTGTAGTTGGTGTACAGCCCCCGGCTACTGTGTTGAGCATAATCAAATGTCATTTATGAAGTCCTCCTGCCACTGGAGGACTGGGGGAGAGCTGTGTGGCCCGTGCCTGAGCAACTCAAAGAGACAGGCAGCCTCGGCATTGTGCTTCTGGCTGCTGATGACTCAGGCTGAGGCTTGATTATTTCTGACCCTGGCTTGCCAGCTTTAAGTTACAAGTCACTTAAGTCGGCTCCAATGAGTTTCTTGCAGATGGGAGTGCCAGGTGCTGCCTGACAACGGAGCTGTGATCCTCTTCCTGAGTCTCTTGCCTGGACTAAGCAGACCAGAGGAGGCAACAGAGGTAGCAGAAAAAGCAGTGGACTCCAATCCTGGACAAGGTTCGGTCCCGGCTCACCTGTCCTTTCACTGTGTGGCCTCCGTCCTCAACGTCATTTCCAGGGCTCCGCTCACTCATCCATAGAGCCGGGGTTTGATTAAATGATCACTAAGGATCCTTTTCCTTCAAATTGTTCTTTGTCACTTTGATGTAGTACTTTGCCTGGGGCATTCTTGCTGCGTACTCGATTCCTGACTTGTGTCCACTTTCCACTTTCTGAATCTTGCTTTCTGATAGGGTTCTTGCGAACTTCGTCATTCTAGTCTTTGATCCTGGGATGCTTGTTACCCACTCGGTAACTTTTATTCCAAGTTCTTTCCCTCTTAAATGTTCTTACCGAGATCAATAATGGCTTCCATATTGCAAAATCCGATGGGCCATTTTAGTTCTTGTTCTTACTTGATATTTCAACAAATTTCAGTGGAGTTGGCCACCCTTTCTTTCTTGATATACTTGTTTGGATGATGTCCCTTGCTCCTGGTTTTCTTCTCACCTCACAGGCTCGTCCTCCTCTATACAAACTCTGGGTGACGAGGGCTTGCCACCAACTCCTACATTTTCATCTCCAGTTTAAATCTCCCTCCTGAGTTCCCAATCCTTTTATGTAACTGTTGGTTTAGCCCCTCTGTTTAGAAGTTCCATGGACTCCTCAAATTCAGTGTGTCTTAAACTAAATTTCTTACCTTCCTCCTGTCGCCGGACCTCCAAGACCAGGTTCTTGAGTCTCGATGTCATAGAAATGAACACTGAACTTGAGAGAAGAAACCAGGTGGAGTTTATTAGGGACAGCTTACATACCAGGGAGCCGACAAGGAGGACTATCACTCTCCGATGGGGTAACGTGCAAGGCTTATTTATAAAGGTGCTTTGCCAAAGGGTGAAAGGCTGGGAGTAGAGAAGCATCCTTCAGTCCCACAGTCATTATTTTGTGGTCATTACTTTTTAGTGGACACAAGACAATCACGGGATGCTTTTGTTCATGATCAACATTCTCTAGGGCGCCTGGAAAATAAAAATACTTACACAAGCAGGCTTTAAATTGTTACTTCTAATTTCGCTGGGGCAACCATTACTCCTTAATGGCTGTTCTCTCTCATTTATTCTTTCCCAGAAGGAGGTATTTGTCTCTAAGCATATGGAAATGTTAATCCTTGCCTCAGACCAGTGGCTTTGCAGGAGTTAAGTTCCTCTGCTTTCCCTATACTGTCTCACGCCCACCTACAATTGGCCTTCATTTAGCGTTCTCCCCATCAGTACTTGGCTTCTCTGCCAACCCTTTGGCCAAGTAACAAGCCTGGGAGTTGTCCTAAACACTTCCCTTTCCTTCATCTGATTCAGATCCAGGTCCTTTTGTGTATACCTCCAACATATATCCCAAATAAGCCTTCTTCTTTCCATCCATCTTCATTACCATACCTGGCCTGAAGCATATTTCTTCTGGATTACCTAGGTTTACTCCAAGTAAATTCATTCTCTTTACAGCACTTAATGTGATCATTTCTAAGCACAAATCTTATCCCTTTACTCTTCCTTTTAAAATCCTTTAATGGATTTCCAAAATGTTCCACGTGGCCTCCAAGGTACTGCATGACTAGGCTCCTGAAGGAACACTGACTCTCGTCTTCCTTTAGTTCTTCAAATTTGCTATGCTAGCTGTAGCCTCGCAGACTTTAGAGACAACCTTCCCTCTCTTTGGAACACTCTTCTCAAAATTTTCACCTGGCCACCTCCTCCTCCTGACTTTTCCTTAAAGACTCTCCACCTGAATCAGGTGTTTCTCTGATTCTATCTCGTAACATCCAACAGTGCCCCTCCATACAATCAGCACTATTTTAAATTTTATATCATTTTCTTTCATTATTTAGTTAATATCTGCCTCCCTATCTGGACTATAAGCTCCATAAAGGCAGCGACTATGAATGTTTTCTACTTTACTCAAGTTTTCTACTTTACTCTAAAGCCTTTTTCAGAAGCTATTATATAATAAAGACTCAGTAAATATTGTTGAATAAATTAACAAGTCCTGATTTCTCTTCATTGTTTCACTAGCTGTCTACTTGCTGAGGCTCAGAAACTCATATCCTGGTTTTTGACATATAACACACTTAACTTCTTTGTAGCAGGATGTTAGATTAAAGTTTTACATGAGTTACAATTATATCGGACACCAGGTTCTGATATACAACCAAGATACAAATTTTCAGAGGAAATGATAAGAACCAGTGTCACAATTCTTAGACCTCTTCACCCACGTTAAGGATATATATTAAGGGACCAGAGAATAGAAATGCACAATGTGCCTGGTCGCTTCATTGATTTAGTGTCTGATTCATGGTTTTGGCTCAAGTCATGATCCCAGGGTCATGGGATTGAGCCCTGTGTCAGGTGGAGTTTGCTTGAGATTTTCTTCCTCTCCCTCAGTCCCTCCTCCTGCCTCTCTCTCTCCCTAAAATAAATAAATAAATCTTAAAGAGAGAGAGAATAGAAATGCAGAGATCTGTGATGGGAATCTCTTTGGGGATAGTGATGCTGAGTATCTCCTCCTAACTTTCACCTAACTTCCAAGACAGGGATTCAATGAGACCACTCAGTGGGTGTGAAATGGGTTCCTGTGCTTGGATGTGAGAGAAGGGAGCCACGATGTATTGATATCTTAATTCCTTTCCAGAAATCAAGAGAACAAAAGATAAGCTGGCTAGAGGCTCTGGTGGTAGAACAAAGGAGGGTATCTGTTAACTATTCAGCCAGCCAGCAAGAAATAAAAGTCAGCAGATCAAAGGAGACCAATGAGAGAGAGCCAGAATTGGAGTTTTTACAATGCTTTTCAAAATAGCCTACCTGAAAGGGTGCTAAGACCAGAGAGAATCTGGAGGTGGATCGCAGACTTTTAAAAACTGAGGGGGAATCAAGTTTCAATAACAAAGTTGGGCCAGAGAACCAAACACCCAACTCAAGGAACAGAAGGTGAGAGATTACCAGTGATGCAGTATCTCCAAAAAAACTTCTAAAGAGCCTCATGAAAGAAAGACACAGATAGAGATGTCAACCTCTTGGGCCTGACAGTGCTGGTAAGTAAGAACTTTTCTGCTCCCCTTCTCTCTCCTCGTGCCCCTTCCATCCCCACCCTCATATTCCACACTCCACTCTACCCTGGAAGGTCAGAAAAATCATAGAGAAAAAACCGACACCATCTCTCCCTTAGGCAGGGGACTCCACCTACAACATGCTCCTAGCAAGAAGATGAAGGAAGGAAATGTGACTTTTTGATGAGGTTGGAAGCTTTGGTTACTATATAGGAATCGACATGTTTAGTACCAAGTTGAATTTGTGTTTGCAATTTTGAATCAACATAGGTGTTTTTCTTTACTAGAAGTGACCAAAATGTTGTGAGGTTCATCCTAGTTTTTGTCCATGAGAAAAGAAGGACCTCTCCCACTGAGCAGGTATAAAAAGACCTGCTCTTTTTGGGGAATAAATATAAAAGGGCTTTCTGACCAAATCCCATGAGTCTTGCTTATTTTTAGAAATAAGAACATCTATAATGCTGTGGGTAAATAACCCTTGTGAAGAAACATGAAAGAAGTATTTTATACTTATGTAGGCTTATGATATTTGAAATGTATTAGGCTAGCTGCAGTAGCGAATAACCTTTCCAAAATGTATAGCACAAACACAATAGAAGCTTATTTTTTGCCAGTAGGGTGAACAGGTGCTATTATTTAAGGACCCAGAGTGATGGAGTTTCTGCCATTTTCAGGAGCTGGATGTTATTCTTTAGAGGTATTCTCATTCCCACCACCTTGAAGAAGGAATACACAAGGTGTGCCCATGGGAAATTTTCATAGGCCAAACCTGGGTGTGGCACAAATCACTTCCATGTCACGTTCTACAGCTGGACTTCTGTCACACAGAAAGTGCAGGAAAGCATGGACTTCAGTGAGGAGCTAGCAGTTGCTTCTGCATGGAGCATGATAAAACAGTAATTATGGACTAGATGGATACACACATGCCTCATCAGCCTATGGCTAAAAGTGAGGTTACGTTAATATTTATATCTAAATTTGCAAAGACTTTTGTATCAACTGATTAACCACAGCTCCCCAATGCCCTGTGTAAAAAATCAGGCAGGTTGTTTGTGGGAGCTCCAGTAAGATATCTAATGAGCTCAAAAATAATTTTATTAATGGTACCTTGCTCTGAGTTCCTCACAGCAATAAGAAAAACAAGAGAAAATGATAATAAAATTCTTTACGGCAGCAACAAAAATTATAGCAAACCAATAGAGGCAGATCTTAGATAGAGCACAGGTTGAATTGAAGACCACCACAAGAAAGTGATTATCACAATAAAGCCACTCAAGTGGACTTTTTGGAGGTTCTTACTGCATGTAAAAGTTATATTTACACTATGCTGTATAGTCTAGCAGCTGTGAAGGAGCATTATGTCTAAAAAAATAATGTATACACCTTAATAAAAAATATTTTATTGTTTAAAACTGCTAACCATCATCTGAGCTTTTAGCAAGTCATAATCTTTTTGCTGGTGGAGGGTCTTGCTTCAGTGTTGACAGCTATTGATAGATCAGGGCAGTGGTTGTTGGAGGTTGGGGTGTCAGCTTCTTAAAATAAGACGACAGTGAAGTTCGCCACATCAATGGACTCTTCCTTTCATCAACAATTTCTTGGTAGCTTGTGATGCTGTTTGATAGCATTTTACCCAGAGTGGAACCACTTTCAAAATTGGAGTCAATCCTCTCAAACCGTGCACTACATCATCAACACAGTTTATGTAATATCCTAAATCCTTGGTTGTCATTTCAACAATCTTCACAGCATCTCCACCAGTAGATTCCATCTCAAGAAAACAATTTCTTTGCTCACCCATAAGAAGCAATCCTCATTCATTCAAGTTTCATCATGACATGACAGCAATTCACTCACAGTGTCGGGTTCCTCTTCTGATTCCAGTTCTCTTGCTAATTCTACCACATCTGCAGTTACTTTCTCCAGTGAAGTCTTGAACCCCTCAAAGTCATCCGGGAGGGTCAGAATCAACTTCTTCCAAACTCCTGGTAATGCTGATATTTGGACCTCTTCTCATGAATCCAATGCTCTTAATGGCATCTAGAATGATGAGTCCTTTAGAGAAGGTTCTCAATTTACCTTGTCCAGATCCATCAAAGGAATCACTATCTACACAGCTATATCCTTACAAAATGTATATCGTGACTAGTAAGACTTAAAGCCAAAATTACTCCCTGATCCATGGGCTGCAGAATGGATGCTGTGTTTGCAGGCATGGAGACCACATTCATCTCACTGGACATCTCTACCACAGCTCTTGGTGACCAGGTGCATTGTCAATGAGGGTCATGTCTTAAAGGGAATCTTTTTCTGCGGGGCGGTAGGTCTCAACAGTGGACTTAACATATTCAGTAAATCATATTGTAAACAGATGTGCTGTCATCCAGGCTTTTTTGTTCCATTTATAGAGCATGAGCAGAGTGGATTGACCATAATTCTGGAGGGCCCTAGGATTTTGGGGATGGCAACTGAGTATCGGTTTCACCAGCTGCATAGCTCCTAACAAGGAAGTTAGCCTGTCCTTTGAAGATTTGAAGCCAGGTATTGACTTCTCCCTAGCTGTGAAAGTCCTAGATGGCATCTTCTTCTAATAGAAAGCTGCTGTTCAGTGTAGCCATTCTCTTAGATCTTCTGGGTAACTCACACAGCTTCTCCATCAGCATTTGCTGCTTCACCTTGCACTTTGATGTTCTAGAGATGGCTTCTTTCCATAAACCTCACCAACCAACCTCTGCAAGCTTCAAACTTTTCTTCTGAAACTTCCTCACCTCTCTCAGCCTCCATAGAATTGAAAAGAGTCAGGGTCTAAAAAAAAAAAAGAAAAAAAAGAGTCAGGGTCTTGCACTGAACTGGGCTTTGGCTTAAGAGAACATGGTGACTCACTTGATTCAAGCCACTAGAACTTTCTCCATATCAGCAATAAGGGTGTTTGCTTCTCTTCTCATTCATGTGTTCCCTGGAACAGCACTTTTAATTTCCTTCAGGAACTTTTCCTTTGTATTCACAAATTGGTTAACCGGTGCAAGAGGCCTAGCTTTCAGCCTAACCCGCTTTCAACATGCCTTCCTCACTGAGCTTATTCATTTCTAGCTTTTGGTTTAAAGTGTGAAATGTGCAACTCTTCCTTTCACTTGAACACATAGAAGCTACAAATTGGCCTAATTTCAATATGGTGTCTCAGGGAATAGGGAAGCTTCTGAAGAGAGAGAAAGCGAGAGGGAAAGCAGCCAGTCAGTAGAGCATCAGAAGACACACAACATTTACCCACTAAATCTGTAGGCACAATATGCTGGCCCAACTTACATGGGCACAGTTCGTGGTGCCCCAAAGCAATTGTAATAGCAACATCAAACATCACTGATCACAGATTACCATACAGAAATAATGAAAAAGTTTGAGGGGTGCCTGGCTGACTCATTCAGTAGAGGATGTGACTCCTGATCTTGGGGTTGTGATTTTGAGCCCCACATTGGGCATAGAGCTCACCAAAAAACCAAACCAAACCAAAAACAAACAAAAAACAAAAACAAAAACAAACAAACAAAACAACAAAAAACAGTCTGAAATATTGCTAAAAGTACCAAAATGTAACACAAGGACACGAAATGAGCAAATGCTGTTGGAAAAATGGCTCTAATAGATTTGTTTGAGGCAGGGTTGCCACAAACTTTCAATTTGTAAAAAAAATAAAAATAAAAAACAACCACCACAGTATCTGCAAAGTACAGTAAAATGAGGTATGCCTGTAAAAGCAAATACATGCTCAGAACTTCCTACATGCTAGTCACTGCTCTAAGCACTTCACAGGTATTTGCTCATTTAATCTTCAATCAGGCCCATTCGTCAGATAAGAAAATCAAGGCACGGAGATACCAATTTACTTGCACCATTGCAGAGCTAGTGCGTGCAGAGAAGGATGCAAACCCACTCAACCGGGTTCCGGAGCCTCTCTGCCGAACCTCTCTGCTCTCTACCCTGCCCTTCCTCCACTGCCAGTGAACTCTAAAGAAACAACATCTGTGATGGGGAGACTTAGTCTGCTCAGGCTGCCATAACAAAATACCCTAGATTGGGGGCATTTAAACAGCAGCCACTGGGTGGGTCAGTCTGTTGAGCGCCAGACTCCTGGTTTCAAACTCAGGTCATGATCTCAGGCTCCTGAGATAGAGCACCGAGTCAGGCTCCCTGCTCAGTGGGGAGCCTGCTTGAAAGATTCTCTCCCTCTGCCCCCTCCCCCCACCTCTTAAATAAATCTTAACAAACAAAAAACAGCATACATTTATTTTCTCACAGTTCTGGAGGCTGGAGAGTCCAAGATCAAGGTTCCAACAGAGTTCAGTTACTGAGAGTTCTCTTCCTATCTTGTACATGACTGCCCTCTCACTGTCAATATGGTGGGGAAAGAGAGAGCAAGCTCGCTGTACCTCCTCCTCTGTTATAAAGAGTTCTGTCCGGGTTCCACCCTTATGACCTCATCGAGCCTCAGTCATCCCTTATGGGCTTGATCTCCAATGTAGTCACGTGGCTGGTGGCTAGAGCTTCAACATACAAACTTGGAGAGGGGACACATCCAGTCCATAGCAGGTACCTTCTCCTAGTGCTTCCTAAACTGCAAATCACAGAGATGCCCATATCCAGAAATAAGAAGAGAGCCCTTCTCCTAAATCCTGTCTTCTTTACCACTGGGATCCTAGGCAAACATACTCATGCTTAGAAAATCACAAAGCTTCTCAAGAGAACTAATCTTGCTGCTTTGTCTTGCAAATCAATTTCAGCTCCTCCCCTTAACCTCCAATAGCAAAATAAGCATGCCCTCGACCTTTATTTTCATTTCTCCTTGGCTTTTCCCAGGGGGAAATTCCTTAGTTTCTTTTATTCTCTCCAAAGAGTCTCCATCCCATCCTATGCAAGCTAGCTCATGCAAACAGGCCGGAGGAGACTACCAGCCTTCCATAGCCTGAGTTTCAGTGTGGCTTGGCTGGTTCCTCAGCCACAAGAGATTCCGGGGGAAACCCACTTTGTGTAGAGCCAAGTTGATCTGTAGAAGTGCGTGGAACCAGTGACAAGGCTTGTCACTCATCCCTATGTTACCAATAAGCTGAAAGCAGGACTCAGCCCTCTGAGAGGAAATTGGGATTTACTAACTGGGTGACCCAAGGCAGAAAGAGACAAGCGATCTCGGACCATCAGATGAAGCTGTCATGATGCAGACAGGCATCGGGGAAAATGGTGTGTTGTTATCTAGGTCGCTTGGCCATTATGTATGACAACTGCATGTCCTGAATTTTCTAGGTCAGTCTCAGTTCCAAATATTCTATCACCTTGTCAGACCATATACTCCAATTTTGCATTTGGAAAATGTGACCACCAAATCTTTAAGACACTAGATCAGCATACTAGCTTAAGGGAATAGAACCAACCTTAATAATATTGATGAATAGGTTTCAGAAAAACAAACCTTTTCCAGGGGCAGAATTGGAGCTTATAGACTGAAGCCATAGGGACCTCCAGAAAGAGAGAAACAATGACACTAAAGTCAGTGTAAGAGTTTCTACTGCTTTGAGAGGCATCTGTACAACCAGATGGATGGGACCCTCTTCCTGGTAGATGGGGAAGGTGGAGCTCCAAGAGAAAGCCATCTCAGAGCACACACGAGGGCTGTCCCTCAACTCCCAACCTCACCCTACCAAGTCAGAGAGGATGACCTGAGGAGCTGAGCAAGGAAACTGGGCCTCAGTGAAGGTTTGGGGAAGGAGTCCTTAAGCACCTCTATTCTGTCTTCAGGTAAATATAAAACTAAACTTCTCTGAGGACATGGTCATTTGTTGTTGGGTAAAATTTCTATAGAAGGGAAAACCAACAGCAATGTCAATGCCTGCATTTCTGAGTAAGAAAGTACTCAATGCTATTACCAGTACTTTCTACTTGGGCAAAATTCATCCACCCCAGGGCCTCTAGAGGCAACAGGGAGCACTTGTGCAAATTAGGAACAAGTGCCTCTTCTGGAGGCCCCACTCCAGGCTGGAGCACTGGTCTCAGGAAGTGTGAGTCACATGGTAGGGGCCACCTTATCCTGTGCCCTTGTACAACCATGTGCTGCAGCTCGGGTCATGCGCCTCTGCATCGGTTCCATGGTGGCAGAGACTGTCAGGTGGTCACAATGCACACTTTAGATCTTGGCAAGAACATTCCATAGATCTGAACTAATTTCTAGATGGGATCTGAAGACCACCTCCCCAGAAGTCTCGCTCTGCAGATAGAGCACCAGCAGTATGAACTCTCACACAAGCTTCAGTTGTTTTCTAGGGCCTCGGAGCCTCAATGACTTTTGATGCTCTTAGAGTTACCTCGAGCATGCCATTTACCATGGAGGCATGTCCCCACAGGGGACCTCAGAGATAAATAGGGCAAATTCATGCCTTCTAGAATTAGATCAGCTTTTTAGGGGTGACAAGGCAATAAAAATGCAAAGCTGTGTAAGACTCCAAATGAGTGGAACTGAGATCGGCTGCAGAAGTTCAGAGAAGGGAGAGAAAGAACCTTATAGACCAGAGAACGCACAGGAGGCTTTAGATACATAAAGTGGAGAAAGGCAGGGGAAAGAATGGTGTGTTTGTGGCGAGGATGTAAAAAAACTGTCCGGTTACAGGTGTGAGGGCTGCAGAGAGCAAAGAGGATGGACATGAACAAAGCTTAGAGGTCTAAAGAGAAGACCTAGGACCATGTCTGTGTTCGTAGGGGGAAAAATGTGATGAATATTACATGTGTATACTTGGAAAGTAAATGTTTAAAAGATGACACTTATTTAGAAAGTCAGCTTGATGAACTAAAACGATCAGAGGCTCAGTGATAGGACAAATACAAGTTCAAAATCTGGCTCTGTTCCTGATTAATTACATAACCATGGACCGTAATCTCTCTAAAACTCCATTTCTTTATTTATAAAAATAGAAATAAAAATGCCAGGTCTCCAAGATAATTGCAGGTGTTGAATGCAGTAAGGTCACATGTACCCGTCATCTGGTAGGTGTTCAATGGCCAGGCACTCTCAGGATGATGACAGCCTCAGAATCCTCTAAACATGAGTGACAGAAGGTCAAATAATCTATTCCTGCCTTGACTTCTAAAACTATTGCAAAAATTGCTAGCATGTATATGCATCAACAATAACCAATTATAAACTGTAATGGTAAGATGATCCCCTGTCAGGGTTCTTGGTTATAAATAACAGAAATTAATTCTGGTTATCTTGGGCAGAAACAAAGTCTATTGGCAGGGTATCAAATAGGTCACTGAACTGATTGAGAGAAGTTCAAGCAGAAACCAAGAACAGGGGCGCCTGGGTGGCTCAGTTGGTTAAGCAACTGCCTTCAGCTCAGGTCATGATCCTGGAGTCCCAGGATCGAGTCCCACATCGGGCTCCCTGCTCAGCAAGAAGTCTGCTTCTCCCTCTGGCCCTCTCTCCCCTCGTGCTCTTTCTCTCTCATTCTCTTCCAAATAAATTAGTGAAATCTTAAAAAAAAAAAAAACATAAAAACAAAAAACAAAAAAACTAAGAACAGGCAATACATAGTCAAGATCAGACTGAAAGTACTTTGCACGGCAAGGCCACTACTGGACACCCACGGCCATGCTGCTGATCTCCTCTGTCCCAGGGCACTCACCACCAAGCCACTAAACTTCTTAGCTCCAAGCAGCTTCTACACCAAAACTATCTCTCACAGATCCTTTGCCTTATTCTCTTGAGGTTTAAAGTCTCTGGTAGTAGCATCTCATGGACTGAGGTTAATTTATATGTTCATTCTGTAGCTGCCAGAGGTGGGGAGAGAAAATATCCCCTCTACTTCTTCTTCTGTAGTGAGAGGCAGGTAGAATCACAGCAACTCCTTTCCTTACCGTGAGATTTCCCCCCCAAAAAGATGAGTATGGATGGCAAAATAACAAATACCCACTATACAATAGCAACAGAATTCATTAAATGATGTGCATAAATGTAATAAGAAATGCACAAGATCTATAGAAGAAAACTATAAAACTTTCCCCAAGGAAGTAAAAGGAATATAAAATAAATGATGAGACATTTTCGGAATGAAAAATGTTTATATTGTTAAGATGTCGGTTCTCACCAGATCTACAAATTCACTGGAATTCTGGCCAGAAATGCAAGAGTTTTTGTTTGTTTTAGAGTTCAGCAGGTGATTCTAATGCACATATATAGAATAATATAAGCAAAAGAGCAAAGAACTTTTTGTAACAAAAAAACAAGGGGATTATTCAAAATACTAGATACCCAGATATGCCATTAACCTATAATTGTATAGTAGGGCATTAACCCAGGATAAATACATACATAGATCAGTGGGACAGAAGAGAGGTCAGGAAAAGTTACTGTACAAGCAGATGGGTAGTATATAAAAGAAAGTATTTCAATTCAGTAGGGAATTAAGGATCAAAAAAAGAGATAAATATGAAAGGTAGTGGATATGTTAATTAACTAGATGATGGGAAACCTTTAACAACATATACGTGTAGCAAATCACCACAATGAACATTTTAAATATCTTACAATTTTATCTGTTAATTTTACCTTAATGCAGCTAAAGAAATAACTCAATTGAATAAAAAAAAATCTTGTCCTTTCTGTAAAGGGCAAGATTGCAAATACTGTAGGCTCTGCGGGACGTCAAGCCTCAGTTGCAACCACTCAGCTGTGACACTGCGGAGTTAAAGCAGCCACAGACAAAACTAAACAAATGATGGTAGCTGTGGTCCAATAAAACTTTATTTAAAAAAAAGACACTAAGCAGAATTCAATGCTTTATATAAACTACTTAATAAATGGTGTAGAAATCAGTGGCTATTTCTTGGAGAAAATGAAGCTAGACCCTCACACGTGCACAAAAATAAAAGCACATTAAATCAAAGAACTATAAAAGTATCCAAAAATGTAGAAGATATAAAAACATGAAAATTTATAGATATGAATACATAAAACTTTAAAACTTCTATCCTCAAAAGCCTGTGAGTAAAGTTAAAACACCAGGAGCTTAGGAGGACAGATTTGCGACGATCATATAAAACAAAGGATTAATATACAAAATATAAAAGTTACACCTACAAATTAATAAGAAAAAGATAAATAGGTCAATAAAAATGTAAAGACTATGAACAGTTAATTCATGGGAGAGATTAAATAACCAATAAAGATAAGAAAAGTATTACAACTTTCATTATTACTTATTACCAGTAATAATTACTTATTACTGGTAGTAAGGGTGAAGGGAAAAAACATATTTTTTCATATCAGATTAGTAAAAATAGAGCATATAATATTAGTGTAGGTGAGGATACACAAAATAGCCTGTGATAAGATGAATTGATAAACTAATTTCTAAAAGCTAGTAATATCTAATAAAGATTTTAAATGCATACCCTTTGATATCGTAACATCACTTTCCAAGATCTAAAGAAATAATTGCATTTGTGGGCAAAGACTTCTTTTGTGTAAGTTCTTAACTGAAATCTCCTTGCACTGGTAAAAAAAATTAAATCAATTTCAGATCAAAAGTAAAATGATTAAGAATAAGGCAGACCTACACATGCTCATATGAGATATAAATTTAAGAGAAAACAGCAAGATGGGAAACAATACAAATTAATATATGGGACGCCTGGGTGGCTTAGTCAGTTAAGCGTCTGCCTTTGGCTAAGGTCATGATCTCAGGGTCCTGGGATCAAGCCCCACATCAGCCTCCCTGCTCAGCAGAAAGCCTGCTTCTCCCTTTTCCTCTGTTCTTCCCCACTGCTTCTGCTCTCTCTCTCTCTCAAATAAATAAATAAAATCTTAAAATATATATATGTATATAATATAGCTTGATCTCATATATATTTTTTAAATTATATATATGTATAAATAGAGAAAATACAATTTTTTAAACAGGTCTGAAGAAAATCCTTTAGGAGGGGTTACCTTTGGGAAAGGGAAGGGCCTGGGAAATAAATGTTAATGTTTTAATCTCTAAGTGTCTGTCAGGTTCTAGCCTTTTTGAAGACCTAGTACAGTTTATTGTAGCAGGGACCACATCCATCTCCAGCAGACAGATCCGCCGCAGATCTGCCAGCCAGCACCCCGCCTTGTCACTTTCCTAGCTTCCTCCTCCAGTGAAACCAATTGCGCCTTTTCTCTATCATGGCTAAACTCCTCTGTGCTGTATTAAAAATATGTTCATATATTTTAATTTTTATTTTAAGTCAAGTCAAAAGTCAACATTTTAATTTTATTGACCACAGTCGTAGGTTGAATTGTGTCATCCAAGAAGATATGTTCAAGTCCTCTCCCTCTTACCTGTGAATGTGACTTTACTTGAAAACTGGGTCTTTGTCATTTTCATCAAGTCAAAATGAGGTTATGCTGAATTAAATGGGGCCCTAATCCAGGGACGGTTGTCTTTTAGAGAGAAAGGAGGGGGAGATTTGGACACACAGACACGCAGAGAAAAAAACCATTGGAAGAGGAAGGCCACATGAGGGTAAGGCAGAGTTTGGAGTGATGCCGCTGTGAGCCAAGGAAGGCTGGGGATTGCGAGCAGCAGCCAGAAGTGAGGAGAGGCGTGGAGAGATTCCTGCCCAGAACTTCCAGAAGGAGCTAACCTTGATGTCAGACTTCTGGCCTCCAGAATGGTAAGGGACGAAATTGCCATTGTTTTAAGCCACCCAGTTAGTGGTAACTCGGCTCAGTTGTCCCAGGAAACTAATAAAATAGTATGTTCCAAAGTTATGTTCTTTGATCCACCAACCACCACATGTGTACGTGTATGTGTGCGTGTGTGCACGTGCGTGCGCGTATGTGTGTGTGTGTGAGAGAAAGAGAGAGAGAGAAAAGAACAGCAACCAAAATGTGTCTGACAGTTGACCAAATGGAAGGTCAGTGATTCCCCTGCCTGGGTGCAGTTCACACAGAGTCTGGATGACCACCAGTCAGGGTATTGTAGGGGCCATTCCTGCCCTGAAGGGTGATCTACACAACTTCCTCAGGTTCATAAACACGAGGAGCCCATGAGTCTCCAAGGCAGAGCAGCATTGTGCCTGAGAGCAAGGATTTGGAATGAGAAAAATCTGAATTAGCCTCCTAGCTTCACTATACACTAGCTACTTGAACACATTTTTTAAGTGCTAATAGCCAAAAATAGTAAGCCTTCCTTAATGAGTCAGCATTCTTAGATGGAAGATATTGATACTGGCTGATAGTTTAAGGAGAGAAGAAATCTATTAGAAGGAAATCGGGTGGCTCGCAGGAAGCCCAGCAGTCCACGGCTGCCACGGACGTCGTTAGAAACTAGTTATGGTTGCTGTCATCGTTCCAGCCGCTCAATAGTAACTAAAAATGACTTTTTCTTTCTTTCTTTCTTTTTTTTTTTTTTTTGGCAGCTGCTAGCCAGGCTGAGAAAGTAGCTATAACTTACTGAGAATATATTATATGGCAAGCACTTTTCTGTGTTTCCATATACAAATTCATTGAATCTTCACAGGACTTCTGTGAAGTCTCTACATCAGTCCCATTTTCACTGCTGAGGAAACTGAGGCACAGTAGAACCAAGTAACTTGGCTAGTGCCTGCAGAGCTGGAATGAAAACCTAAGTTGTCCAGCTCCAGAGCCCATTATCTTCAGGAAAATTCCTTTCTGCCCTTCCCCTGGAATATCCAACTTCCATAGTGAAGCTCACTGTCCGCCTCGAAAAAGCAACTGGTTCTTCAAACATAAGAAGGCGATTCAGATGTAGAATGGCTAGATTAAAAAAAACAAAAACAAAAATGAGGTAACTGTTCCTTATAATCTACAAATTACCTTATTATTTTATGCATTATATTATGCATAGATAATGATTAATGCAGGGAAGGTGCCCAGTAAGGACGACATCAATGGAAATTGTTTTCTTAATAGTGGCTGCTCGTGCTGCCTCATTCTTGCTTTGCTCACCCGCCTCTTAGCTGTGACTGCCATTTTTACGGCTTTTACGACAGCTCTCTCGTTCACTGTGACCCCAGGAAGGTGACTTCATTTCTCTGAGCTTTAGACACCTCACCTGCAAAATGGAGTTAAGTTTGGAAAAAAAGCCAAAAAAAAAACCAAAAAAAAGACAAAGACCTACATTACTTCTAGGGCTCTTCCGGTTTTGACTTTTTTTTCCAATTCTGATCTTCCAGCCCATGATGCCCAATTTCTTGCCATGAATTCTTGTAATTCTTATCATCAGTAACTCACGGTTTCATTCCAGGTTACACGCCACCTTCTATTATTCTGTAATTGTTTCCTCTTGTTCCCTCCTCAAAATGTGTTGCACAAATGGCATTTCAGAACATACAGTGTTTTTTGGAAAGTGGATCGATTTTATAAATAAGAGATTAGTTGTAGCAGCCCTTTATATGTATACACACACACACACACACACACACACACACACACACTGCTCATCTGACACGATGCTCTGGTGGGCAGACCAGGTGGAGCAGTACCAAGTTACCTGGCTGTCAAAGAGAAATAGGTCTACCCTTTGTTGCCTCAAGAAGAGTCCAAAAGCCTTTCCCAAAATGGCAGACTCCTCCGTTTATCTCATGTGGGACCCAAAGGGTGTTCTGGATGCATGTCCCTGGGGCAGCTTCTTAAAGGGTTGTACCAGCATCTGAATTCCCCATATTTATCTCCTGGCCAGTCAACCAGCAAGTTCCTTTGGTCCTTATTCTCAGATGAGCTTCTTAGGATAGAGGCACTTTATGCATCTTGGTCATTCCGCATTATCTCATAACTTTTACAATTTCACTTAGAAAAAAAAGTAAAAAAAAAAAAATTAGGAAGAAGAGACTTTCCTGGGCCTTCATCTTCAGTCTCAAGGGTCCTTTCTGTTCAGCACTGCTCAACTTTGCGTTTCGGCCACGTCAACTCGCATTTACTTTTATTCTATATCAGATAGTAGTAAGCTCTCCAAGGCTCTTCATTCATTTTTCATATTCAGAAAAACATCCATCATTTTTACATATTATTAAATAATTGACAGAGTGAATTCTCATACATAGTAACCACCCTGAATACGTGCCATCTTAACCCTTTTACAGATCAGAAAAATGAGGCTCAGAAAGTAAAGTCACCAGCTCAAGGTCACATAAGCAGAACAAGGTCTAGCGAAATGAAGACCCGGGATATTCTTCCCCCCGGTCGGTGTATCCTCTGCTGCACCACAGCTGCATCCTGCTGTGGTGGAAAGGTACGCTTATTTTCCAGACCGCTGTCTGACGCGTCGTCAGGATTTAGGCGACACTACAATTGGTTCTTCTGAAGCACGCTGCGGTGCCGCTACAGCTCCAAGCCTGCTGTCTCCACTGGGCCCTCAGTGCTTCCCAGGCACCCTCGTAAGGCCTCTAGTTACTTCTGAGCCTAGTATCCCCAACCCTCAGTGATAACTCACAGCCCTTCTCAAATAAGACTCGCCTGCATTGTCTTGGTGAAGACACAGGACCACTCCCTCAGCCTCTCACCTCCATCTGTACTTACCCATCTGTCTTCCTTCTGGTCTGCTAAGAATGGCTTCTCCATTCATGTTTTAGATCCCATCCCTTTGCACTCCTAATGGATGCAGTGCCATCCTTTCTGTCACCTTTTTATTCCATTCTCCTTTTGTGAGGGTTCTTCCCACTGAGGACATAAACACCCTCAGGTCTCTCCCATTGAAACAGCAACGAAATGAAACAGCACAAAGCAAAACTATATCCACTTGCCCAACCTTCCTACCTCCCTCTTTCCCTTTACTATCTTCTCGAAAGCATTATCTACATCAGTTGGCTCTAATTTCTTGTAATTCATCATTTCTCCCACTCATCGTTCATCCCCCCGTACTATAGTTTCCAACTATGCCTTTCTCATGAAATTGATCTTTTGTAGGACACCAACACCTTTGATATCATTAAGCAATCCAAATTATCCCATCTTTGTCTTCTAAAGCACTTGACCGTCAACACAGAATTTTCCCTAAAACTTTCTCTGCTTCTGGCCTCTGCTGAACGAATTTTTCTACACCTTTCCTTCTAACCTTCTGGCCACTCTGTGGACTCCATTCTCATCTCTGTTCCTCTCAGGCTTTATGCTCCCATTGAGTGATCTCATCCATAGCCATCTATGAATCCAAAATCTGTATTTTCAGTTCAAATTTATTCCCTGAGACCCATATAGTCAACTGCTATGTTGGTATCTCCACTTGAACTTTCTTCCAACCTCAAAATATCCTAAAATGAATTAATTACTTTGCCTTAAGCTAATGTCCTAACCACGTGCTGTTCTTATTATGTCCACTAGTTCAGTGGATGGCACCAACATACAAATAATTGCCCAAAGCAGAGTCCTTGGCTCCTCCTTCCTTTTCATTTCCACTTAGAAATAGGTTATCCTACATCTTAAATATCCATTTAATAGATATGTCTTCCTATCTTTAGTAACTGATACTGCTTCATTCTGTATCCCATCTGGATTACAGTAATAGCTTCTTAACTCATCTTCCAGCCTCTAGTCTGGCCACTTTCCAACACATTCTCCTCCCTGCAGACAGAATAATCTGTCCAAAATGTAAATCTGACCCTACCACTTGCCTCTATTAAAATCCTTCAATAGCTCCCCTTAGTTTTCAAGGTAAAGTTCAAACTCTTTAGCTTAGCACATAAAATTCTTTGTGATCCTGTCTCCGAATAACTCTCTAGCCTCTTCCCTCCCTGCCTCCATTCTTCTACCTTCCATGATCTTCACTCCAACAATATTGAAGTACATACAATTCCCTAAGCCCACCATGCTGGTTAGTGCTTCCACGCCAGTGGATCATACAATCTCTGCACTGAACCAATGCCCCATTCATCCTGCCTCAATCTCTAATTTATCCAGGGTGCCCCACTTCATTTCCAAATTTAGCTTAATGGCCAATATCTCTAGGTTGTCCTACCTGATTATTTAATCTGATTTACACTTATTTCTGTGCTGCTGTAAGAAACCCTAGAATACCTTTTTCCCCTGAAAGAGTGGATGGGTGGATGGATTGATGGATGGATGGATGGATGGATGGATGGATGGATGGATGCCTTGGCTCTTATTTATCTTATATCCCTACAGCTAACACAGTCTCGGGCACATACTCAATAAGAGTCTGTAATAGTTGATTTTTACCTGAGAGGTGCTTTTGTACAATTCATCAAAATTATAGTGTGCCTTCATACATTTTTCCCCTTTGCAGATTCTGAACCTAACAGTGTTGATAGTCTACTATAAGGAGTACAGGAGTACCCTCGGTGAATCTGTATATGAATCTACATTTACACAGCGTAGATTTCCTCTGCTTATTCTCTCATAAAAATACAGAATTGCCAGGATAAGAGTCAGAGCCCTTGAAGATGATATTCCAATTTGGTAAGGAGGCAACGAACATGGAATAGTGGAGGCTTATTGACAGGGCTCTCCTCTCACCTTCTCATGCATGCTGAGACTCTTGACTGCATGGATTTGGGGAATCCAGGCAATGTGGGAACAGTAAAGCCCTTCAATAAAAACACAATATGCCAACCAGCTGCAAATCCTACCTGCAATTTCTTCTCTTCCTTCTTCGATCCCACGGAGCTATGTCAGTGGATGCTGTCAGATAAGAGCAAGCCATTGATCTATAGGGCATGAGGCAAGGCTAGAATATTGATGTCATAGATTCTTTCTATGTAGAAGCTGCTCCTTAGTAAATGAGGTGCCTTGGAAATTCAGGATTCTTGGACTAACAAACACCTGAAGGAGTTAAAATGACTGGCATGTTCTACCTCCTCTCTGTCAGGTAGTGTCCTCACAGCCAACAATAACTCGGACCTAGAAATTGGAGTTTAAATAATTAAAGCACTTATGTTCCCTCACCTTGACTTTCATTCTTTTCCCAAATGTGGTGTTTTTTTTTTCAGTGTACAGTTGCATATGGGGAGACCCACTGGGTGGTAAAATAAAACTAGATAAAGATTTGAAAGGCCTGGATTCTGCCACCAAGTGATCAACTAAATTATTTCCTTCCCCTCTCTCTTGGTGTTAGCTTCTCTCTAAGTAACCTGATGACTTAGACCAGACAGTGAATTCTTAAATTGAAGCCTATGGATGAGATTGAGGGCTCTGTTAACCCAAGAAATCAGATGTAAAATTTGATACATATGTACATTTTTTCTAGGAGGAAGGATATAGCTTTTGTCAGATTCACAGTGAGGCCATGGTTTCCCAAATACATGAAACTGAGGGTTGCACTTGACCTCAGCATCTGTACTGCTTTGGGTTAAAGTATTTTTCAACAGTTGGGGTTAAAAGAGAGAAGCTGAACTTGACAATAGGGCAGACCTGGGTTCAAATCCTGCCTCTTCCATTTATTTTTTATGTGCCTTTGTGTGAGTCACTTTACCTCAGTGCCTCTCTTTCTACAAATCATAACAATAATATCTACCTCACATGCTGTAAAAATTAAAAGAAATGGATCAAAAAGAAAAGTTTGGGCTAGCATGCCAGAAATCTTCAAGGAATGTTTGTTTAATGTGTGTGTAGAGAAACAGAACAGTGAGGACCACTACTCAACTCTCACCTCAGCACTCTCACCATCTCAGTTGATACTTTCTCAGAGGTGCTCACAGAAAGACAAAATATGTCTTCATGGCTTTTTTTTTTCTCCCATAATGGGGAGACATGAAACAGGCCTATATGATTAACATGTTTCTACACAAATGGAAATCCACTAGAACCAAGAGAACCATTCCAGGTCTTCTAAGGAAAGGTCAGTGTCCAGCTAATAGAGCCTCAGGTGTGATCTGAATAAAAACAGAAAGACTCTTTCTCCTGAGACCTTTATTCTGGTACCGTGTTTGTCCATAAAACATGGTAATCCCAGGTGATGACTGGGGTCCATACATCTCAGGTCGTAGAGAATAGAGACAGCAATGGAGAAGAAGCTTGAGCCTGGCAAGAAAGTGGTTGCCAAGCTTACTTACAGCATGAAAGACCCAGCAGACCTAAACACATAGAATCAGGTCATAACGTCCCATCTCCAGATCCTGGACCCATGTCAGCAAAGGTCAGGCTGCTCTACCGTCTACACCTTCTTACGTGCCCCTCAACCTGTGTATCTCTCACAGCATCTTTCCTCCTTCATGGAGGGTTCTGATGTTCAGCAAACATATATTCAGTAAAACCCAAAAACCTTACCACGATCTCAGGAACTTACATATATATATTTTTAAAATCATATCAGCCTTTAAGACATTATTCTCTTCGTTTTATAGGAGAGGAAATTAAGTTCATGAAGATGTCAGAGACACACTGGGTCTGAATCTAGAAGTCTCTGATTTGAAAGCTTTTAACTCAACCCTGAGCCCTCCAGACACACACCAATTAATTAATAAAATTAATTTATTAATCATAAATTAAATATGATTCTTGCTCTCACAGAACCGTGGGAGACATAGACATGTAAACAGACTTGAGTACCATCTAGATTGGAGGCAAGCACAGGAGGTTGCAAGAGCAAAGAAGTCCAGCTACCTAGAATTGGTGATGAAGATGCCCATGTGATGTGTCAAGATTGGAAAGACTTTTTGGAAGGGCTGAATCTTTTACGATGGAGGGGGATTAGCCCAGAGGAGGAAAGCCATTCTATACAGAAGAAGGAGGGAATAAAATGCGGAAGAGGCAAGAGCAAGCCAACAGGAAACTCAAAAGCGTACACCCCTTTGATGTAGATATTCCTGGTATTATGACTTGCAAAATACTCTGCATTCTTTTAACAGCGCTGAGAGAGAGGAGACTTTCCATCTGCTAGGAATGAACTTGTGATCTGAGCTCTGGTGCTCTGGAAAGAGATAAGGGCTTTAGGGACCCCAGAAACTGATTTTTCTCTCCTCTTTTCTAACCCAGACATCCCAATCTCAGCACAAAAGGTTACAATTTCCCTGGGAAGAAATTGTGCTGACCTCGGGTTTTCGCAAAGAGTATGGTATTTCTGCTTGGCTGCGCTGCCTGCTGAAACACTGCTAAAATGACTAGTGAGCAAGATGTCCCCAAAGCAAGCAGCTGCATAAGAAGACCGTGCAGAAGTTTGCCTATGGTTATCTACCTCAATGAGTGTGGGGGCGGGGGGGGAGGTGACTACTTTCTGAGAAGTTGTCAATGTTCCAGGGTCTCATGGCATTTGGCAACTCAGCTCCACCAATGTCCACTTTCTCCTTGAGCTCCAAACAAGAGGAGCATTTGCTGCATAGTTGAAAACACAAACAAATAGGGGCTCAAGGGCCAACAAAAGAGTCTAGGAATATGGGGTCCATATTGGCATTCTAACTCCTCAGTTAGATTGGTCAAGAATATCTCCACCCTTCATTCACCCTTTTCTAAAACAGAAAAATACTTCCCACTACACCGTTGTGAATTTAGTTGTCATAACTGTTTTTTAAGAATTTGACTGCTGAAGGTTTTCCATAAAGTTAATGCATAGATCTGGTCTTTGTCTTCTAGGAGCTGTAGAAATTAAACCCGACCCTAACATTAAGGATCTGATTTATTCAATGCTTGAATTAAGAAAGCCAAATAAGCCAAAATAAGTATTTTCTACTGCATTTTCTTACCTTTGAACACTCATGAACAAGATGTTCTTTACCCAACCCATATTTGTTCAGGGTGTATATATTTAGAGTTTAATTCCTTGGAGTTCACAAAATCTTCTTTTAAAAACAAAAATCTTATGAAGTGGAAAAATAAATTATTAATCCTAAGTATGATTATCTTACTTAATTTATTGCCCCCCACACACCACTGATGGTTCAGAAATAAGGAGTACCTCCTGATATGAAAGGGAACATTTTTTAAAAAGTAATTTTGGAGCTTGGGATGTGCCTAAATGAGGACCCAATCACGAGGAGCACAGAAATATAATACCCAATTGATATGAAGCACTTTTTACGGCACAGACACTGAGGTTAGTGAATCTATAGAAAGGATCTCATTTCCTCCTCACAGCCACCCTGTGAAGCAATGAAGGATGAGGCACTTAGCTGCCGGGAGATTGGATGCTGCAGAAAATGAAACACCTTCCTTCATTCAACAGTAGAGGATCTGCTCTGCCTCGAGGTACCCAGTTCCATTTTGAATTATGAAGCGGGAAGCAGAGAAGAGGAAAAGTAACAAAGGGGGGGAAACCAGGCTGAGATGAAATAAGACGGAAGTGTAAAGCATAAAGTATGCTTTAGCTAAATGTTCTTCATCCAGACAAAGGAGAATAGGTTTATTACTTCATTTGTTCACTTATTCAGTGATAATTTAGTTGACGTTTGCACGTCATATAGTCAGTACGAGATGTCTAACACCTCTACTTTCCTTCTGGAGTATCTCACAGCGCCTTCAATAACCCCAGCACTCGTCTAAGTGGTTTCTTAGGGATGAGCCAGCAGGTTGGTGTATTTTTCACGCTGCGTTGTTACAAGTGACTGAACCACGGACAGGTACTTGTTCTAACACAGCCGTCTGTCCAGCAGCCTATGATGTAACCCAAAATGAGAATTCAATCCAATCAGAATGTAGAAAAACCAAGCAGAAAATTAGAAAGGGCAGAAGGGTAGATACATGTAGAAAGAAGGCAGTAAGTGAAAGCTATGACGCAGCAAAGCCATCACAAGCAGAAGCCACAAGTAGTAGAGGGGACACAGTCAATCCAGAGAAGGAGAATAAGCCGAAGCAAAGACAGAGGAGCGAAGTCATATATGGTGACTGTAATGGAGGAGCGACTGGGTGGGGAGCAGTAGAGGATCAAAAGGCTTCCTAAAATATAACACCTGGTTGTCAGAACTCTCGCCAATCCTAAAGTATGCTTTCATTCCCCTTGGTATTCAGCTGAGTGTTCCTGAGGTTTCCTGTCCTCCCAACTTCCTTAGCCTCGTGGCTAAAAATCTAAAAATTGGAGTGATCAGACATTATGAAGATCTGTTTTTCTTTTGTCCAAATGAGCCAAATGGCACGATCTTTTTTAAAAACTGTTTTTATGTTTAAATTGTCTGTACACCCAATGTGGGGCCTGAACTCACAACTCTGAGATCAAGAGTTGCACAATCTACCCAGTGAGCCAGCCAGGTGCGCCTAGCATAATCTGTAATACAGAAGAAACTGAGGCACCTGGGTGGCTCAGTCAGTTAAGTGTCCAATTCTTGGTTTCAGCTCAGGTCGTGATCTCAAGAGTCATGGGATCGAGCCCCACATAGGACTCCGCACTCAGCATGAAGTCTGCTTGTCTCTTTCCCACTGCTCTTCCCCGTGTTTTCTCTCTAGCCTGCTTCAGTTTCTCTCTCCCTCTTCCTCTGTTCCTCCCCCAACTTTCTCTAAAATAAATAAACAAATGTTTTTTTAAAAAGGGTGGGAGGATGCCCAGGTGGCTCAGTCAGTTAAGCAGCTGCCTTCAACTCAGGTCATGATTCCAGGTCCTGGGATTGAGCCCCAAGTCAGGCTCCTTGCTCAGCAGGAAGCCTGCTTCTCCCTCTCCTTCTGCCCCTCCCCCTGCTCATGTGCACTCTCTCTCTCAAATAAATAAATTAAATATTTTTTAAAAATGTAAAAAGAGAGAGAGAAAAAACTATCCTACATACATCTATAAATAGGATGTAGGCTTAACTTAAAGTAATTCATTAATAGATTGGAAATATATTCATAGAAAAGCAGGCTCAATTTTTTTTATTAACATATAATGTATTATTTGTCCCAGGGATACAGGTCTGTGAATCATTAGGCTTACACATTTCACAGCACTCACCGTAGCATATACCCTCTCCAATGTCATGAGGCTCAATTATTTTATAAAACAATTAGGACTATAAAGAAAGGAGAAAAAATTCAAATTTAAGAGTGATAAGTGTTTAACTTCTTCAAAAAACAATGGCTGTATCTCTCATTAAGAATAATGAAACTTTTAGCTCATCTTCGGCTTAATTCTAAAAGTGAGAAAGAGGGGCGCCTGGGTGGCTCCATCGGTAGAGCATCTGCCTTCAG
This sequence comes from Procyon lotor, assembly GCA_028646535.1. NCBI lineage: Eukaryota > Metazoa > Chordata > Mammalia > Carnivora > Procyonidae > Procyon > Procyon lotor. Next base: position 28,485,400 of record CM053618.1, read on the forward strand.
CTCAGGTCATGGGCTTGAGTCCCGCATCGGGGGTCCCTGATCAGTGGGGAGTCTGCTTCTCCCTCTCCCTCTGCCTGCCTCTCTGCCTGTTTGCACTTTCTATTTCTCTGTCAAATAAATAAATTATTTTTTTTTAAGTAAGAAAGAATATACTAAGCCTGAGCCTCATCCACTGATTTATTCCTCTATTTCCATCCAGTGCTATGACACAGGAAGGATTAAAATGCTTTAAATGAAAAAGTTTACAGCCATGACTCAGCTCTGAAGCAACCTTCTTTTTGTAGTGAGAGTGCCGAGGATGCCCTAGTCTGGCCTCTGAGAACTGGTTTGGGAAAAGAGACTCCTTACCTGTCACACTGGCTGTCCTGCCATCTTCCAGCAGCAGTGACTGGGATAGTGCAAAAGGTCAGTCTTACAGAGTGCTCAGATCTCATGGCAGGTGAAGATAGGGTGTCCCACTTACACAAGGGAACTTACCTGGATGATTCTTTTCCACACCACCACACGTGGCTCAGTCAGTGGAGCAACAGACTCCTGATCTGGGCTCACGTCATGGTCAGCAGCGAGTCTGCTCAAAATTCTCTCTCTCTCTCTCTGCCTCTGCCCTTCCCCCTCCCTCTCTCCCCCAAGTAAATAAACAAATCTTAAAAAAAAAATTAAAAAAAAAAGAATCTCCACACAAATTCCACCAGTTCAACCCTTCTGGACTACTAAACGATCTTAGGACCACATAGAAGAGCCCATGTGCTTAAAACCCAAAATTTAATATCCTTCCCCTACTTCTATCCTAAGGCTTTTACCCAGTTCCTGCCTTTTAAATCAACAACAGGTCTTTATTGGCAATCAGAAAATGACCGAGAGCTCAACAGAAAAAGTTGATCATTCAAAAAGGTGTATACCAATGACCTCCACTACTATCAAGAGAAAACAGGGATCATCAGATTTATCTGCCCGCCTCAAACAACCAGAAAATCAGCCACTGAAAATGACTTAAATGAGATAGACTTCAGGCCACTGTTCAGAGAAGGTGAACACAACTAAAGCCAAAGGTCTTGCTGAGTTAAAGACGTAGCAATTGGATTTCAGGGAGATAGTGTGGCTAGAGTTGGAAAGGAAGAATGTGATAGAGGAAATAGTCGCAAAGAGCAATCCAGAGATCTGAGAAAGGTCCCCTGGAGTCTTTGACTGAATACCATTTTGAGTACGCATGAGAGAAGTCTACCTGAAATTGAGAAAAGAACCACCAGAAAGCAGTAGATGGACCAATGTCTGGACATCAAATAAGGATGAGAATAATTTATTCTCCAACCAGCCAAAGTGAGAGACTCCAAATACACAAGACATTAGATAAAATCCTCAGAATAAAATTGACTCAGTACTGGAACCAAAAGAGCACTAGAACAAAGGCTGCCCAAACTCTGTCCTGGAATGTTTGAAAACAAGCTTTATAAAGGACAAACTGATCTGAAGAACTTAAGTGCAAGCCAAAATAAAGTATGACACTCTCTAAATAATGCAGCAAAATTCAGTACCTCCCAAAATAAAATTCATGATGTCTGCATTCGGTCAAAAACATGCAAGAAATAGGAAAATATGAGCCAAGACTAGAAAACTCATTAATTAAACAGATCCAGAAATGATAGTTGACAGAATTAGTCAAAAAAGGTGTCAAAATAGTTATCATAGATGTGCTTCATATGTTCAAAAAGGCAAAAGACAGTAGGAACATAGTGAGAGGAGACACAGAAGATATTTGAAATAAACAAACTAACTAAATAACTAACTTCTGGAAATAACAAACACGGTACCTGAAATGAAAATGACATTGGGTAGAATTACTAGATTAGATGGAGCAAAATAAATTAAAAAAAAAAAGTAAATTTACAGAACTGAAAGAATAAATTCATGATTACTATTGGTGATTTCAATATTTCCTTCTCAGTAATTGATAAAATAACCAATCACACACACACACAAACATAAAGATATAGAAGACTTTAACAATATAAGTGAACATGACCTAACTAATATTTATATCAGTTACATTTATAGAATAGTCTACCCAATAGCAGTAGAATTTTCCTTTTTTATGTGCCCATTTTATGTACATATGTTATGAAACATGAAATATGCACCAAAAATACCATATTTTGAGCCATAACATGTGCATTAAAACATTTCAGAAAATTAAAATCATATGGTTTAGGGCGCCTAGGTGGCTCAGTGGGTTAAAGCCTCTGCCTTCAGCTCAGGTCATGATCTCAGGGTCCTAGGATCAAGCCCTGCATCGGGCTCTCTGCTCCGCAGGGAGCCTGCTTCTCCCTCTCTCCACCTGCCTCTCTGCCTACTCATGATCTCTCTCTCTCTATCAAATAAATAAATAGAATCTTTTAAAAAAATCATATGATCTAAGAAAATGGAATGAATAACAAAGAGCCATCTAGAAAATTCTAAAATATTTGAAACCAAAAGTATAGTTCTGAATAACACATGAGTAAAAAAAGACAATCAAAAGGAAGATCAGAATATGTTTTGAAATGTATAAATGGGAACAAAATATATCAAAATTTGTGGATAAAACTTTGTAGAAAAGAAAAAAGTCTCAAATCAATTATAAAAATTTCTACCTTAAAAAACTAGGCAAAGAAGAAAGCATTAAACCCAAAGTAGCAGTTAAGTGAAAAAATAAAAAAGATGAGAACAGAGATAAGTGAATTTGAAAACAGGATATGGGTAGAGAAAATCAAAAATTTATTAGCTGAATCTTTAAAAAGACCAGTAAGATTAATGCACCGTAAGTCTTGAACTATCCAATATGGTTTCCACACACCACATGGGACTACTGAGCAATTAAAATGTGGCTAATATAAATGTGGCTAATATAAAATAAAATATGTCATAAGTGTAAAGCATATACAGGATTTTAAAGACCAGAAAAATAAAATAAAAGTTTTATTACCTTAGGTAAACAAAGACATCTTAGGACACAAAAACCACAAACCAAAAAAGAAAAAAGGGATAAAATAGGTATTATTAAAGTTTTTTAAAATCTGCTCTTCAAAAACAATCGCTACAAACATATAAAGGTAAAAAGCAGATGAGGAGAAATGGCTGCAAAGTATAACTGATAAAAGACTTGGATCCAAACCATACAAAGAAACTTAACAATTATTAAAGCATAATAAAAAGCAAACTGCACAATTTGAAAATGGGCAAAAGATTTGAAGTCACTTCACCAAAGACTTGTGCATGTGTATGATCATATAAAAGATACTCAACATCACTAGTGAACAGAGATATGGAAGTTAAAACCACAGTGAAATACCCGGATACACCCACTGATATGGTGTGTCACATTGAAAAGACCACATTGTGGTCACATCGAAAAGACCTAAAAGATAAAGCACTGGGGAAGATGTGAGGCAATTGAAACTTTCTTCCATTGCTGATGGGAACACCGTGCTGCAGCCACTTTGGGAAACCATTTTGACAGAGTCTTAGAAAATTAAGCATACATTACCAATACAGCAACCATTCCATCCCTAGATTCATACACCAGAAAGGGAAATACAAATACACATAATGACCTATATGTGAATGTTTAAAGTAATAGCTCTCCAAAAGAGCTATTAGACTGTTAGTGGGAATGCAAACTGGTAGAGCCACTCTGGAAAACAGTATAGAGGGTCCACAAAAAGTTAAAAATAGAACTAGCCCATGGTTGACCCAGTAATTACACTACTAAGTATTTATCCAAAGGATACAAAAATAGGAATTCAAAGGGGCACCTTCACCCCAATGTTTATAGCAACAATGTCCACAATAGCCAAACCATGGGAAGAGCCCAGATATCCATCTATGGATGAATAGATAAAGAAGATGTGGAATATATACACAATGGAATATTACTCGGCCATCAAAAAGAATGAAATCTTGCCATTTGCAACTATGTGGATGGAGCTAGAGGGTATCATGCTAAGCAAAATAAGTCAGTAAGAGAAAGACAAATCCCATATGAGTTTACTCATATGTGGAACTTAAGAAATAAAACAGATGAACATAGGGGGAGGGACGGAAAAGTAAAAAATAAAATAAAGTAAGATAAAAAAAAAAAAGAAAGGAGGAAAACCATAGAAGACTATTAACTATAGGGAATAGACTGAGGGTTGCTGGAGGGGAGGGGGGCTGGGGGATGGGGTAACTGGGGGTTGGGCATCAAGGAGGGCACATGATGTAATGAGCACTGGGTGTTATATGCAACTGATGAATCACTAGACTCTATCTCTGAAACTAATAATACACAGTATGGTAACTAAATTTAATTTAAATAAAAATTTCTTTTAAAAAGTAATAGCTCTCCAGCCAAACCCCCCCCCAGGAAGTTGCCTATTGCTAAACAGGTTGGGTTTATTACTGATTGCAAAGGAGAAAATGTGCCATGGGGAAGCTTAGGGAATCTCAACAAGAGGGTATTCAAATGAGACTATTATAGAATTCAGATTCTGGTTGGTGATTTGAGAGGCACCAGAAGAGTGAGAGTTGACTCTAGATTGAGGGTGTCAAAGTGAAGGTAATTCTGCGAGTGGGTATCTGATAATAAATCTATGGGGAAGACAGATGGACATATAGCTATAATTCACAAAGAAACACTAGTCACTCATCTGTCCAAGAAGGGGAACATTTAGCATTTGGAGGTAGCAAATGAGAGTATTTTTGTCAGGGGGACCTGGGTTGCTCAGTTGGTAAAGCGTCTGACTGACTTAGGTCATGATCTCAGGGTCCTGGGATCAAGCCCTGCATCAGGCTCCCTGCTCAGCAAGGAGTCTGCTTGTCCCTCTCCCTCTGCCTACCCCCCCCTGCTGGTACTCACACTCTCACTCTCTCTCTCAAACAAATAGATAAATCTTTTCTTTAAAAAAGAATATTTTTGTCTGTACTTAGACAAAATTCTAAGGCAGACTTGCTTTCTCTTATGTTATCATGGTCTCAAAATAA
>CM053618.1:28490894-28512704 GCA_028646535.1 Procyon lotor
GCCCAAATTAGGACATGTACCTCCCCTTAAAATGATTGGTAGAAATATGTGACTCAGGGTAAAATGATTGGCTGCCTGCGTGCAGACCCCAATGTGATATTTTAAAATTATTGGCTACTGATGCGCGGGCTTTGCTGTAACGGATAGTAACGTCCTATATAAGGTCCCCCACGAGGAGGCTCGGGGCTCTCAGCTGCAGCCTGGCTTAAGGTCCCGCTGTGAGCCCGAGCCGGCTCGAATAAACACCCTTTGCATCTTGCATGAGAGGGTCTCTTGGTGTCCTCCGTTCGCCACAGGCTTCTCAGGTCTTTCAGAAGTTGCCTATTGCTAAACAGGTTGGGTTTATTACTGATTGCAAAGGAGAAAATGTGCCATGGGGAAGCTTAGGGAATCTCAACAAGAGGGTATTCAAATGAGACTATTATAGAATTCAGATTCTGGTTGGTGATTTGAGAGGCACCAGAAGAGTGAGAGTTGACTCTAGATTGAGGGTGTCAAAGTGAAGGTAATTCTGCGAGTGGGTATCTGATAATAAATCTATGGGGAAGACAGATGGACATATAGCTATAATTCACAAAGAAACACTAGTCACTCATCTGTCCAAGAAGGGGAACATTTAGAATTTGGAGGTAGCAAATGAGAGTATTTTTGTCAGGGGGACCTGGGTTGCTCAGTTGGCAAAGCGTCTGACTGACTTAGGTCATGATCTCAGGGTCCTGGGATCAAGCCCTGCATCAGGCTCCCTGCTCAGCGAGGAGTCTGCTTGTCCCTCTCCCTCTGCCTCCCCCCCCCCCACCCCCGCTGGTACTCACACTCTCACTCTCTCTCTCAAACAAATAGATAAATCTTTTCTTTAAAAAAGAATATTTTTGTCTGTACTTAGACAAAATTCTAAGGCAGACTTGCTTTCTCTTATGTTATCATGGTCTCAAAATAAACTCGTCTGAGATGTTTATTTTGTGAGATTGTTAAGGTCCTACAGGACAATAGCATGACCTAGCTGTGAGTGCCAGGCCAGCTTTCAAATGTCAGGGGATGCTCTTGTTTGTTTCTGTCTTTCTCAGTCAAAAAATGGAAACAATACAAGTGTTCATCAACTGATGAATAAGCAAATTGTGGTGTATCTCTCTAATTAAGTACTCTTCAGCAACTTACAACATTAACTTCTATTATATGCAACAACATGGGTAAATCTCAGAAGTAAAAGAAACTAGACATGAAAGTCTATTTGCTATATGATTCCATTTATATGGAAGTCTAGAAAAGGCAAAACAATGGCAGCAAAGAGCTGATCACTTGACAGATGCTGGGGACAGATGCAAGTATTGACTTCCAAAAAGCAGGAGGGAACTTTGGGGGTATGGTCTATGTGATGATTGTAATGGTGATTTTGACTCTAAACACATGTCAAGCTTCATCAAATTATACTCTTAAAACTGATGATTTTTATTAAATGTAAAATTTACCTCTATAATCCTGATTTTAGAAAAAAATCTTTATACTCCTTTTGGGGTAAAAATAGTTCTGTTCTTGGACATACACTAGCCTATCGCCTGTGTCTAGAGTCAAGTGAAAATATTTTCACTCCCTCTAATTAGTTAACTTCCCCCAAGAATAGACAAAAGATTTCTAAAACAGGGGGGAGAAAGATGATTTCTTAGTCGAGCCCCCCAATTAGCCACTGGTCAAGGGATACCCGGCTGCTTTCCCTTCCCCAGAATTGACCCTGTTGGTGGCCCCAACATCCCGATTTTCAATTACAGTGAGATCTGAACATGTGAAGGTCAGCACAGAGCACTAGCAAATCACTTCCTCTTTCTCAGCTTCAGTTCTCACCTTATACAAAAGGAAAGGGGTGCAAGTAAGGATTTCTCAGGGCACTTATAGCTTAGAAATATTTACTTATATGAGTAAGGTTCAACTTAGGTTAAAATTCTCCTCTGATAGTCTGTATGTGTTTTGCGTGTATGCATGTGCTGTTAGTAATGCAGGCAGGAATGAACAGGTATTGAAGAGGAGTAGATGGTACAGAGTTGGTGGATTGTTTCATCTAGCTAAAATAGCAGCGCTCTGAATGATTTATGAGGAGTCAAGAGAGGGTGTAATGCTTATTAGTTTAATAAAAATGGTTATTGCTTATAATAATGGAAACTACCTAATAAAAATAAGATGAAAATATCCTTAAAGTAATAATTTGTTGTCAGCTCCAATTCTTCTCACATTATTTCTTCCAAACTCTGTTGAGTTTCTAACACCAGTACTACCCTTTGGCCCCACAAGAGGGGCCTATACTTTGGGCCTCACACTTCAGAGGGTTTCTTTTTGTCTTACCCCCCGAATGCTCCCCACCCCATGGAGTCAAGAGGAGATGTCTGCCCAGAGTGTATGTGTCCCCCAAGCCCATCTATCTTGACCACGCTCAGGGTACACACACCCCTTTACCAATTCCCAACCCAATCAGCCTGGAGTTCGTGTCTAGAACCTAGGTAAGCCTCTTCCCCAGGTCTTCTGTTTACCCACGCCTCGCATTGAGAAGAGAAGAGAGGTTTGGTGGTAAAGATTGGACAGACCATGGGTGCGCAGACTATGATGTTCATATGAAGGCCCAAGAGGGCCTTTGCAGTGCAAATCAAGTCAGCAGTGGAAAGCAAGCAAAGGGAAGACCACACGTCAGGGCCCAGGCCCTCCCATGCTCTTGTGCTACCACATTCAGGAACAGAATTCTGAAGGGTTGAAACATTCTAAAGGTCAACCAGTGTTCAGATTATAACTTAGATATAATCGTCCCTGTAAATACTTAGAACATATTTAACAGTTTGTTAACTTGATTTAGAATGTTTAAATACATAGGCATGGGAACCTCCATTTGGTACTTTTGCCCTGGGGTCCTGAAAACCTTAGGATCCTGATACCCCAGAGAGGTTGAGGAGCATTTATTCACTATAAGGCAATACTTCAGACTGTGCTAACACAGAAATGTCAGAAGGCATACTGTCTGGATTCAGTGATGCCCACCGTATTCTTGGCTGGGAGAATTTAGACCATCACCCTCAATGCTCTGAGTCCCTCCCATCGATCATCCCACTTAATTTAAAACAAAACTAATAAATGGAAGGATTCTCATTATAAACTTTGATTGGTGGTATATTTAACATATATTGACCTTAATTTGCTACTAAAGAGATTAGTTTAGGAGAAGGCCAAGTCTAGCATGAAGGGATTAGGGAAGGAGAGATATTTTAAAATGAGTTAAAAAAAAAAAAAAACTATTAAAAGTAATTTTGAGCTATACCAGTGAAAATTGCTAGCCAGGGAAGGGGGTGAATCAAACAGAAAATAAGCAGATAATGAAGTACTTGGAGAGCATATGGGACACATTACCCAGAAATAGAAAAAATATATGGGAAAAATAATGGTGAGGTCTATTAGGTCTGTAAGGCCAGCCTGATTAGTTTTCAGGTTTTCTATTTTAGGTGCATGGGCAGGCTGGTGGGGGATTGGAGGGGGGAGTGTCCCTACACAGGAGGAGGGTGGCTTCTTTTGCTAATACTTGTCATGGAACAAATTAATGCTGTTACTCCTTAAAGGGGGAAAGTCCCTATAAATAGCCCTTTGTTTTTTGTAGAAAGTGACCCATCAGTTATCCCCCAGGGTAGTCATATCTTTGTTGAGCTTTTTCACTGGGGAAAAAACAAAATCTCAGAAGATACTCAATCTCCCCGAGAACTTCTGGTGTCATCAATTTGCCTTCAGAATCTGGCAAGGTTAGGAAGGGCATACGGAAAAGTCTTTCTAGATCAGGGAGAATTTACGATTAACGGTGGGATTGGCAGGTATCCAGAATCCCTAACAATCTTGACATTTTGTTGTCAAAATAGATGTATCGGAAAGGTATGTGGATTCAAGAGACTTGCCCTATGGTGTCTGCTTATCTCACACGAGGAGTCATTTATGCGATCTGTGGTTGGGTTTCCAAAGTTCTTAAACCACAAGACAAAGACGCACTCAGACTCCATAAACCAGTACCAAAAGCCTGCAGTCTGGGGTCAGGTCTCTGGCTGGGGAAGATCAGAGAAAGCAGAAGAGCTTTCAGCCTAAAAAGCTGAGAAATCCCATGTTCCACTGAACTCATGAAGCATTTAAAAAAAAAAAAAAAAACATGACTTATCTCCTCAAAAACAACTTTAATTTGATGGCTATAAGATGCTGTGAAATGATATTTAGTCACTCAGCCGTGGGTGTAATATAGCAGGGAAGCACCAGGCTGGAAGCCGGAGACTCAGCCCATCTAGCTGAGCAAGCCACTTCCGTTCCTCATGCCCCACCTCCTACTTAGGGCTAATGCTAGGTGACACTGAAATACGTAGCAGCCGCTGAAAAATGAGAGAAACAAGAGCAGCTGTTGATAACGACACATTCCGCACAATACATACTAGAGTAGAATTATCTAAAATTATCTTACAGGACCTCTGATTTCCAAGGTAGCATAAATTTAAAGGCTGAGCGATGGAAGCACAGAACATAGAGAAACTGAGCCATCCGTATGAGCATTGTCAGGGGAGAGAGTGCTCCGAAGGCTTCAACGAAGATTGGGTCCCTGGTAGTTACACTCTTATTATGAATATGGAGGGAGGCACCAGGCAATATTAAACACGTAAACCACATAGCTGTTGTTTCCTCCTGAGGCTAACCTCCACAAGAACATGACTGATTACAGTTGGCGTCCTACACAGCTTGTCCAGCAGGAGAGACTATACTTGCCAAAGAATGCAAGTGCGGTGTGAACGTCGAAGTCGGTGTTGACATTTATGTTCAAGTTCTCATTGTGCCCCAGAAAAATTATTTTATGCCTTAGTCTCTTGGGTAGGTAGTCTGACTCTACCACTTAATCTTGGGGTATCCTAGAGCCAACCTCCTTCCTCTAATCCTCACTTTCTTCCTATGTAAAATGGCAAATACAGCCTCTCTATCGTCCTGGGGTGGTTGTGAGGGTTTGGGGATTAAAGCAGGTGAAAGCACTTAGCAGAGTTCTGGGCACATAGTGCTGTCCCATATATACCAGCTGGGACTATCGCCATGTTCCTGTCCCTTACTCTTTCTCTTCTGCTTGCTTTTTATCTCTCCACCCACCTTCTACCTACCGATCTACCCACTCACCTACCCAGCCAGCCAGCCAATCATTCTGTCACTGAATGGCCATTTGGCATCTAGCGAAATGGATTTAGAAGCGAGGCCCTGGGCTGGATGCCGAAGCTACCAAGAGAAATAGTGCCCAGATATTCTCACCAAGGGCTCATTCTCTTCTCGGCACTGGATTCTGCCATCTCTCACCGTGATGAAGGACACGCGACGGGTGCACTTGTATTAAACATTCTTATATTACTGTCTCTGCTGAGTATCGGTCTCCCCGTTGAACTCTAGGAAACTGACAAATGTGAACCTGAACCAATAAAGCTGAGGGGTAGTCTCCAGATTTCAGTGAATTTACCAGTCTTTTTAGGTCTCTTAGAAGCCGAGCCTTCCTTGGGGACATCCCTCCGCATTTCCTTTTACTCTGATTTCCTTTTATCATTTTCACATTACGTGATATGGCGATTCAAGATGTTAGCCCATAATAACATCTAGTTTATTAGAATATTTGGTGCTGGCACCCTTGGGTCAGACTGTCCAAATCCTATGTGCGACATTTACCTGGGTCTCATAATATGCTATATTATTGTAAATTGAGTAAATTTGCCCTCACTACTATTTTCATCCCTCCTCCTCCAGGTGGCTAGAAACCATAAAACAGCATCTATTCACTTAAAGGTTTTGTGGTGACTGAGTTAGCACATTCTGTCTTCCCGTGAAAATATTAACATACTCAGAAGTCCTTGGAGAAAATTGCTCTAGCGGTCACAACCTTTACTCTGGTTCCTAGAATCTCTGAAAGACAGGGTGGGAAGGGTTTTTTTTGCAACTCTAAATGGATTTGAAAAACCCAGAGAAAGAAATTATGTTTCTATGGCGAGCCGGGGTGACATGACAGATAATTAGCAGGACGACCTGCTTCTCTGAAATGGGAAGCTTAGCCATCGCAAGGACTTAAAAAAGGCCCCCAGCCCTTCTTACATCCCCTAGTGAATTCCTTCTCTGCAAACAGCCAGCTCTGCCAGCTGACAGTGACTTTCACCTTGAATCCTTCAAAGTCACCTTTCTTTGAAAATCCCTTCACTAGGAAGCAGAATAGCAATAGCTTTGCCATCTTGGCTATAGTTCGCGGGGTATGTGGAGGGGGAAGCGTGTGGAACCCCAGAAGAACTGACCTGTCCACCAGAATCATGCTTTGAATATGGATGTGCCTCACCTACTGTCTTTCTTGATGTGCATCTTCTCATTTTCTCCTTTAAAATGCAGAGTCCAAAAGGGTGGAGAATTCCCCAGATGCCTATTTGAGGAAAGAGATGGTTTAGGTCAAAGTGGGAAAAATGCTTCTCCTCCCGGCATGTTAGGCTGAATTATTTTTGAGTTGACATGCAGTGATGCTTTATGTAAGAGGAAAATGGGAAAAGGTGATGTACAAGGGAATAGTTTGAGCCAAGTTACTCAGTGGATTTCCCAAGACTTGAGCGGACTGCTACTGAATTTTAAGGGTGTTAAAATTTACAATCCATCAATGTTCCCTTGAACATCATTAAGAGCTTGTTTTTAAAATATGCCTCTCAGTAAATCAGCACAGATGGGGGAGATCCTCCTGTAACTTTCTTTTCCAGGAAGTGGAAATTGTACTTTTCTTTTCACTTAACTTTCCCATAATCTTTATTTACATCTTATCCAGGTAGTTATCAGGCTCTTCCCCCAAAATGAGGAGGCAGAAAGCTTCAAGTTTCGCTGGAACTTCACAAGAGAGCCCCAGGGGGCCCTGGGAGAGGAGAACCCAAAGAGCAGCAAGGATGGAGAAGAGAGGAGCAGTGGAAGTTGCTACCCTCATGTCGCTTCTGAAGATTGAATCCAAGCTGCTCCTCTCCACCAGTTCACAATCCCGTTTTCTTCCTTGTTCAGTCTCCTTCCAGAAGTGACAAACAGGAAATTGCCAGTGCGTCATTTCCTTTTTCGGTATGCTTTAGAACATCTCACCAAGAGAGCATGGGGCCAATGTAGCTGGGTGACAAGGAGTGACACGCAGCAAACCAGGTAAAGAATTGGTGCTATCCGGACATTCATTCTATAGTGAGCCATGAGCACCGAGGGCTTAGTCTCTGGCGGGCACAGAGCTGAATGCTATAAATAGGGCCAGCCATCACTTTCTTCTGTTCTTCTCTTGTCTTTTTTCCTTTTTTTCTCTTGTTTTCTACTCTCTTGTCTCAGTAACAGTTGTGTGTCAAATACGGACTAAACACATAATATATGATCTCGTTGGAAATCCCCAAACCCTGTAAATGCTATGATTTTTGCCATCATCACCAGCATGGAGAGATGTATCTGCTCACACAATTAGAAGGAAGAGTTCTGATCTGAATCCAAGTGGTCCATTGCAAAGCTCACACACTAACACCACTCTCCTTCGTCTTTCGCATCCATTTACCTGAACTCTCTTTAGTGGGCTGAGGCATGGACACACCAGAGCACTTTAATTATTCTAGAAGATGTAGTTAAAAAAGTATCAGGTTTGGTCCTGAAAAACTGGAGGGAAGTTAACTGAATTGGGGCGTGAAAAATATGCTAGCTATCAAAAAGGACTTCTTAAAGGCAAGGCTTATCTTAAATTGCCATTCCATTATCTTTGGGGATCAAAATAAGTTATGAGGAACAGGACATGTAGACCTCTGCTTTCAGAGTTGTTTGGGCAGTATTCCTAACGCAGAAAATAGATTACTCGTGTAGAAGCTTTCCAGACACATTAAATTATCGGCGAACGAATTCCTGGTATTAGAGGTTTCCGGCTCTCTCCTTCCACAGCATGTGCAGGGAAGTACTCCCTTGGCCCATTAGTTCAGCACTCTTTCTCATTTATCTCTTTGCTTTCTGTTGACTGAGAATTCTTAAAAAACAGAATGACTTGCCCTAAGTGCAGGCTCACAGATCAATTGGCAGCGACTGCCTCTCTTGCTCAACAGGAAGGACAGGCAAGTCAAGAAATGCCAGGATGAGGTCTCTAGGTCTGCCGGGGACCTGAGGACAGGTGCAGCCGCCCGCAGTGCTGAGCTGTGCTGAGTGCATGGTGCCTCCTTCACAATGGGCAGGGGGCGAAAGGCGGTGGGGTGGACACTGGGCTGAGGCAGGGCTGGAGGGGGCAGCTGGTGCAGTGTGGGGAGAATGGCTTCTAGAATCAGACTCACTTAGGTTGTGGTTCTTCTAAGTCACAAATTCGCTGTGTGATCTTGGGTAAATTATTTAAGCTTCCCTTTCCGACTCTCAGTGACCACATCTTAAAGGAGAGTCCACTTATATCTACAAAGGAACATGTGCAATTGAAAGTGCTTATTTTTATTATTTTTTAAGAGAAATTTCCTTGCCTGATCTTTTTAAAAGGATTTTATGTATTTATTTGTCAGAGAGAGAGAGAGAGAGCACAAGCAGAGGGAGCGATAGCCGGAGGGAGAAGCAGGCTTCCTGCTGAACAAGGAACCCAGGAGGGGCTCCATCCCAGGACCGCGAAGTCATGATCAGAGTCGAAGGCAGACTCTTAACCAACTGAGCCACCCCGGTGTCCCCTCCTTGCCTGATTTTCAACCATAATCTGAGCTCACTTTACTTTTCTCTACCTATTCCTAAGCTACTCTCTCTCTTATAGGCAAACTGGATATTCAAAGTCTTTCCTATCTTCTAGTTTAATCTAGAATGTACCTCTCATTCCACAAAATCCCCTCCTGAAGATTTTTATTGATCTTCCCATCATTTAATTCCTACATCGTCCAAGAAAATCCCTCCCAAATATTCAAATCTGTTTCTTCTTTAAACTTCAAAAGCACACAAGATGCTTTGTAACCTGACCCCTACCTACCCACTTTCCCAGCCTCATCTCTTGCTATATACCTCTCAATTTAGGCTTCAATACCAACTTACTTATAGTTTCCAAATCACCATATTTTTTATGTGTCTATTTTTTGGAAATGACTCATTTGTCTAAAATGCTTGTCCCCCCGATGGACTCCTATTCATCCTTCAAAATCCTATGGAGATGTCACTTCCTCTACGTAAAGTATTCTCTGAGGCCCTCTCTCTCTGGCCCACCAGAATTCATCACCCATATTTCTACATTAATTCAACAACTTGTACATTTGTTACTATTGCTTTTGTCATATGATATTATAAATCACTGCTTTTCCTGTGTTCAGGTATGAACTCCTTAAAGGTAGAAATTGTGTGGTGTATATTTTATATGTTGAGCACTAGCATGGTGCCTGACATGTAGTGCTAGAAAGTGCTTAAAAATATTTGAAGGATTGAACTAAATACCACATGTAGTCTAACGCATATTTTGCATTTGATAATATGTTCTGTTGATGGTATGTTCCATTGTTATGTCTATCTGTCTAGACTTCTTGGCAGACTGTAAGTACTTGGAAGACAGAAGACACTTGGTTCACTCTGTGTCTCCCTCAAGGCTGAGCGTTTACTAGGTCATCATTTATTGGATGGGACAACACAGGAGATAAGAGGGTGGGATAGATTTGCAAGAGGAAGTGAGTGGCTCCCCAGAGTCCACAGGCATGAGGCTGGCAATGACCCTTGCAAGCACACGAGATAAGCATAGGGGAATGACCACACACTTACCCTCTAAAGAGAGCCTGGAAGTCTTATTTGTAGGGTAGAACTCCTACTCAAGGGTGGAACGCAAATAGACAGCCCAAGTTCTGAAGTTGAGTTCAGTTGTTATAAACTCTCTGCAGCTCCCTCCTAAAGGCCCCTGGATAGCACTCTCTGGAAAGGCATTTGGCTGTCAGTCGTCACACATATTTTGCAAGTGCTAATAGTTCTGTGGCCGAAAAAGAAGACAGAAGGAGGAAAAAGAAAAACAAAGAAAAGGGAGAAAGAGAGAGACAGGAGCTGGTTTGAAGGGATTTTATCTAATTTCATTTTAATTAGATCCTTTTTCTAACTGAGTTTCTAATTTTTCAATTAGCAATTAGCAGCTGCAACTCATTCTGAGCATCACGAGGTGCCAAAGACACTAATTACACCACAGGAGTAGGAGGCTGGAAATGAGAAATAAAATTATCCATGAATGTTATTAGAAGAAAGGAATGATTACTCTCCGTAATAATATACTGATGTGAGCCTAATTAGATTGAAGGATTCAGAGGGAAAAAATGAGATTTAAAAATGGATTACATTTAGATGCCTCGAGGTCATAACTTTGCTATAAATATTGCTTTAGAACATCTCACTTGAAAACAGGTTTGCAAGCCTGATAATGCTCATGTCAGATTGTTCCGCAATGACCCACATCTCTCGGATACAATAACCCAAAACATCAATGACTTCTGAAATGCCTGTACTCTTCCTGTAAAATGTGTGTTTGAGAATGCAAAAACAAACACTTGCACACATGCACATACGTAAACAAAGCCATAAAAATCATACCCAGGCACAGGGAGACACCAAAAGCAAAGATGCCTTTTTTGGCATTCCAAATCGGGGGTGGAATTTTCAGCCAGGAAATGGAAAGTTGTCTGACCAGAGTTTCCAATCTGTCGGTCCGACTCATTTCCTTTCTCCTATGACAGTGTCGAGCCTGTGTTCCAGGGAAAGGAGCGCCGCGAGATCATGGCTTCTCCATATCTACAAGCTGCTAGTGTGAAAAAAACCTTCCAGTAGAGTAGAATGTAGCTTTCCACGAACAAAGCAGCCCAACAGACCCTCCATATTCTCAGAGAAAAGCTGACGTTCTGGTTAAGGATACAAGGAATCCAAAGATAATATTGATCGTTAAGAATGATTCCTAATTAGCTGCAGAGTAATCTCCCAGACTCTCTGAGGCCACAGAGTGGCCAACCGTGGCTTCAGTGGACTCTGACAGGGCCACTGTTCCTTCCCCCCTTCAAGGGCCACACCAAGGATGACCCGACTGAGCCAACATTCTCACTACCTCTATGGTCCTTGGTTACCTCCTCAGAGGAGATAAGAATGCCTCCCCTCCCCATCACTGTCCTTGAGAGAAAGGTAACAAGCTTTGGAAGGGAAGCAGAAAACTCAATGAGGAAGTGAAGTCTATACATCCACCTCACCTTCTAGTCAACTTCCTGAAACTCTTGCCTCTGTGCCCTTGACTCTTCTTGTCCTCTTCCTAGAGTTTCTCAATTCCAATGTCTTTTCCTCTTTTCCTAGCGATTTCAAAATGCTTTGACCCCTCCTGAGCTCTAGCCTGGTAATTTTTTACCATGTAAGTGGCACTTTTCGCTGTAGGTCTAATCAACACTTTGAAATCAACATCGGCAGGATGGATCACATTTATTATGCTCTCCATCTCTGTCCCAAGGTGCTCCCCAACCCTGACTCTAGATTTCTGTCAATGGCACAGTGATCCTCCCAGGCACTCACATTGGAATCCTTGAAGTAAACTGATTTCTCCTTTCCCTTTTTCCCAACTCATCCTTGGCATTTCCATCGGCCCTGTGTATCCGGTCCCACTAATTCTCCTGTGATGCCCCTTTTCTCAGAGCCCCTGCATTGGCATCCCTTATTTCTTACCACAACATCCCAACCACTTCCCCCTGAGAAATCCTTCTACCCTACGCTCTCCGTTTCATCTTTCTGCAAAACTGGCTAGAATATGGAATTCTCCACTAGAACTTGTCAACAGTTGCTCCCGCTTTCGGAAAAAAAAAAAACCCTCAAACTCCTAAGCCTTCATGTTCTTGCTCCAGCCCATGTTTTGGTTATATTTTCCTCTTCTATTTCAATATTCTATGCTACAGGAGACTAATTATGGGTTCGATGCCTTGCTTTTTCTGTATCCTTTAATTGATATCCCCCATATCTGTTTCCAGAAAGTCAAATCCTACTTATTCTGCAAGATCCAGCTCAAATAGCAATAATATTCCTAATCCTCCTTTGCATGTATATAGGGCTTTTCATTTTCAAAGCAAGTCCATATCCATATGGTTTATTTAAGTCCCACAACAGCTCCCAGGGAGGCAGGATGGATAGGCATTATTAATCCTCTTCTACAGAGGAGGAAACTGAGACACAGGGCAGGATAAGTGAATTGCATGGTAATCAATGGTAGACCAGATGCAGACCCGCTGATTTTCAGTGGCTGTTTTTTCCTTTGAACACTGGCAAAGCTCAGAGTGGGCTTGCTTTTGCTTTCCAATCACTCAGATGAAGTCTTGCACTAAAACAACTGCCTTCCTGATGGAACCTGGAAAAATTGATGAGCTCCCATACCTTGGCCCACCTATCTGTCTTTATATATCTCACCACATTTGCCACTAATTATATTTCTTTTTATAATCTGGGCTCTCCAGTTAAGTAATGTAATTGATCACTCCTGAAAAGTATCACTAATTCCAAAATGGCCCAGAAGTATTTTGTCATGCTGTTTCCTTTTTCATTTCTCCACCCCTGGTGTTAGAATTATTAAAATGTCACAAGCATCAGAGGAAAAAAAAGAAAAAAGAAAAACATCAATACTAAGAGCCTAGAAATGTTGCATCTGTATGTGTCAAAGAAAGAGTTAGGGGGCAAATTTGGTATTTTATTTTCTTTTTAAGACATTAAGGGGGGAAAAAAGACATTAAGGGGAAAATTTAATTTAAAATACGAAGTAACAAAGGGACAGAACTCCTCATTAATCTGCAGCTTCTGAGGGATATCGCATTTGCAGCAGAGAAGGTGGGGTCCAGGCCTTACTCTGTAAACTCATTGCCTGGTCATTGCTAACAGGTTGTGACGACTTTGTCAATGAGCAGAGAGGCAAGATGGAGGTGGGACGGTGCGGGACTGGGAGGGGAGGAGGGTTCCTACTGGAATTCTCCCTGTCCTAATATATAACTTAAGCTACTCTTCTCTTCTGTTTCCTTCAGGAAGGTAAAACCAAAGAAGAATGACCCCTTCAAGCTGGCCTGGAGCGGATGGTGTGGGCTCAGCTGACACGGCCTCTAGGGGGTTGGTTAGAAGGCAGAGCAATACTAGAGGTTTTAGTTCTGTGCTGCCCCCCACTCACACGGGCAGAAAGTTGGATAAGTGGAGAGAGAGAGCCAGCAGCAGCAATCCTCAGAACTCTGGTCCAGGATTTCCTCTTCTTGCCTTAGAGCCTTAGTTTCAGCATCAAAAACCCTCTTCTGGATCTTCATGTCCTGTTCTTACTGAAGAACATTTCTTGATCTGTACAGGTTATTTGGTCCAAGTGAGGACTAGGGAATCATACCCAAATCAGCAATAAAGACAGAATAAAGAAAGAAGCTTTATAGGTATCAACTGTTGAGTACCTACTATGTCTCGGACACTATGCTGGAGACCTACCCGATCTCATTTAATCCTGAGAGCACAGAGTGGGGTAGATACTGTTAATCCCATCATGCCTGAGGAATCTGAGGCTCAAAGTGGCTAAGGATCTCGCCCAAATTACCAGAGCTAATAACAGATAGACCCAAAGTTCCAATGGGAACCCATACCTTGCCGTTGGCCTAGTCTACCCCCACCCACCTGCAGGATGTCACCTGGTCCATTCTCTGGAGTGATGGAAAAGAGCATGGCTCGAGAGCCATCCAGACCTTGGTTCAAATCCTAGCTCTACTGCTTATATGCCAAAGAATACTAATTCTTCTTTCAAACAACTATTTTAAGAACTAAATTAGATGAAATCATGTCAAGCCCATTCCCTGGTAAAGATGAAGGAACCCCTTTTGTGAGCATTCTTTTACCTTAGAGATAAGGCAGAGTCGTATAAAGGAAAAAACATCTTACATCGAAAAAGAAAATGAGGTTTGAATTCCAGTTATGCCTCTCAGGAGCTGTGTGACTTCACACAAGTCACAACCACTCTGAACTTTAATTTCCGTTGTAAAATTAGGATTCTATTGTTACAGATACTTCAAGGTTGTCCTAGGAGTCACAACAAATGTGACACTAGATATGGAAATACTCTAAAATATAAAGTATTATACAGATATTTTAAATAATGTATAAATCTCATCTAAACATAGATATAAGCATATATGTAAGTGTATATATAAATTCTGTACATATATATATCTGTATATATATGTAGGTGTGTGTATGTGTGTACATACATGAATTGTGTGTGTGCTTGTGTTGCATAATATCCTTTAAAGGGCCTGACCTCTCTCCTCCACATACCAGGCCTCAGTCCTATCTTTACCCAGGTGGGAAAACACCTTGGAAAACCTCAAGTCAGCTCAAGAGAGGATCATCAGTTAATGCAAAGAAATGACTAAATGGCACCTCGTGTTGCTCTTGTTTCTGAGCCAGGGTGGAGGAGGAAAAAGTCTTTAATCTTCGGAGTTGTGCAGTAACAGACAGCAGGGAGAAGCTCTCTGATGTTCCAGGATGAAAAGTTCAGTCAGAATACAAGCAGGGGGAGCACCTGGGTGGCTCAGTGGGTTAAAGCCTCTACCTTTGACTTAGGTCATGATCTCAGGGTCCTGGGATCGAGCCCCACATCCGGCTCTCTGCTCAGCAGGGAGCCTGCTTCCCCCTCTCTCTCTGCCTGCCTCTCTGCCTGCTCGTGATCTCTCTCTTTCTCTCTGTCAAATAAATAAATAAAATCTTAAAAAATAATAATAATAATAATAATACAAGCAGGGATGATTTTCTAATCCAGAATGGGAAGGAGCAAGTGGCCGGTCCCACAGGATAGGGACAGCAAGTTTAAGGCCATCCTCCTGCTATTGATTTCCATTTCTATTTGCTGTTCTGAAATTTGGAGAGTTAAAACCCTCCAGAAAGACCATTTCAGCTTCTTGCCCAGAAAGAGTGTCCCAGGGGTGGGGATGATGAGAAGCAGCCTCTACTGTATAACTCAGTGAATCTCAAACCCCACTCTTCCTCCTCCTTCTCCTTCCCCCTCCTCCACTTCCTGCCCTTTCCTCTCCCTCCTTCCCCCTTTCCCTTCCCTCTTCCTCCTTCCCCCTCCTTCCTCCCTCCCTTATTTTCCCCTCTTCTTCCTCACTCCTCCTCCCCCACCTCTTTCCTTCTGTTCTTTTCTCTCCCTCCTCCTTTCCCTCCTCTTTCTCCCTCCTGCTCCCCCTTCCTCCTTTTCCTCCTC
Organism: Procyon lotor; assembly: GCA_028646535.1. Taxonomy (NCBI): domain Eukaryota; kingdom Metazoa; phylum Chordata; class Mammalia; order Carnivora; family Procyonidae; genus Procyon; species Procyon lotor. The sequence continues at coordinate 28,506,109 of CM053618.1, forward strand.
CTCCTCCTGCTGCCAGTTGCCTAGGGGGAGGGATCTTGGCTCTCCCCCTACATCACCAGGGGTGGAGAGGAAAAACTAAAAGATGGAGGAGGCGGGAGGAGGCCTGAGGCTCCTAGTCTCCTCAGTCTTCCCGGGTCCTGGGCTGAGGCAGACGGCCCGGCTTGCTGGACCTGTGACAATGATCCAGGCCTGGAGCTCGGGTAGCAGCTGTCCACGGCAGGCCAGACTTTTGAACATCTCGTCAGAGCCTTCCTTGTCTCACAGCCCCCACCCCGAAGCTAACACCCCTTTGTCTCCAGCTGGTTCTTGGCCCCCTGGTGTTCTCATTTGTGATTTTATTCTCCCCCGAAGGGGGGGAGTAACTCAGAGCTGGGCTCTTGTCCAACTGGTCCAGCAACATCTCTCTCCTCCCTGGGCAGTTTGCTTCTCTTCGAGCGGATTCTCGCTGGGTCCGCCTTCCCTCTCTCCATCTGGCGCTGCGGGTCCCGCTGCGTGGAGCCTGCAGGCCTGGAGCTGGCCAGGCAGGGCAGCCGGCAAGCAGCGAAGCCTCTCCAGCAGTGAACTGGAAATCCAGACTGCTAGGTCTCTCTGCCAGTCTGTGTCAGAGGGAGAAAACACCTAGAGAGGCTTAAAAACATTCAAGAGAAGAAAAAGCAAACGCACAGCATGAGAGAGCTCTGTCCAGCCAGCACTTTTGCTAGCAATAAATCTGCTTTAAAAATGTATAAGGAAACAGAGAAAAACTGTGGACGAATCACTTTGGTGGGAACCCATTTCCCCCACGCTCGGCCATCTCCCTGCATCCGCTCTTCCCTCTCCCAGAGAGAGCTGCCGGCCATGGAAGGCCAGAGTGCACACTCAACTCACCCCAAGCCCCAACTCACGGCTGCCGCAGGGCCCGGATGGCTCCTGGCTGGGGGGCCAGCTGGCCACGCCCACGGCTGCAGGAGCCCACGGGGTTTCCGGGTTTGTGCCTCTCCTTGCAAGTGTGCTTTTCCTGGAAAAAAATTGCAGACCTAGCCATCTCCGTGTTGGGGTCCCCAGGGGTGGCTGTGGCCGACCAGCCGCAGGTGTCTCATTTTCCCTGGTTCCGAGGATGGCGGTGGGTCCCCGAAGGCGAGCTCAGTCACACTGCCAGGAAATGACTGCTTCCCAATCAGGAACAGAGCCTGGTATGTGCTTCCTGTGCCTGGACCTGCAGAAGTCAACTGAATCTGCTTTAAACATTTCCCTACAATACCTTTCAGGGGTTCCTCACTAGCTGTGCAAGTGTAAGCAATTTTGCTTATAAAATACAGAGGCTGTGAAATAGGTTCTTGCTGCACACCTCTAAATGCAGAGCCCCCTCCCCATACTAATTTACCAGGACCAGACTCCTATGTGTCTGCTGTGCCCATTTCCCTTTGGGGTCACTTGGGTCACACATTGGACCCACGTGCTATTTGCACCACTTCAAAAAAACCAAGCGAGCTTCCACAGCAGGTCAGAATCCAAGCCTCTCCACCCACCACCCCGCATCCCACAGGGAACAGGGCATGCCACCTTCTCCAGAAGGTTCCGGCTGATTGCTTTGGGAGTTTGCATGTCAGTGACCACACTCGGCCCTGGCCTGATCCCAAGGGCACAACGACGATGCAACCTGGAGGGGAGTGTGTGACCCCAAAGAGAGTAATTATGTCGTCGCCGATAGATAAACAATCACTGGGACAATTAGTGCTCGCCCCTTTGGAATGTGCGTCTCACCTTAGGACAGCCTTGCTCTCGGACCTTGTCAATACATTGATATGTTATAAATAAGTGGTTTTACTGGGGGTGAAATGCAAGCTAGCTTGAAGCTAACTAAGCGTGACTAGAATATATATCCCTCACCACCCAGGAAATGATTTGCATGTATTCTGATGCAAAACGATGCTAGAATCCCAAACCTCACCAGGGTCCCCAGCAGCAGTAGGGAAAACCGACCCAGTAATGGGCTGAGTAATGTTCTTGTTGGCGACACTGAGCTAGGAAGAGAAGGAGATAAAAGGGAAAAGGCCATCCATTAGCTGGGAACTTGAGATGATGGGGGGAGAGGAGGGCATCCAAATAGGAAAGCAAAGAAGGAACAAGAGACGGAAAGAGGATATGGCAAGGTGTAGAAGAGGGTCTTTCACCGCATGAGGGGGTCTCTCTGTGTGGCACAGTTTTGTCCATTTAATTAATTCAGTACAAATAGATCACAGGAAAGGCTTTCTAGAAATCCCCAAGGAGGAGATTCAAAGAGGAATAGAATAGTTGATTTTTCATCTCAAATTACATACAGTTCCGTAGGGGCTAAATTATAGATATGGAGACCAATACTACGAGGGGGACATTGCTAAGTTTAACTTGGAGGTGTACATTGGTTTCAAAGGAAGAGAGAGATTCTGAGCCAGGGGTGGGAAATTGCACGGAGGGGCTGGATTCTGAGCATCACCTAAGCTACACGAATGCCCTCTTTCCTGGCACTAAGGAATTTCTCGTTTCCAGGGATCTGTGGTAAGAAGATACAATCCTAACCCCAGATACATCCACAGCTGTGCAGCTCATTCATTTACATGAGGTCTTCAACATTTCTTTCCCACTGCCTCCCCCACTGTCCTAAGCATATTGAACATTTCCGTTCCCTATCAGACCTCTAGTTCATGTCCGGGGCTGCAACGAGATCTGGGAGCCTGTCGGAATGCAGATGAGTAGGCCCTCCCCTGAACTCACTGAATCAGGACCACAGTGGCTGAGTCTGAATTTCTATACTTATAACGGGATCCCAGAGTGAATCCGACAAATAGTCATGTCTACAAATCAAGGGCCAGTGCTAATATTGGAAGCGTCCTACCCGCCCCCCCCCCACTCCGTTACATTGACAACACTAAAATTTCCTGATTAAAATGTAGAAATGCGGTAACATCTTACATCCAAAAGCCAACAGATCATGATGACAGGTCATGTTTCACTTAATATTTTTCATTTTTCTAAGGCTTCAGACCTTCTTGGAGAACAACTTTGGAGCAGGTGTTAGAACTCAGGATTTCTTTGTCCAGCTTGGCTGCAAAGCCACGTATGACCTGGGTTGGACCTCAGTTCATGGGGTCACCCAATTAGTCTGTACTGGCCGCATAAGCCCTGGGCTGACAAGTCTCAGGTGAAAGGTTCTTAAGAGGAAGAGCAAAAACCTTCCTTCTCTCTGCAAAGAATTCTCCAACCCCAGGATGTTATTTCTACCCAAGCAACACAAATTAACTAGCTGCCACTAATGACCTCCAGACCAGCTCAAACTCATTTCCCCTTGAAATTAACCTTCTATTCTGAATCTAAACAATGTCTAATTAGCCCCAAGCACTGGTGAGGTTACTGGAAGAGAAGACGGTAGACGGTAGGAGATTAAAGCAAGGGGATAGCTCTACTGATAGGGGGGTGTGGGGGGGGGGCAAGCAAAAGAAAAGAAACGAAGAAATAGCAAAAAAAAAAAACCATCCTCCAATTATCCTCCTTCTAACCTCCACCCCGGTGCCTTATCTTGCATCTTCATCTGTCTTCCTTTCTATAAACCTTGTAAAGGAGTCTGCTTTTCAGACAAATATTTTTGCCATCTCATTTGACACTGAGAAAGCAGGAAAAATATTGCCCATCACAATAAATATCAGTATAATATTCCAATTTTCCAGCATTTGACAGCAATCAAGGGAAGAGTAATGCGTTCCCCCTGTGACTAAATCATTTAGAGACCTAGGTATTCTGTCTCATTCTCATTAGGAAAAAAAATATTCCAATAATCTCATTATCCCAGTGTGAATAACAGTAAAAAAGCACCAAGACTAATGACTTCTTCCTCGCTTGCCTCTGCAGATACCGGCCGGGTTGTGCATTTAGGGGACATGCCATGGTAATGGGGTCTTCTTCAGCAGCCATCCGGCAGCACTTGCTGCTGTGCAATTCTGGGCTCACACATCCTGCTTGGTCTGCAGCCAACCCTCCACACATCCCCGGACTCCAAAGACTCTTTTTATGTACTTTTTAAAAAAAACGAACTCCAATGGAAAAAGGATGTGTCATGGCATGTTAAACTTTATGGAAATTCTTCTGGAGAATAACATAATTTCACGGTGCATTACTCTGAAATGACCTAGTACTTGAACAATTAATTTTTAAGGGGTAGCATTGACTTCCCCTTGCTGTATTTAACCCGTATCTGAAAGTGTCAACAATGCCAAGGGTTGGACGACGAGTTGGGAGAAAAGCCCGAGACTGAAAATTATTCCCCATCTACCGTGTCTGGTTTTTATCAGACGTAATGCTCACCTCTGATTCAAAATGAAAAGGAGAAAGGAGCAGTGGCTCTAATTAGGGCCACTTCATACACACAGCACAGCCTGGCAGGAAAGCAGTACAGTCTAGGAGACATAACCTGTACTTCTTACCTTAGTCACAAATGTAATGTGTAACCTTGAACAAACTTCTTGTCTGTGGGCCTCAGTGGGGAAAGGAGAGCTCTTGCTTGGTATGCCCCTAAAAGGAATTCTATAGTGGTAAGTGAATGGATTGATAATGTGTCCTCTGACTTCCTCGGAATAAAAGCTCAGAATTTCTCCTATTTGTTGTTGCTGCTATCTTTTCCATACCCTATTTTTTGTTCTACCTACTTGCTTTCCCCACCTCCCTTCCTACACCCACTCCCCCTCCACATACACACAGATAAGCAGAGAATTGGTATGCAAGAGAATCTTCTTAAGACTCACATGAGACTATTTAAATTCATAGAAAAAAGCCATGGTATGGTAGAGTTGGAAAGAATCTTATAAAACCTCCATATGAGTTCCTTCACTCTGGGAAATAAAAAGACTCAGAGAGGAGAGATTTTTCCCCCCAAGGTCACATAGTTGCTTATTGGTAAAATCACCAGTTCTTGGTCCAACACCCCGCCCTCTTGACCGAGCTAGTGACACAATTATTGTTTCTTTTCTACCAAGCCCAGAGTTCACAAAGGGAAAACTGGACTTGCATATACAAGCATCAGAACGAAAGGATTTTAGGGTTTGAAAAAAGCTTTGGGTGTCGCTGAGGTTGACCCACTAGACGGGTGACCAGACATCCAGGTTTGCCTAGAACTGAGACCAGGAGAGTCCCAGGCATACTGAGATGAACTGTTCACCCTAAATAACCCCCAAATGATGCTTAATTTTATTCCCTCAGCATCTTGGCATCATTAGCACAAGGGCATTGATGACATTGTCATTTAGCCAATTGAATTGCTGGAACTCAACAGGTAACTACACACCTGTATTCTGCCCTTTGGGGTCTCACTGAACAAGAGGATAGATCTGTAGGCAGCTGCCCATGGCCATCCTCATACACATCCTCTCTCCAGGAATTTGAGAAAATATTAAGATTGAGTTGAATGGACACAACAAAGCATTCTAAACATGTTATTTTTTGTCTCTCTGCCAGGCTTTGTTTGATGAAAACAATCTTGCCTTTCTTCTTGGCTACTCATAGGAAGCATTATTAAGTGACTGTAGAACAAGGTTTTTTGCTTTGTTTTGCTTTTTACTTATCCAAAATTCTAATGTCCGTGATCCCATTCTGAGGCAGTATTCCTTTCGGGGGCTGGCCTCGAGGTGATTGGATAGCACAAGGAGGTGGATTTCCGAGGCGTTAGAACAACAGACTCCATGGCTTTTATAAAATCTTTCTGGGACCTAGATGACTTTTCTGACTACATGTATCTGACAGGGCAACAAACCACCCCCACCCCCATGAGAACAATTTTCTCTCGTGCTCCGATCGGATGGGTGACTGCCGCAAACTCATCACTTATTATTCCTTTGGAAATTGTCTTGAAATTGTCTTGAACAGCCATTAGTTCTATTCAAAAGATTGGCGATCACCTTCTTCCCCTAGGAAAATGGCCATTTGGGTGACTTTCCAGAACATAAAGACAGACAGCTGGGTCCACAAAAAAAAAAAAAAAAGGCAAGAAAAGAAAATTTTCTGTTGATCTTTCTCTACTCTTAATCTTCAACTTTTCCCTGCATGCTTCTCACTGTTACAGGGAAATACCTTTCCACTGTCCTTCAGTTGCCCCCACTCTCTGATTAGGTATTTTCTTTCTCCTAAATGGCATGTGCTCCAAGTAACCACCACCACCCCCAAAAACTGTTTAATTAAAAAGAAAAAAAAAGATTCTCTCAGTTTGTTTCTACAGTTTGTTCAGAAGAAAGCAATTTAATTTTCTGATTAAAGAAATTCATGCGAAGGTGAGAATAAGAGGTGTAACCTTCATAAAGGTTTTGGGTCAAAGGAGAAGCTTATTAACCATAAAGCAAGTTCCCCCATGGATGTGCGAAAGGTATGGGGAGGCTAGGGGCCTTCCCTAGGCCTTGCCTACTCTGGCTAACTGCTCCCCTTTCTATCTTGCCCCACTGAAAGTTTCTCATTTACATACCAAGGTCAAATGGAAACAAGCAACTCATTTGGCTGATTCTTTCAAAATAAAAATCATTGTTATATACAACCTATTTATTTGTTGAAATTGTTGAATAACCTTCAGTTTGGATCTGTTCGACATTTCTTCATAATTA
>CM053618.1:28520722-28532466 GCA_028646535.1 Procyon lotor
AGCGGGAGAAGCAGGCTTCCTGCAGAGCAGAGAGCCCGATGCGGGGCTCGATCCCAGGACGCCGGGATCATGACCTGGGCCGAAGGCAGACGCTTAACGGCTGAGCCACCCAGGCGCCCCTGACCATTTATTTTTAATTTAAAAATTTTATTTACTAAAAAAATTTATTTACTTAAAAAAATTTACTTAATTTTTAAAATGTAACTTTTATTTTATTTAAAACTTAGACATTAACACTGAAAATTCTCAAAATACAAATATATCCCTTTCACACAAATGGTAGCAGACTGCATGCAACATTTATTTTTAATTCTTCCTTAACGCAATAACTTGGATATCATTCCAAAAGAGTACATCAAGAGCTTTATTCTTCTTTTATATTTGTTTGAAATTAAATTTTAGCTCTTAACTTATGTTAGTTCTTTCCCTTTATGTCATTTGGGTTTATTTTGATGTTTTCATTCTAATTTCTTTTGAAGGATGCTTAGCTCATTGATTTTCAATCTTTCTATTTTTCTAATATGAATAATTACAGTGATAAATTTCTGTGCATTCTCTTAGCTTCATTCCAGGTCACAGTATTTACATTATTTTGTGATTTTTCAGTTCGAAATATTTTAAAACTTCCATTATACTTTATTCTTTGACCTATTTTAAAGTATGTTTCTTGACAGGGATTTATCAAGCTATCTTTTTGTTAATTGTTTTTTTTTTTCCACCTCAATTGCATTGTTGTCAGAGAATGTATTCTGTAGTTTTTTATAATTATCCTTTTGCTCTATGTCTTAGTATATGATTATTTTTAAAAACCTAGTAGCTGAGGCTTTGTTAAAATAGTTTCTCTTAAAGGCAGGTCTTGTTAAGAACATAATACACCAATACTGGTGTATTTTAAAATGCTTTCTTTTCCCCTTTTCCTCTGGTAGCATGAGAGGTTTTTTTTTCTCCAATACTCACTATGAGAACTTGGCACAGTTTGTGGAGGTAAAACACAAAAGTGTTGGTGCACACACCCCCCTCCCCCAAATACTGAACCTCTGGAGTCTTTAACTCTCAGACTTGTCTGCTCTGAGCACCTAGCAATTCGTCAATTACAGTTCCCGTTCTGCTACCCCAGTAATGGTTTCTGTAGAGGTTTTTTGCTCCTTTAAGTTGTGATTCTTTATATCTGCCTCTCAGTCTCTCCAATTCCGGGGGCATCACTTTGCTTCTGTGACCTCAATTCTCTGATAGATTTAAGAACAGTTGTTGACTCTCAGTTTGTTTAGCTGTGTGTGTGTGTGTGTGTGTGTGTGTGTGTGTGTGATGATGGGAATCACGACTCCCAAGCTTCCTACATGCTGAGTTTGAAACACTTTTCCTCAAAAGAAAATGTCATTTTCTTAAATTGAAGTATAATTGACATACAGTGTCCTATTAGTTTCAGGTGTATATCATAGTGATTTGATATTTTTATACATTATGAAGTGATTCCTATGTTAAGTCTAGTTACCATCAGTCACTATACAGAGTTATTGCAATATTATTGACAATATTTCCAATGTAATATATTATATCCCCTGACTTATTTATTTTATTCATTGGAACTTTGTACTTCTTAGTTCACTTCACCTATGTTGCCTTTTTCCACCAAGCCCTCCTTTCTCTGTTAACCAACAATTTGTTTCCTGTACCTATGGGTATTTGTGTTTTGTTTTGTTTGCGTGTTTTGTTTTCCAGATTTCACATATAAGTGAAATCACACGGCATTTGTCTTGCTCTGTCTGACTTATTTCACTTTGTACAATACTTCCTAGGTTCATCCATGTTATTGAAACTGATAAGATGTCAATCATTTTACGACTGATATTCTATTGTATGTATATGCTACATCTTTATCCATTCGTCTACAGATGGAAACTTGAGTTGCTTCCAGATCTTGACTTTTGCAAATAACGCTGCAATAAACACAGGGGGCACGTATATCTCCTTGAATTGGTGGTTTCATTTTCTTTAGATAAATACCCAGAAGTGAAATTACTGTATCATGTGGTCTTTAATTTTTTAATTTTTTGAGGAAACTCCATACTATTTTCCATAGTGACTGTACCAACTTACATTCTTACCAACAGAGCAGAAATGTTCCCTTTTCTCCACATCTTTGCCAACACTTTTCATTTTTCATCTTTTTGATACTAGCTAATCTGACAGGTGTGAGGTGATATCTCATTGTGGTTTTGATTTGCTTTTCCCTGATGATGAGTGATTTTGAGCCTATTTTCTGTGTGCCTGTTGGTCATCTGTATGTCTTCTTTGGAAAAATGTCTATTTAAATTAGCAGCCCATTTTTAAATTGGATTCTATTTTACTTATTTATTTATTTATTTAAAAGATTTTGTTCACTTATTTGAGAGAGTGAGAGAGAAAGAATGGGGGGGTTGGGGCAGGAGGGGAGGGGCAAAGGAAGAAGCAGACTCCCTGCTGAGCAGTGCCCCCCCCACCCCCCAAGTGTAGGGCTGGACCCCAAGATCCTGGGATTATGACCTGAGCTGAAGGCAGACACTTAACTGACTGAGCCTCCCAGGTGCCTCTGTTTTATTTATTTATTTTTGTTATTGAACTGTATATGTTCTTTATATTTTGGATATCACCTCTTTATTGGATAAATGATTTGCAAAAGTTCAATAGGTTGCCTTTTTATTTTATTGATGGTTTCCTTCACTATGTAAAACCTTTTTAGTTTGATATAATCCCATTTGTTTGTTTTAGCTTTTGTTGCCCTTACCTAAGGAGATTGGTCCAAAAAAAATATTGCTAGGACTAATGTCAAGGCGCTTATTGCTGATGCTTGCTTCTAGGAGGAGTTTTATGGTTTCCAGTGTTACATTCAAGTCTTTAATTCATTTTGAATTTACTTTTATTATATGGTGTGAGAAGGTGGCTAGTTTTATTCCTTTGCATGTAACTGTCTGATTTTCCCAGCACCATTTATTGAAGACGTTGTCTTTTCCTAATGTATATTCATGCCTTTTTTTGTCATAGACTAGTTGACCATTTGTATGTGGATTTATTTTGGGCTCTTTATACCTACACCATTGATTTATGTGCCCATTTTTATATCAGTACCATATTGTTTTAATTATTATAGCTTTATAATATAGTTTGAAATCAGTGAGCATGATACCACTAGCTTTGTTCTCCTTTCTTTGGCTATTGCTTTGGCTATTCAGGGTATTTTGTGGTTCCATACAAATTTTAGGATTCTTTGTTCTAGTTCTGTGAAAAATGCCAATGGTATTTTGATGAGAATTGCATTGAATCTGTAGATTGTTTTACATAGTCTGGACATTTTAACAATATCAATTTTTCCAATCTATGAGCATGGTATAGCTTCCCATTTACTTATCATCAGTTTTTTTTTTCAGTAATGTTTTATAGTTCTCAGGGTACAGGTTTTTTTTACCTCCTTAGCTAAATTTATTCCTAGATGTTTTATTAATGCTACCAAATTAAAAACCAAGTACTTTACTTTTGTTGTGGGGAGGAAAAATTTTTTTCTTTTACCCTTCCAGGTTCTTTGGTTGGTCCAATAATTATATTAACATATATTATATATAATATATTAATAATTATATTAATTATATTAAAGAGATATTAACAAGAGAAAAATGAATTTAATTACATACAGGGGCCTCTCAAATACAATTAGATGCAAGGACAAGCTGGGAAATTGAGGCTTATATGCCATCTTGAGTTAAGGAATGGATTAGAAGCCTGGGATTTCAATGGGGAGAGAGTGATTCATAGGATGATAAGAAAAGCAGATTTTGATAATTAGACATTTGTCCTGTCATACAGATAGGTCATTTAGATAAAAAAAACATCTCTTGGTAATAACTCTTTTTCTGAGCCATGTGGCTTATCTAAATTATTTTAGGTAGTTTAAGGGAGAGCCTAAGTTTTTCTTGAGTCTGATGGGTCTTGATTGCATTTAGCTCAAAATAGTCCACATTCAAAAGTGACAGATTTTTAGGGATACTTGTTCTGAGCCCTTACATTTTCTTTTTCTTTAAATAATAAGTACAGTGGTTTTCAAATAAATTCCGGTAGTTTTTGTATCTGAAGTTTTTAAGGATCTGTTTCAATTTTTGTTGTTGCCTGTTGGTTCTCCAGCTACCTTTTTATCCTTATGTCATTGATACTGTTCTGTTGCCACCCATGGTCCTTGGAAATTATTTGTTTAGATTCTCAGAGACCCTAGATGAAGATACCTTCCTCCAGAGTTGATTTGGGTTTGTTTTTTCAGGTATTTGAAGATAACAGAGCCAGACTTGACATTTTTGGACCACCCTGGCCATGACAATTTGAGCAATTTCTACTAGACTGTCAAAACTTGGTTTACGGCTAGTTAGTTAAAAAATGGGTTTGTTTTTCTCTCCCAGGCCATCATTTTATCCTCCCTTCCCCCCACCTCTTGTCAGGATGTGGGAGATTTATATTTAAGGAGGCTCTCTCCTGAGAGGGTAGCATTTTGATATCCTGGCTCTGTGTGTGTGTGTGTGTGTGTGTGTGTGTGTGTGTGTGTGTGTGTGCACGTGCGTGTGTACAGACAAGCACTGCCAAAGGGGCTTTGTTCTATAGTACTTCCCACCTTGGTTAAGATTTGGGTTTTTAGTTTGTCCTCTTTACCTAGAAAAGCCATCAAAACTTTAGTTCAGTTTTATAGCCATTTCCTCTTGATTGTCAGATGCTCCCAGGGGAAAAGCAGCATGGCATCCCGACTTACTCCTCTGAGTTCTCAACTTTTTCTCTATTTTAAGCTCGGTAATAACTCCTTTCAGCTCTTTGATACTTTTTTTTAAAACAACTATTTTGAATTCATGCCATTTGTGTCTCTCCATTTCTTTGGGGTCAGTTGCTGTAAGTTTACTGTTTCCCTTTAGTGATGTCATATTGCCCCAATTTTTCTTGATCCTTGTAGCCTTGCTAAGGTATCTCTGCATTTGAAGAAGCAGTCACCTCTTCTAGACTTTATGGACTGATTTCAGTGAGGAAGGACCTATACCTGTGGGTCACACTGGAACATGCTGTGACCCCAAGTGCAGGGCATCAAGTGCAAGCGCATAAGGTGGCTCCAGGTAGGAGGGGTATGAATTCTCATCGGTTCAGGCCACTGGGGTTCACAACACCAACAACTGTGTGGTTCTTGGCAAGAGTTGCAGAGGTTCCACAGTGGCTGCAAGGGTTTTTGGGGTCCTCAGCAGCATGTCCAGATCCAGTGGATAGGGACCAATGCAGACAGCAGTGGAGGGCAGAGTGGGTGGTGTGCACATGTTCTGTCGCAGGGGCCCAGCTGCAGGTGCCTGTGAAATTGCAAGGCCCAGATGTAGAGACACATTGTGGTGAGGACCAAAGCCGGCAGTAGGGAACCAGGCCAGCTGTAAGCAGCTGTGGGGAGTCCTGGCTGTCAGCATGAACTCATGTTGTTTTAGGTTCTCACCAAAGGCAAATGTGGCAATGGAACCTGGTGATGGGGAGTCAGGATGGCGGTGCAGGTGCACAGCTGTGGGGGCTAGGTGCAAGTGAGCCCAGGGGTGCTGGCGAGTGACAAGAGTCAGAGTTGGATCCGTCTGGGCCCAGGAGCAGCTGTGGGGGCCCTGGCTGGCTGTGTGCCTTCCTGTGGCTGCTGGGGCTAGCCAGGAGTATGCAAATGGCAGTGGGATCAGGGGCCAGTGTCTAGGCTGGTGCCTCGCATGCTTACGGCCACAGATGCCGGGGCTGACTGCTCTTGTGGGAATCCTGAGCTCCCCTGGAGTGGAGAGACTTGGGCAGCAGGTTTTGGAGAATGTGACAACATGTAGGGAGAAAACCTCATCAGTGAAATCTATGTGGATTCCAGGACGACTCTGTTGGCCATTGTTTTCATAGGGTTGGGGTCCTCCACACAGCTGGGGCCCATGACTAGTCCTCAGTGAAACCTGGGGGTACCTGCAGCCTTAACAACAGCTGTTAACATCCTCAGCAGTGAAGGCTGTCAAGGTCTTGTGCAGAGTAGGCAACTGGAAACTGCGTTGTCTCCCACTGCTTGGCTGATACATAGCCCCCGCCCTTCTATCTTCTTCGTAGTTTCTCTAGATGTTTCAGCCTTTCTCCGCCTCTGGTTGGGGTCGAATGGAAGCAAGTCCTTTGTGAAATCGTTGCTCACCCCACTTTCCCTTTACTGGTGAGGGAAACTCTTGTGACCTGCCGAGTTCCCTCTTGGTGCTGAGCAGTACTGGCCTAGGGAATGGACTGATGTAGGCAAAATAGTCTTTTGACCCTTTTCCTTAAGTATTTTCAGCTCTTTTGTTTTGCCATGTTGCCGAAGCTTCTTAACTGGACTCCTGAGTTCTCGCAGGGCTCTTTTTAATCAAGGATAGCTATCTAAATTTCAGTTCTGTTGGGGAATGGAGGTTGGGATCACCTACTCCACCATCTTGGTGATATCACTGTCTCAGCTCTTTGAAACTTTAAAGAAAACACTAAAGAAAAATGTATCCAGCATTTCATTTGTTTTCCACTGGAAATTAGTCCAAATAACCTAGTGTCATTACTAGAAGCAGATGTCTCCTATATGTTTTCAAGTTGTCCCTGATTATTCTTTCGGACTTTTGCTCAAAGATGTATCAATATGTCTTTTCTACCAATCCAAAAAGCCCATTTTCAAAACCATTTAATCTCTGAATTTTTTGCAGCCAAGTCAGAGCCTGCTTTATCTCTACTGGCTTGTTCAGAGGCACACAGGAAAGGGGAAAGCACCCAGCCCCGGCAATCTGATCCATTTGGCTGGTTCTGATCCTGGCAGAGGTTAGGGGTAAGGGTCCTGTGACCATGACCTCAGTTGGCTAGTCCAGCTAGATGTATGGTCCTGTAGGCATAGGATTTCAAATGACTCCTTCACACACCTAAATCATTCTTTCTACCCTCAGATTTTATTCCACTAGGGATTTTTCTATTCTTTTCTTTTTTTCCTTTTTTTTTTTTAAAATCTCTCTATTCTTGGGTCACTATTGACATTCCAGTTCTCTAACTCTTTCTCAGATCTAAGTTGTCTCTTGTGAGATGTTAATTCTTTTTTTATTTTGCAGACATGTTCTAATTTATTACTCCACTTTGAACCACATTAGAAGTCTAAAAGGTCTGGATCCAAGATAAAGCTTTTCTACTTTCCAGGCTACATCTCTTTGCTGAGTCACGAGCAATGACATTTTTTGAGTGTTTGCTATGTGTGCTAGCTGTTTTACTCATTATCTTCCCGAAATTTTACTCACGTCATGCATGATTATTTGGAAGACAAATATTATATGTGAAAGCTTTGGCTTAGAGATTTCAGACATTTATCATTTTCTTGTTTTTGTTTGCTTATATTCCTTTTCTCTTTGTTTCAGTTTGAACCCTTGGGGAATCATTTGATCTAAAAGTTTTCTTTCCAAAGATGAATAAACTAGGAGTCAAAGAGTTTAATTTTTGCAGGTCATATGGGTAACTCGTAGCAGAGTTAGGTTTAGACCTACAGAAATGGCAGTAATACAGAGAATTTCCTTCCACCTTTAGCCCAGATTCCCCTGTTGTTAATATGTCATGTAATCATATTGCAGTGATCAAAGGTATGAAGTTAGTGTTGGTACAATAGTATTAGCTAAGCTACAAATTTTATCCCTGTCCCAGGACCCAATCCAGAATGTCTTGCTCTATTTAGTTTCTTGTCTCTTTAGTCTCCTCTAGTTTTTGACAGTTCCTGTTTTCCCTTGTCTTTCATGACTAGGACATTTTTGAAGACTTCTGGTCAGGTATTTTGCACAATGTTTTCCTGTTTGGGTTTGTCTGATGTTTTCTCATGACTGATTGAGATTATACATTTTTGGTAAAAATACAATGGGTGTGATATGTCCTTTTCAGTACCCCATATCAGGGGGTACACGATGCTGGCATCTTATAACTGGTGATGTTGACCTTGAGCACTTGATTAAGGTCATATCTGCCAGGTTTCTCCCCTGAAAGGTGCTATCTTCCCTTTACAATTAATACATATTTGGGGCGAGGTACTTTTCCTGTTTCTTCATAATCTTTTGCCCCCTAATTTTAGCATCTGTTGGTTGCTTTGTCTATATTTTGCCTTTTATAAAACAAGCCTCTCTGGCAAGAGAGATTGGTTTCAGATTTTCACACTCTGCCTGAAGGACCAAGGTGACAATATGGAGTGATTTATTTTGAAATCAGAAGAGAGAGTTGATATGAGTTTGAACTGATGTCAAAAGGTGATGTATCAGAGAAGGGTATAAACTAGAAATATGGATCAGAAGGGGTAAATGAAGCCCAGATGCAGATGGCATCCAGACTTAAGACCAGGCTGTCATATGAAGAAAACCTGGGCAAGACACATAAGCTAAAACCATGCAAAATGATAAAGACTACTTAGTTTGAAGATATGGGTGGAAGGCGAAATGTCAGGTAGAGAAGCGACTACAACTAACTAAAGCACTATGAAAGGAGTACCAGGGGAAAGGGGGTTAACTAGGGAAGACAGTTATAAAAGGGTTTTGACAGAGGTGCATTTTCACCAATCAAAATGAGATTCTGTAATAACAGAGAAACAGTCAGTTTAAGCAGATATTATAATTATTTGTGGAGGATATTTTACCATATCCATTAATGGATGCATAATTGGAACCCATTTGCCATTAGTCTTATTTTGCTTTGCTGGTCTTGGCCACATCCATCATTTCTTCCCCTCTCTTCTCTCTCCTTCAGAATCTCAGAGAGGGGTCTTAGTGGAGTCATGAGCAAAATGACCCAAAGAGGACAGCACAGAGTAATTCCCTTCCTTTGCCTCCTTTTCTGGATCGGGAATCCTTTGATGGGAGAAGTAGGTTGTTATAAGATTTCTCCTTGCCCCCTAGCTTCCTTTTTCCACTTTTCTGACAGAACAGAGATTTGAACAGTCCCTATTTTCTATTAGGGAAATGCCTTGAAAGGTCTAAGAGAATTATGAAGGGATGAGAAGAAGGAGAGCAGGAACAAGGGAGAACTGAAGATTAAGAAGCAGGAAGTATAGTCCTGCCCAGTCTAGACCTTTGGAACAGGAGAATGTGGAGGTGCAGGGTGTGTAGATGCCTGGAGCATCCCTATGACATATTTCTCAGGATCCCAAGCAATGGGGTAGAGGGTAGATAGCCATTGACGCAATGTTAATTTTACAGGCTGGGGTATCCTTAAAAGATTTTTACTTTTTATTTTTATATTGACAGTGTTAATCTCAAGATTTTAAGTTTGATGGTGGAGAAGAGACCTGCATTGGGATGGGCATCCATGTCTCAGAATCTTCTATTTTTTCCATACTGCTTCCAAGTTTGAAAATACAACTTCTTGGGGCACCTGGGTGGCTCAGTGGGTTAAAGCCTCTGCCTTCGGCTCAGGTCATGATGTCAGGGTCCTGGGATCAAGCCCTGCGTTGGGCTCTCTGCTCAGCAGGGAGCCTGCTTCCCCCTCTCTCTCTGCCTGCCTCTCTGCCTACTTGTGATCTCTCTCCCTGTCAAATAAATAAAATCTTAAAAAAAAAATGCAACTTCTCCTGAGAAGGGTAAGATAGCCAATATAAAGCACCTTAAAATCAATCAGCTTATCAAGGACAAACAAAGCAGTTGCTTTTGAAGCACTTAAGGCTCAGTGTTAGTTTTCTATTGCTGATGTAATGAATTACCACAAATTCATATAACATAAATTTATTATCTTACAGGGTCTTTAGCTCAGGAGTCAGAAATGGTTCTTGCAGGGTGTAAAATCAAGATGCCTGTGGGCTGAATTCCTTACTGGAGGCTCTGGGGAAGGAAGAATTGGCTTTCAGGCCCACTTGGGTTGTTGGCAGAATCCAATTCCTAGTGTAAGGGTGTAAGACTGAAGTTCGTATTTTTTTGCTGGTTGTTGGATTTAGCTTTCAGAGGCTGCTTGCTTTCCTTGGCTCGTGGCTCCCTTCATCATCAAAGCCTGCAATGACGGGCCAAGTCTTTTGCATATTTCAATCTCCTGACCTCCACTCCTGTCTCATCTTTCTTGCTTCCCATTGTCATATCTCTGACTCACTCCAGCCGGGAAATTTCTTTAGCTTAGACTGGGCCTGCATGAATAACCCAGGATAGTTTCCCTGTTTTAGGTTTGTAACAGTTACAACCTCAGAGTCCCCCTTGCCATGTAATATGATGTATTCACAGGTTCCGGGATGTAAGGCATGAACATTTTGTGGGGGCTGAGGGGGTAGGGGCATTGTTTGTTCTACCATAAGCTCAAACAACACACTAGAAAGGTTATGAAAGTGGTTGGGGAGAGAGGCAGGCCAAGTCCTGGAGTGTTGCCTGTAAGAAAGCCAAGGGACATGATGGGTAGGAATGACAGAGAGGAACGGGAGGCACCAGTCCCCTATGCTGGTGGGAGATAAGAATTTAAACTAGAATGTCAGCCGGAGGCAGAGATCATGGAGGACAATATTGCCTTCTTAAATTTACCTGGGCTGACTTTGCTGAAGAAAGCTAGTGGGGGACAGGGTGGGACTGATCCCTAGAGCACTCGACTTCTTTGAGGATCATGTGGATGTCTGTCTAGACCTTGGCCTATCGGGCACGTAGGCCAGCAGCAGAAGACAAAGCAGAACTTAGAGAGTCCTGGAGGAAGTGACCTGCTGAATCCAAGGCACAGCTCTCTGTCCATCTACCTGCTTTGCTGGCAGTTCTGTGACAGCTCTTTGAGCCCTTTGACTCTGACTGTCAATGACACTGGCCTTATGATATGGCTTCTGAGAGGCTCTCACACTCCCTGACTTGCATCCTGACTCCCTTCCCTGCTTTCCAACTTTTTTCTAAAGGAAACTCCGACACAGCCTGTCATTGGAGCTGGGATGTCCAGTTGAGGCGCGTGTTACACAGTTCTCTTCATGTGCACCATCTCACGTTCCTGAAGCCCTCTCTTTACCCCAGCCGTCGCTAGGGCAGCCAGCTTCACATAGGTGCCACCAAATATCCCCTTGCTTCCCTTCTACCTCAGGAACATGCGATAGCACGGTGGGGTTGGTGCCGAAAGTAATTGGCACCGTACACACCTTAGAAGTGAGTGAAAGTTAATATTCCATGGAATAATTTGACTAGCTAGAGATGGGAGCTTGCGATAAATCTCCCCCCTTCCTTCTCCAAGGTGGATGTTTCTGAAGTGTATTCTATACCGGCTCCTCACAGGGTCCTAATGGAGCGGATTCCCACAGTAGTGACCAGCTCGAGGACATACCCTCATACCGGCTCTTATCCCTCCTTAGTTTTATGCTCTCTGCCTCACTTTCCAGAATAAATTACCTGTATGCAAGCTCTGCCTCAGGTTCTGCTAAGACATGTGCCAACGATATTAGCTGGCAAAACTGAGGAAAATCTTCGTCAGAATCAAAAATTAAGTAAGACAAAGCTCCGTCTCTTTTTATAATACCTACCCACGAATCATAGGCCAGGGCTGGGAGAAAACAGCCTGGAGTATCTCCCACCACAGGCTCCTGGGGAGACACATGGCTCTGTAAAGCCCTTTTAACTACAGGCCAGGTTGTAGATGGCTTGCTTGTGTAAACAAAAGAGGCAGAGAAGCATAGAGGCGGCATCGTACTAGTATTAGAGACACTTTATATGAATATCGTGAGGCAACAAAATAGAAAGCCTATGACATATCAATTAGTCAAATGAATTGATTGCTGTATT
>CM053618.1:28532966-28599319 GCA_028646535.1 Procyon lotor
AAATAATACGTTATATGTTAATAAAAATTTAAAAAAAAAAAAAAAAAAGCCAAGGAAGACATAGGGGATAAAATGTAGAGGCTACCCTAAAATCCTGAACATTGCCTTCAGCAGAGTCTTTTTAGATTCAATGACTCTTGATTTCTATAAATTACTCCCAGGTATGATCTTCAGGCCTAAGATGAGTTCAGTAGCTTCATATGCCCCATGATGGACTGAGTAGGGCCTTAAGCATATTCTCTCTGTAGGAGGAAAGCATCAGAGAGATATAAAAGGGAAAATCTGTACAGAGACAAAGTGGGAACTCCCTGGGCCTTAGAAACTGAGCTGATTTTATTAGATGAGTTATTGGCTAGTTTGCTGAAGCAGTGTCTTACTCCCTGACTTCTACTCAGAACCACCTCAGACCCCCCAAGATCTTCATATCTACTCTGGTTCTGATGAGAAAAGTACAAACATTAAGAACAAAACTTTTTAATTTTCTTTTTAAAAATTATTTTAAAACACTTAGACAACAAGTGCCAACCCTTGTTCTAATTACTTGGAAGATATTTACATTATATTCTGTGAGGTAGATCTTTAAAAAAAAAAAAGATTTTATTTACATATTTGAGAGAGAGAGAGCAACGGTGAGGAGCAGAAGGAGAGGAAGAAAGAGAATCTCAAGCAGACTCACACTAAGTGTGGAGGCCGATGGGGCTCAATCTCACAACCCTGAGATCATGACCTGCGCCAAAACCAAAAGCTTAACCAATGGAGCCCCCCAAGAACCCTTATGTGATAGGTCTTATTCATTCCATTTTTCATGTGAGGAAACTGAGGACATTATTTTATTTTGTGGGTTCCCAGACTAAACTGCTAATTATCCTTTTAATATATGTTTTTGTTATTTGAGCTAAGGACCCTTCTCTCACTATTAGATCACACATAGAGACCTTTTGCCTTTAACGATTAATTTTTATTTAAGCTATAATAATTTCACCCGAGATTATCAGGACAAGAAAGCATATATTGAGGTGTACGTAATGGGATGGAGATGAAGAAAGGCAAGAGGAGGGAAGAAAGTGGCCCAAGCACCTCTAGTGATTATGTTTAACTGATAATATGGGTTTGTGGCCAAGAGAAGTTTTCCGACTCTTATCTGTTTAATGACAACAACAAAAAACTCCTCATCAGCAACAACAAAGCATATTTATAGTAAAAGGGCTTGCTGTGTGCCATTCATTGTTCTAAGTACTCAATGTAAATCATTTAATAAATTAACTCATTCACTAGAATTAATACAGCACTTTCTCAAAATTATCATTTCTATTTTCCTTGATCTAGTTAGTCACAGCTGTGAAGAATTTCCCATACAATCAAATATCTGTAATTTATTTTTTTCAAACAAACATATTAATGGTTGTAGAGATCTGAAATTCAAGTTTCAAACATCTTTTGCATTATAATTATAGGTTTTACTTTTTCAGCCACTTGAGGAAAAAAGACTGTTTTGCTTTTTTTCTGTTGAGCAACAGATATAGGAACCAATTTCTAGTACAAGACTAGAAATCTTGAATTTGAAGCTGCCCCGTTTTTTACTTTATTATTTCTGATTTTACTTTTAAAATCAGTTAGGTAGAGAAATCCCTGTACTTATTCTTTTTTTTTAAGATTTTATTTATTTTGGGGGGGTGATCATGAGCAGGAGGGAGGGACGGAGAGAGAGGGAGAAGCAGAATCCCCACTGAGCGGGGGCTCGATCCCAAGACCAGGGATCGTGACCTGAGCTGAAGGCAGTCACTTAACCACCAGAGCCACCCAGGCGCACCCCTCTGTACCTGTGCTCAAAGCCTCAGGTGGCTCTGGAATAAGCTAAGGAAATGCCATCTTATTTAATGATTTCAAAAGCATCAGGCATTAGGTTTTCTTGCCAACTCACTAACCCTCTTCTTCATAATGACATTGGTAGAAAGTACAACAGATGTATAACACCTGGCTGGTGAACTTCAGCATCCCCACCATTTCTTGGCACCACTATCAATGTTTTTGCTCAAAGACCAACTCTAATCGTTAGCATTGTACAACTCTGGGGTTTGAAGTTTTAAATACACTATTCAGTTATTGATTTTCAAATTATATAACTCTACACAATAGGTGGTAGATAGTTAGGCACTTACAGTCAGTATTGCCTTATTTTCCATGAGCATAACTTGCAGGTTATAGGACTTTCCCTTAATTAGCTATCCTGCAAAGAATCATTTCTAAGTTTTATCTGAGAGAATAATTTTTTATGGTTGTGTTGTAAAATCTTTGAAAATAAGATTTTATAATAAGAAGTGACAAATCCTCACTCAGTTCAACTATCTGCCTTTAATAAATACATGTTCCTTTCCCCCTGCAAACCCTGACATTTTCTTCCCATGACCCAAGGTCAATCAATCAAAGAGAGAAGATGGTAATTAAAAGGAGACTGTTACTAAATCAGCAGTGTGAAAAAGTTTTCAATGAAGTGCATGGATCTCTGAGAAATAGCACTGCTAGAACCTTGCTTTCAAACATGCTTTTCTAATATTTACTATTATCTTCATTAATAGATTTTCCACAAGTCCTGGTAGGCTCTTTAGTACCACAGACAGGGACACATGCCTGCCACAAACTCTTCATGCATACAGTAACATCTAACGCTGAGAGTTTTGAATGACAATTACATGCATTCATCTTAATTGGGGGGGCCATCTGGTTTGTATGAGCTTCTGGGATTTCAAAATTCAATGAAGACCGATATTGCCCAGGAGGCTGAAGCCTTCAGGCAGACCAAGGGCAACTGTGCTTGTCCAATAGGAAAAATTATTTTTTTAATCATGATGTCACCAGATTTGCTAATAGTAGTGTTATATTTAATTCAGTGATTTTGGATTTTAGGAGCAGGGTCCCAGGATTCAACAACACTAGGTTTCTATCTTGTTCCCTTGGGGGGAATGATAGAGCTCAGGCTGGCATCGGTGAGTCCTACTTCCTAAGTGGATTTGTTTTGTTGTCTTCAGTAAACTGTTCCATGCGCTATAGAGAGATATTTAGGAGTGCTGTGCTGTAAACTAGTAGAAATAAAGGGGCAGGAGCTGAAATGTGCCAAGTGGGCAAGTTAGAAAATAAAATGAAGACTCTTAGTCATGAAAGAACTTAGATAGGCAGTTCTCAAAAGGAAATTTATATTGAGAGATGGAAAAGATATAAATATAGATATGGGTATATTGAGAAAATTATTATTTTTTGTCAAACAGAAAAACTTAATGGATATGAGGATGAGTCAAGGAAACAGAGTAAAGAGTACACATTCTACTCTAAGATTTTATCTCCTTATGTCTATCTATAAAATTTTGCCTCTAATCATCTAATTCTGAGAAATGGATCACAATTTTATGCTTGTTGGATAGAGATAAGTGAGGCTTTGTGACTTGAAGATATTTATGTGGGAATCACTGTTACTTGTCATCATAGAGTTTAGATTTTTTTTTATTCCAAATCCAAAGAACATTCATCCCAATGTTCCTTCCTGGTTCCACCAAGCAAAGCAATTCAGCTGCTTTGCTCACTGCTGAATTTCTAGCACGTGAAAGAGTATCTGGCAGATATTCAATATATATTTGTCAAATGAATGAATGTTCCTGCTTTTCAAATTTATATTCACTCTTAAAGGATGTATCTTCACCCTTCCTCCCAGCTTTCTCTGACCACCTCCTTCCCTGCTGAAGGTGGATGGGTATCTCTCCCTAAACTCCCACAGTCCCACGGATGTGCACCTCCATTATTCTGGCTTGAAACAAAGTAAACTGTGTGGGTTTCTAATAACTTTCACTTGGATCCAATCTGTAAGAGAGCAGGGTGTGTGTAACCTGAACCTGGTGGATGCTCAATGAATACTCTTTCAATGGAATTAGTATTTTAGCCTCAATCCCTTGTAGGATTGCAGACATTCCGGAGAATTCCTGATACATGCCCTTTCCTTGCTTCATAGCTCTCTTCTAGAAAGGTCCAAGGTTCTGCCACCCACTCTTTTGCATAATAATAATAATAATAATAATAATAATAGCAGCTAACAGTTACCATTGATTGAGCACTGAGCTCTTTTAATTTTATTATCAAGTTTCATCTTTGTACTAAAGACTGTTACTATCCCCATTTTACAACTGATAAAACTGAGTCTAAGCAAAGACAAATAGAATTTGCCCAAGATCATATAGCTTATAAATACCAAACCAGCCATTTACAGGGGCTGAAACCAACTCTATCTGATGGAATACAGGCAAAAAAAAAAAAAAAAAAGTTGAAATCAATGTCTAACTGAAAAAATGAAATCCTTGTCCTTAGAGGAACATTTTGCATTGTTAAGAGTCTAAAGCAAACGTCTTCAGATTTACTCCATTTCCAAACACATAGGCACAAAGGACACTTTTAAACAGTCAATTTGACTTATTCAGATAACGTTGTCATGCCAAAAGAGAAGATCTAACTTGTATATTTCTCAATTAAATGGCATTATTTGTTCTTTATATCTTTTATAGTTTTATTTATTTACACACATGCATTTCACATGAGCCAAATAATAATTTTGCCCATTGTCACCTGATATTTGGTGGTTGCTTATAAAATGCTTATATAAAAAAGGACTAAGGGGGAAAAATCTTTAAGGCCTTCTGAAATGAGGTCTTTATTTACAAAGTTATGTGGCTGCATAGCTGTTACAGACAGAATTTTATTCAATGTATTTGAGGGCTTACATGTTTTTTTCAGTCTGGCCTTTGATCCTTCTTCTCCTAAAATGCTTGCACTTATTCTCAGTTTACTTTGGGATTTCAATTCTGCCTTGCAGATACTGTCCTGATAGTCTGAGTCATTCGTCCTGTTCTCCATAAAATATAGGAGATGGATAGCTTTAGCACTTCCCTTCAGCTCTTGTAAATCTAATAAATGGTTTCATCTATATTGCCTTTTTTGGAATCCTTCACATTGCCTTGGCTGTTTTTGTTACAGATAAGAAAGGGGAATGTTTGCCAACCTTGGTATTGATGAGGTTGAAACAGCTACTCTCATAATTCTACATCTATACAACTTTATTCTCATTGTTCCACCAGCCATGAGTGACGTTCCCTAAGCAGAAAAACAGTATGTCCAAAGCAATAAAGAGTCAGATATCCTCAAGTCATTTGGTGCCTAAATTAGGCTAGGCCAGGCAACTCTAAGGGACCCCAAAGCCTAGAAATGAGCTCCTGGCAATTGCTGCCACCAAATGTTCTTTCCAGACACTCAGATGAGGAGCTTAGACAAACTTCCTGAACTTGTCCAATTTCTTTGTTGAAAAACAGGAGAACTGTTTCATCAGGATGAACTTCCTCCGAATAATCAGGTTTCTAAAATTAGGAGACACAATATGTTTCAACAGAAGAAAGAAATCACAAGAACCAGACCCTGAGCAAGAAATATTTTTCTTTGCTTTATCCCAGATATCACTTATCTTATATTTTGGTGCGGCATATGCTTTGTAAAGCTAATTTCTTCCCCCACCCTCTACACCAGGACTCTGCAGATGTAGAGACGATTTTTCACCCCATGAGACTGAGTTAGATTATTTTAGATCTGAAGTGAGGGGTTTTTTTTAAGACAGGTGAGAAAAACATAAAAAGAAAAGAAAAGGAACTTACTTGTTGTCCTGCTCCGATTGGACTATAATTGTAATGAGATGCATTACAAATTGAACCGTGTTAGAAAAAGCTACCTTGTCATGAGTTTAATAAAACTCCCAACACTGCTATGATCAGTTTCCTGACATCCTTTTTGATCATGTTCTGGGATTCCCAAAGCTTTCAAAGGGAATTTGTGTGTCCCTTGGGTTTACAAAAAATAAAATAGAATGAGCCTTACGAGGGTGTACCTGGCACACCACAAGAGAGGCCAACATCTTTGTGTTGTGAGGAATTATCAGATCATGTGCATCCTTTAAGGAAGCCCAGTACACTCACATTTGCCACTTGGTTTCTCACTGACAACAGTAGGGCAGGCCCAGCTGCTCCCAGCAGCTGTTCAGTGAAAAACTGCCCGAGCTGAAATGCCTTCCAGCTGATGGCAGTCCCCAGAAGCACGAAAGGACGATCGCCACGTCTGGGAATGGAGGCCAGCTCCAAAGAGAGAAAAAACCCAAAGCAAAGAAGTGAGGAGACCTCCCTCCCCTATCCTGTCTTCTGCCTCTTGTAGAGGGAAAAATAACTCTGTAAACCTGTTCATTCCCAGCCTGCCCTCCCGAGGGCTTCACCTTTATAATGAGCTAGACTAGTGGAGAAGATTCCTTTCCGCTCCAAATGAATTATCATTATAATAGGCATCTAGGCTGCCTATCAAAGATCCCAGAACCAGGGTAGCAGAAAAGTGGCAAGGGTAAGAAAGAGGAAGGGGAGAAATTTACATGCAGAGATAAGCATGGACAGTCATTAAGAGAACAGGACTTCACTTCAAAACGACATGAACCCGGCACAGGTCTCCTGCCTGTTAAATATGTACAGTATGTGCTTATTTGATGATGAAAATCAGACGACGGCTATTTGAATGAAAATGAATTTTAACAAGCTTTGGAGGCAGAAGAAGCAGAAACTCTCCATTTTCCCCTCTATCGCCAGGCACCTTCTTGACCATCATTACCACAAAGGAAAGAATGCCGGCATGCTAATCATCCTGCGAAGAACGCTGCTCTCCTCCTCAGTCTTTGTGGGTGTTCATTAACCTTGTGGGCTCCTCAGCCAGCAGAATACAGCTGTCCCAGGGACATTTCCATATCCCTGAAGAATAGCGGGATGTCGGGTTAGCCTCAGGGATCCTGCCTATAGAAAAAAGTGGGAGAAAGCTCCCCTAGGAGTGAAAGCAAAAGGACTATTAGCAGTTAGCACTTACATGGCACGACTGAAAAATTTGCAAAATTTTGCACTTACTTTGCACTTTTATAAAATTAAGTATAATATGGCTATTTATTACTCATTTTTTATTCTGACAGAGACAAAAGAATCATCCTAGTATTGTAAATCCTAATCCCCACCTTCATGCCGAAATGAACACTGAAACAAATACCTTTGGGTCATTTATCTCTTATCGGTATTTAAGCACAGTCTGGGAGCATAGAAATATTCTGGTGACCTTAAGAGGTTATGAAATCTACTCCCTTACTCCAAGCAAAACCACGTTAAACCATCCTGGTAGCAACAACAGAATAAATAAAAATACTTTCAAAGAAATTTAGTTTGAAAACAGCAGAGTTCATTTGGGATATGTCCTGGTAACTGTTCTTTCGGGACCTTCTCCACACTAATTCATGGGGTTATTGTTTGTTCCCCATCCTCCTCTGGGTACAAGGCCTAAGTTTATAAGGTCACTGACCCTAAATTAGGCCAAGCTCATTAAGCCCAACCTTAAAGGCACCATCATCTCACTTAAACCTTTTGGCAAAATCCCTAGAACAGAATTTATTTCCCCAATGTCCTCTCTAATGGTTCATCAAGTCAGTGAGGTTCTTCTGGGTTATTTCATACCAAACCTGATAAACTGTGCATTTTTAGGATGGAAAAAAGAAAAGATTCCTATCGCCTAGCAATGGACTATCTAGTATCTTTGATATCTAGAAGTAAGCATTCTCATCAGCGAGAGCTGTGGCCTTTCTACAATCTACCCACCACGATGTTAGAGATAGTACCACTGAAGCTGCTCTCCACCCCAGGAGAGGAAGAGAAGAGGATGGAAGATCTTCCAAGAAGCCCTTCCCTCTCTGAATCCTTGTTCCAAATAAAGCAAGTATTGTATTCTTAAAAGCATTTGCAAGTAATGTTTACTGACAGGTGCATCAACCATATAGTTCATATTTGAGGATTTGTCTTGTGAGGATTAAGATTTAATCACTGAGATTGTACCATGTTGTCTTTAACATCTTTTTTCTAAAAAAAAAAACTAAAGCTCACTATTGAATGAAGCAGGAGAAAGCAAGACCAAAAAGATTCCCACAAAAAAATGAATCGCCTCACTTCCCACACTCCAAGAAAACTGAAATTAAGCTCTATATTCTTTTTTGCTAGAAAGGTGCCATTAATAATTATTGCGATGTGTTTCCTGTAGGTGTTCTCTCCCACCTTCCTTTTCCCTTGAGCTACTCTTGGCAGGCCCAGGCCTGGGTGGGGTAGAATAGCAAGAAGCTGGGGCTGGGATGGAAAAGGTCTCAAGCCATTTCTTCCCCATTATCACCCGGTTAAGCTGCTCAGATTCTGACAGCCTAACAAGGTGCTAATGGGCCATACGTTCTAGCCCAGTTCACAGCAGGTTGTTTCAAATGGGTTGAGGAGGTTGATTTGCATTCGAAATCTTCTCTCTCTCACTTGCTTTTTTGTTTGGCCCCTTGATTTCTACTCCCCAGACACTCTTCGGAGGTTGACTCAGAATGGAACAAAATCACATCAGTTCAGAATTTGAATCGCCCGACTTTGGATTTTAAATGTGCCCCATTATTTCATCAAGCCGTGGTGGGGAGGGGGAGAGGGGAAGGGGAAAAAGGGAGAGCAAAGAGATTTTAAAATGAAAGGGAGAGATGATGACAGATGGATGCAAATGTTCCTTTTAAGTGGAGAGGAGCAGCTGATGTTGAGGCATGAAATTAAATTAGTACATCTGTGGCTGGATGCGTGTCATTCAGCTTCCTGTTTCCCACTCCGGAGGAGTTTGGTTACCTCATGACTGACTGGCTTCCTTTCACAGTGCCATGAACGCTTCCCCGCACACAAGATGGACGCCCTTCTCCGAAAGGGGGCTGCTTGCCGAAAACCCACCACACAGGGCTAGCCCCCCAACCTCACGGTGTCCTACGGACCCTCGAACGAGGAGTTGGCTCGGCTGAAACTCCAGTTCCTGAAGTCAAAGGGAGATGCAGGGAAATGAAATCGAAGTCAGCAGATTTTCCAAGGAGGGGGTGTTTACGAGTGGCCTGCGGTGTGCAGGGCAAGGGAACAATCTGTTTTTGAAAACCCTGCCAGCTGCGTGCGGGAAGTGCTCAGGATTCGTAAATGTTTACAGCCCTTTCTACGGAGGAACAGGACGCGGCTGTTTCTTCAGGACCAGGCGCCGGGCGTGCTCCCCATCAATAATGGCGCTGCCCATCAATAATGGCGCTCAAGCTTCCACTTCCCCTCGGAAAGCGGAGCTGTCGTGAAGCGTCAGGGCCGCTGCCAGGAAGGTTTACGGCTCACTTCAGCTCCTAGCTCTCCAGTTTTCTTCCCTTCAGCTTGTGTCTCAATTTCCGGTCTCTCACCCAAAAGCTAAAGACCTAAGCCAGTCGTTCCCCACCTGCAGTGGGGAGGTCACGCACCTGACATTGTATCCAAAGGAGCAGGGGAGCCATGTTACTTAGAACCGGCTACATGGAACTGTTTTTGGTTTTGTTTTTTAATATTTAAAGCAAAAGTTAATTCCTGGGTATTTGCAGCAGATTCGGGAATCACCCTTGACCACTGGCCATGGCGGTAGTCTCAGAATAGTCCACTTGAATCTATTAAAAACAAGAAAAACAACTTAAAAGTATCATTTTGACAATGGTTCCTTATCCAGTCAAAAGAGCCCCCCGAACTTTCTGTTCACCTGCCAAACTGTTCAATGGACTTAAAAATAAAGTTAAAAACCTTCACTATTTTACTGTTCTTTCAGTAAAATAAAATGACAGGATTCAGAAAAAAAAAATGCCCCCAAATATGGCACCTTTGTGTATGGAACATTTTAGGCTGAAGGAATTTAAGAAATGGTCCTTGCAGGGAAGCCTTCCTGACCTTCCCCTGAAGCAGGTCTTAAGACACCTTCCCTACACCTGAAGGAAAGAAGGTGTATCTATCTATCTCCAAGACTCAGTGATCCCAAGAAAAGTCCAAATAATTGGGCCTTGTAGAGTGTCTCCTTGTTTACTACCATTAGCTCATATCCCTGTGTTTGTCGTATTTTCCCACTACTGTCCACTCTTCACCAAACCTACTATTAAGATATGAAACTGATGGTTTTCAAAAGGAAGGTGGGAGATGGGTGGGATGGGTGAAATAGGTGAAGGGGATGAAGAATGCACTTACAGTGATGATGAACACTGAGTAATTTTGAATGAATAAATGAAGGAATAACAAAAGATAGTAAAATTTCATTGTTTTTGATCTTTTTTCTTTTTAAAGATTTTATTTTTAAGTAATCTGTACACCCAATGTGGGGCTCAAACTCACAACCCTGAGATCAAGAGTTGCATGGTATAGGGACTGAGCCAGCCAAGCTCCCCTCAATTTTTATTTCCTTATGAAAGCTCTTTTATCATATAAAACTTATATTAAATAAATGTGTATGCTTCTCTCTGGTTAGTCCGTCTTTTTTTTACAGAGCTCCAGCTGAGAACTTCAAAGGCTAAGAAGAAAATATTTGTTTACTCCTCTACAGCAAGCAAAAAAAGAAGGAAAAAGCTATGACCCTTCTATTGTCAGGGAGCAAGAATATCCTGACCCCTTCAAGATCCTTCCAGCTGGACTAAGAATCAAATTGACATGAGACAGATTAGCAGGGGAAAAATCAAATTTAATAGTGTACATACAGGGAATCCACCCAGACATGGAAATTCCAGAGAATATCAGGTGAAATGAGGGATAGATGTCATCCTGATCTGAGGAGAAGGGGGTAGGGGTCTGGGACTTCAAAGGAAAGGAGTGCAGTCTTCAGGGAGAATGAGAAAGGGTAAATGATAAATGTTTGCTGGGCTACACTGAAACAACAGGACAAAAAAGAGGACTTTGCTAGATTCCTCTGTGTCCCCCACACAGAGTTTATACCAAAATGTAGTTATCCATGGCGATAACTCTCTTTCTGGAGTGGGTCCTCTATCTAAACTCTTTTGGGCAGTTGTGGGGGAAGTAAAGAGCTTCTCCTGAATCTGCTGGGTTTTGATTGCCTTTTTAACTCCACGTCATCTTCATACTAAAGTGGCCCATCTTGGGGCACCCTGCCCTTGGCCCCCAACACTACACACTCTCCAGCATTTTGTGAAAAAGATTTTCTCCAAATGGTGTCCACCTATAAAGGAGCATGAAATTGGGAGGAGGCTTGGGTGTTGCTATTCACATCATCTGCTTAGGTTAGCACACACCATGTGGTCTCTCTTCAGGCAATTTTCAAGTTGTCTTTTCAGATATCTTACACTATAAATGCACACACCACAGAGATGAGAAACATATAACACACCAGGCGGAGAGAAAGGAGAGGGAGAGTCCCCTGTAAATCCATCAGTGCAAGGTGTTCTTCCTGTAGTCTTTGACCTTATATTGACTTCAATTATGCCTTACAGCCCAGTCAAACTCCCTGTACTATTTCCCCACAAGGGCATCCCTTTCCCGCTTGGTTCCCCCTTCAGAGGTGATTAGCCAGCCAGTCCATATTTAGCTCCTCTTGTTATTCCTTTCCCAGCCAACTCCGTCATTCCCTGAAGCACTTCTGTTGTGGTTCTTGGAACTGTCTTCGGTGTGCTAGCACTGATCTGCCCTGAGCAAAATGCTTGGCCCATCTGTGCCAGGAAGATGTTTGCATTGTTTCCCATCAATCTTTCTCTCTCCAAAGAAATTGGGTAAGAAAGCATGTCTTACTCCATTGGGCCGCTGTGCCACACCAAGAATCCTCTGGGGTGGTTCTTATTAAAGAAAAATCAGGCCTGAGTTGGGAAGATCCAATTGCATTGGTTTGGTAGCCAAGCTACAAGGATGTGAGGTGTATCTTGAGTTCTTTCTCCTCCACCATCCCTCACCCCCGCAGAGCATCCCCAGGTCCTAGCACTGTCCCTGCAGATGTCCACAAGCAACTTTTACCTTTTTTTTTTTTTAAAGATTTTATTTATTTATTTGACAGAGAGAGAGATCACAAACAGGCAGAGAGGCAGGCAGACAGAGAGAGAGGGGGAAGCAGGTTCCCTGCTGAGCAGAGAGCCCGATGCGGGGCTCGATCCCAGGATCCTGAGATCGTGACCTGAGCGAAAGACAGAGACTTTAACCCACCGAGCCACCCAGGCGCCCCAACTTTTACCTTTTTTACTGTCTCTGATTCTAAGACTTTTCTTTTTTGCTTCCTCCCCCATCAAAACTGAACTTGCGTCTATTCAGTGTCTGTTTTTCTGGATTATGCTAATATAACTCACACAACAATTTATTTCATTGTCCCAACTGATGGGACAAAGAATTTGAATCCGAAAGGATGACTCAGATAATTTGGAAGTCCCTGCAGGCCACTCCTGAGGGTTTGTTTTTTTGTTTTGTTTTTTGGTTTTTTTTTTTTGCAAGAGCAGCTATTCGGGCTCATATCTTCACAGCACAGAAAGAGATGCCAACTCCCCTGTCCAATAGGGATTCAAGAATTATTTGTGATTTCATCTTATTAATAAGGGACAAACCCTTTCGTGCTGATTTTCACTGTCTAAAGATGAACTATACCTAAAGAGACCATGATTCGTTTGAAACTGAAACACCTCCAGAGCAAGCATCTGGCCACATTTTTATTTTAAATCGCTATCTCTCAAACTTGATTGTGCATGGGAGTCACCTCTGAATCTTGGTAAAATGCAGAGTTGTGTCGTTTATATCTGGAGAGGGGCCTGAGCTCCTACCCTGAGGTGACGCCTCTGGTACCCTCCGGGCCTGCACTTTGATTAGTAACATTCTATAGGGTGGGAGAGGAACTGGAATTAGAGGAGGAAATGGGATGATGGAGGTAGGAGGGGGCTCTGACTCAAATATAAAATGTGGCAAACTGTCCAGTTCTCAGAGGAAAGGCCAGTTCCACTGGTTTCTTTTTGCATTCATCTACCCTTCCTTCAACCTATATTTGTAATTCACTTTTTTATTCAATGAAGATCCACCACACTCTTCTGCCATGGACAGTGTAAGTCATCAAGGAAGAAAACAGTGGTCAAAGTTGGCATTATTCTCACAAAAACAGAGCTGAGAAAATACAGAAAAAAGCCACATGGGGGAGAATGAGTGTTATATTTACATCTAACAACCAGAAATATATAAAACAGCCATCAGATTGAATATACTCAAAGAAAACCCTGATTTTTAAATTCAGTTCGTTTTTTTTTTCACCTCTCAAGCCAATCGGCATGATCACAAGGTAGAATTTCATCATCAGTGCTTAGAGAAGACCTACTACATGTAGTAGGTTTGCTTCTCTAGAGCCTTACCTCTCAGCCTCCCATAGCTCAGAAGAGGTCCTCCCAAAGAGGCAGAGTTTGCTTTAAAATTCATTCCTGAATGAATGAATTAATTCACTGAAAAAAATTGCTGGTCACATGCTTACTATACACCAGACTGGGTTTAGTACTTGAGCCCAGAGATGACAATACATAGTTACGGTGCTCAAAAAGTGAGGTGGACGTATTTTAATATGAGTACAATCTAGCTGTTGAAGTCAGGTCATTTTGATATTTAACAACAGGGTAAAACTAATGGCTTCAGTAAACCTAAAGAGCATTTCTAATCCAAAAGAGCTTGGAGTCCATGTTTTGGGGAGACCCGAGGAGTAACTCAAAGATTATACACCATGACCAAATGGGATTTATTCCAGAAATGCAAAGTTAGTTCAACTTATGAAAATCAGTCAATGTAATACACTACATTGGTAGAATTAAGGGGGAGAATCATGACCATCACAATAGTTGCAGAAAAAGCATTTGTCAAAATCCAACACCCTTTCATGATAAAAACGCTCAACTGTCTTCGAAGAGAATTTCCTTAATCTCATAATGGGCCTCTAAGAATACCTCACAAGTAATATCACAATGGTGAAAGACTGAATGCTTTCTCTCTAAGATCAGGAACAAGACAAGGGTGTCTGCTCCTATGACACTGAATTGAAAGCTCTAGCCAAAAGAAATTAGGCAATAAAAGAAAAGTTACTTAGACTGTATACAGAAAATAAAAAATACATATAACTAGTTCTTTTAAACAACTTCAGCAAGGTTACAGGACACAAGATCAATATACAAAAATCAATCAATCATACAACCTATGCACTTACAATGAACTATCTAAAAATGAAACTAAGAAAGTGATTATTTTACTCTAGCATCAAAAAGAACAAAATACTTAGGAATAAATTTTACAATAGAAATGCTAGTTTTGAGATGCCTGGGTGGCTCAGGCAGTTAAGTGCCTGCCTTCAACTCAGGTCATGATCCCAGGGTCCTGGGATTGAGTCCCCCATCAAGCTCCCTACTCAGCCGGAAGATTGCCTCTCCTTAGGCCTGCTTCTCCTTCTACCTGCCACTCCCCCTGCTTTTGTTCTATCTCTCTGACAAATAAATAAATAAAATCTTAAAAAGAAAGGAAGGAAGAAAGGTAGGAAGGAAGGAAGGAAGGAGGGAAGGAAGGAGGGAAGGAAGGAAGGAAGGAAGGAAGGAAGGAAGGAAGGAAGGAAGGGAGGGAGGGAGGGAGGGAGGGAGGGAGGGAGGGAGGGAGGGAGGGAGGGAGGGAGAGAGAGAGAGAGAGAGAAAGAAAGAAAGAAAGAAAGAAAGAAAGAAAGAAAGAAAGAAAGAAAGAAAGAAAGAAAGAAATGTAAGTTTCATTCAATGGAAACTACAAAACATTATTAAAAGAAATTAAAGAAGACCTAAGTAAATTGAAAGACAGTTAATGTTCATGGATTGAAAACTTAATATTGTGAACATGGTAATACTCCCCTATTGATTTACAAATTCAGTGCAATCCCAACCAAAATCCTGCCTGTCTTTTTCGAAGAAATGGACAATCAGGTCCCAGAATTTTTCAAGAGACTCAGAATAAGCAGAACAAGCTTGGAAAAGAAAAACAAAGATGGGGGACTCACACTTTCTGGTTTCAAAACCACTAACAAAACTAGAGAACAAAACAAAGTTAGAATAACCAAGACAAATGTGGTACTGGTATAAATGTCACATGTAGATCAATGGACTAAAATTAGCAGTTCAGAAATAAAACCTTACATTTATGGTAAAAAGACTTTTGACAAGGTTGCTCAGACGATTGAGTGAGGATAACAAAATGTTCTTTTTAACAAATGATAGTGAGACAACTGGATCTCACATGCAAAAGTTAGACTACCTTCACATGAATGAAGTAAGACCTTTACCTCACACCACAGACAAGAATTAATTCAAAATGGATCAAAGACCTAAAGTTAAAAGCTAAAAGTATAAAACTCTTAGAGAAAAACATAGGCATAAACCTTCATAACCTTGGATTAAGCAGTGGTTTCTGAAATAGGACACCAAAATATCCAGCAACAAAATTTTTAAAAATAGGTATATTGGATTGCATTAAAATTCTAAACTTTTGTAATTCAAAAACTATCAAGAAAGTGAAAAGACATCCCACAAATTGAAAGGAACTATTTCTAAATCATGTATCTAGGATTTGTATCCCAAATATATAGAGAACCCATACAACTCAACAGCAAAAGGTAAACAATCCAATATTAAAACGGGCAAAGGATCTAAATACGCATTTCTCCACAGATACACAAATGACCAATATCACTTAAAAATGCTCCACACCATGTGGTATGCCTGGGTGGCTCAGTCAGTTAAGCTTCAGACTTTTGATTTCAGGTCAGGTCATGATCTCAGGGTCGTGAGAGCTTCCCATAGGCTTGGCACTGGGTGTGGAACTTGTTAAGATTCTCTCTCTCCCTTCTCCCTCTGCCGCCCCCTCCCCCACCCCGCTCACACACGTGTGAAGTCTCTCTCTTAAAAAAAAAAAAAATTAGTCTACCGCCATAACACCCTGAATGTGCGCGATCTTGTCTGACCTCGGAAGCTAAGCAGGGTCGGGCCTGGTTAGTACTTGGATGGGAGACAGCCTGGGAATACCAGGTGCTGTAGACTTTTCAAAACTCTTGGGGCACCTGGGTGGCTCAATTGGTTAAATGACTGCCTTCGGCTCAGGTCATGATCCTGGAGTCCCGGGATCTAGTCCCTTATAGAGTCCCGCATCAGGCTCCCCGCTCAGCGGGTAGCCTATTTCTCCCTCTGACCTTTCCCCTCTCATGCTCTCTCTCCCAGTTCAATCTCTCTCTCTCAAATAAATAAATAAAAATTTGAAAAACCAATGTGCTCAACACCATGATTCATTAGGAAAATAGAATCAAGACTACGATGAGGGGGAGTGACATCAGCAAAACAGCAGCAGCATAGAAATTTCTAATGCTTGTTCTTCCCCCAGAAACATCAATGTGAACACCTATCTGAACAGAAAAACACCTTCCCAGATCCTCAGCCTCCAGGTGAGGGATTATAGCCCCTGGGTGAAGCACAGAAATAAAGGATGCATTCAGGAGGTAGGAAAGAGAAATTTACATCACGATCACCCCTTCTCCCAAGCCCAGGTAGCCCAGTGAAGAGCAATACCTGTCCCACAAAAGGAGAGTGAAGTGTCATCGAAGACCCCAGAGCCAACTTGCCCCAGGCTGACTCCCCCAGCCCTCGATGCCCCCTCTGGGCTCCCATAACCCCAGCCCCCAGCTCACCCCGGCACCTGAGGAATGGGAAGTGACTCCTGATGGGTACAGCTTTCTTTTTGGAGTGATGAAAATGTTCTGGAATCAGTGGTGATGGTTGTACTAAAATCTACTGAATCACATATCTTAAAGGGGTGTATTTAGGGTGTGTTAATTTTGTCTTTTAAAAAGGTAACACAAAAATAATTTTTTTAAGATATGCTAATTGCTATAAGATGAATAAATTCTGGGGATCTAATGTACAGCATGGTGGTGACAGTTAACAGTACTGTATTATAGACTACTTGAAAGTTGGTAAGAGAGTAGATCTTAAATGTTCTTACTACGAAACAAAAAAATGTTAATTATGCGAACTGGTGAAAGTGTTAACTAACCTTACTGTGGTTAATAACTTTGCAGTATATACATGTAGTGACTCCTCACCTTGTACAACTTAAAGTTTCACAACGTTACATGTAAATTACATCTTAATAAAGCTGGAAGATAGATAGATAGATAGATAGATAGATAGATAGATAGATAGATAGATAGATAGATAGATAGATAGATGATAGATAGATAGATAGATAGATGATCTAGCTAGATAGATAGATAGATTTGCAAAAGTAGCTCAGTCTTGGCACCTAGTAGGTTAGCCTTGACCAGACCCAGAGATAAAGAAGAAAATGCAGATTGATAAGCACTGGTAATTCAGCTATCCCAAGTGCACTCATGAGCGTAAAGTTGAACAGAGGGCTAATCCTTCAACACCCCTCTGTGGGGCTTCTCATAATAGGCTTTCAGTGGGAGAGGTTGAGGGAGCCGCCATTACAAACAAAAGTCAACAGCCCTGGGCTCTCTGTTCCTTAGTCTCATAATCCCATCCATACCCTCTGATAGGCAATAAAATTTAGTGCCAGTTTGACCATTAAAAAAAAAAAAAAAAAAAACCTTTTACTTAAAAAAAATTTAAAAACACCTTTTCTGCTTTCATTTCTCATTAAAATGCCACTTTTGAGTCATTTGGAAAGGGTCAGCCTGGATGTTGGCTTTAAAACCTTTGACAGCTACTATAATTGCCTAGAGGTCCAATAACAGTGATTGCTCTCACAAGTTTAATTTTGAAGTTTCTGCCAAGCCATTAGCTTGTAGCCAGGCTACAGAAATCAAAGGAAATTAGAGGCGAGGAGAAAAACTAATCTCGTCTACCTCTAGACTGTCACCTGTTCCCTGGGCCAGGACAAGTTCTCTTCTAAGTTGGTGCAGTGAGAGGAGTCCCTGGATCTGATTCTGAGTTCTGCTACTAACTAACCACATGGTCTCGGGCAAGTTATTAAACATTATGGTATTCTTTTAAAAAAAATATATATATATATGAAATGTTTCATGAATTTATGTGTTATCCTTACACAGGGGCTGGGCTGGGCTGGTTAGTGTTCTCTGTTACCATTCCAATTTTCATATGTGTGCTGCAGAAGTCAAAGATACTTTGGTATCTTTAAAAATGGGTACATTGTTGCCTCTCCTGCTCTGCTCTCTGTCCAAGTGCCTTGTGTCCAAGATTCTTCCATAGATAATGTCTGCGGAAGGAGGCAGGCAGAGAGACGTCTGCACAGAAACGCTGTGAATGAGCGCTCCTTGAGTTTAGGATTGGGCTGGGCAAGCTTCCCACGGGGAGGCAGAAAGGCATTAAAATAAAACATTGTATCACACGCATCTGGCTGCTTTCAGGGAAGACAAGAGAACACATCTAAAAGACATGTTTAAAGGGTGCTCTGATTAACTGTGGCTCAACCATCATGGTAGCAATTTCAACTCTTTCTGGTCATTTAATCACATTTAGTCCTTCCTGTCGATCCTTACAACAAACAACCCAGGGGTTATTATGCTCTCCATTCTCCAGATGAGAATATTGAGCCTGCGCAGTTTACGTAACTTCCTCAAATTTCACTTGACTGGTCCGTGGCAGAGATGGGCTTTGAATCATAGTTTTCTGACCATAACACCCACATGCTTTCTGCCTGACCAGCTGTTCCCAGGTGTGATGATCACCAAGACAGCCTCCGGTATTATGAGGGCCCACAGGTGCAGGACCCACCGCTACCTCCTGTTATTCCTCTAGTCTACCCTTAAGGGACTTTTTTGAAATTTCATCTTTAACAAAGAAAGGCAAGCCTGCAGCCCTGGTGTCCAGAATATTCTCACGTAACAGTAGGAAACCAAAATTTGTCAGCTCTTAAAGAATGGAAAACTCTGTACAAAACCTTACAGAAATTAAAAGGATATATGTGTTCTTTGGCTATTCCTTTTCAGAATATCCTCTGGATTGAGCCCAGAAGGCAACATAGAAGTGTGAGGAAGTTTGGATTCAGCATCAGTCTTTGCTAGCTATTTGACCTTAAGCAATTTATTTAACTTTGTTACACCTTTGTTTATTCAACCACACAATGGGAATAATGTCTCCTTCTAAGATCCTTACGAAGATTAAACCACCCAACTGATGTAAGGTGGTTAACAGGTTCTAAGCACAGACAGGCTAAGTGTGAAATAAATTCCCCTTTGTGTTATTCTATCCCACCCTCTTTAGAGGAGAAGGAAAAGGGGTGAAAGGAGCCAAAATCCCCTATCAGGAACCTCTTCCATGTGATGGTCTACCTAGCAACTGAGCGTTGCTCCTGCACAACCAGATGTTTCCTATGAATTTGCTTCCCAAATCACCCTAGAAATGGCAAGACGAAGTTCATGCTACTTCAAAATTAGAGATCCAAATGCTAATGAAAATCCAGTTCTATCACTAATCATCACCTACTCTGTGTCAGTCACTGGAAGATAAAGAAATAATAGGCAGGACACAGTCTCTGCCTTTGAAGAACTCATAGGTCAACCGAGTGCTTGATAAGACCATAAATAACAGTAAAAGGTGCCCATAAGAGAAATCCTGTAAGAGAGAAGAAAACTGTTCTGGAATTCCAGAGAGGGAGAAGTTACCTTCATTTTGATGAAGATTTCACTGAGAAGGAAAATTCACATGACTTCGAAAGATAGGTAGGAATTCAACAAGTGAATAGAGCGGGAGATGTCAAGAGAACATTCCAGGTGGAGGGAACAGCAACAAGGAAAGAAGGGAAGTGGAGCACTGATGTCTTGATTGGAAAACGTCAAGGAGTCAGTGTGGCCTGGCACTAAAGCAAGAGATACATACACATAAGTAGTGGGAGGAAAGGCAGGAAAGATGGGCGGTGACCCCATGGGGGTCAGTTTTCAGTTGGGTGTGGAGGAAGGCCAGAGCTTCACTCAGTAAAAGAATATATTTTAATATAAAGAGTTGATGAAGCATTTTTAAAAAATATTTTATTTATTTATTTGACAGAGAGAGAGAGATCACAAGTAGGCAGAGAGGCAGGCAGAGAGAGGGGGAAGCAGGCTCCCTGCTGAGCAGAGAGCCCGATGTAGGGCTCGATCCCAGGACCCTGAGATCATGACCTGAGCCGAAGGCAGAGGCTTTAACCCACTGAGCCACCCAGGCGCCCCACGATGAAGCATTTTGAACAGATGGCAGTATGATTAGAGTTTGATCAGAGTCCCCTGTATCGGGAGGTGATAAGGATTAACTGAGTCAAACCAGTAAAGCCCCTAACAAAAGTCAACAGGTGTAAAATTAATTCCAGTTCTCGTCTCCCTTCTCGAAGCACCCAGAAAACCTATTGCTTCTGAATCGAGTGCCTGTAACCCAGAAAAAATGGGCCTAGAGTTTTGTGAAGACTCTCTGCTGGCTGTGAATTTCCTCTTCCTTCCCAGAACCCAGCTAAAGAAGAGTGGCCCTGTGACCTGGATCTAGAAAATCCCTGGGCAGAGGCCAAAGGATAAACTGTTATGACCTCCAGCTATTTCCTGCTGCCTGCGAAACGCAAGACTGCACACTTTCAGTGCAGCCAGCCTCACACTCCCTGCTAAATGCCTGCCTGCAGGAGAGCTAGCCCCCCTCTCATCCTTGTTAATACCTCTCTTTAGAAGCTCATTTGGACGGACCAGCCAGTGTCACTTGACATTCAGGAAGTGTGCCTCCCTCGCCCTCTCCACTGCACTGAGCCTGGAGGATGATTTGGGGGTTTTGTAGCCTTTCATTTTTTCCTCTCTCCCCTTCTCCTGCTGCTGGGAGTCTTTTCTTCCTGATAAGAACCTTCCAGCAGCTTCATCAGAGCCATTGTTAAGAGAAGGCGACTTTTCTGACAATGGATAGCTGATGACTTCTCCTTTCTGCAGACAAATCAGTCCTTGAGAAGGGTCTCGTTATTGCTCTGGTGCCATTATTCCAAATGCAATGGCTCAGGGCCCCTCCCTCAGGCTCCACAGGGGCGGGGGAGTGGGGGTGCGGTGGTGGGGGGGCCAGGGAAGAGCAGAAGGAAAGAAAAACCCTGTTTCTTGCCATTCACTTTTTTAAAAGGTGCTGTGAAAATCTTCTCTTTCCCCACTAATGGGATTTGAAGGGGACACAACTTCTCCACTTGGTACCCTCACACATTCTGGAAAAGTCCTTTGCAGATCAGAGGTTAACTGCGCTTTTCTGGGGTGTCTCCTCTGCTGCCAACTCAGGATGTTTCATCTCAGAGATCAAAATGCACTTATCTCTACCCTCCAAGCATTTCACAGGGGCCTAAAATCAAAAAATCATTCTTCCTGCCCCCTGTCCTTCCGTGGAGTTTCCTTTTCCTTCTGCCGGCAGGCCTACAGGCTAGCTTCCAACTACACACTCAGAAAATCAGGAATTAAGCGACCATCACAGTTAAGGCACTGGGACAGGCACAGTGAGGGATAAATACAACTCAGCCTTCTGGGTCTCACGCCCTGCGTCCCGGAGATCAAGGATGGACACTTTCGTTACAAAGGCCCGTGAACTTTTCACCTACCTGATCTGCCTGTGATGCCCACCAGGTGACACACACACAGACACCCAGTCACTATTTAACTCCAGTTACTCATTGGGGAGTATTTGAGTCTAGATATCCTAACCCGATTTTCTCCAAGTTTCAAGACTAAACCCTAATGAATAAGTTTCCTGCTCAACCTGTGGCTGCCTCTTGGAAAAACGGAAATAAAGGAAAGCATTTCAGTTCCAACTGGAGAAGTGAACATACAGATACTCGCTGATAAGGGGATAAAATGTATTGGCCAGCAGTGAAAGGTGAGCTAGAGGCCTCTATCCATAGATGAGGGAAGAATAAAAAGAGAGGGAGAGATTTAGTGATTTAACCGAATCACTTGACAGAAGAAGAACAAATACAGCAGATTTTGCTAATATTGACCTTGAAAGTAGGGAATCCAAAGGACAATTCGACAATTTTTTTTTAAGGTTTTATTTATTTATTTGACAGAGAGAGATCACAGTAGGCAGAGAGGCAGACAGAGAGAGGGGGAAGCAGGCTCCCCACTGAGCAGACTTGCTCAGATGCGGGGCTTGATCCCAGGACCTTGAGATCATGACCTGAGCCAAAGGCAGAGGTTTAACCCACTGAGCCACCCAGGCTCCCCCAATTAGACGATTTTGAACAGAGTTAATGGCATTGACTTTGGTAAAAGAATATAGAACGGCAACACGGTTTTGATCATGGAAGCACATCCCTCCTCTTGCCTCTCTTCGCCCCTGTCACCCTCAGCAACTCTCAACTACCTTTGACAAAGGAAGGGGGCCCTATATCTTCTTGAGACTACAGGGCCTTTTCTGTAGGAAGCAGAGCTTTGCCCATGTGATCTCTCCTTCCTAACTGTTGAATTCAGTTCGTGGCATCTCTTTTCATACCAAGGGTCTCCTTCACTTGCTTCCTTATTCTGAGCTACATTTTAATAAGCTGGGGTCACTGAGTAAGTGACACTTTCCTTTAGTCCCATTAAAGATTAATATCCAAATGCTTAGGGACTTTCCCTTAAGCAAATGACCCACTCACAAGGGCTTCACATAGATTCACAAAGAAGTTCCTACAGATTACCT
The DNA here is from genome assembly GCA_028646535.1 of Procyon lotor. NCBI lineage: Eukaryota > Metazoa > Chordata > Mammalia > Carnivora > Procyonidae > Procyon > Procyon lotor. The sequence continues at coordinate 28,555,489 of CM053618.1, forward strand.
AGATACAAGTAAAAGAAGGACAAGCCTGAAGTTCACGCCCTCCTCTTCCAGCCCTTCACATAGGTTGGAATGAAAAACTAACAATCGGGGAAGAAGACATCTCTGTGGTTTAGGAAGGTAGCTAAGGAGATAAATTATCTACCCTATTAAGACAATCCACTGCAAGGCCCTACTTCCTGGATCACAGTCTCTACTGTGTGGTTGAAGTGGAGTGGGGGTTCCCAGTCCAAGTTTATGGGCCTTCAAGGCTTCCTTTAAGAAAGCTGTTGATTCCTCTTTTCTGCGATACCGGTCTGGCCCAGAATGACAGTACTGCCAAGGACTTCATGTCTTTGCCCCACTTGTAACACCACCAACTGCTACTATGTCCTGGGCACATGCAGGGGTGGTTTTCTCTAAGACATCTGCTGTGCCCTTTAGTGGGCAGATCTTTGAGGGAAAAAGGTAACGCACTGTACTGAAGGCCTAACCTCCAGTATTTTCTTTATTGGACTCCCTGATGCACATAACAGTCTCAGATCACTGCAGAGTGGAGCCCTGGAGGCTCCCTCTTTTGATGTATAGACCCAGGAATCAGGTCACATCACAAAAACCTCATATTCCTCTTCATTTGTTTTTCAGTGAAGACCAAGAGTCCACTTGCAATAGAAATTCCAGAAGCTATCCTGGACATAGTGGTCTCCAGGAGAGCGAGGTAAAATGACAGCTAATGGCATGTGTGGCAGGAACTGGTTATGACTCAATAGCTCGATTTCTTCTCCCGGCCAAGTCTTCAGTTGGGTTTGGCCAGAGATTGAATTCTAAGCTCCCAGAATGCACAAAGAAACGGTGGACACGGGACCTCATAAATTCCCATGTTTGCTCTCCCATTCTATTTTCTGTTTCCCACGTCCTAGCTGAATGGGGAAGCATGGCGGAAGTATAACAAGAAACACCATCCACGAAAGAGCATGTACGTTGGACCGTGACAGGAGCAAGAAGGGGCCACCAACTGTAGCAGAGCCACCAAGGTTTGAGGTTGGTGTGTTAAGCAACGAGGATTGCTTGGCCTAACTAGTACAATGACCCTTGTTGGGTTTTCAACACAGCATGCTGGTAAGAGAAACAGTGATGCATATAAAAAAAAAAAAAGAACAAGAAGAAAATAATCCAGAGGAAAAAAATCACAATTTCTTATCATTAAAAAACAAACAAAACAAAACAAAAACCTGTCCTTGCTTAATGGTCCAAAACCTAGGCTGACCATACCGGAAGTGGTGGTGAAGCACACGGTGTGTTCATAATGATACCCATTACACAACCAGTACAGACGGTGCTTAACTTATGATGGTGGTTCAACTGATGATGTTTCCACTTTACGATGGCGCAAGAGTGATATGCATTCTGTAGACACCGCACTTCAAATTTTGAATGTCGATCTTTGCCCTGGGCTAGCGATATGCCATATGAGGTTCTCTTGTGATGCTGAACAGGGGCAGTTCCCAGCCAGCCCCTCGATCACAAGGGTGAACAATTGATACTTTTACAACCATTCTGTCCACAAACAACCATTCTGTTTTTCCCTTGCAGTACGGTGTTTAATAAGTTAGGTGAGATATTCAACACGTTATTACGAAATAGGCTTTGCATTGCGTGATGTTACCCAACAGCAGGCTGGGCTAAGCTGAGCAATGATGTCTGGTAAGTTCGGTATGTTAAGTGCACTTTCCACTCATGATACTCCCAATTTACGATTGGTTTATTGGAACGTAACCCCATCATAAGCTGCAAAAGATCTGTGTGTCTTTTTCTGAAGAAAAAAACAGTCTCCTCTGTGATAAAATTACATGTACAAGGACATAACAAATCTTTTATGAATTAAACTTACAGAAGAAAAGCTGAACAGCACATCACACTTATATACTAGCATAAGCCATAGAGAAATTATTAGTAATATTGCACATTATTCTAGATTTCAAAAGAAGTATCTGAATCGTATCAATGGATAAACATTACTGAGCTGTCAGAATTCTCTTCAACAATCTCGTCAGTAAGATTCTGCCCTTTGTCCAATGGTGACAACAAGGAAAAGATGCTTCACCATCTGGCAGGGACGCTCCGGTGGGCCTGCCTGCCCTGGGTGGGTACAGGCTGGAGGACATCTGAGTTGTCTTTAAACCCTGAGAGTTTGTGTCCTAGGAAAGGAGCCAAATCTCCAAATTCCCTCGGATTTACATAATTACCAAATCTTCGGTTTTACAAATGCTGTTTTGGGGTGCTTCCTGGAATGATTCTTATTTAGATTTAGAACAAATAGAGTTATTTATTATCTAAATAAGTCAAGTGAAAACAACAACGATAACAACAACACATGTGTGCCATGAAATGAGATTCTTCTTAGCTATGTCCTTGATGATCTTTTGGAAAATCACATTGTACTGACTTTGCATTACCTGGGCTCTTATAAACTCAGGAAAGAAAGGAGGATGGGAAGAAATGTGGATTCTTTCGTCCTAAAAGAGCTATCAGCATTTCAAAAGCAGGAAGTTCTTTCTACAACTTCCCAATATATCTGAAAGGGGAAAATGCATTTGAAGTAATATAAATGGTTAAGAACTAGTGTTAATTGAAGATCAATCATAAGTTAACCTACATTACATCTGAAATTATAGTGCTAATTGATAGAAAGCTTGGATTCAATTTAAAAGCAGATGGTTCACATGCAAATTTTCACAACTCAAGTAATATAAAAGATTTAGATACCCTGCCATATTTGTTTACCCTTTCAATATCCGGGAATGGACACCCTTCAAAGACATACTTGAAAGAAGGAAACATCCTCTCTCATTCTATTGGGTTAATTTCAACGGGTGTGTATGTTGGGGGATGAGGGTAGGGTAGGGGCAGGGTTTGGGCAGGGAGTAGATACATACAGATAATCAAATATAAATTGCCAGCAAGTTTTCTGTTTAATTGTTGTAGCTCACCAAATCTCTGTTCCCAGCGAGGAGAAATTTGCAGGTTCTTCGCATTCATCACCAGGAAAAGCCCTGGATTTTATGCTGTTGCTATGTTTGGTGGCTTGTTTTAATTAGGGACCGGGAAATTGATCAGTTTTAGCCTACCAAGCACCGACTCGGGCTCAGCTTCTTATTTCCTTTCGATGCCATTTCCAGGATTAATTTCTACAATTCTTCCGCTGCATCAGCATTTTGACCCTGAGTTCACAGGAATCCAAAAGAGCTGGTTGGGTTGGTCAATGCAAACAAGCACGTTTATAAAATAAAATCAGGAAAATCACTTTTTCTATCAAAAAGTTTATCTAAATATGATAGAAAGGGCTTAAAGTCTACCCCTTTAACGAAAGCAGACGGCTGTGAAGAGAATTCACTCTGAAGGCATCTTATCTAAGGCAAAATTTAAGATAAGACAAATGTTTTTAAAATGTCCCTATCTCAAAAACCTAAAGAGTCTATGGCACTATTTCCACATGTGTCCTTTTACCAGTGAATGAATTTAGCATTCTGTAAACACTTTCCTGTGCTACCACTCTCCACCCCCAACACAGAGACACACAAACAAGACAAAGCCGCTAGTTTTAGATGCAAAGATTGCGCTCTTTCCTTAACAGATACATTCATCGTTTAATGGAACCCATTATTTTGGAAGCAAATAAGTCCTTTAGTTCCTAAAGATGGTATCAAGTGTGATGCTGACCACATTTCAGAAAACACTCGCGTGCACATGGCCTGGAATTGAAAGCAAGAAAAAAAAAAGAGGAGGAAAAGAAGGCTCTAAAAGGGAAAGGGCTTACCAGATGGAGAAAGGAATGCTCTGTACTGATTGGCCAATAAGAAATAAAACCCATACCACCTAGAAAGCGCAGCCAGACGCTGTGTGGTTGTTTGCAAGGTCTCTCTGACTGTTGGCACACTCGAGTGAACCTGCAATAAGTTAGCAGCGCTTGGTCACTGAGAGCAGCCAGTGGCTGAGGACATGGGTGCGTTGGCAGCACCATCCAGCCACATGGGACATCGGCCAAGCCCCTCTCCCTCTCTGGGCCTCTTTCCTCACCTATAGATTAAGGGAATTCACTGGGATCGGAGTTGCCCAACACAAGTTTGTCAGAACTCCAGTCCCACGGCTGAGAGTGGAAGGTAAAAACAAAATGAAAATATCAAATGAAATTAAATGAGCCTACATTCAAGGTAATTAAGGCAACACTGAGTCAAACCAAGTCAGACAGGTGTTTTCACCGCAGACCCTCTCAGACTTCGAGGCACTCGCCGGTACCCCACACTGTGATCTTCCACAATTAAGAACTGTGTTCTTAATCACGCATCGCCCACGAACGTCCTCCAGTGGGCACGCGCTGTTACACGCACCGGTCTCCGTTTGCGGGAACTCCCAATTCCGCGCCCGCATTCGGAACCGTCTTGTCGTGTTGCTTCTCTGGTCTTGTCGTGCTGGGGGTCCCGATGGACCGCTTGCAAGTTCACGGGACTCTCACGCAGAAGATCTCTTCCGATCCCCAGCTTACAGATGAGAAAGAGGAGGTTCAGAGTGGATAAGTAATGAGCCAAACAGTGAATGCCGGGCAGAGTTAAGATTTAAACCCAAGACTTTTGACTAGAATCTGTTCGTGTAACTTACTTTCTGTGTCGTCTCCTCCGATATCTGTGGGAGCCGCTGGGAGTTGAACTTGCCTTGATTCCTTGCATTCTCACAGTTCCTAACACAGGGCTAGGCACACGGATGTTCACTGGCCTAGGAACTCTTCCCCTTTCTCTCTCTCTCAATGCAGCTCTTACTAGCTCATGTGAACTTCCTTTCAGCCTCTCATATTGATTTTTTAGGAAATCCACAAAGTCCCCAGATAAGAGAGAGTACACAGGAAGACAAACATCAGACACAAAATAGCTAAAGGACATTTGCTTTTAGAATAGTCTAGGGTGGCTTCATTTGGCCAGATAAATGTTTTCACTTTAATGGGAAGCAAAGACTCTAACTACATACAGACACCCAAGTCTTCAAATAATGACCGATTCACCTCTAGAAAGCCAAAGGCCGAATAGGGAGCCAGAGCCTGTTCACGACCACAAGGACGTGAGATCTAGGCATCAGGGGGTTTCGGCCGCCACTCACACTGCATAGGATGTAGACACCCTCAGCCATAAGGCGCCCCATCCCTGCAGGCCATTTCTGGGCTGCCACATGCATCTCAGAGAGCCATCCCCAACACGGGCATTTCCCCCAGCTGCCTGCCTTTTCCCAACACTGTCTTCAAGAGACGGCAGCAATTCACGGTGCCCCGGAGTCAGCAAGTGAGTAAAGGGCACACGGAGAGCCCCCTGCGGCCACCGTTGCTCCTGCCACCAATTAAAAATGGAAGCACGACACTCAGATCCGTTAAGGTTTGACTTCACTGTGCCCCATTTGCTTTGGCGGCACGTGGGCGAGGAACAAGGTTTGGGCTCCAGAAGCAGCTCTGCTTGGTATTTCATTTAAGAGAAAAAATGTTGCTAATGTCCTTCACTCCCTTTAAAAAAAAAATGGACCTGACAGTTCCTGAAAGCCAGTCTCTTGTACAACCTTACGCTCTCCTACCTTCCCTTCTCCAAGCCTCGAGATCAATTAAGCCAGTTCCCTCCTCTGCCCGCCCCAAGCCATTTCTTATTCCTTCCTCCTCCTGGGTGTCTAAGAGGTGCTGCGGGGCACAGCTTTCCACCCTGGCTGGGCTGGAGAAGCGCTTCAGAAGCCTTTGTAGATGGGTCTCCAGAGGGGGGGAGGTGGTCTCAGAACCTGTTTTTTGGTTTCGTTGATTTGTTAGTGATTTTAATAAATTGACTGATCAGAACCTGCCAGAGTCTGTAAATCACTGCTATAAAAGAAACTTCTGGATTGGGATGAGCACTTGGATTAGGTGACCTTCAAAGTCCTTTTCTATACTAAGGTTCTGATATTTGGTGGTTGGGATAAGATGCCCAAATGGGGTACAAACAGGTTTTGGGGCTCGGTTCCACAACTTACTATGTGACCGTCCCCAAATTGCTTTACCTCTCTGATCCCCTATTTCTCTGTCTGTAAAATGGGGACAGGAACTCCACTGACCTGGTATGATGACTAAGACATTTACCTGGCATTGTGCATGCCCAGGGCCTGATAGGTAGCTAAGTACTCAGTGCACGGCGGTTCTGATCAGTGACTTCAAATTCATTAATGAACCACTCAAATGCTTCATTTAAAGTTTTTGGATTTATTTTTCAATTGAAGCCAGTGCTGTATCTATTCGTTTTGGTTGTTTCCTTCCAGGGATCGCCCAGTCTCTTTTTTGGATGCGCCCATAAGTTGTGCTTGCCCGGTGCCCCGCAGGAAGGGAAGGCAGGGCTTGGCCGGCGGGGGCCAGCCGTCCAGGGTGTCCCGAAGTCGAGCAACTTGCCGGAATAAACCCAGAGACGGCTGACGTGGGTCTCCTGCGGCTTCAAAGGCCAACGGTAATTCGGCGGACTCTTCGGGAGCGGGGAGTTCAGGGAGGGGAGCAGAGGCCGTGGGCGGCCTCCTGGGCATGCGCCAGCCCCTGCTTCAGCCTTTTGTGTGTTTACTCATCAGAGCCTAGAAAGGAACAGTGGAAGCAATCTGGTGTTATGATTATAATTGTTTATGCTTCTTAATATTATCATCATCATCCGGATCATTTCTGTTGTTATTCTTACTTAATGTCTCGAAGACCCACAGGGCTCTCGAGGCTTACACAGTGGAGATGCCGGTTAAAGCTGTGGCCGTGCCCGAGGTCAGGGTCCTGGGCTGGCGGAGGCGGCGGAGACCGTGGGTCCCTCTCCCTCCTGCACGGTCAGTTTCCACCGACTGCCCTTCGTCCATCTGCCAGCCCTTCCCGGAGACAATCTGTAGATCATTTCCCAGGGACTTCAGGGAATTGCACGTTTACCCTCCTGCCACTAGATGGCAGGCAACACGATGCGCGTTTTCCAAGTGAGGTATTAACGGCAGTCATAAAGGATCTCCTTCTGTCTCCAAGCATTTATCCCCTATAATAAAATCAGTAAATCTCAAGCTCCTTTCTGATTTCAAGCCCAACTTGCTCCACGTCTGCGAGGACCCCGAGTCTTCCTGCTGTAATGCTCTGCCCTTCAGGGATTCATAATCACAACCCTGATAATAGCAAACCCGTGTGCCTACGGTTTTTAGAGTTTACAAAGCACTGTAAGGTTGGCAAGGCTCTTTTGCACGCAGCATCTTATTTGACAAGTGAACGTACATACATAGTGAGCCCGGCCATAATGCGAGTTCATTATATTGATCAACAATGCACGTGCAGTATCCCGCAGACCCATTTGCATGTACTTTGCAAGGAAACAGTTGCTACACAACTTCTTGGAACGAATGGCAGGATTTTAAGACACTCGGCAAGAGACAGGCATCACTTTAGCTCGGTCTCTCTGGGACCTGAAGCTGCTCCACCATGGGGAGGCTGGCCGCTGAAAGGCCAAGTTTACCAGGCTAGCGACCTTGGGTGGGTGCAGCATTTCCCAGTTTGGCCTGATAATGCCATGCGGTGGGGGAGGTTTTTCTCTCCTCTCCACACAGAAAGGAACCAGCTACAGCTTGTCATTTGCATACAGCCAGCATGAGTTAAGTCACCCTTGCTCTTCAGGAATAAATTAGTTCATTCAAGAAGAGAACAAATCGTGTGTGTGTGTGTGTGTGTGTGTGTGTGTGTGTGTGTGTGTGTGTTAGGGGTTGTTATTCGGAGAGGTTGAGAGTGGGGAAGAGAACGGAAGTCTACTCATATGAGATTATTTTCATCTGCTCAGTTTTATAACTGGCCTGAAAGGTCTGACTCCTTTTAATAACAGATGAAGGTTTTCCTCCCTGTCTGAAATTCAGAGTCATACCGACTCTGCCCAGGTAGGTAATGACACACTGAAGAACTCATTGTTTTCTGGTGCGAACGACAAATGCCACACATTTGTTTCAGGAAATCTGCATAAGAGGCAAAAAACACTTCAGCTTGGGGAGTGAGTTTGTCCATCAGTGTAATATTCCTTTGAGTCCGGCTATTGAGCTGTGGCTTAAAAAATCATGGTATTCCATTAATTAAATAGAGCAGGTGACTGGAATGGCTTCCACATTCGAAATGCTGCTATTTACATATTGCATATATTTTATTATAGGGCTGGAGGGAAATGAATTTTGCATAGTTTTCAAAAAACCCCAGTTGGAGGTAAAGGTTACAGAACGTAGCTGTTTTCCTAGACTGATTTTTCTCCCAGCAGCCGCTGAGCTGACCCTGTTCAGTCGCCCTGGGTCACCCACTGTCCTGAGCCTCCCGGCGCTGGCCTCCGGTGCCTTTGCCAATGTGACTTGCTACTTCCGAATGGCAGCTGCATAGCAGGTGCAAATTCTGTGATGGAATTTGCAGAATGGACGGAGCAAAATCTCACCGGTTTCATTTCATCTGCGCCCCGAGCAGACTTTATAAAGCAATAAAGACTGAATGTCTAAGGACTTAAAGGAAATGTGCTGTGTTATCATCATCAATTTATGAAACTCCCACAAGGAAGCAGACATGATACAAAACATACAAATCGTACGGTTGCCGCCTCCGGAAGTTGAAACGGCAAAGAACAAAACGTTGAAATTGGATATTACTTTCTCTCTCACCTCCTCTCTCCTAATTCCCTCTTTTTTCTTTCCCTTTTCTCTTTTGCCTTTGAGTTGGAAGGTTCCCTCTGGCACTCGGAGCTTGAAGAAGGCTCTGAAGGTAACAGCTGGGAAGACAGGTGAGGTGTGAGCGAGTTCCAAACACTGGGGGGAGCCTCAGGTGGCAAGGGACAGTCTTGAGGTGTGTGTGTGTGTGTGTGTGTGTGTGTGTGTGTGTGTGTGCGCGCGTGCGCGCGCACATTCGCACGCACGCAAATTGAAGAAAGAAGTAAGTTAAATGGGGATAAGATGGAAGGAAAAGGGACAAAGGTCCTCACTGTGCTGTGTGTCCCCTCTATTGGTCTATTCCATTCTATTCTATCATTGCATCTTCTAGGAATTACTGGCCGCAGGGACCTTTTCAGTACCTACTTCCCTGCTTGTGGGCAGGACTGCAAGCTTCATCGTCTCTGCACAGACACCCTGTGGATTTCAGGCATTATGGAAATGGGGTGACCGGGGCATAGTCTTGTGCAGAGCAGCCTTCTCCAAGCCCAGTACAGAGGAGCACATGCAAAGAAGGTTGGGCAAAGGGCTATGGGTACAAATAAATCTGCCTTGTGTGTCCAGGACATCTTCAGAGGAGAGGGGCTGTCCTTCTTAGAGGAGGCTGAAGGAGATGAGGGGATTGTGCGGGATACTGGCAGAGAGGGTGGGTGCATGGTACAATAGCAGAGTTGTACCGTCTGTTTGTGGTGATGATAAATCCCGACGGAGAACATCGGGAGTTGAACTCGTGAAGTGGGTTGGGGTCTTACTTTAAATAGACCACAATGAGCCGACTCCTTTTGCTCTCAGGCAACAATAATCCAACTGAAGATGGGGCTTGGGGGGAGGGTTGGGTTTTGTTTGTAAAGGAAATGACTATAGAGGTACTAAAATATCATGGGGAACTCAAGAACAAGGATGTAGCTAAGCCACAAAAACAGCAGGAAGTAGGGACTTGGATATCGTCCGAAATCCAGCTGTCTCCCTCCCATGGCGAGTTTCTAGTTCTCTCTCTCTCTCTTTCTCTCTCTCTTATTCTGGATGTGATGAGAATATAGGTTGCTTGAAGGCATCTTTTGTTTTTCTCATCGATTAGATGAAAAACATGGTAGCAAGAACGCCTGGTTTTCCATCTTACCAGCCAAGAACCCCAAAAAAGATGAATCTCTTCTTTTTCATTTTCCGTGTCCGCCTTCCCAGGGAAGGATTCAGACTGACCCAGGTCACATCAGGTACCCACTGTGGAACAGTCTGCTAAGGCAAAGTTTGAACCCGGTGGGAGAAAAGAGGGGAACCAAGCAGACAGTCCCACAGGCTCCTGACCCGCCATGACTCCATTCAGGAACAACAGGAAACAGTCAGCTTCAAGCAGGCACAACGTGGTCTGACCCGGTCCATTCCCAAAGCGATATACCACAGCTCTGTTGGAATTCATTATAGCATCTCGTAACTTCATTGCCGGGAAGTGCTTCCTTTTACCTGACTCGCTGTATTCTAAACTGCCTTGAGAGAACAGAAAATATTCACTTCATGACCGCAGACCCAAAAACAGCTGCTAAGTGTTCTTATCATCTGTCCCCTGTAATCAAGAGACTGCCAACAACAAGCCGCCCGCTAGGTTATGGGGTTTTCGCAGAGAATGAGATCCAATCTATGCTCACAAGGACTTTTGAAATCTGGTGTCTAGGAAGATAACAAAGAAAAATCAACCCCCCACCAATGAGCATGAGAGCATTCGGGTGAGTTCGCTGGGAAGAACTCACACACCTGCTTCTCCACCTCAACTTCCAGGGGCTTCTGAGCTGGTTGAGGGTTTGGAGGAAACATGGTCAGCCTGAGTGGAGAGCCCCTGTCCACACACAGGTGCTTAGTCTTGTCACCAGGGAAGCCCTCTTGAGCTCAAAGCCTGTGGGGCCCTGACAAGGGGAAAGCCCAGGGCTAAAGGGGAAGGAGGGATGTTTCTTTGCCCAAAGGAGAAGGGTACCTGGAATCCACATGGCCCACAACCGACCCTCAGCACTTCCTGAAAGGGCGGTCAGCCTGAAGACCAGGAGGTAGGGAAGGGAAGGGAAGGAGGTAGACAATTTCTCCTGCGCATTAGGGGACCAGACTTAGAACGGCCATGATGGGCCAAATCCACTGAAAACCAGGGACAAGAAAGAAAATCCTTGAGCATCTGGATAGGACTGCGGTGCGCATGGATGGCACACGCATGAGGCTACGTGGTCTGGTGACTGCCATCCCTAGGGACAACGCAGTTCTGGGGACACACATCTCGTCGCCCCAAATCTCAACTCTAACCCTAAACTCTGAAATGAGTAGAGAACAAAATCCTCCCCTAGGAAAGGGTGAGGGATGGGGCGGGACTTGGCATTACTTTTCAGCTAGAACGGGGATCTGAGAGCTTTGTTTTAGCGGAGGCCCCCTAGGGCCGCCAGCCCCTTGCTCGGGCACGGCTGGGGGGCGGCCGCGGCTGGTTTCGCTCAAAGTGAGCTCGGCGCGCCCTCTCGTGGCCGCTGCGTTCACCGCGCGTCTCGGGAAGCCGCTGGCCACCCCATACAAATGGACTCCGCGTAGTTAAGCTGTCAGGTCTAATGTATTTATTTGACTCTCTGCTGTTAAAATGATTTCTCTACAGCACTGCGGTTATTTACGACTATTGTCAGTACAAGGCGATGAGAAGGCAGCGGCAGAACAAAACAACAACAGCTGAAGGCAAGGTTCTGTCTGGGAGGGCTAGGGGGCTTGGTCACAGGCTTTCCTGTGGCTGAAGAGGCTGTTTGTTTCCTTAATCTGCATTGGGGGCTTCCGATTGAGCTCATCCATAATGCAGAGCACACTACCCTCGGCCCTCAGCCCTCGGCCCTCAGCCCAGCAGGCAGAGCAGCCAGCGGGGGAAGATCTGGTCCAGGGAGGGCCGCCCCAGCCCTCTTCTGCAGGAAATATCTTCATAGAAGCCCATCGAATGGGTCCAGACCATTTCAGATGTTCTAGGGTCCAGACCAGCTCTTCCTTATTCAGATAAGAGCGAGTCCTTAGACGGCTGGATGGAGCGTGGTTTCTTATCTTCTACTTTCTGCTTTACTTCTACTTTCTCATCTACTTTCTCAAGATGTGGTGCCCAAATTGGCTGCATCCCTACCACCTGGGAACCTGTTAGGAATGCAGATTCCCAAGTCCCTCCCCTGAAGGAGAGCGTGAAAATCAGGAGAGCGACAAGGAGCCCTCTGTGTTTTAACAAGCCCTGCAGGAGGTTCTGGTGCATGTTCAAGGTTGAGAAACACTGGCCTGCTCATTTAACCATGGAGATACCCCTTGCAATGCATTTAGGGAGTTCAAGGGCCCAGTGCTCCCATAACCCAGTCCCTCCTCCTTCTCGGAAAGGCTCCTGGAGTCTAGTGTGTAAGCACATGGGCTCTGACGCAAGACAGGGTAGTGGTTATTGACACAGACCCTGCAGTCTGTGCTCAGAATCACCTTTGTGACCTTAGAGAAATTAATCTTTATGAAATAAACATAGTGACAATAGCCTTATACAGTTGTTATAAGGATTGAATGAGTTAATACAGTAATGCTCTTGGAAGAGTGGCTGGCATACAGTAAGTGTTCATAAATGCTAATGATCATTATGTTGTGTGCTGTTGGCTTTCACACCCACCTGCCCCGGTGCCAGCCATCACTCAGACTTGTGGTCTGTGGATAGATCACCTGTTGTCAGAAGACCTGTGTTTATATATGGGCTTTGCTGCTTATAAGCTACAGCCCTTGGAGCAAACCACTTAGGTTCTCTGTGCCTCAAATTTCTCATCTAAAAATCAATACCTACCTCAAGTTTTCATATAAATTATCCTACTTACTCCTCCCACAAACCTTTGCACTAGGAAGAACAGGTCTGTCACTATGCCCATTGCATGAACAAAACAAGCAAGACTCAGAGAGGTCAAGTCATGTGCCCAAGGTCACAAAGGGAGTGGGAGATGGACTCAAGACGGGAATGCGCTTCCTTTGACTCCAGTCTAATGAATTTGTATGAGATCATGCATGTGAGAGGACCATACATATGATAGTCATTATGGTTATTTTGGAAGAGCAATCAGAAGAAAAGCATCCTATTTTCTGAATATGAATGCACGAAATTAAAATAACAAACCATAAAGTCTTTCTGGGGGAAAAAAAGAAAAAAGAATCAATACCAAAAAAAAGCAATAAAACAAAACAAAAACCAGAGCACAACATTCGGGTATCAAGACGGAGGGTAAATCGCAGAATCAAATGGAGAAGCAACACCAACATTTTCCCCCTTCTCGGGAGATGTGTCTGTGTTCATGAAAGGTGTGGGATTGACAGCGGGAGCTGGCGGTCTATTTATCCGGGGACAGGCACGGCTGTCTGTTTAGCATTTATATAGTGCTTGTCTCCTCCACAGCGTCTAGTGCAAAGGAGGAGGAGCGTGGTGGGAGGGTCATCGTAAGGGTGGGCGAGGGGCAGCAGAGCAGCAGCTGGGGGGCAGGAACAAGGGGCATCCCGTGATGACCGGAGGGTCTCTGGAACCCGCTCAGCGCACCCCGAGTGAGGACGAGACCCAGGCCTCAAAGGCACCTGCTGGTTTGCCTGTGCAGCTCTTAGCAGGGGATCCCACAGATGGAGCCCAGGAGGGGAGAGCTCTCAAAATGCTCTTGCTGGGAGGAAAACTGTCTCCCCCCAGGGGTGATGGAAAGAAACCTCCTACAGCCCTCTCCCTGGTGGGCCCCCTTACACAGTGCTTCTACCCCCAATCCTGTTTCCCAGGAAACTTCCACCAGCCCCTCTTCTCTCCCTGAATCCATCCTGTTTCTCTTCCTGTTGTCGAGCCCTGCTCCTCCCTTCCAGTCTCATTTCCCTGGGCCCCCGGGTTGCAGTCTCCACTTCAGTTGTGCTGGGAGGTAGTGGTCGCACCGGGATACCTACAAAGGAGGACTTAGCCCCCAATTCCAGTTTGGTTCCTAAGAACAGCCTCTTTACTTTGCCGCACCTGGGGTGCCTCTGAGAGTGGTTCAGGGTGCCTTTGACGATGGAAATTCATGAAACACCTGTAATGTGTCTCCATAAGTTGTTCTTTTTTTAACTCTTCCAGTGGTCTAAGGAATCTCTCTGCCCTGAGGAGGAATGCAAAGAAAGATGCAAAGTCAGGATCAGAAGCAGGAATTTGCATCTAGACAAAGTGAGGTTATTGTCTTGGGATGTGATATTTAAACATTTCTTTCTTTTTTTTTTTTAAAGATTTTATTTATTTCTTTGACAGAGAGAGAGACCACAAGTAGGCAGAGCAGTAGGCAGAGTGGGGGGGGGGGGAAGCAGGCTCCCCCCTGAGCAGAGAGTCCGATGCAGGGCTCCATCCCAGGACCCTGAGATCATGACCCTGAGATCATTTCTTAAGGTCCTTTTTCCTCTAGCACAAATGCGGCCCTGGAGACTCACCTCAGGGCCTCACTGGTCCAAGGTGGCCATGCCCTGAGACTCTGCTTTAGGGGGCCAGGGTTACCTCCCAGAAGGGCCAGGAAATGGTGAGCAAAAGAAGGCAGAGAGAGGAGAGGCAAGCTTTGGCTGGAAAGGGGAACATATATTTGCCCTCATTGCTCTACTCACTTACCTGCAGAGGCTCTGTCCCTGGAGGAGGCCTCCCGGGCTGCCCTGTGGTCACAGCCACACCCGCACAGCTTTGGTGAGGTGGCATGGGAAGGCACAAACTCTCCCTGCGGCTTAGCTTCCTTGGGCCTTCTTGACTTTCAGTGACAGGTAGGACCCAGAAGCACCCCACCCTCAGCATCCCCACTGTGGTGGAGAAGGCAGCTGAGCTGAAATCCAGTAAGCCTGCCATGGGCCTCACTGTGAGAAGGGGAGTGTGGGTATATTATGACGTCGATGTGTAATAAGAGATCCGTGTTTCAGGCTCCCAGCTCCTAAAACTATTGGAATTTCCCCCGTGAGGAGGTGTCTTTTTTATGTTAATGAGGCATCTTTCAGGGAAAGCCCCTGGGTCCCCTAAGGAGGGGGGCTGCTTTGCCCCCTGCAAGGAGAGGGTGGGAACCTTCCCACATCCTGGGAGGGGAGAGGGCCCCCAAGGTTGAATGAGTCACCAATAAGCAACAATTTAATCAATCCTCACTAGATAGTGAAGCCTCCACAAAAACCCGAAAGGAAAGTGTTTGAAGAGCTTCCAGGTTGGTGACCACGTGGAGATACGGGGAGACTGAATAATTGTCCCCCAATTCCTAGCATTACCTTCAGGGAGTGTTTAAATTAACAAAATGAAGCCTGTTGAAACCACGGAAGATTAAACAGTAATCTCTGTCACCACTCAGAGGCAAGACTTGGAAAGAAGAGCAGATAAGACAGACCACGTTGGCTGAGTCTATGAGTCATAGATAAGGAATTCCTAGTCATCAGCAGCTCTGCCTTCCTGACAAACACTGTGCTTTCCACTTCACCCTCCAGCTGTGGGGAGCTACTCCCCCAGAGTGGGGGGTCTTCAACCCATCCCTCTCAACCAGCCCCCGGTATCCTAACCCTGGTGCATCTTCTCCAGGAGGTGCCTCTGGGTCCTCCAGCCTTCCTCGCTGGCACTTCCTTCCCCTGTGTGTCCATTTGTGAAGCTCAGACCAAATGCTCCTGTGCATCAGACACCTGGGGACACAAGCGTGGCTAAGGCACAAGGCATTTGCTGATGAGAAACGTCCCCAAAGTCTTACAGCATCTAGAGACTTAGGTAATGAGAGTTTATGTCCATAGGGTTGCTCGTGCTTTGCACAAAGTTGATCCTTAATAAACACTGCTTCGATGATGGAAGGACAACTCGATCTTGGATTCCTTCCTGGTTTGGTCCCCCAGGCGCGCATGCGCAGAGCTGCCTGGGCACAATTCCTCCAGGGCGGGGCTCGCGAGGCCTCTGAATGGCTTCTTGGGGTCCAGTGGGCACTACCAAGTACTTCTGTCAGCGTCCCAGGGTCACACCAGATGCTGTTGTACGGGGAGCCACCACAGCATCAAATCACAGGTTCGATTGCTTGGAACCTCTACCTTTTCAACTGGGGATTTGTTTTTTCCCCTTTGGTTGCTTCTCAGCTCAGGGGAATGATAAAGAGAAAGACACAGTTCCGATGATTCCTCTGTGGTCTTTGCAAATAAGTCCACCTGTGCACCACTAAGACCTATCGAGTCATCCTTTGGGGAAACAAATATCTCTTCATTTCTCTTCTTCCTCCTTATCCTGTTGCCACCAAATAGGACCAGGGTTCCCCAGCCTCCTGTTTAGATAAGACTCGCCCCACCCCGATGTGCACTCTCCCTTCCAGTGCACTGAAGTTCCTAATCTCTTGTATCTTGATAGAGCAATGCTCCACCCTGCGTAAACATGTAATAAGCAGCTACTGAACAATTAGGCACATTTTACGCTTTGTATAATATGTCAAGTCTAAGTTGCCCCAGTTGGAATTCAAGCACCTGTGAACTCAGCCACCTGTAGCCTCACGGCTTTGGAGCGAACCCCTGTAATTCAGGGCCTCGGACATCCGGTTGCATCTGCCAGAGGCTGGGATGTTTCGGAGCTTGGGCTGGGTGAGTGTCTCATCCTGGCATCCTCCACGTTTGCCCCGCCCCCACCCCGTCTTTATCGATCCTAATTCCACCCATGCTTTCATTGGCCCGCAAAGACTCTCACTCAGTGTCCGTGCTGCGAAGTCCAGTCCACTTCTCCTAAGGAGCCCCCCCCATGACGCCAGTCTCGGGGGGCTGGCTCCCGATGGCCTGCGATGCTCTCCATGGCCTCAGCTGGCTTGTGTTCTCTCACTGTTTCACTTGCCGGTCCGGTCATGTTACCCCTGCTATGGTGAAGGTTCCCTGAAGCTGGGCAATTCCAGCCTCTTTTAAAATCCTCTTTTTAAACACGTTCCCCCACTGCACTGTCCTTACACATCACAGGACAGCCACACTTACACCCCACCTGGTAATGGCACAGCTCCTAGTGCATAGCAGGTGCTCAGCAAATAGGGGGCCACTGTTGACTTCTCTCTCCTGTTAATTCCTGCAGCCAGCTCCTAGCGAATTTTCCAAGTATCTCACTCCTCTAGGTGTAGGACTTCCGGCATCTAGGGGATGGGAGCAGGCAGAGGGCTAATCTCCACAGACCCTTTAGAAAGACTCCCTTCCATCTACCCTGACGGAATCGAATTCCCCTTCAGTTTCTAGCAGGGAAGACATAGGGTAGGATGAGGAAGGGACAGAGGAGCATGACGGGGAGCCCCGATCTTCCAACTGACACAGGTAGGAAAGTTCCTGGCATCGGCACATGGACATGGGCAGCAGGAAGGGAGCGTCCAACAGAAATGCCATCGCTGTGAGGAGCAGCTGGCAGCCAGGACCGGCTCAGGGCACGTGGGCCAGCTGGTGGTGGGAAAGGGGCTGGGTGTGAAAGGAAATGACCCCACCCTGGGACCCCATAATTAAGTGGGGCAACAAGACCTCCCCCTGTGAAAGTGACCTAAGACTATCCCTAGCAAAAGGCTTAAACTCCATTGACAGTTGGTATTTGGATGTTTTTTGCAATTCGAGAGAGTTGGTGTTCATATAAAAATCGCATTCTCTTTGCTTCCCAGTCACAGGCAGGGACAAAAGGCTTATAACACGCCTTTCCTCTGGGGAGTTTTCTTTATCAGAGATCATGTTTGATCTGCCAAAGAAAAGAATCAGTAACGGTGGGAGTTCAGGTTTCAGCCAGGCAGACCGAAGAGGAAGCGAGTCCTAGGGCCCTGAACCTTCGGGCACCTTCATCCCTGCTCGGCAGCAAGAGTGTCTATGGCAATGCCTAGAGCCCTGGTCTGCCCCTCCATGGATGTCTTTTTGTTGCTTTTCTTCCCTCTAAAGATCTATTCATTTATTTGAGAGAGGGGGCAGTGGAGGAGCAGAGGGAAAGGGAGAGAGAGTCTTAAGCAGGCTCCATGCTGAGCTCACAGCCCGATGTGGGGCTCCCTCTCACAACCCCTGAGATCACCACCTGAGCCAAAAACCAAGAGTTGGACCCTCAACTGACTGCCACCCAGGCGCCCCTCACTGGAAGTTTTTATTCCTCTTCTGTGTGCATTCATGGGTTACTACAAGCAAAGTTGGGTGAGCCATAGACTCCCCAGCGAGGGGGGAGCTCTCGATAAGAAAAGACATGGTTGTAGCGCTGACACAGGAATAACAGTTATCACAGCTACTGCCCTTGCAGACCAATCACGTGCTCACTGTCTCAGACTCTAAGCATATGTTCCATCTATCCCGCAGAGGGGTATCATTAGTCCCAAGGTATAGATGAGGAAGCTGAGGCTGAGGGCTCAGAGAGGCTAAGTAACTTCTGCAAGGTCCTATCAGCAGTGAAGGAGGGCCCCACGCTTGTGAGCTGTCTGTTGCCTGCAAATCCTGGGGTCCTCACTGCACTCTGTGGCCAGAAGGGTCCTTCCAGAAGGAGGATCGGAAGAGACCTGAAAGCTACGCCCTTGCTAACTGCAGCTTCTCCCGCATTCCTCTCCTCCAAGCAGCAGGGCTTGGAGCCCACGTACAGACTCTCCCCACCAAGGGAACACTGGCGAAGATGACTTTTTGTTAAAGTGCATGTATATTTTTGGAAATGTTCTAGAGCATAAGTATATAAAAGGCTGGGTCAGATGGTGCCTGGGGCCGTGGGGGGACAGGGGACCCGGCACTCCAAAGAAAGCTGGAGCAGCAACTTCAAAAAGGGTTTGATATTTTTTCCCCTGATTTTGATCTTAAAAATGTCTGGAGCCCCAGACAGCCACCGGCAGCTTTGGCCCATGAGGGCTCCCACCCCCACGACCTCACTGCCTGACTGCAAAGGCTTCTAGTTAACAGAACTCTTTTGTGTGATGGAAAGCTAGTGAGCATGAGGGACAGAAAAACGCTGGGGTTGACAGAGACAGCCGGTTGCTGGGGTAAGGCTTCACAATCGTCCCCGGCACGACACAGTGGAGACGGCCAGAAATGCTAAGGCTCTCTGTGTGATCCGTGGAGCTGGCTCCTATGGCTGGCCCGGGCGCCCGGGCCCCGAAGGGATTTCAGCGCAATGCCTGGGCCTGTTGTCTTCCTCCTGGACCGAGAAAACAGACGGCCCAGCCCCTCCATTCTGATTTCTCAATCTCTCCATCTTTGACCAGTGACAAGATGGCATTGATGAGTTCCCAGAGGAGTCTGGCCCCTCGACGGTGATTTTTTTTTTCCTGTTTCCTGCTTCCTCTTTTCTGAGTAGTTTCTTCATGAGTGGAGACAACAGAAGTAGGCATCACGGTGATCCGGCCACGATCGGATCACACCACTCCCATCGGAGTGACAGACCAAAGACATGAGTAATGCTACCTGCACGATGCTGTTGGGCGCTCGTGCCAAGGCATCTACTCAGCCCGGGGTCTTGCAAATATCTACGCAGCCAGCCTTGCTGTGGGATTTCCAGGGTACTGGGGGGGGCGTACTACCCCCCCCTCCCTCCCCGGGATCTCATCCTCCCGCTGCCTCTCCCGCCCCTATACGCAAAATACTTCTGTTTTTCCCAGGTTCGAGTCCCAATGCTAACATCAACATCCACTGTGGGAATTGGCATCCGGCTCCTACAGGCTCAAGGAACATCTGCCCCAGGGATCCTGATCGTGCTTATTAGTCTATTTTCTCTCTAACCTGTCCACATACACAACACACACTCACACACACTCACACACACACACACACACACACACACACACACACACACCAGCTCTCAATCATATCCACTCTTCTCTGGCACAAGGTTGACTAAATATCTGAGAGATGCCCTGACCTTTCACCACCAGCTAAACGTCTTCAGATGTTGCCACTTTGATTATAATCCCTGCCTTCTCTTCCTATTATCTCAAACGCCAACCCCAGGAGACACATTAAATACATAATGCATTTTGACTTGCATCTGGGCTATGCTGTCGGGGCTGGGGAGGTTATAGCAGAAGCATATGCCTCCTTCTTAAAATTCAATTATTCAAATCCAATTTCTTCTCTTGCTCCCAGTCCCCACCAGCATGCAGTCTGGGACTTTCCTTCAGATCACTCAAACTGCCAGTGCGGGAGCCAGGAGCTCCTGGCTTCTCTCCAATTCCATTCAGCTGCCCTTTGTTTTTCCTGTGGTTGTCGTGACGATGCACTGGGTTGGGCACTGGGGTCCCAGAGGTGTAGGAGACAGAGCAGAAACTCTTGAGAAGTTCCTGTCCCAATAGACAGAGGGATTTATATGCATTTAACCCCCAGGACACATAAGGCGATTTTAGCATAAAAGATAAAGCAATATGGAAGTGCAGGGGAGAAAGCAATTAATTATTTCTGCGGTGGGAGTAAGGGATCAGTCAGATAAGATCTTCTATCTGTAGTGTGGGTGATGACGCATTCTATGCTCACAGGAAATACAGATTAGAGTCAATGAAAGCAGTATTAGGGTGCGGAGCCTTGCTCCGAACTCCAGGACAAGGGTGGGGCTTGGGGGTGGGGATGATAAGGACGGAAAAAGAACCCCGTGGCTACAAGTCGCTGCTCCCCTTTCTCCAACCACTGCTCAGCCCATGCTTTTCCTCTTGCTTGTATGTCCATCCATGGACCTCACCCCTCTTTACCCTCCGTCCCAAACTCCATTCATCCTTCAAAGTTCCAGTCCCCCCTTTGCAGATTCCTCACCCCTTCCAGAACTAAGGGCTCTTCCCCTGTCCCTTTGTTGCTGTGTTTGCCATTTGCTCCCATAGCGTTTTTTGGCTCCCTTCTCAAGGCACTCATCGGGGACTGCCTTGTGTTGTAAGACGTGTCTGTCTTGAGAGCAGAAAGCCTGTGGTCCTCATATTTGTACCCTCGCAGCAAGCCACAAGTACTTAGTGGGGACGCTAAATAGATACTCTTTGTGTTGAAAAGTCAGGGGCAAATAATAAACCCTGGTGGAAAATATATGATGAGATACTAAGCATGGTTTTGGGCAAATGATAACGAGAAATATTTACCACTCTTCTGCGTTATAGAAATCTTTGTCCAACTGCCTGCTCAAAATCCTCTTGGATGCCTTAAACGGACCTCATCCTGAGCTCAATATCTCCAGGAGCACAGCCAATATCCGGTTGTTCCTATTTCTACAAAGGTACTATGGTCCACACGATTCTACTGGACAGAAACCTGGGGTAACTTTTGCTACCTCTCTCCCTCATGCATCCTGTTGTATCCTTTGATTTACTTCCCAACTGTCTCTTCATCTCCATCTGTAAAGCCACTACCCTGTTCCAAAGGGCCATTAGCTTTCTCCTGGAATATTGTGACACCTGCATTGGATCCTGGGTCTCCCTCAGCCCCCTCTAATGCACTCCAGGGTCCAAGTCTCCTCACACCACCCTTCAATCATCTCCCATTGCTCTGAGGTAAAGACTGAAATGTCTCCAGATTTCAAGGCCTTGCATGGTCTTGTCCAGCAGGAAGCAAACTCTTCCTTTTTATAGAGCACCCATGGTAATTACTTGAGACTTTGGTAGACCCGGTGATATCTGTGGAAATGACTCAATTCTGCTTTGTAACAAGAAAGCAGCCAATAGATGATATGGAACAACAAAAACAAAGCAAGCACACGTGTGTTTCAATAAAACTTTATTTATAAAAACAAACGGTAGGTGGGATTTGGATTTGGCAGGCAAGGCATAGTTTGCTGCCCTT
Source organism: Procyon lotor (assembly GCA_028646535.1). Taxonomy (NCBI): domain Eukaryota; kingdom Metazoa; phylum Chordata; class Mammalia; order Carnivora; family Procyonidae; genus Procyon; species Procyon lotor. The sequence continues at coordinate 28,576,909 of CM053618.1, forward strand.
GGCCTCGTCCAAAATGACCACTCCAGCTTCATCTCTCTCCCCTTCCCCCCCGTCTCCGCACTGACTTGATCCAAGACATTGTCGTCTACTCTCCTCCCCCAGGACTTTGCTCAGGCTAGCCCTCCTCTGCTTTCTGTGCTTCTGATCGCTTTCCCCCTCCTTCTTTACCAAATTTGCTGTCTTCCTTCCGATCTCAGTGAGATATCACTTCTTCAAGGGGACTCTTCTTGACTTTCCAGCTACGTCAAGTCCGCAGCTAAATGCTTTAAAAAGTCCTTCTTCTCTTTCATAGGCTCTTCACAGTTTGTAAATACATATGTATTCCCGTGATTGTTTAACACCTGACTCCTCCCCCTTGGCTGTAAGTTTCACGAAGGCAAGTCCCCATCTCGCTCACCATGAGCCTCAGTACCTTCCAAATGTAGTGCCTGGCACACAGTGGCTTTGTTGATGAAGGAATAAACTGATGAGAAAATACTAAAGACAGAATGCATGGATACAAACCATAACTGAAAAACTGAGGTTGCTGTATTAAGGTGAAAATTGTAAATTGCTACAAACTCTGTAAAGAACAACATGTCGTGATATCTCAAAACCTTAAAAAATGTACATATCATTTAACTTAGCAATCCCACTTTTTGGAACTGACTTCAGGAAATAACCATGGATGTATATAAACATTTATGTACAAAAATTTTCATCATACTATGAGAATCAACTAATTGTGAACACACTGAAACCATCTAAATGTCTAAAAAATAATAGGATATAAGTTAAATAAATTCATCAGTGGAAACCACTTCAATGTAGCTGTTAGTAATAATCTTTTAAAAATCATATTTAATGACTTGAAAAATGATCACAATATATGATTTGGTCAGGGCTGGTTACAGAATATGCATAGCCCAGTAGAAAATGAAAATGTGGGGTAGATAAGCTGGATAAAAGTAACTTTCCTTTCTTCAATGGTCTCTCAATTGACTTGGCGTGGCATTTTTTGCTATTTAGTGTGGTTCTAAGTAAAGAAAAATTAAAAATTTAAATTATTACATGAATTTTTACCATTCATCTTTCTTTTGTACAATCAAGCTTAAAATGCAAAAAATAAAACCATTTAGCTCGATAGCAGAATTACCAAAATTATACATTTTGTATTTTGAAATTCGTATGCACATGTATTTCTTTCTTGCCAAAAGTGTGGAAGCACTGCACAAAACGAACCCAACTGTTTTTATTTCACTTCTTGATACATGCACAATCCACCAACACTGTCTACTTTTAGCTTGCTGATGAGTAAGGAAAGACTGAAATAAAAAAGAACTAAGGGTTGCCCTATTTTTTCCCTTTCCTTCAGTGTCCTCATTTTTGGCACAAGTGACTGGCTAACAGAGGGAAGGAGTGTGAGTGAAAAAGGATATGACACGGCTTCTTGGTCATTCACGTTTCTTAGAACACCATTGTCTTCTTTCCCCGTCAGAAGCAAGTTCTGGTTCAGATGGAAAGCATGGCGTCTCACGACTGTCAGCATTCTTACTCGCTCAGTCAGAATGTAACACCCTTACCTGGCACTTGCTTTCAGTATCAAGAAAGACCCAGGAATTGTGGACCCGCAGCAATCCTGTGCTCATGGGCCACCATGACCGCTCCGTGCAGATGGAGCAGCAAGAACAAGGAGTCACCCATATTGTATGGATCTCCTGTGCTCCCGAGCATTTCCCAGGGCATTTCACTTACAAAACACAAGTTCAAAGATAAAATTATTACAAATCTCATGATAGCAATGGCAGAACATGAAACCTACATGTTCATGAAGTCAGCCCTGCACTCAGTGGAATTTGATCTCATTTTCGCTTTGAAAATCACACACACACACACACACACACACTCACACACACATACAGGTGTGCTTACACACATACATTCACATGAATATGTGGAAATTTTGAAAGGACTGAAAAGGTAGACACTGAACTAACAATATTAGCTATCTGCTGGTCTGAAGAGTGATTTCTATTTTTCTGCTTAGTGTTCTGCTGTGTTTTCTCCAGTAAACATGTCATATATTTGTAATAATAAAAAACAGTGTGGTTATAAAAGTGCTGTTTAGGAAATCAACCCTTTATGCAGCCGCAGTGAGAAGAATGTCAGATGGGCTCACGGGCCCTCCACAACGCGCATTCTCAAGGCGGCAGCCAATTTCATTTCGCCGCTTGGAAGCGTTCTTTTTCCCATTCCCACCAGGATGGGGAGAGGGTGCCAGATGGCAGAATGGCTTTGTAGTCCCTTTAAGATAGCTTCATCTATTGTTGGTACAGTTTAAGCACTCAAAATTGTGTCACCTTCTAGTCTTTGCCAATAATGTCATCATTTGATATGGGAAACGATGCATACTATTAAAATGGTAATTTGATTTTTAAATATGCTTCAGCAGCCAGATTTCTCCGACTGAAGTATTTATCTCACTTTTCCAAACCCTTTCTTCTTGAGCCATAGTACGAGAAGAGCAAGAATTAAGTTCAAGTGTGTGCTATATCTTCTCTAGCCTTCTTTGCTTCCCACCTCCCCCCGCATCTCTCTTGCTGGGTGGGATGGGTTTGGCAAGTATTCCCAGCCTAGAAGCTATCTGGAAGTGAACTCTGGTTGCTTAAATTTCACTACCTGGAATACTGCCTTATTCATCATTTCTATCAAACGCACTCCACACAGCCTGGGAATATAGTAAGTGCTCAGTAAATATCTGTTGAGTGAATAATTATCACGTGGTGGCATAAGTGAATGAAGTGAGTGATTTACTTAGGCAGTACTTTTAATTAAAAGTAATCCCTTCGTTCCAGCTGGCAGAACTGACTTTAACTAGGAAGGCAATAGAAAGAACGCAATGGTAGTGTTTGAACCATAGGGGCAAACACGCAGTTCAAAATTTTCTACCAAGGTGCGAAGAACTTCACCAAAGAGAGTCATTCCTTTGATTTAAATCACCTATTTTTTAAAGTAAACAAATAGCACTTAAATTTTTTCCAGATTTATTGAGATAGAATTGACATATAAGACTGTGGAAGTTTAAGGTATAAAAGGGGCAACATGCTGATTTGATACACTTATATACAGTAAAATGGTTACCACTGTAATGTTAGCTAACACCTGCCTCCCATCACATACTTACCATTTCTTTTTTGTGGTGAGAACATTTAAGATCTACTGTCTTGGCAGTATTTAAGATATAATACAGTATTATTAATATAGTCGCCATGCTCTACATTGGATCCCCAGAACATATCTGTCTTACGACTGCAGGTTTGTACCCTCTGACCACATCTCCCTATTTCCCCCACCCCGAGCCCCTGGCAACGCCAATTTTACTCTCTCCACTTTTTTAGAGTCCATATGTACGTGAAATTCTACAGTAATTTTCTTTCTCTAACTGATTTCACTTAGCTCTCAAGCTTCATTCATGATGTCACAAAAAGCAGGATTTCCTTCTTTTATATGGAGGAATGATATTCCATTGTCTCTACATAGTATATCTTCCCTCATTTCACCGACTGACAAACAACGAGCTTGTTTCCATACCTTGGCTATTTTCAATAATGATGGGGGCTGAATATATCTTTTCTAATTAGTGTTTTCCTTTTTTCAGATAAAGACCCAGACATGGAATTGTTGGATCATACGGTAGCTCTAGTTTTGATTTTTGAGGAACCTCCGTACTCTTTTCCAAGGTGGTTGTACCAGTCTACATACTCCACTAACAGTGCACAAGAGTTGCATCTTCTCCACATTTGGGTTCAATAATTTGGATTCAATCATTTCTGAAGCCTCCTTTTAAAATCCAAAAGCCACAGGAGAGGATAATATATCAACCTTTTATTCTTCGGTGTAATTTAGCCTATCAGTTAACCAGCATTCACCTAGGAAAGTAGAGAGCTGGAGTTTGGATGGGAAGAAGGAATCAGGCATCAAATATGCCTGATAATAGAGGAGGGTCCAGGACAGCAGAATGATAGCATGAGTGTGCTGGGGCTAGAAAAGAGAAAGGGGTGGGGAGTGCCTGCGTGGATGAGTCGATTAAGCCTCTGACTCTTGGTTTCAGCTCAGGTTATGACCTCATGGGTAGTGAGATCAAGCCGCCCAGTGGTCTCTGTGCTCAGCGAGGGGTGGGGGAGGGGTCTACTGGAGATTCTCTCTCTTCCTCTCCCTCTGCCCCATCTCTGCTTGTGCTCTCTCTCTGTTTCAAATAAATAAATAAATCTTTAAAAAAAAAAAAAAAGAGGACAGGGTCACCTGGGTGGCTCAGTTAGTTAAGCATCTGACTTTGATTTCAGCTCAGGTCATGATCTTGGGGTCCTGGGATTGAGCCCGGTGTCTGGCTCCCCACTCAGTAGGGAGTCTGGTTGTCTCCCTCTCTGCCCGTCCCCTAACTCGTGCTTACTCTCTCTTAAATAAATAAATAAGTCTTGAGGGGGGGGGGGAGTGAATAAGGGCCCCACAAGGAAAGAAAAAAGAAAGAATAGGAGATTAAATAAATTTAAATAAATTTCACCTATTTCAAATTTTCCCTTGGATGGACTCTCCTTTCATTCTTTTTTTTTTTTTAACATCACTTAAAAAAAAGATTTTTGTTTTTAAGTAATCACTACACCCAACATGAGGCTTGAACTTTACAACCCCAGGTTCAAAAATCTTATGCTCTTTCAACTGAGTCAGCCAGGCACCCCCTGACTCTCCTTTCTATTAATCGTTTTTCACCAATGCCCTGGCAGTATCTGGACAGTCACCTAAATCCTAGCCTCTTAAATGAATGTATCCCCATTTACTCCATGCTCAGTGTTGGGCAGGGCCGGAGGAGGGTTTGGTAATGAGGGGCTTGTGCTCACTTCGGCAGCACATATACTAAAATTGGTAATGAGGGGCTTAACTAAATTAAACCTTTACAAAGATTTAACCCCACCACCGAAATGGAGTCTTGGTCATTGAACCAGGCACCCAAAAAGGTAATTAAGTTCCAGGTCTGACTCCAGTGATTCTAGAATAAAACATGAAGGAGAATGGGACAAAATGGAAGAGAACCAAATGAAATGGATTGGAATTGGAAGGAGTAATGTTGAATTTTTACCCAGAGAATGTATAACTTCAGCCATGTAAGAATTAAGCACCTCTGAGATTAAATCTTAGGACTCAAATGTTTAAGGAAAAAAGATGAATAAACTATCTACAACATTTAGGTTCAGGAAAATCTAAGTTATTATTAGGTGTTGGCCATGTAGAGATTAAATAATGTTCCTCGCATTCATTTTGTGTTTGTTTAATGCAGAAACTGGCTGGGCAGCATTACTAAGGCTTCATGATACAGAGATGTCTGAATTCCAAGAAACAAGTCACCCAATCTCTTCAAGTCCATGGCCCCGCCAAGCCGAGTTCATCATCCAAAGTCCTAAGAGATGGAAAAAGAAAATGAGAAGAATAAAAACAAGATATAATTTTCTCCCTTGTTGAATCATGAAAAGGTTGCTTTGTTCGTCTTCCTTCCCACACCATGAGCCTTCGGGGAGGAGTAAGAAATTTCCAACCTGCTTACCCAAATCATTATCAGAGTAGATTAGAGCCAGGCACCTTGCATGCAAATAGACCCACTTGACAAAAAATAAATTGGAATTTGGATAACGACAAATAAACTGGATGGAAGGCTAATTTCTGTGCCTTGCCCTTGCACCAGAGGAGCTGAAACTCAGACAGGATTATTGAGCTGCTTGGGGCCACTCTGCCCTGCAGGACCTCTTATGTAGGACTCCTCTTTCTCTCTCTCTCTCTCTCCTCCACACACAAATGCTCCTGCCACAGCACACATGGTCTGGCTACTTGAAGCCATTTCATCACCCCACAGATGTCATATCATCGAATGGCTCCGCTCGTGTCTCCAGGACGCAGCCAGGCCCCACAGGGTCCCTGCTGGAACAAGTCGTCTTCTCACCAGTGTGTCCCCAGAAAATACCTCCAGGCATTTACTCTCTGGATGCACTATTCCGGCCACGCCCCCCGACCCCTTACTACATCTCCTTACCTCTCACCAACTCCTTGTCTATAACTCCAAAAACCACTTGTAGCAAAATTTTACAGTCAGGAAAGTTCATCTGTGAGTTGTTCAATCACTCCCACCATTTCCCCATTCCTGTTGTCCCTTTCAGTCTTTAATCCCTTTCAGTGCCCTTAAGCCTTCCATTCTTTCTCATCAAAACCTGCTTCTAGAAGGGACCCACATGTCACTCAGCCTTTGGTATGATTATATTCTTATCTAAGACCTGTGGGCTTTAAGCTCAATGAGAAATCTTCCCTTGGTACTCTGGTAAGGCCTTTCAAGTGTGAATGAGGAGTTAGAGAGACACTCTGCAATTATACTGCCCAAAGCAGTGTTTCTCAAAGCACGGTCTGAGGACCCTGAGTGTCGGAATCACCTAGCTCACTGATTAAGCATGGGGTCTGTTGGACAATGTCTTCACCAAAAACTACTAAATAAGACCTGTTGGAGTGAGTCCGGAAATCTATCCTTTAATAAGGTGCCCTGATGGTTGTAAAGCCCAGTGAAGTGTGAACTTCTGATCCTAGGACAACCAGCATGAAATACTTGCCCAGCACTTGGCCTCCTTGGTGATCACCCAGGCCCACCTCCATTTCCCAGATGTGGAATCAGCCCAGAGCCACTGTCTGGCTTTACCGAAGATCACACTAAGGGCAGCAGAAGAGAGAATATTTTAAACCTGCCTTTAAACTAGGACATGACCCCTTAACTTCAGAATGAGTTTAGGAAAGAATGACGTAAGCCAGGAGCCCCGCTTATCTAAAGTGACAGTTGAAAATGCCTCAAAACAGAGCAATAGCTTCCAGACATTCTTCAAATTATAGTTCATCACCGGTCCGAGTGCTCAGTAAAAGATTTCTCAGCCCTGACATGGAGACTTTGGGTAGAAAGTGTAACTTCCCACTCAGGGAAGAGGGACGAGGTTCTGCAGGAACCTCCCCCACCCCGCCCCCGTCTCCTGGTCCTATGCCTGTGGTTAAGTATATCATATCGGACCTAAAACTCTGAGCCTCTTGATTCCAGAAATTCCTTTATCTTCAACTGCATAAATGTATTTGGCTAGGACATTGGAAAGTAGCTGCCAGAACATAATCAATACTGGAAAAGGAGGCAACATAAGCTGCCTCAGTAAAAACGTAAAGATCATAGACCTTGATGTCTCTGAAAGGAGTCTTTTCAAGTCAGAAGAGGCCGGGAAGAACTAGAGAAATAGAGGAAGATTTGGGGAACAAAAATCATGGCAGTGATCACTTGACCAAGGTCACGGTCATGATGACTTATGACAAGAGTGAACTACTTATAAATACCAGGATGATAGTCTTTCGTGATAAGGAGGGTTCATTTGGAAATACCCGGTCCAAAGGTACCTACGTGGCTCAGTTGGTTAGGCCTCCAACTCTTGATTAGGCTCAAGTCAAGATCTCGGTGTTCTGGGATTGAACCCCATGATGAGCCCCGTGTCTTCTTTTGCACTCAGTGGGGAGAGTCTGCTTAAAGATTCTCTGCCTCTCCCTCAGGTCCTTCCTCTCAGCCCCCAAAATAAACAAATCTTAAAAAAAAAAAACAAAAACAGAAACACATGATCCAATGCCCCTTCTGAGGCTAGATTCTCCTGACTCAATTCTTTAAGAGCCCACATAGGAATTTCCAGTGACTACATGACTACTCAAGATGACACATCTTATGTTTGGCTCTTCCTAGGAAAACTCATCGTTGTGTGAAATGGAAACCAGACCTGATGCACCTGAGGAAAACAGAAAACGACAACAGAAGAGTAGAAACCAAGTTGATATAAAATCCAAAGGAGAAGAGTCAAGAAGAGGAAAGACCTCTTGCTTACCAATGGGAGATCGTATCATGGAGCAGGTTTGGGAGTTGGGTTTTGTTAGCTATAACAGGCGGAGACTGTTTTCCACCCCCAAAGATTTTACTTCTTGCTAATTCTAACCATTCCCCGGAGGGCAATTTCTTTTAACTAAATAAGGTTCCTCAGGTGTAATGAACTGTAAAAGAGATGAATAAACTCTTCCTCACTTACAAAACCACCACAGACGAAGAGCGATTGAAGCATCTTGCTTTCTTGCTTCCTTGGGCCCTGAGAAAGTGAAGCAGAGGGCTCGAGGTCCAACTCAGGAGTATTGAGCTTCAAGGCAGAAGGAAGGACAGAGCCAGCCAGAGGATGACCACCTTACCACTGTTCCTCCTGCATGTGAGAGATTCTAACAAAGCTCAGGAACTCTTGAAAAAGGCCTCTGAATCATTAAACCACCTCCTATTGCAAGGATAAGTGTTCTCTGAGATAGTATTCCTCTCCTGGACTGCCACTCCAGAGAGAGAAACATGGCCCATTGGTGAATGAGTTAGAAACTCCGTGCAGGACTCAGTGGCCTCTGGAAGTTGTCTATCAGAGTGTGGAATCCACAGATATTTCTTCAAACATGGAAAAGGCTTATTTCTCTTGCAGAATTTGAGCCAATCTCCCACAGCTGGCCTCTGGAACATGCACGAGGCGCCGAACCTTTCATCTGGGCCAGGCTGGCGCTGGCAGGAGGAACACCATTTTTTGTAGACAGATGATGAGAATAAATTATCTCTCACGGCCCTAACATATCTGTATGGGAATAGGTACACAAACACCTGATTTAGAAAGGATTAGGGTATTTATAGCAGGTCTTTCTGAGCCTGGGAAACAGAACACTACCTCTGAACAAATGAAAACTAAAAAATCATTATTAGGCTAAAAATGTATTCAGAGACACATCCGCCCCTTCACGTTTAAATTATTTCATAAAATAAAAACAACTCCCTCCCCTATACCATCCCCCCATATTGATTCTAATAGACAATTAGCTGTATTTCCACAACACCAAGCATCGAGAAGAAGGGTGAATAATTCAGTCAAACATCTGCATGCCAGTCTACAATGTTGCCAAAAATCTGGATATTTAGAATGATTTGGATAGCCAGCTATATTTTTCCTTTCTTCTTACTCTACACTCCCTAAAATGACACTAGTGAAAGTACATTAAAAATTATCTGTAAGCACCCTAAAAATATAAAATGTAGTCATTACCGAGATCTCATCGCTCTAAAAAAAAATGATATGAATCCTTTTAGAAACATTTTGAATAAGAAACACCTTCTTGACTATAAATCAATAACACCGTCTATTTCCCCGCCACCACCTCTCCCACTCGGAATGTTACAGAAGAAGCTCAGGAAAACAAGAGAGAATAACAATAAATGGTATTACAATGTTGCTTTGAAATGAGAATTGGTAGTGTGGGGCAGGGGGAAACAGATGGGAAAGAAATGTACCCGGAGAGGATGATTTTTGTTTAAATAAGTTCATAATATGTGAAATGCACAATGGAAACTGACAGGGGAGGTGGAGGATCATTGTTTGAATAGCATCAATATAAACACAGATGCAAAAGAAATTGGCTTGGGAGATGGAAGAGCCTAGTCTGAATAATGTTGTGTACCAATAAAAACCATAAAAAAGGGGGGGGAGAGATAGAGAGCGTAGGTGATTATTTCTGTGATGCCTGAAGATGTACATTTCCACAGACACCAAGGGGAAAGGAAAATATGCCTTAGCTATCCCTTAGTTGGCTGTTTTTGCTACAGTTCATGATTCTTCCAGGTTTCACCAAATCACGACTTGTCTGTCTGCTTGACTGCATGCTAAGCAGACCTCTATCTTACAGTGAAAGAGGCTCCATAGGGGTCAGTCCTGGGAAATATAAACCACAGAGATGTGAACTGTGCACAGGCTCAACCCCACTCCCAGCCCTTGCTGACATTCACGCTACTTAATGAGAATCACAAAATGTTTGGGGCAGGCAGAGGACGCAGGAGCTGTCCTTCCTCACGCTCACCTGGCCAACCGTTCCTATTGTGCTTTGGGGAGCCTTTCTCCCCCCAATGCCTCTGTTCATTCACTGCTTGCCAGGCTACATTTTCCTAGGGAGAGAGAAAGCGATTTGTCAATTATATAGTACTATTTATCAAATATATCAGAAGAAAGAGCAACTGTTCCCCACTGGCACTTCTTAGTATTCCAGAAGCCTGTCTGAAAATCTTTTGATTATACCTGTTAAAAGTCACCCTGGATTGTAATAATAATAGCCAATTTGTATCAAGCACAATGTGCCCAGCAGACATTCCATAAAGTGCATTACCCACATCATCTCATTTGATTCTCACAATAACCTATGAAGGAGGCTGAATACCCCCATTTTACAGATAGGGAAAATGAGGCTAAGAGACATGTAATAAGTTGGCCAGGGCGACAAGGCTATTAAGGAGAGCCAGATGCAGGTTTTCCTGAAGTTCATAGCTAGCTGCCTTAACTCAATAGTCATGATTGATCTTACAAGCATGACATTATTTGAGGGATGTGAGCAAAGTTCACCCTGACCCTGGTCTCCCTTTCAGAGGTGTCTGAAATGTCATCATTAATAATTCAACACTTTGTATTAAGCATTGCTCTTTTCTGGCAGGGTCCATTTTGTAATATCTTTTTTTTTAAAAAGCCCATCCATCTACTTCCCTCTATGACAATTAAGATCCAGAAAAACCCAGGAGATGGAGAGTGCAAAAGATGCATAAAAATGGAGGAGGAGGGAAGAGAAGGTGCCCAAAACAACCATTATTTACTTCATCAGTTTTTCATGGGTAAGTCTCATGAGGAGGAAGGAAAATGAAAAATGGTAAGACAGATTTTCTTTCTTTTTTTTTATGATTTTATTTATTCATTTGACAGAGAAAGAGATCGAAAGTAGGCAGAGAGGCAGGCAGAGGGAGAGGGGAAAGCAGGCTCCCCGCTGCGCAGAGAGCCTGATGCGGGACTCAATCCCAGGACCCTGAGATCATGACCTGAGCAGAAGGCAGAGGCTTTAACCCACTGAGCCACCCCGGCGCCGCGGTAAGACAGATTTTCATTTGACATCAAGCACTCTTAAACACAAGACCTGGGCACGGTCAATAGCAAGAAGCCAAGGAATGTCCTTCCCTGGAGATTTTCAAGGTGAGATCTCTGTTGGCTGAATGGAAAGGCATCTTGCCAGAAGACAGAAGATGGACAAGATGACCCTCAGCGGGGGCTGCCCACACTGGTCTCCGCCATGCTTGTCCTGACCTGTTTTTAGAGCTTTGTGAGACTGACCCATCCTTTTCCTCTTATTTCTGTTGTTATGGACAGAAGAAGCAGCTCTTCTCTGTGAGAAGGGCCAGTGTGAAAAAGCAATTCCCTTGTGATAAGAGCCAAGAGGAAGAATAAGCAGGAAAGAAGGGGGAAATCTCTTTGTTGTTGACAACTGAAAGGGGCAGATGTTTCATAAAAAATGACAAGCAGTAGTCTTTTCAATAAGGTGATACTACTTCTGGTTGATCGGATGTGTGGCTGAGCCGGCAGTGTCCTCTGAAGAGAGGCAACTGCGTTAAGAGGCTCACGACGTGCTCAGGTGAAGGCGTTTTCTTCTTCCAAATCAAAATATTATTTTCTTTCACCAATCGCAATTTGTAGTTCAATGAACAATGATGGAATTTTATTTTAATCCCTTTTTTTTTTTTTTTTTTGGTTCTTTGAAAACTCTTAGAATGTGCATCTCTCGGCCCCAAGCCCCCAGGCATATAGCCTTATTTTTTGTAACCAAGGCCAGAGATTTGGGATAAAAAATGAATCTGATGGAACATTTTTTTTCTCTACTTTACAGGAAACTTGCCTGAGACTGAAAGTCCCTTTGAGGGGTCCACACACCATCCCTGTGACTAAATGCATGGCTGACTGAGGGAACCCTCAGAAACTTCGTGATGCTTCCCTGGCTCTAGGTCACGGGTTGAAGCTGGCCCTCTTGGGCATGAACACTGGTGACTCCCTACATTCCAGCGTCCCCCGTCTTGGTTCTGACAAGATAAAGTGTGGCAGAGTAACACTCTGAGATGTTACCGGCATATTATTTTTTTTTATCCCCTTGTGATCACTCCTATTCCTGCTGTTGACAAGGGGCCACCTTTACCTCCAGAGGCAGAAAACAAAGATGCCACATTGTCACCCTCCAAGATAAAATCCCAGCAAGATAAAATGCTGAGATTTCTGGTGTAAGATAGCATAAGAAACAGAGTGCTCGTAAGTAGAACTGTCTCTGTCCCACCCTCCCCTGTATGTGGGGGAGAGGGAGAGAAGAACTGGAGAGACTAGAAAGCAGAGATGTGGGGCCATCTTTGTATCATGCCCACTTCCCCCAAATAATTTGGAAGAAGGAAGTAGGACAAGACCCTGATTTTCTGGGGTCAGAGAAAAATCAATCTCTTACTGGTCCCACCTGGAGTTACAGTCTTCAGGATCCCTTCAGTGGCTCTTGTGCCTCTGGGGATGTGAAAAACAAGGCAGGCAAGCTCTAAGGGGATAGGTAGGGCGGCGTGAGGACTCCTGATCACTGCTTAGCATTTGCACCGTTAAAAAATGACTCACAGCTAAGGGACCCCAAGCTCATGAGAAGCGCTAGGAAGCATTGAAGGAGGGTGGATGTGTACACAGGAACCAAGACATCAGAGCCAAGATACGAAAAGGAACCCTCATGAGCCTAGGTAGCTGGAGGCTCCAGCAACACCAAAAATACTTCAGTGATTTGAGACTGGTGTAGAATAAGGATGACTGAAGACCTTGTAGGGGGACCAGTGTGAAAGGGGCTCCCTCGAAGACCCAACATTCACGTCCTGTCTGGAAGGACAACAGCCAGGACCCAAGAGGTGGAACTTGGGACGTGGACAGCCCCTGCCCCGAGGACAGCATGGTGGTGCTCCTTGGAAAACCACCCTCCTCCAGTTAAAAATCAACCCCGAGGAAGAGGAAAAGGGAGAGGGAAAAACCCGACAGGGAGAGGGGGTTTTGTCGTTGTTGCTTATTTTTTTTCCAAATCCAGAATGTGAGAGAATGATAAACCTATTTGCCTGAGAAGATGCTCCCTAGGACTAGGTTCACTGGAAAGGGACTAGATTAGGTTTGCGCATCAGGTGGAATAAGGATTCAGATTCGGGGAATTAAATTGTTTTTTAGGAAAGTAAAGAAACATATTTCTGTTCACAGAGCCTGTGTCTGTGAAAATTCATATCCAACAAATAGTTTCCACCCCACGGAGACAGTCGTATTACATATTGTTAAGAAACAACGTCACTCAGGACGTGCTAACAGAATCACGTGAGCTCCGGTCATCAGGGCTGAAGCTCCGCCCCCTCCTGAAGCAAGCTGAGAAATAAATGTCTTGCACCCTGAGCAATGATCGCCGTAGGAGATGAAGTTTCAGCCTCTGCTTGGCTTGCTGCAGGGCACATCTCATTAGGAGTCTTTCCCCCAATTAATTATGCAAATGAGTTATTGATTATTAATTAGAACATTTAGTGATGTTATTAAGAACTCGGAAGATAAATCTTTTTGACTTGTATTTAACTGGTAGATTATATAAGCAATAAAGAATACGTGGGCAATGGCTGTATAATTACATTTTATGAATAGCAGAAACCTGTAAGGGATGTGGAGAGATTTAATTGACGTTTAACAAGATAACTACAGCAAATTAATTAGGAGTTATCTGCTAAAATATGAATTAGCTTCTAATAATATTTTAACCAGCTACTCTATGATGCTAGTGTCTTCTTATTGTTGCTAAAATACCTAAATAAAACATCCTGCTAGTTAAGATGATAGTGCCAATTTGTCTTCCAAATAATCAATCAAGTTTTATTGAGATTTATTGTGTATTCAGGACATATTATAGAATGAAAGGGAATATGCGGGTAGTTCCTGCTGTCAGGAAATTCACAGCAGAGTTGGAAGGAAAGTACTGGGCACAAGGGACTGGTAGGAGGAAGAGCATCAGTGAGATTTAAGTTCTGACTCACTGTGCCTCTTTAAGCCTCAGTTTTCTCCCCTATAAAATGGGAATGATGACACGTAGCTCAAAGTTTGTTGTGCAGATGCCTCTCAGTGCCTAGTACCTGAGAAACTTTGGTAAATCTCAGCTTCATTGTAATCTTACTGTGTGATTCTGGCAAGAAAATGCAATCAGTGAAAGCAATTCACACACTTGGGAAAGGAGGCATCCTCCCTCTTCTGGTCCTCCCTCCTCCTGTTGTTCAGTAAACAGTGTTCGTAAACCTAAACACTGTAACAATTCAATGCCTATCAAAGGGCAACAGTCAAGTGAACAGGGATGGATTCATACGACAGAGAAGTAACCGCTACTAACAAGAGCAAGGCTCACCTGGGTGAGTTAACATGGACGGACTTCCAGGAATTTTATAAGATGTAAATGTATGATGCCATGTGTATTAAAAATGGCTACAGGCAATATAAACACCACATATTCTCTCTGGACACATATATGTGTGTATAAAAACATTGAAAAATATCTGGAAATATACACCTCAACCACCTCACCATGCTACCTCTGGACAAGGGAAAAGTCATCAAAGAGGACCTAAGTGGTGTCCACAGAATTTTTTCTTTAAGGTTATGTAGATGATTTTTCTTGAGTAATTATATTTCAAATTATTCTGAGTATTATTATTACTACATAATAATAATAGAATTATTATTCTGGATATTCTTTTTTTTTTTTTAAGATTTTTTATTTATTTGACAGAGAGAAACACAGCGAGAGAGGGAACACAAGCAGAGGGAATGATAGCGGGAGAAGCAGGCCTCCTGCCGAGCAGGGAGCCTGATGCGGGGCTTGATCCCAGGACCCTGGGATCATGACCTGAACCGAAGGCAGACGCTTAACGACCGAGCCACCCAGGCGCCCCTATTCTGGATATTCTGAATATTATTCTGATCCCAAATTCTGGGTTCAGAATGCCGATGAGGCCTCTGAAGGATTTGGTGGGCTCTGGAGGATGGGGCGCAGGCCTGGGCCCCGGAAAGGCAGAGAACATTGGCCGAGCCCTGTGCCTGGACTTCCAGGGACACTCCTCACGTACATCACAAGGAGGCTGTGGAGGACAGACAGAGGCCTGACTGACTGAAGCCAGAGAAGAAGGGGAGATGAGTGAACACGCACGCGGGGGGCGTCGTCGGGAAGCCGAGCCGAGGAGTGTGTACCTGCGTGTACCTGAGAAGGAGCTGTGGGGTCTGGAGCTGGGAGGAGGGTGGGGGGTTGGAAACCAGAAGTTCAATGTTCCCATCCACAGCTCCTCAGTCAGGTGCTAGGTACCAGATTCAGGTGTCGCTAAAAGAATATTACACCCAGGCCGAGAGACCTCTTCCATTCTTCAGAAATAATTTTTTCAGCTAAGGGAATCCCCAGAGGCTGGCTTGTCCATCCAGACAGCAAAGCTGTACACAGGCTCGTCCTAAGGATGTCTTTTCCTGGAGATCTGCATTCCACTCTGCTTCCCTGGTCGAATAAGCCAGGAACCATGCGGAAGACACCACCATGCTGCTGTGGCAAAGCCTCGCCGAGAGGCTCCCTGTCGTCTCCCTGGGAGATACTTACTGACGAAATGAATCTTTGCCTTGGTCTGCTGTCCAGTTGCTCTCACTGACACAAAACAGAACTAGTGGAAGATGTGTCTAAATTGATATTAAAATAAGAGATTCAGATTTAGAATGTCGCATTCTAGGTGATGCTTGCTCATCTGAGCGGAAGTGTGCATGTATGTATGTGTGTATGTGTGTATATGGACACATGTAGCGTCTCCATATTTTTGTACAAGGAATTGTCTTTTGGGGGGAGTTAAAAGTTATCCACGAATTTTCACCTGTGCGTCCCTAACCACCACACCCGACCCCCACCACATTGTTCAAGGTCAACTGTCGTTCCAGTCCAAAGCTAGCAGGTGTGAGATCTAAGAAGACCCTGTGTTTCAGTTTGAGTTTGAAGGGAGTAAAAAAAACCTATATCCCAGCTCCAAGGGGGGCAGACAGGAGGAGCTCCCCGTTACCTGCGGGAGGTCAGCCTTTTTGTTCTCTTCCAGTCTTCAACAGCTTGCATGAGGCCCATCTCAACTGGGGAGGCCTTTGGTTTTATTCAGTGTACCAATTCAAAGGTTAATCTCCTCTAGAAACATCTTACCCAGAATAAGTTTGACCAAATATCTGGACACCCCGTGGCCCAATCAGTTTGACACATACGATTTACCATCACACCCACAGTGTTCCTTATAATTGCTTTGATGAACAGGGGCTATGAATTTTTTTCCAGTCACGTCTCTCTAAATTTCCTTTCCTGGAGAGGAAGGTGACCATGGGAAGACAGAGAAGGAACCATGCCATCTTCATTTGGCATCCTGGTCCCAGAAGAGATCCCGCAGAGACTATGTAACCCTCCTACAGGGCTGTGCCAAGGAGAGTTCTGAATGGGAGCCTGGACGAGATGGTCGAGAATTTTCCAGCTCTCAGATCTAAGTACCCAATAGGTTTGCTCTTTCCAGACTCCTTTTCCCTATCTTATGGTGATAAAGGTATCTGCAGACGTCAGTGAGGACGAGACATTCGTTTTGGCCATTCAACTTGTTCCCCAAGTTAATAGGGTATTTCCTTAAAGGTACAGGAAGGGGCAGTACACGCCATCCGTCAGAGCTGAGATTAAATTTCAGCTCTGCCAGCCACCAAGTACGTGACCTTGGGCAGATCAGTTCCTTATCCTCTGTAAGACTCACGGGATTGCTGCGAAGATAAACAAGTCAGTTAATGTATAAACAGCACTTCTGATGGTGCCTGCCACGTGGTCAGCACCAAGTAAGCTGTTATCCACATGGTTAAAACAGAAAGGAAACCCATTTCCCCTGTATCAGTCATTGCGCCCTTCCAATAATCCAGCCAAGAAGTCGTTTGTCGCCACCTAGTGGTCATTAATCACACTACACCAATACGTCCAACCTACCCAAACGCAATTGACACCAAGGGCCCACAAACTTAGGCACCTGGATGTGAAAGAAAAGGCAGAGAAAAGATTAGGTACCAGTGAAACTACCACCTTGACCTCCTGCAGGTTGGTTTTTAGCCTCCTGCTGCTTGGCAACAGGAACTGCCTCAGCAAGAAAGCACTGATGCATGTGCACGGAGATGAATGTTGTTTTGTTATAAATTGGAAAGTTCATTTTCTTACTTTTTAAGAGTGTATTTATAAGATTAGTAAAATGTATGGAAAGGTGGGTCGAGAGATAAGCATGTGTTCTGATTAAGTGGAGCTCTGGCCAGTATAGTGTGGAAAGGAAAACTTGAGTGACTCCGATTGTTGGGAGCCCCACACTGGGTTTTCAATAAAATCCAGGTTAAACTGCCTGAGGCACAGTGTGTTGAAGGTTTTAGCAAACCCAAGCAGAGAGCAAGCTTCTAACTCACCTCGCTTCCTTTCCTCCCTAGCTCCAAAACTCCACAGAGACATAGTTTAGAAAAAAGAAAAAAAAAAAAAAAAAAGATGGTTAGGCAGTCTCCTTCCATTTCCCCAAATGTCAAAGTGAAGTCCAACAGAAAGCAATTAACAGATGTCTGCCCAGCAGAGAGTATGGGAGTTCCAGGCAGAAATGAGTGCAGGCATATCTTAGCATATCACAGGGTGGCCCCATTTACTCCCCATTACCCAGCTAAAAATAACCTCTCTGCTTTTTCAGCTTTCTGTCTTTATTAGCATCAGTCCCAACAGGTTAGCTCTTTCCCCTTGAAAGCTTCCTTAAACAAGTGGCAAGAGAGAAAACTAAATTCGGACTCTGCACAGGTGCAAACTTCCCCAGGGAGATTTTAGCCTCTCCCTGGAATTGGAGGTACAGGGGAGCTACCACTGAACATTCCCCACTGTTTACTCCAGCCCCCATCCTGGAGGGGGGAACACGACCCGACTGTCCCTTAGGGGATGAGATTCTGTATGGTTTTATAGCAAGATCTTATTTGTGACATTAAATGAGCAAACCGTAAAGCATCTAAAATGATTAATTTCTCACTGGGGCTGTCAGCGAGCTGTCACCAGCTGACAGTGCTGTCATAAGTGTCATTTATAATGTCACAAGTCTATTCCCCATCAATGTCATTAAACAATTATACTTGGTTTAGAAGAAAGAAAGGGGGAAGGCAGGGGGACTTATGAAAAGCCATGTGTAATACTTAAGCAATTATATACTTTGCTGTTCCTGGGTGGTAATCCCTGCCAACGATTAAATCTTACTTGATTTGTTCATTTAGGCAAATTATCAATTATTTGGAGGCGTCAGCCTGGGTAATTTTTTTCCTCTCGGCTGGCAGCAGCCACCAAGCCCTGCCAGGACTGAGAGCAACAGAATGGAGATGGAGCACCGGGACCCGCAGCTCTGCTCTCCCTTCCTGGGCCCTCACTGCTGTGTGTCCTTCGTTGGGGCTCGGCAGACGGGTGAGGCCACCAATTCCAGGAGCTGTGTAAATAAAGATCGCTCTTCTGATAAGTATGGCTTTTTTTCCTTTCCTTGCAAAATTTTGGTAAATGCAACCAAAACTATCCTTTGCAGCTATGCGATTAGGCAGCTCTGCCCTCCTTCTTCGGCACACTACATGGGCCACCGCGTTAACCTCCCCACTCAGGCCCCTGGGCATCAACTGTGTGTCTATGAGAGTAGGGTCTGTCTCAATGGCTCGGTTCACCAGAATGGCCACAACAATGATCCTTTCTGATCACTGTGTGAAAGCAACAGAAACACGAGTATGTGTAGGGGTGGGGAAGGGGGCGGTGAGGATATAAGACCAGAGCCCGTGAGGCTGAGAAAGAGAAAGACAGAAGGACACCCTTAAACTCCATAAAGAGATTCCCTTCTGGAATGGAGTGTCCGGGGTCTGGGCTGGGAATGGCAAGTTCCCTTTTTTTTTTAATTTAAAGATTTTATTTATTTGAGATAGAAAGAGAATGCTTGTGGAGGGGAGGGGCAGAGGCAGACTCCCTGCTGCGCAGAGAACCTGAAGTGGGGCTCGATCCCAGGACCCCAAGATCATCCCCTGAGCTGAAGGCAGGCACTTAGCTAACTGAGCCAGTCAGGCGCCCCGGCAAGTTCCTTTTAAGAGCAACCAGAAACAGGCCAGAAAGGCCCTGAACCAGTTATCAGAAAAAGAGACACGTGTACCAAACACGGTCTGGGCAGTTGTCTCGTGAGCCTTGAGTCCCCATATAGATCTGACCCATTTCTGGATTCTAGCACCTGGTGCATGACAGCTCGCGGTTCAAAGTTTTATGATTTTGGCTTCTTTTGAGCATCTGGGGTGGACATCTGTTTTGCTTGTGGGTTTGTTTCCAGCATCTCCCTCTTCTGTAAAGAGGACCCTTACCTTCTCAGCACGACCATGCCTCGGCCACTCCCAGATTGTGCACGCAGTGGGGCTGACCCGAGCACGATCAGTGAGGCCAGCCCGTCTCCCTGGCCACAGCAATTCGTCCCGGCAGGAAAGATGAGCCAAATTGATCCAAGGCGAGCCCATGCTGAACTTCTCCTGGTACGAAGGAATTAGCGTTTGGGTCTGAAAATGCTGGGGGGCTCTCCTGCCACCACAAGGGGGAATGCGCCCGACGATGCAGGCCGCTCCAAGAAGGGCAGAGAGACACAGAGAGATGCAGGCGCTGTGGGGGCATCTGCTCCAGGCTAGCCAAAGCTAGAGCCCCTCCGACTTGTTACCTGGACTAACCAATGAACTTCGCTTTCACCTAAACTTGGACGCAATGGGTTCCTATTACTTGCAAGCAGGAGAATCCAGTTTGATCCAAAATCTTCTCTCCTCCGCTCTCTGGTTATTCCCATTCATGTTCACCCCCAGTCTGTCTGCGAGCAAGTTTCTATGTCCTGCTTCCGGATGTGAGGGCTTCCGTTTTATTCCTTCGTTGAGGCTTCACTGTGTTGGCTACGCTGCCCAAACTCTCTTGGAGTCTCTACCTGTTGACCCAACAGCGGAGGAAGCTTCCCCCAGCTGGCTGGCTGAAATGGAACCTGGCATCCAGAAGCTCTCTCCCTGGCTGGCTGGGTTGAAGCCAGCTCTTTGAGTGTAACTCTGAGTATGGCTGAGACACATGCAAGCATCACTCAACCATTTCCAATCTTGGCAACAGCTACATGAAGAAAGGGGGGTGGGGAGACGTGGAAGGAAGAAAGGAGATGGTGGAGCCGGGCGGGGCCTCTTGTCTCCTGCCCCCATATCCCAGGTAAACTCCATGTCCTGAAATCATGCTGCCCCTTCCCGGGGGCACAGGGGCTTCAGACCTTTTGAGATGGACTATTGAGAACAGTGGGAGTCTGCAGCATTGCTCCGCTGGAGGGGCCCGCGCTCTTCAGTTCACCCTCTTCTCGAATGTCCTTTCCCTGCTTAGCCCTGTGCATTGAACCCCGGCTTCCGTTCCTGCACACTTCTCTCCTTCCCCTGCCATGTAGCCTCACATCGCCCCCTTTTCTGCCACTGCCCCTGCCACTCGGCCTCCGGCTCCAGGGAGAGCCCAGCCCTCTGCAGACGCTATTGATAAACTTGCCCATTGCTACTCAATGGAGGGAGGGTGGCTACATGGGATAAGTGGGAGGATATCCACCCAGCGGTGGAGAGAGTTACTCCTCACACCTGCCATGGCATGGGGACAGGGTCTACTGGCTGCCAAGGAGAAGCCTGGCGAAAAGTGGAAAATGGAGCCCATCAGGTGCCGGCTCTGTCCACAACACCACTCCTGCCAATGCTGTTCTATGAATTGACAGGCTTTCTGGATGAATCAGTTGGTTCTTCTGTCATCTGGTTGACTCAGAAACAGTTCCCTTTGAGCTCTGTCGTTTGCAAAAGATAAATACACACTGACCTGAAAAGACAGTAGTGCAAGATGAATGTGTGATGTCTGTAGAAGGAGTCAGAGAGAGAGAAAGAAAGATGAGAGTAGAGAGAAAGAGACGGGGAGAGAGGGCGGGGTTGGCATCTGACCACCACTCCACTGGGACCGCCCCACTGTGCTGGACGCCCAGGCTTGCCCTGCCCCAGCATCTGTGGTTGGGAGCCCAGGTGTTTCTGGAACACTGAAGTGATTCTGTAGTTGATATCAGAATTAATGCCAAGAAAAGAAATCCAAATTACATTTAAAAGAATTCTACCTTTTATCTTTTAACCTTAGGCCTTCCCCAGCCAAGCAGAAAAATCAATCTTGGCTAATCCACTGACCAAGAAAAAGGGAAAAGAATAGACGGGAACCTTGAATTAAACAGCTGCTTGATGCTTAAAGAGGTATCAGATGGAAGTTGATTGGAGAGCTCACCAGCAAGAGAGGTCCAGGCTCAAAAGGCTGAAACTAGGAACTCTTATTGGTATTCCAAGACTGGTTATTAGCCAGGGGGACAAAGGAAACAATTATATTACATTTTAACTTACAGATTTTAAATCAGTAGCAAAGCATGGCTTTGGAGGTCATGCTTTCTTAGAATCTCTTTGCTGAGAACTGAAAAAAAAAAAAAAAAGCTGATTTCTATCCTGGGTAGAATATAGTCATTTCTATGACCATTAGGTAAGCATTAGCTGGAGAAATCAAGAGAGAATTCTTGCTACCTGTGATACAAGAAAGAATCTATCTGGTCTTTGTCTCCAGTTCCTGGCACAGAATTCTGAAAACCGTTGGAACTTAGAGAGTGATAGGAATGTCTTTTGTTGTACAGAGGAGCCACTTTGGTATATCTGAGTTTATGCTAAGGAGGTGATTTCATGATGGACCCTTAGGTACTTTTAGGGGAGGGCCTGGTCCCTCCAGAAACACAATGTACGTGATTATAGAGTTGGAACTTAAAGGCCCACCCCCAAACTCCAGGGAGAGAGGAGGGATGGGAGGTTGAGTTCAACTACATGGACAGTGATTTGGCCAACAGGCTTAACTCATGAAACACCAAGTAAAATTCTGGACACTGAAACCCAGGTGAGTTTCCTGGTTGGTGAACATATCCATGTACCAGGAAGATGGTGTGCCTTGACCCCGTGGAAGCAGAAGCCCCTGTTAGACCCTCCTAAACCTTGCTCTGTATCTCTTCATCTGTCTGTTCATTTGTGTTTTTTATAATAAGATGGTAACTCAAAGCATAGCACTTTTCTGAGTTCTGTGAGTCACTCTAGAGAATGAATGAAGCTGAGGGGGCCATGGGAAACTCTAAAATGGTCATCAGCTAATTACATCAAAAGATGGGCAGAAGACATGAACAGACACTTCTCCAAAGAAGACATCGAATGGCTAACAGACACATGAAAAAATGTTCATCATCTTTAGCCATCAGGGAGATTCAAATCAAAACCACACTGAGATACCACCTTACTCCAGTTAGAATGACCAAAATCAACAGGACAGTAAACAACAAATGTTGGAGAGGGTGTGG
>CM053618.1:28599819-28621844 GCA_028646535.1 Procyon lotor
TTTGCCTTAGCATTTGCCTAACCAACCTATTTCCCCTTACGGTGAACACAGACATAGATCTTTTCACTTTTTTCTACTTTGAAAAGCGTGAGTTGAGACAGACAAGGCTGAATCGCTGCAGGTCCTGTGCTTTTGTGCCCTGCTTCTTCTCATTTTAGAAGCTGGATTGGAAGGAACTCTTGGTTGATTCGGTCTGAGTTAGAAATGATCTATCCGTCCATCTGGTCTAATGCGATTCATTAGTCTCTGCTTAAACCTGCCCGGCCGCTGATTCAATCACTGATTGTTTGGGAGTTCTCCCTAATGGGAGATGATGCACAGGGGAATCTAGGTGGATTGTACAACATCACATAAATTCAAGAGATTGTTAGAATTTCTCTTACAGAAAGGAATTTCCTTCCCCATAATTTCAAACACTGTTCTTGGTTCTGCGCTCTGAGGCTATGCAGAATGTCCCAGCACTACGTTACGATCCTTGAAATATTGGAAGATTGCTGTTGGCCTCCTTCCTTGTGGCCAAGGCTTGTGTTTTTTTTTCACGATTATAATCACACCCAGCACCTAATCTTCCTGCGGTGCAGTTTCCAGTCCTCCAAGCAATTTTTTTAACCTCCTCTGACCGAGCATTCATTACCGAGCATACATATTCACACGGACTGTCAATGTTTCTCTTGAAATGCCAGAAATAAACAGAGGCAGATTAAAGGCTCTTTGTCTGAGCATCATGCTCCTATCAGCTCAGCCTAAGATTACATTCCTCACTTTGGTATCTCTTGTTATGCCTGGTGCCTATTCACCACGCAGTCAACTAATAGCCCCTAATCTTTTCTCCTGAGCTTCTGTAGCCGAATGCCTACTGCTCCAGCTTGGGAAGATGATATTTTTTGGTCCTAGATGCAGAGCAGCAGCGGAGTCAGGACCAATACAAGTTCTGCCGGAACTCCAGTGGTTTATTGAACCTGGGGACTTGGACTCTTTCTGGACATCAAGGTTCTCTGATAGTCCCCTACCTTCCTTGGGATTTAATTCTTCCAGAGCTGTGTTTGTTCTCTTTCTTTCAGTGTGGACGGAGGTGATATTTCTAGATAGAGAGGACAAAAAGAAAAAAAAAAAAGCACTAGACACTGAACAGTCCTCTTTCTCACTTTGGGTACTGGTTTCCCATCACCTTCTAGGGCTCCTTTGTCTCCCCTGCTGATACTTCTACCACTATCTGTAGCCCTATACCCCCTAGTGCCAGGCAGCAGGGTGCCCTGACCTTGTTCTGTTTGCTCTGTAGACAGAGAGGGACAGAGGGAAGGAAGGAGGGAGGGACGGACAGAAGATGGAAAGGAGAGAGAGAGAAGCAGTGAAAGAAAAAGAAATCAGGAAGACATAAATCTGTATGACTTATATTAATCCTATGTAAGGGTCATACCTGCTGTCGGCATAGCTCGACCTATATTCTGCTCCCATTTATCATCCAAGATAATACCTTCCTGTTCCTCTAACACCTGGCATTTCCTTATCTATGAAACATGGATACTTAGCGATAACCGGCATTTCCTTTGACCTTAAAACATTCAGAATAATATAACTATTTTATTTATCTCCTCCCACCCCATTATACAGAACTTATCTTTTGGGGCTGTACATTTAAAAAGATTCGTATGGTTGTAACCAGTCTATCCTGGGGTTAAGGGGTCAAAAGCCTCAACCCCAAAGTGAGTTCTCAAGTGCTGACTGGGCAGTTGTCGAGGGCCAGCACAGCCCTTAGTGAGAGCCTTGAAAACAAACATCTCAAAACTTTTCAAGAGAAAGGTTAAGCTCATTTTTAAGTTTTTCTAACATTACTTTTGATAATGCTTAAGTACTTTGTGCTAGGATGTGGTTTTGTGCTGATAAGGGAGAGGGGAGGTTGTGAGGTGGAAAAGGATTTAGGGCTGAGAGACAGGAACAAGGATGTACATACAGACCCTGGTTAAACTGCTGTAGGAGCTGAAATTCACACCCCAGGGCTTCCAGTTCTGTAACTGTGACCATGATCAATACCACAGGGTCAATAAACATCACCAAGGGAGATGTATGTATTTTTTAATTTTTTATTTACTATTTATATTTATATATTTATATTTTATTTACTAATGAATGAATATAAATATAAATATTCTTATGCATAGTGAATACATCCCCTTACTCACTCGCCAGTTTAAGAGATAGAACGTTTCCATTACTCATGAAGCCATCTTTGTACCCATTACTACCAACCTCGCCCATTCCCTCTTCTCTTAGAGACTACTGCACTGTGTCTTCTGTTTATCAGTCTCTTGCTTTTATTCTTTATTTTGTGATATGTGTCTTTATTTCTGAACAATGTAGGCTTTAGTTTTGCATGTTTTTGAACTTTTTTTTAATGGAATCCCATTGTATGTTTCTGGACTTTGCTTTTTTGTTGTTCGATTTCATTTTCCTGAGATTTGTTTAGCTATTGTCTATTGCCCTAGTTGGTTTATTTTCACTGGTGTCGAGTATTTCATTCATGCAACAATATATCCATTCTATTGCTGATAAATATTTGAACTGCTTTTAACACTTTGCCATTATAAAGACTGCTGGTATGAGCATTCTTATACTTGTCTCCTGACAGTATGTACCAGAATTTTTCTAGGTACACAGCAAGGAAGAGAGTTCCTAGGTTAAAAGGCATGTGTTTTTTCAAGTAAACTAGGTAATGCTAAGTCTTTTCAAATCAGTAGTACCAATTTTCACTTTTTCATGCTATATATAAGAGTTCTAATTGAGGGGCGACTGGGTGGCTCAGTGGGTTAAAGCCTCTGCCTTCGGCTCAGGTCATGATCTCAAGGTCCTGGGATAGAGCCCTGCATCAAGCTCTCTGCTCAGCGGGGAGCCTGCTTCCCCTTCTCTCTCTGTCTGCCTCTCTGCCAACTTGTGATCTCTCTCCTCTCTGTCAAATAAATAAATAAAATCTTCTAAAAAAAAAAAAAGAGTTCTAATTGAAAAAAAAAAAAAGACTTCTAATTGATCCACTGTCTTGTCAAACTTAATTTGGTTGGACTTAGAAACTTTTTGTCAATCTATTAAATGTGAAATATTTCATTATGGTTTCAATTAGTATGTTCCTACTAAAGAGGTTGATTTTTTTTAATTTGTGGTTTCTGAGAAGTGATTGCCCATTTTTTTATTGGATTCTTAATCTTTGTCTTCTTATAATTTATTCATTTTTTAATGGATTTTTTGTTATTCTTGAGATGTTCCTTATAGATTCTAGATACAGATCTCTTGATAAGTATATTTGTTACATATATCCTCACCAAATTAGTACCTTGTCTTTTTAACTTTCTTTATGCTATTTTTTGAAAGACAGAACTTCTTAACTTTAATCTACTTTCACTGGATTGTGTGTCTATGGGTAATATATTTCCCGAGTCTGTAGCCTTGCCATTTATTTACATAGCAGTTTATTTTGATGATTAGATGTTTTAAATTTTGATATCTGATTTATCTATTACTTTCTTTTATAATTGCTGTTTCAATGTCTAAGAAAAATTTTAACCCCAGGTTGCAAAGAGATCTTTCTATATTTTTCTAAAAGCTTTATAGTTTTAGCTTTTAATTTTAGATCTATGAGTGAGTTGTTTGTATGGTAAGCGTTAGAGGTTCATTTTTTTTTTTATAGATGTTCAGGTTCATTTTTTTTTTTATAGATGTTCAGATGTCTTAGCACAATTGCTGAAAAAACCTTTCTTTTCCCATTGAATTGCTTTGGTGTCTTTGTCAAAAATCAATTAACTGTGGGCATATTTTGTTTTTATTTTTTTGTTTTTTCTTTTTAGAGAGAGGGAGAGAGAGAAAGCAGGGTGGGGAGGGCAGAGGGAGAGAGAAAATCTTAAGCGGCTCCCCACCCAGCACCGACATGGGTTTCAATCTCATACCCCTGAGATCATGACCTGAGCCGAAATCTAGAGTCAGACACTTAACTGACTTAGCCACCCAGGTGCCCCATATTTTTGAATTTTCTATTCTGTCTTGATAGTTTTCACCCAATACATTTTCAAATACTTCTTTTCTGCCACATTTTCTACCTCTTCTTCTGGGTGCCCAATTACACAAATATTAGGCGTCTTAATATTGCCATACACGTCTGAAAATCTTTTCTTTTTATTTAATATTTTTGTCTCCACTTCTCAAGTTGTGCAATTTCTGTTTGAGTTTATTTTTTAACTGAAGCATAATTGACACACAATGTTACTTTAGTTTCAGATTTGCAACATAGTGATTTGGAAACTCTGTATATTCTGCTCACTGTAAGTAGAGCTCCGATCTGTAGCGGTACAATGCTGTTCCAGTACCACTGATACATTCTCTGCTCTACCTCTCATCTGACTTCTTCAGGCCTTAACTGGAAGCCGGTGCCTCCTGCTCCCTTCCCCCTATTCTGCCCATCCCCCGCCCCCTCCCCTCTGGCAATCCTCTATTGTTCTAGCTCTATGTTAACTGACTTTTCTGCCACCTCCGATCTGCTGTTAAACTCATTGAATGAATTTTTAATTCCAGTAATGATAGTTTTCAGCTCTAGAATTTCTATGTTGTTACCTTTTATAGGTTTTAGGTCTCAGATTGTATTTCCCATCTGTTCAGTATGAATGTGTCTTTCAATTCTTGAACTTATTCACAGCAGCTGCTTGGAAGTCACTATCTCCTCACTGCAAGGTCTGCATCACCTTGGAGCTGGGGTCTACTGACTTCTTTTATTCTCGTGTATGGGCCAGATTTTTCTGGTACTTTCACATGTCTCTTGATAATTGATTGATACTGGACATGAGGAAAGTTGTATAGAGTCTACATTCTGTTACTGTACCCCAAAGAGTAATTTTGTTTTTTACTTTGGCTGTACTCAAACTCCAAATTCTGTCTCTCCTGCAATGCACAGAAATTTAAGCTTCTTCTCAGTTGTTTCAGCTCCCACTGTTTTTTGTTGTTGTTGTTGTTGTTTTTATCACACTTCCTTCTGGAGTCTCCCTCATGAAAGGAAAGTGAATGGTCATCCAAGGATTTTGGTAGATTCTATATACAGATTTTGGTGTTCACCCCTCTGGGGATCCTTACCATCTAAGATTTCTCACCTAATGCTCCACTTACTTATCTTTATTTTTTCCAGTAGTCCCAAATTCTGTTCTCTAACACATTAAACCAGGATGGCTGTGGCTTTCTGCCCAATGAGCTTTGCTACATGGGGGAGCATTGATATTAAGATACCCAACTCACAGTTCATTTTTCAAGGGTTGACTCCCTTGTTTCTTCCTGTTTTTGGTAACTCTCTCATTTCTAGAAAAAGTTGGGCAGTTCTAAAAATATTTTTTCCATATTTTCTAATTGTTATCTGAGGAATGATTAGTTCAGCTAAATTACCCTATTGTTACCAGAAGCCAGAACAAATGATTCCTTTTAAAATTGCAGTTCTAACTGTGTATTGCTGGGTATAGGAATGCAGTTAATTTTCATATATTGATTTTATATCCAACATCCTTGCTTAACTCTTTTCTTTATTCTAATAAATTCAATTGTCGTATGTTTTCTGTATGTTAAGTAATATAATTGTTAAAAAATCACACTTTTGTTTCTTACTCTCCAATTCTTTTACCTTTTATTATGTTTTCTTTCCTTTCTGCTCTGCTAGAACTGTCACTGCAATGTTAAATAAAAGTAGTGAGAATAAACACCCTTGTCTTGTCTATTTTATTAAGAATGCATTCAGCATTTCGCAACTAAAATAACACGATGCTTTAGGTTTCCTGAGGATGATATTTAACTGTTAAAGAAATTTCCTTCTTTGGCTGGTTCGCTGAGAGTATTTTTTAAAATAATAGGTATGTGCAGTATCCAAAAAATGTTTTTCTGCATGTATATGAAATACAATTTTTTTCTCTTTTTCCTTCAATTCTTTCATTTACTGAATTCTAGTAATCGCTAGTCTAGTGTTAAATTAAACTCACGTTGCAGAATTTAATCTAAACTGGTCATCACACATTATCTTTTTTTCATGCGGCAGAAGTGATTTGTTAAGATTTTGTTTAGGAACTTTGCGTCTATGTTCATAAGAGGTAGTGACCTAGAATAATAATTTCCTTACTGTTGTTTAGTTCTTGGTATCAAATTTGCTAACCTCACAAATGAGTTAAAGTGTTCCCTTTTTACTATATTCTGCAATAGTTCAGGGATAAACGTAGAAATAGTTCTGCTTTGAATGTTACAAGTGACATTAAAGAAAAGAGAAAAAAATTTCCAGGTGATATTTTTATGGGAAGATTTCACGATAGTTTCAATATTTTTAATTTTTATAGAGTGCTGAGCTTTCTAAATCTTCTCAATTCAGATTTGATAACTTGGTTGGAGTATCTTGCCCATTTCATTCATTTTCAACTTTACTGGCATTGAACTGACTGTAAGATCTTTACATTCTTCTTTGTATCTCTGTAACACTTACAGTTTTGACTTCTTTCCCATTTCGAATATTACTTATTTGGGCCTCCCCTCTCTTGAATTGGTTCATCTCACCATAGTTGTGTCAACTGAATTAGTCTTTCCAAAGAACAATGTTTGCTATTGTTAGTCATCCTTCCCCTGTCTTTGTTTTGTGTTGCACTGATGTCTGCTCTCTCATCATTTTCCCCCTGCTATTTTCTTTAGATTTATGGTGTTGCTTTTTTTCTAACTTCTTAAATTGGATGTTAATCTTATTAACTTCGACTTTTTTATTTTTTTCATTTCTAACATGGGTATTTAAGGCTTAGAATGTTCACCTAAAAGCTTTTTGAAGCGAATTCTATAAATATTTTCAGACCCCGTGGTCTCCTGGTTTTCCCCTTACCTCGTTGATCACTTTTGTCCTATTTCCTTTGCTTATTCCTCTTTTACCAATCCCTGAGAGCCAGTTATGCCTGGCTGAAAATTGAGTGCCCCAGTTTTCAGAACTGGGCCTCTTCTGCTCTCTGTCTTCACACACTCCCTTGGTCACCTCATCCTAGGTGATGACTTCACATACATCTCTATGCTCCTACCTCCAAAATGCTTGTCTCTGGCCTACACCCTGCCTTAAAATCCAAACTCATATATACATCCAAGTACTCTATGTAGATATATAATAAAACGTCCCCAAATTAGTGTAGCTATGATAGTTCAGATTAGTGTTCAGGAAATATTCACTCCTGTCCCTTCTACTGTGGGAGGATAGACTTCCCCACTCCACAGCTGCTGTTTGGGCCTGGCCACGTGCCTTGGTTTGTCCAGTGGAAGATTGGAAAGTGTGACACGAGAAAAGACTTAAGCTGTGTCTGTGCGGTAGGGTTTGTTCACCTGGGCTTTTGCCATTGTCAGAGGAAGAATGTGCCTTGGGTAACTCACGGGTTCCCAAACAAAAGTCTCACAGGGAGCAGAGGGGGATCCACGGGCCTGCAGGGTGGAGCAGAGCTTTCGAGGCCACTCTGCTGACACACACTGTGAAGCTGGGCACCCAGGTTAATCTGGGAACTGTGAGCAAAATGACGAGGGGCCATTATTACATGCCCTGAATTTGGGGGTGGTTTATTACACAGCAGGAGCTGACTGATACAGATATTGGGGCCTAGAAATGGGTGCTTATATTAGCAAACACCTAAAATGCATGGACCCGGCTCCAGGAAATTATTAAATAACCCTGAAGACATGGCTATGCTATGAGGGGGTGAAACATGTGGTGGAATTGTCTCACATGATCAACTGGAAGACAAAAAAGACCCCAAAAAATGCACCAAATGAGCTGGTCCTGCTGAGTGATTTTGAGGCCAAATGGAACGATGAGCTGGCTACTGCTGACAGTATCTCATAAGCTACCACAAGAGAGGTGTGAATTCAAGTAAGAATTGTCTTCAATATAAACAGAATTAAAAGCAAGTATTGAAAGTCAAAAAATAACTTGCAGGGTTGGTAAATAAAATCAAAGATTTTCTCATCATAGCAAAGATTCCAGGAAGAAATGAATAGCTCTTTCATTCCCTGTAGGTCAATCCCCCTTGGCCGCCCTCCCCCCGCCAATCTTATCAGCTTCCGAAGATTAGGAACCGCTACCTGGCTTCTATCGCTTTGGGTCCCCATCGCTTCTATTGCATTAAGAAGCCATATTCTGTGACAGCTTCATCTGTTGTCAGCCCTGACCTGCAGAGGTCAGCCACCACTGAGCTCACTAGTGATCTACGCCCCCCTCTTCAGCACAGTTTTGAGAGCCTTCGAGAAGAGAGTGTCCATCCTCTTGGCCCCCCATGGAACATAATCTTCCTGTGGGTATTCTGTTCTCTGCTAATGCCTCCATTCTTGCAGGCTGTCTTCCCTGAGCCTGAGCCTCTTAAATCATTCCTACACCATTACACCATCTTTTCCATCAACTCAGGCATTTCTGTGCTGCTCAGCACGGGCTCTCATTTCCTTTGGGCTTCTAAGATTCACTCTAGCAGTGAGTTTGTCCCAAACTCTAAAACCCTTTCCAGGATGGAAAACTGCATCCTGGGAGAGGAACCCTGAGTCAGTGGATGCTTCTTATTCAGTCTCAGGTTCCAGCCTCTGAGCATCTTCCACATCCACTTCAATGGCTTCCGCCAGGAGACAGTGGCTAAGTCTTGGATCTCCTCTGGGCTAGAAGCCTTTTCCCTCCTTATCAGGTTCAATACTCCCCCAGGTGGGTTAGGGGAGGATTTAACACTGGTACTCGGTCTGGCAGCTGGGCAAGGAAGTACAGCTCCTGAGGGAGGCACCGGTTGCCTTATAGTGTCAAGGTCTCTGCCGTGTCTTTCTAACCAGGAGAAGTGCTATCTCTTAATGGGAGGAGTAGTGAGCCTCTGAAGTGAGCCTTCATGCTCTGAGGGTTCAGAGGAGCTTACAGAGAGACGGAGGTACAATCCCCACGATATTCACTGAGATGTCCCTATAGCCATATGAGAGCTGAGCTTTGGCTGCGAATTCAGTATCTGAAGCTCTTTGACTAAAACTATGAGAACCTGCATTACCTCCCCATCTAATTATCCGCTGCAGGAGATAATGAACTTTTAAGCTACCAAAAAAAGCTCTCTGGCCGACACACTAATGTTTTAGCTGTTTGTTAACTACCCACAGTTTCTCATTATCCCTCTGTAGGAGGTCACAGCAACGTAGTAACAAGTAGCCAATTCCATCGTCCTGTGTGCATTGTTACCCTGTACCTTTTCAATGCCTGCATCATTACACCAGGAAGGGCATTCCTTTTAGGGGGACAGCTTCCAAAATCACAACTAGTGAGATCTGACCAACTGGACTGCCATTTTGTTGCAAGAACTGTCTGTGAACCACATGCCACTCTAGCCGAGATCCTTTTGAACAGCCGGATGGCAATCAGGGATCTAGCTCCCTAAGCCCATCCTATCACCTGACCTTTTTTTTTTTTTTTTTTTTTTTTTTTACCATTTACAGTAATAGCTATGTCACTTTGGGTTCTCAAAGAAGCAGAGACCAAGACAGTTTGAAATGCAAGAGACTTAGTGGGGGAGAATGCCTGTGAAAGATAATGAAGGGAGGGAACAGAAATAAACGTGGTGGTCTTCAGGCCACGAGGCAGGTCTGCCAACTCTGCAAGAAGAAAAGGCAAGAAGGAGGATTGGGTAGGAAGAGCCTCAGACTGCAGAGCAGCCCTGAGAAAGTGCCGGCCAGCCCCATGTCGGTCAGAAAGGAGGAGCTCCCACTACTCCACCCACACACATACCCCTGTCGTCAGTCATAGGCCAGAGCTGCTAGAAGAGTGCTTGTCTTCAGCTCGAACACCATGACAGAGCCCAAAACCCTGCAGCTAAAGACTGTTGGCTCACTGTGCCCCTTGTGGGAGCCTGTCTTTTGCAGGGAGATCTGAGCAGTGCGCTTCCGTGGTTGCTGCAACTCTCTAGCAGAAAAGGTCCAGAAGGCTTTCCAGTCATCCCAGTGGAAGAAAATGCACATCAGCCTTGCTACACTTCCTGCAGGTCTACTGTGTGCTAAATATTGTTAGCTCGTGGTGATATAAAAAGAACTATGTTGCTTGCATTGTGACTCTCCATCTACAGAGGACTCAGACACAATGTTGAGATCAGTATAGTGAGTGTGAGTGTGTATAAGGGTTTGTAGGAGCACAAATGAGAGATTGATTCCTTCTGCCTTGGCCAGTGAGGGAAGGCTTCACAGAAGTGAGCCACTAAAGCAAGAGCAGGTGTTGCTTCTCAGCCATGGAATCATGGGGCCAGGGCATTTCGGGAAGAGGGAGCCATGTCTTCCGAGTGCCTAACCCTCATTGGACCATGGTAGGAGCCCAGGGTCTATGCTGAAATAATTAGGGTGTTCAAAGTGGGAGTCTTTAGGTTGCCCAAAAGTAGCTCAAGTAAAAAGAGATTTTTATCAAGGCACCTGGGGCTTGGTCAGTTAAGTGTCGAACTCCTGATTTCGCTTAGGTTGTGATCTCAGGGTTGTGAGATCGAGCCCCATGTCGGGCTCTGCACTGGGTGTGGAACCTGCTTAAGATCCCGTCTCCCCGTCTCCCCGTCTCCCCGTCTCCCCGTCTCCCCGTCTCCCCGTCTCCCCGTCTCCCCGTCTCCCCGTCTCCCCGTCTCCCCGTCTCCCCGTCTCCCCGTCTCCCCCTGCCCCGCCCCGCTCGTTCTCGCTCTAAATAAGAAATAAATAAATACAATTTTAAAAGAGATTTTATAAAGGACCCAGAAATCTTATTGTATCCAAAAAAACAAAAATTAAAAAATAAGTACAGTTGGTCCCATAGAAATTATAAGCCAGCACTGGAAAAGTTTTTGAACCGAAACAATTTTTCTCTGCATCTCTGTGCCCCAGAGTGGTTATAAGCCTCTGCTTTTCTCTACATGTCTGCTCCATTTCCTTCTCTCTGCAAACTGGATCCACCACTTCTCAGCTGTCTGTGACTGAGACCCAGTCACCCCCAGCCCCTGGTTCTGTGTGACCTTCTATCTCCAATACTCTCCGCCAATTCACAACGGTCCCTATGTCGTGCTTCTCAGGTATTTATTTCTGCAAGTTACTCTGACATGCATATAAAGTATTGTGTATTTATGGATCACTAGAAGAACAGCTAGATGGATAGAGATGTGAGAAAACAGGGTGAAATGTTACTTATGGAATCTGGTGCTGAGTTTATAGATAGTTAATGTATAATTCTCTCTATTCTCCTAAATGTTTGGAATTTCTTAAACTTATTTATTTTATTTTAATTTAATTTAAATTCAAGTTAGTTAACATATAGTGTTTTATTAGTTCCAGGGGTAGAAGTCAGTGATCGATCTGTTTGAAATTTTTTATAATAAAATGATGGGGGGAAAAAAAGACCCAAATTCTCAAAAGGGAGAATCTGATTGGCCCAGATCTTACATCCTCAGTCAGGTAATGAGTTGGCTTGGCTACCTTCTGGTCAGGGGTTTATTCCTGCGTCAGTCAGCCATGGCCATGGGGGCAAGAAGTCACATAAGACAGAAAGCGCCCAGTCAAGGGGCTGTATGCAAGGCTGATACCATGAAACATGCCTCCTTACTGGGTCCATAGGAATGAGGGAACCGAGTGCTTAGGTGGCTCAGTTGGTTAAGCACCTGACTCTTGGTTGGTTTCAGCTCAAGTCATGATCTCAGGGTTGTAGGATCGAGCCCCCCATGGGGCTCCATGCTCAGCACTGAGTCTGCTTAGGAGTCTCTCTCCCTCTTCCTCTGCCCCCCAGTGCTTGCTTACTCTCTAAATAAATAAAGAAATAAATACAGTTTAAAAAAAGAAAAGGAAAAGGGGAACAATAAACATGTGGAACTAGGTATTTACTATCCTGAAGATGAAAACATTGTATCTGTGTATGTAAAACTATGGGGGCCCAGGGAAAAGAAAAACTATACAGCTAGTCTAGGCACTGCTCAGAAAGGGGAGCGTGTGCCCCTCCTTTGGCTTACCTCCTCTGCCCCTCTCTCCACCACAAATCCCATTACCCAGGGGAAATGCCTCCCCAGCGTCAGGAACGGGCAGATTGCTTTTCTCTGCCAGGAAGCGGCGAGCCTTGATTTAAGGGATCTCTTTGGTAAGGAGTGGAATGAGATACAAGCAAGGCCAGGGTGAGGAGAGAGGGTGGCACAAGGCAGGAGAAACATGTAAGATAAAACAATTTCTATCCTCTGACAAAATATAGATGGTGAACTCAGAAGTTTTCTGCCATAATAAACAAGAAGAAGAAGTGTGGGAAGTGGACATATAACTTTATGACCTGTGAAATTGAATTGCCTCTTACGGATTTTTACCTTTTGGTGGACAATGAGGAACTTTGTCATCTCAGGCTAGGATGGGTCATAAAAGCCACTGGAAGGGGAGGACTCAGGCCTGTCTGATAAGAATCCGGGAGGCCTTGGTTTCCAGGCCAGCCTTTATATATCTGGGCTTCACTCGGTGGGAGCCGTGAGCTCTGTGAATTACAGTGCTTCTCAGTCCCAAGAGCCCGTGTCTCACCCATCGTAAACACTAGTGAAAGGCAAGGCTGCTCTCTTAAATCAGCAGCCTGAGAGAGAAAGCAAGCCCAGACGGAACAGCGGGGCAAAGCCGAGAGTTGAGAAGCCCACCTGGCAGTCACAGATGGGCCTGGTCTCTAGTTGATTAGAATTTGGGGTCCCCTGCAGTGGAGTTTCCTTCACTCACCTCGGACCTGCCACTGGCCTTATTTGATATCACAGCTTAACAAATAAACACGGTTCATCTTACAAAAAAGAAACACGCCATTCGCCCCCATCTTCTTTCTGTCCTAGCTACAAAAGGGTTGGACTGGAGCAAGGTGAGCAGGAAAGAGGTGGAAACTTCTTACCAGTAACTGTGACTTAGAATTCAGGCTCTGAATTCTTCCGTCCTACTTACTTTATTTCCTAAGTATCGAATCCATACCTCTTATCTCCTATGCGTCTTCCCCCTTGCCACCAGCAGTGTTCTAGTCTCTCCTTCGGACTGCCGTGGTTGACCAACTACTTTTCCTGCCTCTAGCATGGCTTCTTCCAATCTGTATTCCAGGAGCTGCTAGCAGGAGATTTGTAAAAGAAAAGCTGGTGAAGCCACCACCCTGGTCAGTGGATTCCTTTTTCCTAAAGATGAAGTTCAAGCTGGTTGACTGTAGCATTCAGTCTTCTGAGACCACTGCATGGTAACCTTCCAGAATCCTTAGGACGGGTTCAGCTCCCTTCACCTGTGCTCCCAAAGCCCCCTGGGCGTACCCCTGATATTGCATGATTCAACTGGAGACATTGAGCTTTTGCATTGTGTAAGACTGCAGTATTTGTTAAAAGATGATTTTTTTTTCTCTATTATGGTGGAAGAGGATGACTAATGGAGCCAAATCAAGGGATTAGCCTGGACTCGCTATGGATGTCACTGAAGCTCTGTAACTGTCTGAAAGTTCTCCCCCACCTCTAACCAAACCAACAGATCGAGCCTATCTAGACATCACCCGCCACGGACTGGAATTTGACTGGGATTTGGGTTCCTTGGGGCTGAGAGCACAGCGGGAAATTTCTACAGTAGTCAGAAATGTAGGGCAATTTAATCCAGTCTAGAAAAGGAAGAGTTGAAAGTGATCAGACCCAAAGAGAAACAGAAAGGAAAGCCAGGAGTGGGACCAGAAGCTGAAGCCAAAATCATGAGTCAGGAGCAACTGTGACTCGGGGGGACCTGAACAATAAATGCAAAAGTCAAATGGTGATTCTCTTATCTTTAAGCGTAAGTGGGTACAAGGCAGGGAGATGATTGAGATGATTGTGTGTGTCTATTGTAAAGAACTATAGCAAAGCAAACAAGATGTTTGAAGGAATAAACTATTTTAGGGTCTTGCAATGAGGATCCCGTTTTACCGGAAATAAATTTATCATGAAGTGAGGGGAGCTTAAGCTTCTGTGCCCTGACTCGCAGAGATCACTTTTAAGGTCCTGCATACAGTGTTTTTATTTGCAACTTTAAGTTCATTTTCTTGTATTAGCTTTAGACCCCACAAAATCTGGACCACTTCTTTCTATCAGCATTGCCAAGCTAGCTCATTTAATAAGGTTAGCCAAAGTTTTCTAGCTCAAGCATAGAAGTAGTTACTCTCCATTAAAAAAAAAATCCCAAGGTAGGAGTCAACAGAGCCTGAGCTGAAACTTCCAAGCAAGAACTTGTATGTCTAAGCTAAGCAAAAGGAGCAGAAAGAACCTTAAGATCCAGGGACGCCCTTTCTAACCACGAACAGTAATTGCCTCCCAGGGGGCAACGGTCATCAGGGAATTCATCAAGTGACATCACTTTAGCTCAGTGCTATAGAACATGGCAGAAGGAATTATTTATACGCAGACCAAAGAGATCTAACCAAGAAAGTGACTGTGTGTGTATGTGGGCGAACAAAAAAAGAGAGAAAGAGGACAGAGGAAGGAAGAGAAAGGTACGAGG
This sequence comes from Procyon lotor, assembly GCA_028646535.1. NCBI lineage: Eukaryota > Metazoa > Chordata > Mammalia > Carnivora > Procyonidae > Procyon > Procyon lotor. Next base: position 28,614,301 of record CM053618.1, read on the forward strand.
AAAATGGCAAGAAAGTAAAACAAGAAATAGTGAGGACACATGTAAATAAGTGCTTCTAAGGGAAGAAGACAAAAGGATAGAGTCAATTTGATTTTAAAACAAAGAATTGCTCCTGACAAATAAATTTCTCCTTTCCTTCAATGAAAAGCCACATAGAATAAAAACCAATATCTCAAAAGTTCGAAGGAAAGGAAGAACGAAGCTTAATAATCATGTAATAAGACAAGCTTTTGCTAGTCTGGGCCACTGTGGTATCAAGTAGGCTGGGGAGAGACCCCCACCCAGAGCAGGTGCGCACACGTATATGTGTGTGTGTCTATGTGCACATGTGTAAAATCAGGTTGAAACATAGAGTTCCATGGCTACCTTACACGTGTGATTTGAAATTTAAGAAACACCAGGGACACGCTCCAGGGCAAATACATCTCCCTTGATCTGCCTAGTAGACAGACTGAAATTGCATCTTTAGAGAAGCATATTGGAGGTTAAGCACACTTTTCATGCGGTCTTCATTCCAATGGCAAATGCCCTGTTTAAGGTCAACACAATCAATTAGTAGCATCTCCCCATAGATTAGGACATCTGATTACATTCTCCCAGCTGTCAGAAGGTTAAATTATCCTGAAAGCATAGAGAAGCCCAGGAGGAGTTGGAAATTCACACTGGTTCTGAAGTTCTGGTCTACCCCAGATATGTGCTGTTGAGAAGAGTCTAGCCCCCACACTGCCTCACGGAGCTCACTGTCGTGAAAGGTATTTAGTCAAACTAGTCCTGGGGCATTAGCAGAACTGGCACCGAGAGAACAGCCGAGCTGCCCGTCTGCCTGGTGACAGCACCGCCACCATCACATACTCGCCCAGGACTTGCCGAAGCCTGTCCCCAGCGCTCTTGGGTTGGCAGCCACCGGAAAATTGACAAAGGAGTGAAAATCAAAAGGCAGAGTCTCGTTTTCGTTTGAGCATTAGGAGAGCAAATGAAAAAGATGAGAATCAGAAGGGTTTTTATTTGAGATGCTTGATTTTGAGGAGGAGGGAAATATGGGATATCTTAGTCCCCTTTCCAGCTCAGTGATGGTGAAAATAAAGCTCTGGGATGATGTATAATGTAAAAGTTTGGAGATGACTTTGTTTCAGGGGGAAAAACAGCTCCGGAACTTATGAATGTCAGGCAGTCTCACAGATTGCTCGAGGGAGAGGAAGGCTTGGCAAGGCCACTGCTCAGTGCTTAACGGGATAAATGGCCGAGGAGGAGGAGGATGTACACTTGTGGACCTGACGGGATCCTTCATAAAACCCTGGACCACCGTGTGGAGGAATGAGTGACAAGGGACCACCGTGTGGAGGAGTGAGTGACAAGGGAGGGGCCCCATGCGAGGGACAAGAGAGAAGTCAGCACGGCAGGCTACGTGACAGCCAGCCCTGTGACGGGGGGAAACTGTGATGGGAGGAGGAAATGTCGTCGATGGCACTGTGGACAAAGTAACATTTGCCTCGTGGACTCTCAAAGGTGAAAAAGATCTCCTGTCTTGTCCCAGTCTCCTCATTCTACAAATAAGAAAATGAAAATAATGACAGCCTCGAACAGGTAGAGAGTGTCTACTATTGTGCCAGGTGATGGACGACCCCGTATTCCTAAATGATGCCCTCTAATCCTCACCAGGCTTCTCGAAAGTGGGCACTGTCACCACAATTTAACAAAAGGCAAAACTGCAAACTGAATTTCAAGTATCGCAGTCGTTGGAACAAGCTCATTCAGTTTATAAGAAGTAGGCCCAGCTGGACTCCAGCACCTGCCCTCCTAAACTCTATGATGTGAGTTCTATGGGGTCTCAGAAACGTGTGTCACAGGTAGTCGGGGGCTGAGCCAGGCGCAGCCGCAAGTGTCCCAAAGCAGAGCCCTTAAACCACCAGTGCATCTTGAGCCGGAATGAGGGGCCTCACATGTGTCTCCCAGGGGCTCATGATACCCTGCCACCCAGCCACAGAATTGCACGAAATCTCTTGACTCTCTCTACGTTGCCTGGGAGCCACTCAGCTGTCATTTGTACTTGTACTAGTGACAGAAGATTCCAGCATCTGAGAGAAGGTCCTGGAATTCATCTATCCCTAGAAGCTGCACACTTACAGAAAAAGAGTGTCTTCAAGTTCTTACTTGGGAAAGTGCAGCTGGCTGATTTTTACTCAAGGAGCGCATTTTCTGGGTGAGTAGTTATAAAACTCCTCGGGTTAAGAAAGACCTTGAGAAGTCACTTAGCCCATTGCCTTTCCTCCAGGCAGGATGACATTTAAACTATCTTTAGAGAGTGATTTGTTTTCTCTTCCTTAAAAAATAAAAATATCAACAAGCACAGCCATAAGTCTCTTGCATTAGGAGGTTTGGCTCCTCCTCAGGGTCAAAAAGTCTAAATATCTAACTCAAATCTTTCTAAGGAAACACAAACTTATTTCCTATTCTCGATTTCCCTGAGTTCTCTCACAGGGTGAACTTTAATTATGTACATAGCACAGTCCCAGGATTGGGGGTCTACCTGGCCTACGCTATCTCCTTCGGGTAATAAAGACATTCAGGCATCTCTGAATAAATGTAATATATGTGAGTGGGATAAACAGCCTAATTAGTGGGCCACAGGAGTCCTAGGTATGATATACAAAAGTGAAAATCATCTTCAACTAGAAGTTTCTCATTAACCCCAAACCAAGATAGTATAAATCTAGGCCTCCCACAGGAGCAAGCTGGAGAGAGAATCCCAAAAATTCTAAATATGGAATTGAGGTGGGGCTTGGCAAACAGTGTTAAGAAAGAAAGAACTAATTTCAAGGAAGTGCTCCATAAGGAAGAGCAGATAGGCAAGTCTCTGGATTGATTATAAATAAACTATGATCTAAAATATGTACTTTCTTTTTTTTTTTTTTAAAGATTTTATTTATTTGACAGAGAGAAACACAGCGAGAGAGGGAACACAACCAGAGGGAATGGTAGCGGGAGAAGCAGGCTTCCTGCCGAGCAGGGAGCCCGATGTGGGGCTCGATCCCAGGACCCTGGGATCACGACCTGGGCTGAAGGCAGATGCTTAACGACTGAGACACCCAGGCGCCCCTAAAATATGTACTTTCTAAATGCACTCATATCTGTTTTGGGGTTGTCCATACTTTGGTTTCCCAGAATAATGGAACCCCATGGTAAATTCCCATCTCGCCCAGGTTCCATCAAGGAGAGAAGGAATGCTGCCTTCAGTCCGGAAAAGGTCCCTTGAGCAATGGGAAAGGCTATGGGGAGGAACAATGCATACAATAGACCCCTGGGGGTGAGGGACTGTGTGTGGGGTCAGTAAGTCAGACTCAAGACCTAAGCACAGCCTGGGAGGATAGAAGATGGGCACCCAACAGGGCCTTCTTCTTCCTTTGAGCGACTAGAAGCATAGCCCTGAACTATTACAAGTCCCTCAGGTCAACCAAAGATACCAAAGGACCCTGCTGTGATTAAGTTTTTCTGTAACAACATGGACAGCTGACAAAGAAAGCAAAAACACAACCATGTGGAGTCCAGAGGACGATGGAATGTTAGAAGTAGACCATGTCTGGGCTATAATTCCAGTCCGATTACCTCTTCTGATGCTATCTCTCCCTCTCTGTTGGCGATCTCATCTACATGCATAGCCTCCTAGACCATCTGTACGTCAATGACTCCTAAATCTCTGTTTTTGTCCGAAACATCTGAGTTGAACCTCAGACTTATAGAGCCAGATCCCTACTCCTCATCTCCACTAGGGCATCATGCTTGCAATGCAACCAATTCAGGAAAGGAGTGTAATCTTGGCAATTACAGAGAATCGGATTTTGAGATATGACACCATCATTTCTTGGTCATCAGTTTCCTTAAGCAAGCCACCCAGTTTCCCCAAAATGTAAAATCAGCTTTGTTTTGCTTGCTTGCTTGCTTTTAAAGATTTTATTTATCTATTTGAGAGAGAAAGAGCAGGGAGGGGAAGGGCAGAGGGAGAGGAAGGGCAGAGGAAGAGGAAGAAGTGGACTCCCTGCCGAGCAGGAAGCCCACCGTGGGGTTTCATCCCAGGACTCCGGGATCATGACCTGAGCAGAAGGCAGATGCTTAACTGACTGAGCCACCCAGGCGCCCCAAATCAGTGTTGTTTTAAGGATCCAATTAGATACTACTATGAAGTGTAATGCTGGCGAATATCTGCCATATGTAAGCCACATATTTACACACACCAGATGCTTATTGACGAATGAATGAATGAAGAATGAATGAAAATGGAGATCCAATGCGGCATCATTTCTCTACCATGGTCACATGTAGTCATATCGGACAGGTATTGGTAAGCAGTGAAGGAAACATGGAAAAAACACTTCCATTTTCTTGGGGAAAGAACAGCTGGGAAGTTGAATGGAATGACAGACCCTAGGAAGAACTGAAAAGGGTGTACCCCCTCTGGATAGCAGTCTCCCAAAGCTGCTAAGGCGGTGAAACTTCATTCAGTACGTTGGCTAGGGAAAGACCGGACCGGACGTTAACGGTTGAATTGTGAACCAGACCAAGAACTGTTAAAACAGCAACTGGCGGGAATGGAGAGGGGATGAGGCCAGCGGGTTCGTCTTTGCCCGAGACACCTGCCATCTGCGAATATAGCCCTCATCGACAGCAGATGTAGATGGCAAATGTGGCCTTTAATGGCGAGAAAAAGCTCAGAAATACAAATGGAAATTCAGACCTGGAAGTGTCCCCGAGTCAGAACTTCGCACGTATCACCTCGATGAAAGCTTTTGAATAAAATTTCCCCTAAGTTGTTTTCCTGGAAAGGATCTTTCAGTATGATGTTTTCAAGGATTTTTAGCCACCTTTCAAAATCAGCAGAAAGCAGAGACGTGCTAGGGTAGAGAAACTGCCGTGTCTAGACTGTGGTGACAGTTTACACAAGGTGTATGACTACGAGTACTCGCCAGACTGTGCAGTTAAATGAGTAAATGTTACTGTGAGTAAATAATATCTCAAAAGCAGCAGAGGGGTGGAGAAAAAACAAAAGGAGATAAACTGTGGTAACCTACTGGGTGACCGGCCAGAAAGTAATGAGAGCAAACATCTGCGGTGCGAGGTTGTGGAAGGCTGGATGTGATATGAAACATGATAATGGAAGAAGTTGACTTCCCCTGAAAAAATATATATCTATTAGAAAAAGGAGATTCCAGAACCTGTGACAAATTCTAGTAAGGTTTAAAGAACCAAGTGACTGGAGACAAGGGCAGCGGCTGACATCTCAAGAGAAGCCGGGGATTTCTTATTTCCTAGACTTTGATCTAGACCCCCTGGCAGAATCACTGGAAAGAACCATCTGGAAAGAAAAATGGAAAACTGGGGAAATTTTGCTAGCTCGAACAGACTGAGTCTGAGGGCCAGAGGCAGGAGCTGCTCCTCTTTCCAACATGAGGAAAACTACCACAATCCCAGAAGAAATTGGCCCACAACGGTGGGTATGGATGCATCAGGGAAATATGTTTGTATGCTGGGGACATATTTGGGCTCAGTGTGTCCCTTTGGATTGTGGATCCCCCACAGCCAAAGGAGCCATGAAGACCCCCATATCAGTAAAGCACATGGTACAAAGCAGAGTCCAGACACCAGAGAGGATCTGGCTGGCCACAGAATGGCGCAGGGTTAAACAGTGGGAGAATCTACAGAGAGAAACCAATGCCATGTGGATATAGATCATCCCTGGAAAGGGCAGAAATGGAGGGAAGAAATGGAGACATTGCAGGAAAAAATTATGACTGCACAGGTCTCACTTGAGTTCACCTCCAGACGGGATCGAGATTCGGTGGTGACTCATGTGTGCTAAATTCACAAGAGACAAATGTATAAATCAAAATCGCAATTCGTGCATTTAGAAGGAAAACATCCTTTGCTATGTAATCAAAACGCTAGAATCTCATATTTAGAGCACCCTCTTCCAGACACCAGCAAACGTGGAAGCTAAATGATTTGCCACAATATTGTTTTGATGAGTCTAAAAAGTGGGAAATGGGGAACCTTGAAGGAGGAGTCCTAGAGGCCAGAGAAAATCCTGAGAAACTACCTGTCCCACAAGAGTTCAACTCTCCAGGGACCTGAATGCTCATTTCCTTCACACCCAGTGTCTCAGCTGTCTGGATGTGTGACATGAATGGTGACAAATTTCAGTCCTTTTGGTGTCTTCCTTTTTCAGTTTCAGGCAGGATCGTTTGTTAAATGCGCTACACACCATGCTAAACACTTTACAGATATCACCTCATTAATCAGCGCACAACCCCAGAGACATATCAATTCTCTTCATTTAATTGATGAAGAAATGGGTTCCTGTAGAGAATAAGTGGTTACACGAAGTCACCTGAAGCTGGCAGGTGTTTGAATTCAGAGCTGGATTCCTGAGGCCGTGCTCCTACACGCCATGCGATGGTCTCTTCAGGAAGGAACTAGATCATCAGGCCTGGCGAGAGCAGCCAGCGAAAGACTCCTTTCCTTTTTTATCCCTAGATCGCTCAGCAGCCCATGGACAAAATATCTTTCCAGTTTGTCCTACAAATGGACAATCATAAGCCTTGTTATGGGTTTACTATTTTAACTCTCAGAAAAGAATCATATTTTTAAGATTTTGGAGGGAAATAATGAGGAATAAAAAGGAGAACATGGCCCTGAGTGACCAGCAACAATCTCATTCACTTCAAGGACACAGAAGCTGAAGGTCATGGTGGTTTCCTACAGTCAGCAAAGCCCAGGGTCGAAGTTCTGAAATGCCTCCTCTTTTTTGTGGCTGAGACTGAACACCAAGCATTAGCTGGATCCAATGAATTCTTCTTGGGCAGGAATGACAGTATCTAACCGGGCAGAGAGGATAGATACACAAGGACAGAGCCTGCCTGTTTCCAGATCTAAGAAGCATACTGAATTGGATAAGAGTCAACTGCAACAGGATTAACGACTGCAACAAGATTACACAGTCCAGCCCTTGAGAGGCAGCAAGACAGAAAGAGCGGGCAGGATCTCGCCTAGTACCAGCGTTTCGCCTCTGCAAGCTCGGAGCTCGGAGCTACCTCCTCTCGGCCACATCCAGTTATGACCCCAGCAGCTCTGCATCTTGCCAGAGACTTTATCTAATTATTTTTTTCACCTCTTCATTAATTCAAAAATCATCTGCCTCATGTGTCCCGGATAATAAACAAAAATTGACTTACAGTCTATCCACTGGTGTCACTTTCCTCAGTCACTTTGTTCTGTGTGTTCCTTGTGGTTGTTTCAGGAGGCTTAAGCAAGAAGAGATAAATGTGTTGTCGAGCCACTGTATTTACCAGAAGTCCTATGGCCAGCCTCAGGGTTTACTTGTAAGTCTTGAATATAGGAATATCTCTGAGAGCACTTTGGGAAACCCAATGACTCATCATGTCAGCCTAACCCCCCCAAACTAATTAACCAAAAGCAAGACTTGATGAAACTTTCAAAGTTATTATTATGATTTATAAAAATTCTTTCCAGTAGAGGGAGGATGTAATGTTCTC
>CM053618.1:28622344-28705627 GCA_028646535.1 Procyon lotor
TGAATAGTATTATCTGAACTCTTAGAGGCAAATAGAACTTCAACCAATTGAATTCTCATCTCCCAGTGATGTGGTTCTCTGGCGCCTATGACTACGTCTGTTAGTCCAGGTCCCGGGAGGAAGAGACACCAAGGGGACATTAAATATGAAGGAATTATATTAGAAAATAGGAAGGGAGCTGGGGACCAATCAGACCCCGTAGCAAGTCTAAGACTTCCCAAGGAAGCAGAAAGGAAGGAAGTGTCCCAGACCACCACACAGTCTAGAAGTTTCAGCACAGTCATCGGGGAGGCACCAAGCCTGAATCAGAAGAGTCCATCCAGTATCTCCCAGGGCTCAATCTGCTTTAGCATCCCTGCCATCTTCAGTCCCTGGCTGGGAGCCACCTGTGGGAGACGTGGCCTCAGCATGAGTGCATCAGAGCAGGTCAGAGTCTAGCAGTTGGGACTCTTGGTCAACTACACTCCCTGGAGTTGGGGGTTTGCAAGGGACCTTCTCATGGTTGCTGCATGAGAATTCTCATGGTGCAGGAGTAGTACTGAAGCAGAATAGTAAAGACAGTATTTCCCAAGTACATGACGATTGTTAAGGCTCTCTTTCTGAGCAAGAAATTGTAATTAGCTAGTTAAGGAACATTCTAAAGAAACTATCTCCAGCTTCTAGCTCTCAAAGATTCGTGCTTCTTTCCAGAGGCAGCTCACCCCAGAGTACTAGGTACTATAGGGTTAAACACCATGCAACCTTTGAACTCTAATCACCATCAGGAGCCTCAGAGCTAAATCTCCAGGCACATCTCCAAATCCCCAAAGTTTCTAGATTAATCCATAAACCTTAACTTTAAAAGGAATGGAATGTCACCTTATTTCTAAAGGCTGAATGAACTTGTAAGGTTCTGGCTAATTAAATCCGCCTGCCAATGAGAGATCACTGGGGTTCTGATGCACTTCTGCTCTTGGACTGGAAGAAGTGACTGGAAGAGCAGGAAGAGGAGACGCTAAGAGTCTAGAAAGAGTTCTTTCCGAGTGGGGTTCCCCAGGCCAAGGTAGATGGGAGGGAAGGAAGTGACCTCGTGTTCCACAACCCCAGCTAGTTTACTTGACTTCTGGCAAGATGACAGACTAGGGATCAGAAATCTGCATGTGCACGTGGACATTTTATTCCAATGGTCATTGAAAGGAGACAGATAGAGAGAAGGCACATTTTAGTGGAGCAGAGTATTTGTCCTTTTACCTCCTAGACAAGTTCTAAGAGGAAAGGGAACTGCCAGGTTCACCTAGGAAGGACACTGGTATGCATCTGGAGGTCAGTTGAGAGCTGTCAAGCCTGACCAGCTTCAAGGCCGGGGAGACTTCGTGAAACAAATGGAGAAACTGAATGGAGGTCAAGTGCTAACTTTTGATTCCATTTCCGAGGCCCTTCTTCACCCACCGGCTGGGAGGAAAAGCCTGGGCTGCCAGTGCAAGCTGGAGATAGGGAGAAGACAGCAGAACCTCTCGGTAACCAATCAGGGCTGGTCTTTCCTTGCTCCTCCTCCTCAGGGGTCTGGGACCCCATGTGGAGAGCCCGCTGGTCTGGTTGCAATTTCCTGGATTGGTTCTGCCCAGGGCACCAAAGGGAGCTCCAGGGAAGAACCTAAATATAGTAAACAAAACAGACTCAACAGTGTCTGGGATGACAGCAAAGGATAACAGAAGGCAAAGTGGTCCCCGCTCACAGGGGAGAGGAAGGATAGAGACGGCTAATACATCAGCTGCTGCTGCCGGTGAAAGGTTTACAAAAATCCGGTTATATTTTTGAATCATCTTGCATTTTAGACCTTTAAAGTACAAATATGGATTTCAAACATATCAAGGGAACAAATTAACTTAGAAAAATGGTAATGCTTTCCAAGGTTGCACCTGCCATGAAATTGCTCCAAGTTTGCATTTTCCCCAGGTCTCGGGTGTGTCATTAGGCCAGATTGATTGTCCTCCTCCCCTGAACAGCTCCCCCATTAGAGGGTTATTGTATGGAAATTAATGGAAGGTTGGGAACATTTTTTTGCAGCTGCAGTAGTTGGAGTCAGTTTTGATTAAGCGATAGAAAGCCAGCAGATGGGGGAGATCTCTCTGCGTTAGCTGCCTCTTTCATTATCACTGAGTCAGGCTTAGCGCTTGCGGCCGCCCTGTGTGTGGATATTCTGCGGCCCTTTGGACAGCGCTGTATACACGGGTTCCTCTGTTTTTCCAATGTTTCCCCACGTGATTTCCAGAATAGTACACCAATTGGATGTGAAACTTAAAACCAGTCTGTCCGTAGCTTACTTCCTATTTCCCACCCCTGACAGTGACCCTCGCTCCACACCCCTACCCCATCACCCCATGACTGGATGCAGGAAGAAACTGGGAGTATTCCCTACCCTCCATTCTTCTCATCTACTTGCCTCCTAAGAGAAATTGAAGGGGCCTAAACCAGCAATCAGAGCCCCAATGGCCGCAGGGGATTTCAAGGTGCAAATTAAGCATCAGCCGGGCTGCTCACAGAGCTGACAAGTGAGAGCTGACAGTTTGCCTCTCCTCCCGTCCTGTCAGGAGCTTTCAAACATCCCAGAAAAACTGGGACTCTGGCAGATTAGGAGTTGATCTGCTTGTCATGCAGGGTCAACATCAGACGACAGCAATTGAGGGCAACAAGACATGATGGAAGAGAAGAGACAAGGGCTAGGTGCAGATTGCCCGAGGAGGGGCGAGGGAGGGCCGTGGCTGGGTGTGGGGTGGTGTGACCTTCAGGAGGTCCTTTCTATCTAAAAATGCTAAACCTCCATGTCTGTGCCCCACTTTCTACATTCACGCAAGCGTTCCTTCATTTTCTCTTCCAGTATTTCCTGTGGATCTTTCTGCCAAGTACTGTGCTAGGTGTTGAAGCTGAGGGAAAAAATATGTAGATGAAACTGGGTTGCTGGTGGTCTTTGAAAACGCGCCCCACACCCCCACCCCGAGACCCGGAACACCACTGTGGAGAAGACAGATACGTAAATGCAAAAGTACAAAATCATTTGTCCAGTCGGGGTTAACGTTCTAGCAGAAATCCTTTTAAAATGCTTCGGGAGAACAGCAGAGGACACAGTGACATCTGCCTGAATGGGCCAGGCCAGAGAGAAGAGTGGAGTGGGAGGAAAGAGGAGATTTTTCAAATGAGGTCGCAGAGGAACCGGTGGCGAGAAAAGGCAGAGGAGATGGGATTCTGATTAGAGCAGCCTGAGCAAATGTTTGAAAGAGAGGCGCCCACACACAGAAAAACAGGTGGTTTCTCGGAGAACCTGCAGGGCAAAATGTGATAGGAGACAGGCTGGACAAAAACGTTGGAATTGGATTATTAGTAAGCTAATAGGTTCGCTAAGGAATGAGGACTGTGTTGAGGACAGAAATTGGGACCCTGGTGGTTTTCAAGCAAAGTTCTCACATTACTATGCTGTCTGAGAAAGTACGGACTGGGGGCCGTGTGGAAGGGACACTGATGCGGGGGGACCTTAGAGCACGAGCCCCGCTGGGAGAGATGGGTGCCGTGAGTGACCGGGCAAGAGCGGGCGAAGGCTCTGACCCAGCCAGCCGGCCAAAGGCCTCTGGTAGGGTTTCCATCTGTCAGAAATCCCATCCTAAGATCCGCTCAGAGCTCACATGCCAAGGATGTGTTAAAAAAAAAAAAAGTTAACTTAGAAAAATTGCCATCTAGTAGTTTAATAAGTTCCCTGACATACTGAATAACATCTCCTGCCTCCGGCGAGCAAGGACGGGGTCAACCTAAAATAGGTATTTGCCAATGGTCAAGACTGGACGGCTGGTCCCCTTCCAGGACGGCCTCTGTGTGGGCTGCACCGCCCTCGCCATTGACCTCATGAATCTTCCCCTTAACCCAGGGAGAAAATTAGCTCCTGCCTTTGAAGAGGGTGTCTGCCCTGAAGCCATCGTCCCTCTGTGGAACGTGAGCAGGCCTGCTCTTCCTTCCCAGAAATCAGTCAAAGAAGCAGGTGATACTGGCATTCCCCAAACCTGTCCCACCCATCGCCCTCCTGCCCACCCACCTCACTCCTTTATCATCTTGCCCACATCTAAGGCTCCCACCTTTCACATTCCCCACACCTGGGTTAAGTGTCCGCTGTGGGAGCACCAGCTGTTATCAGGAAGAAGCAATAGCCAATTGGCCATTACTATCTCAAATTCCTCCTGCTTAAATCAGTCTGGGGATTAAGGCTGGACAACTCCAAAATGATATACTAGAAGCCAATTTCTCTTCTCCCCTCGGGCAGCCACCTTCCACCTGGTCCGGTAATCCTCTAAGCTCATTTGGGAATCCGGCTCATCTTGGTCCCTTTAATAGCCTTAAAGGGACAAGCTGATTCCCTGGGGTTAGTAATTTATAATCCCAATAGCATCCTCTTGGAAGAAAAGGAGGGAGGCTCCATCGAAGGCCTGCCTCCTGCTGAGAGCCTTGACTGCATTTCCTCCCTCTCTCTTCTTTTTTTCTGTCCATCTATCCCTCTCACAAACAGTGAATACAAAGATGGTGAAAAGTCTTGTGAATGTCTAACACCGGTCATAGGTATTATTACAGGAAGGGAGTTGTGATTATTTTAGCTCCTGAAGTGCTCGGGATACTTATACTGTTTTTTGTTGCTCTAAAATGGAAATGTTGCTGGCTGCTTGGAGAGAGTGGGGTAATGTCAGCTCCTGATACTTCATATGCTGGAGAAGCTAGTTCCTCTGTAACAAGCCCTCTAATTACATCAGTTTGATGAAATGCTTCATAATTGGAGATCCCATCCTCATTTCTGCTTGGCATCATTTACTTCTACAATATCCTAGTCTTAAGAAAAGCATCACGGACTCAGGGTGGCCTGATTTTAGGCTTCTAAGACATCAAAAGGAGAATCTCAAGTATGTTTTCAAGCCAAGATGTCATTAACATGACTCATCTTTTTTGTTGTTCAGTGCCCTCTGGGAGTGTAATTCGGAAGAAAAGAACTCAGGCATGTGTTTGGGGAGCCTTCTATGGATTCCCCAAAAATAGAGTATCTAAACAGCAAGCAGAGACAGCCTATTTGAAAAATGCATGATGACATTGATAATGGGGACACAGATCAGGAAATGAGCCTGACTTGGTGGACTGCCAAGAGGACAAGGGACGGCAGCCACAAAGAAGAGTCTACATCAGTGAAGCCCAGACCAAGACAGAGCCCCAGTCTGACCAGTAGGTGCAGAGCACTGAGTCCTTTTTTCTGAGATGGAATCATCTGTTCCTCCCTGGGCGCCCACTCCCACGTGCTTCCAGACTTGGTCAGACTCTGAGACCCGAAGGATTATGAATTCTCCTCTGAGTAAGATAACCCCCTGGAACGTTCCTAGGATCTACCTTAAAAGTAGAAAGGCATAGACTTATTTGAAAACCCTCAGGGAAGAAAAACTATAGGCCTCCCTCTCAAAAAAAAAAAAAAATCTCAGATATAGAGAATCTTTGTACCTTTGTTTATAATCGTAAGGGGCTCACGACACATAGCGGAATGGGGAGTCCCTAGTGTGATAAGCCGCAGCGGTGAGTCCACTGGAGAAGTGAACCCATGCCCGCATTCACTCCATGAAGTTATATTCAGTGCCCAGGAGGTGCCTCGTCCTGTGCTGGATGACATGAGAGAACATAAAGGGAGGGGGAGCAGCTCCTCTGCCCCCAGTAAAGTGACAGGTACGACAGCGCCAAGAGGAGATCCTGGCTCAGGCCAAACAAATTTCCGACGGGAGGCTGATGCCTTTCCTTCCCCAGTGTTCCTTTTCCCAGGGCCATTCATGTGGGAATGGGGACCTTCTCCAGAAGGTCACCACCCTCGATTCTCCATGTAGGAAATTCAGAGAGAAAGAGACTTTTCTGAAATGTTGGGATCGGTTTGCGGAAGAACCTGACGAAGGTCGAACCACGGGGGAGGACTGTGGGCTCCTCCACTGGAACGCAATCTACTCTGAGGGGAGAAAAACATGTCTGGTGTGATGAGGCAGAGGTAGCGACATGGGGCGGGGCCCGGAGAAGAGCCCTAGCCCTCCAGGATGCGCAGGTATCTCCCCCAAAACTAGTGCATGAGCATGAACAAATCTTGAAGCCTAGGGGGTCCAAGCAACACTGCTGTGGGGAAACTCTGGAAGCTTGCAGGAAGTGAGAGGTGACAGCTGGGGATCTGGAGGGACCGCCAGTGAGGAGCTCGGCCGGGAGCCGCGGTGGGTGGAGCTGCGTGTGAGCAAGCACCGCGCCCCCCAGGTGGAATAACCCCGTGCAGCCACCAGAGGAACCACAATGGTGGGGGAATGGCACACATTAGCTTTGCAGGCAGCTCCCCGAGGAGGATGACAAGGTGGGGGCTGGAGGTGCCTCGTAGCAGCTGCAAAAGCAGTGAACCCGGCTCCTGATTGGTGAAGGGAGGAGGCTGGGAAGTGCGCAAGGCACCGGCAGTGGCAACAAGGCACCTGCTCGTGAAACTGTGGCTGCGAGGAGATGAGGGCACCGTCTCCCTGGCCATACAGGCTGACGAGCCCCGCAGGTATTTACAGGGCAAGCACGCAACATCATGACTGCTGTTCAAAATCTCTAGCCATCCCAGTCCTGGGGCATCAGCCAGCAGAAACAAACAGCGGCCGTAGGACTACAGCAGGGTCAGGGAACCTCCCACCTGGTCAGGGGTACGCCCGATAGCAAGATCATAAGAGTTTCTGGGAAGGTTCCGGAGTGGGGGCCAATACAGCCGGGATGATGGTGGGGGCGATTCACTCAAGGATTCAGAGCCACCGTTGTTTACACACCGCTATAGAAGTCTTGATATTTTAACAACCTGTATGACCACGCTGGAACAAGCCCGCTAAATATCAACTCTGAACAAAGTTAACCAAGAATATAAAGCACTGTTTGACTAAATGTCACTTGAGAATCTAAAAGAACCAAATGCATAAAAACAAAATAGAATGGGGATTACCAGGGGCTGGGCGTGGGGGATTTGGGGGGATGTTGGTCCAAGGGTACACACCGGCAGGGAGAAGATGAGTAAGTTCTGGGATCTAATGCACAACGTTGTAATTATAATGATACCTCATTATATCCTTGAAAGCTGTTAGGAGACTAGACCTCAAATGTTTTCACCACAAAAGAGGAATGATCATTATGTGTGTGGCAGAGAGGCCAGCTAACACTGGGGAAGTGATCATACGGCAATAAGTAAGTGTATCAAATCAACAAGTTGTATTGTTATGTTATACAATGTTACATGTCAATCATATCTCAATAAAAAAGGGCTATCCAAGGATTTTTTTAGGGGGTACTAGAACTCTTTTGCATCCTGTATATGGTGATAGTTACACAAATCTATACATAGGTTAAAATTCCTGAAACTGTAAACTAAAAGTAAAAAGGTCAATTTTACTGTATGACCATTGAAAAAATAAAATTACCACCCCCTCCCCCCAAAAGAAAATCACTTGAGGGGCCTGGGCAATGCATGTTATAGGAGGTCATCAGGAAGAGACATCCCCAGTGGCTGCGGAGGAAGAATGCAGGAAGACCAGATGGAAAAGAAAGTGACGTGGATCCAAAAATCGGAGAAGGGTTCTGGTCCTGACCCAGCCCCTTACCTAACCCTGAGGCTTGGACATCCCTTCAAATGTGAGACCGTCTCTAGGGAAGAAGGACCTTGGCAAAGTAGACACGGATCTGGCTTTGAATGATGTGAGCGCCAGGCTCAAAAGTGTGAACTTCAGAGCCATGCTCTGGAGTCAGTGTCGCCCAGGGGTGTGGGATAAGAATGACAGAGAAAAGAAAGGCTTCGAGTTTCTCAGCAACATATTTCCTGAGCAGATGTTGGGGTAGAGATCTGAATGTTGTTACTGTCCTGTGGCCAACAAGAAAATGTCAACAGCAACATTTAATAGCTTTCGGTAGAAATAATACAAGAAATCCATGCAGAAGGAGAAATAGCTGTAGTCTGAATCCTGTCCAAGCGACTGCCACCTGCCATTAGGCAGAAAAGGAAAACAAGGATGAGAAACCAACAAGGCATCATAGGAATATGGAATACAAATCAAAGAGATGACAATAGATGGGCTTGTTGGTAGCCTGAGAAATGAGCAGAGAGCAGGAGGGGGGAAAGGATGGCCATATCCCCATAAAGCTTCTGCTACCTCTGCTCAGAAGACTGCTGGGCAGATGAACACCACTCATCTTGGTATTGGATTCAAGCAGGAAGTGGCAAAGCAAACTTAGTGCCCTGGGACTTGCCTCTTCTTCTCTATAGGCTGGAAGGAAGACAGGTGATGTAAATAGCACTGCATGAAGGGCAATGACAAGGAAGTGACAGATCCACCTAGCCACTGCCTGGGAAGCTTTACCGCTCGTGGTCCCCTAATAGGAATGGCCCCTTCAAAGGTCTCATCTTTCTTGAAGCCTGCCTCCACACTGCTATCCAGCAGCATCTCCCTTCCGAGCACCTTGTCTGAAGTCTGCATTCTGACATGTCTTATCCAAATACTGTCTTGTATTGTTCTTGACTTTTGTTCCTTGTGCTGGCTTAATTCCTCTACTAAACTATAAGTTCCACAATGACATTGGATGTGACTTTCTTGTTGTCAACATTTTCGTGTTTCACAACACACAACACTTTGTATTCTGCTGGGCACATAAATAAGAAATATATATATTAAACAATTACTGAAACTCATTCAAATGAAAGCATTCATTCTCCAAGCATATATTGGAAGGCACACCATGATCCAACTGTTGGATCAAAGCAGGAGAAAAAGGAGAGAATCTAGCACATAGTAGCTACTCAGTAAATATAGGCTCTGATCCGGGGAAGCATGGGCTGCCAAGAAGGTATATGGGACTTCCTAACCAGATTTCCGAGAAGAGAAGGCAGCAGGTTTTCAAGTTGCCATCATGAGATGTGTTGCCCCAAGAAGTAGTGATATCAGAAACCATTACACTACCAGAGAAGCACTGAGGACTACATCAGTAGAATTAACTGTCCACCATACCAACACCAAACCCACCGTGCTTAACATCTCTGACTGCCTCCATCCTGGCCAAAAGTCACCAGAGAGGATCAGGAAGACACTGCTTCTATAAAACTTCTTTTTTATAAAAAAAAGAAGCAGTAAGAAAACTATTGGGGGGAATGTCTAACTGGCTCAGTCATAAAGCACACGACTCTTAATCTCAGGGTTGTGAGTTCAAGCCCCATACTGGGCATGAAGCCTCTGAAGGAAGGGAAGGGGAGCGGAGGGGAGGGGAGGGAAAGGAACTATTGGAAATTAGAAGTTGGGACAGTCTCAAAAATGGAAAAATGGGGGGGGGATGGAAAAGATAAGAGACATGGGCATTCAATCCAGGAGATCCAACACTGACAAAGAGGAATTCCAGAAATTTAAATCTGAAAAACAGAGGACAGAAGATTGTCAAATAAGTAACAGTCAATTTCCCAGAAATGAAAATTTATTTTCATTCATTTCAAATGACACATTCATTTCAAAATTTAAGTGGGAACAGAATCCTAAGAAGTGAAAAATAAAGACCCACACCTACACAGACCTTTTTGAAATCTCAGAATACTAAGTCTAAAGGGAAAGTAAAAGTCTTCCCCAAAGGATGGGGAAACAAAATAAAATAGGAAAATGATAAACAACAAGAATCAGACTGGCATCAAACTTCTCATCAACAACACCTAGATGCTAGAAGACAATAGAGTAATATTTAAATTACCCATTTTATTTTACTTTCACACAAAACTTATGAGACACTTCTTCCCATTTTTGATCTTTCTTTCCATGTGGAGGCAATTCCATGTACAGAACATTCTTGAACTCTCCCCATCCCTCACAGAGAGAGAGTGACTTAATCTGATTTGTGAGTTTGGAAGAAGGAATTAGATGTGTAATCTGGCTCCTTCTTCTGTTTCCCTTTTCTGGGAAACAAGCTTCCCACAGGAAACATAATTCTGCTCTGCCCTGACAGAGTATAAAGCACCTGGCTGTTGTCCTCATGGATGCATTGGCTTAGCTCTATGGTTCAGCTTTTGGAAGCATCTGGAAGGCTGCTTGCTTGCAGATACATTGTATTTCATCTCATGGAAAATACCATCAACTGAAAGGCCTCCTCATTATTTTATATACCACAAATAAGTAAAACACAAACAATTAAGCAATGCAATCCTTTCTCTCACTTGGAATTTTTTAATACTTATTGAATAAGACTGTTTCATTTAGTTAGACATATTTTAGTATTTAGGACATATCACTCTTTTGTATACATAAAAAGGGAAAGATGTCGGCTATCATTTTTCTAAAAAAAAATTAACATTCAGAGTCAAACTGTTTGGAATCACATTTTGACTCAGAGTTATCTACATCTTTAATTTACAATGTAACATCTTCCTCTGTGCCTGCAAGGTAGAATATGGGACTCATCTTGCTCTGGGATTTTCTTCCAAGCCGTAGACATCCGTTTGCAGACTTTAATGCTGACATCTTTACCTTTTAGAAGGTGTCAGTGGAAGGTTTTTAGACAACAACCAGGACTTACAGTCCTTCCTTAAATGGTCTTTAATAGTTTATTGACCGAAACATCAGGAGGCTCAGTGGCCTGGTTGTGCCGCCCAGTTCATCCGTGTGTAGGAACCAACAACTCGCTCCTGACCGCCACCTCGTCCTGGCCAGCAGCAACTGTAAGATGCCATTGACTGTGAAGGGCCCCTTTGGTTACATGATGTTAAATGTGAACAGAAAGTACATCTCAGAATCAATAAAACAAAGTAACAACCATTTTCTTTAGTATCAGCTTAATCACTAAAGAAAGGGACGTTCAGGTTCTCATCTGCTTTATTATTTTGTCATGTATTGCAATTCATGCAAAACTTGGGTGGGAAAGAGGACCAGCATTGATTTGGTCCCTTCAAATACCAACAGTGAGTACTTGGATTTGTCCTCAATTTGCAAATGAGAAAATGAGGCTCAGCCAAGTGAAATAACTGACCCCAGATTCAGAGCTCAGGGGCAGAATCAGACTGAATCCTGGTTGGCTCGGTGGTGGCAAGAACCACCACACACACCGGCCTTTTTAGACTCCCTGATGAAAAGAGTTTTAAAGGATGGAAAGGAATTGACTTGTGAGAAGGTCATGCCAGAATAAAAAGGCTCAAAGATAGGAGAGAGCACAGCCCTTTCGGGAACCTCTCAGGATTTTGTCAGGAGGCAAAGGGAAGGGGTGAGGGTGTGGTCTGCTGCAGAAGAGTTAACATTGCCCTTTCAAAGGTTGATGAGCAATTTTATGAAATAGTTCCTTTTTTTCCCAGCTTCAACAGTGTTGCCCTGGGAAGCCTTTCTCACTCTTGTAGTCTAGATGGAGAGTCTCTGCTCTTTGCTCCCATGGGAACTTATACTCCTACCTTAGAACTGATCACACTTCGCTATAATTGCTGATCCAACTCTGTCTACCCCTAGCCATAAATAAGCTCCGTGAGCAGAAGATGGAGCCCATCTAGGTCATCTCAGCATGGAGCCTGGCACAGAGTAGATAACTCCAGAACGGTTTCACATAAATACACGACTCGCCTGCTGGTAGACCCCTAGCCCTCATCCTAGTTAAGGCCATTGCAGTAGACTTACAGAGAAGTCTGGTGCTGGGTCACTTTCGGAGACCTGTCAGAGCTTGACTGCAGAGGCTGGTAGGTATTGGAAGGCGAGTCCTGCTCCATTCACTTGAACAGGCTGAAGAGAAAGCCTCCATTTCAAATATATGGGCTGAGAGCAAACCCAGTGGGCCCTATCAAGAGTCAAGATCAATACTCATAAGCCATTCACAGGGCTATGTGCATAAGACCTGATCACTGAGTGATTTCATATCCCAAACCCACAAAACGTTTGTGATTTCCAGCACATTTTTGCAAACCATTTGATTTCACTTGGAACAGATTGCTATCAGGAGGAACATTTTCCAGGTGGGGAGTTCCCCTTTGTTTCACCCTTGGAAGCCCTTCATGACATTCCCTGGCACATAGCTGCATCCTTATGCTGTGAACCTTTTCCCTCTAACCTCTTTCCTGGGCTAATGGAGCCCTTTTCAGCAGCAAATCATTCCTTGTGCCTGTAATACATCTCTTCTTCTCCATGGGTATAATTGGCTGCATCTAGCTCCCCTCTGTCCATAACACCATAGATCATACAGGCAGAGATGGATCCCCAGTGAACCAGAACAGGCTTATGGCTTTAGGAAGGCATTAAGGTATGCATATTTTATTTTAACATCCTTTGGGTAGAGGGCAGCCAAAGCTTGTGTCTTCTTAAACATCCTCCCTGGCTAAATAGTCGATGACTAAAATGATGCACTGTACAGGTTACACCTAATAAAAACCAAAGGCCACTTATAGGGGCAGACAAGGCCAAAGTCTTCCCTTCCTATGACCCCCCCTTCTTGAAGTGATGGATTAAGTCTGTGCTTCTGTTGCAGAACACGAACTCAATTAAAATAGTTCCTAGACATTGCTGCTGGAATCACTTTTGAGTGTTCCCATCCTATAAACATATCATATTATAATATTAATGTGGAACCTGCTCACTTTATTGTCTCAGTCCCTTCACAGTTCATTGATTAACCAGATGCCAAGCATACATCCCTTTTACAATGTGTGTGTGTGTGTGTGTGTGTGTGTGTGTGTGTGTGTGTTGTTTTATCGTGGAGGGTGCATTATCAATCCCATCCAAAGTTCCTCGCTGAGGTTTTTCCTATCAATTGTTTCCTTATGGTTCACAGCATATGGACAGTTTATTCTCTCATCAATCCTCAATGGGCCATTCGTGTCCTTGATAATAATAACAGCATTAATGGATGTGTTCCCATTTCAGGATATACCATTATCTTGAGCTAATTTAATTAAGCTGCACTACAGCATTGTATCCTTGCTTCCTATTGTCCATCATGCTGTTCTCCCACACCCCAAACAAATGTGTTCCTGAGCCAATAAGGCTCATTTTTCTCCTTTGAGAAGCATAGAAGGTCCTTGGGTGAGAGTTCAAGGACAGTAGGATTAGTGAATGGGATGGGGGTACAAGGGGGACACGGGAAAAGACTGTGAAAAGGAATAAAGGTGGGTCTTGTCGAGAGTTCCATGGTCTAATAAAATGAGCATCAACAGAGGTTCAAATCAGAGTTCTGACATCCACCAGCTTTCTGACCTTAGAAAATTTTACTTCTTTTAGTTTGATGCCCTCACCTATAAGAGGGACACAAGAATAGACTCTTTATATGACTCTTTAGAAGAACTAATAAAATAATGTATGTCCCCCTAGCACGTGGTTGGTACTTCATTAATATTAGCTCCTTCAATTTCTTCCTGTTTCTTAACTTGACTTTCTGCAGAGAATGCTGTTAATATATATTTTGCAGGTGTGTGCTGCTCTAACAAAAGGTGTGTTGCTAAATAAAGGGTGTAAATTAGGTTGGAGAAATGAGTCATATTTTAAATGTAGTGGAGGGTATGCTGTTTAAAATTCTCCTGTGCTGCATTTTTTGGTGAAGCAAAATCACCCCCTCCCCATAACAAGTGTACATAAAGCAGTAGATTGCTATACAAGATAATTTCTCTGGCTGAGTTATGGCCCTTCTCTTCTATGTGGTCACTGAAATAATAATAATGTCACTGAATAACATTTACTGAGAGCTTACTAGATATGCTGTGCTAGTACTTTATACATATTCCGCACACCTTCTATGAGACAGATACTATATTATCTCCCCTTACAAATGAGCAAATAAAGACATAGAAAGGTCAAACAACATGGTCAAGGTCACAGGGTGAGTGGCAAACCTAGATTTAAACATAGGCCATCGGGCTCTTCCAAGTCAATTCAGGGGAGGGGCTCACTCTAATGGGAACCAAGTAGGAGTGCTTGAAAAACCCACATTCAATAATCCAAGACTTCTTAAGGACCTAAACTGTATTCTCAACATTTCCTTCAACACTGTGGTTGCTCCTGGAGCCACAGATGAAATCTGCCCCCTGGCTCCTCAGCCTGCCAGAGGTGAAAGATGGATGGCATTCATCTTATAACTGTGCAATTGCTTGGGTTCTTCCTAAGGACTCAAAACCTCACTCTCTCCATCCACACATGGACTCATGCTGGCTGGGACCCTGGATGGGCATCAGACTTGGAGATCTAGAGAAGGAGAATGGGAAACACCAATGGAGTCGGGGGGTGGAGCATAGAGTTTAGGGTATAAATTATCTAATCAGTTTTTTTTTTAAAGATTTTATTTATTTGACAGAGAGAGACACAGTGAGACAGGGAACACAAGCATGGGAAGTGAGAGAGAGAGAAGCAGGCTTCCCGCTGGACTGGGAGCCCGATGCAGGGCTTGATCCCAAGATCCTGGAATCATGACCTGAGCTGAAGGCATATGCTTAACAACTGAGCCACCCAGGGGCCCCCATCTAATCAGTTCTATCAACTGAGATCGAAGAAGGTAGGATTCTGAATACTGATACTTCTGTACCAAACCTCAGGCTGGATATTATTAACAGGACTGAGGGAAAGAGGTGCTTGGATGTAAAATTTGAGGAGCCTCTTAATTCCAAGCTTGTGTACGTGTCAACCCCAGTTTTCATATTCTCATTTCACTTAACTATCATGACAACTTTGATAGGGCAGTGTTAATAGTTCAAACATGCTTGCATTCCATCTGGAAAGAGAGACAAGAACTCAACTCCAAAGCCAATCTACCTTATCAATCTTATTCTTAGAAATTTATCTTTTTAGGTACACCCCTATATTACTCCAAATTTAACCTCCCCCCAAAAAGTAAACGATTCTAGCTTTAGAAAAAGCTAAGTTGTTTATGCCAGGATCCATCCAAACGGAAAAGTGTCTCTACTGTACCCGTCACTCAGTGTCTCATCCCAACTCTCCACTTCATTGGACATGGTCCTCATTTTCAAAGAAGAGAACACAATTAGAACAGGCAAGAGTATTACAGGCCCAATGAGTTGCAAAGATTTACCAGGTGGCACAGCATTATAAATGCTTGGAGACCTCAACTTAGTGTTAAGAGTCCCTAACCTCCAGAGAAAGTAAAGTCCAGTCCTCAATCAACGTTTAACTTCCTAGTTTACAAGGAAATTATGTCACCCAAGTGCGCAAATAAAAGACCTATGGGAGGGGCGCCCAGGTGGCTCAGTGGGTTAAAGCCTCTGCCCTCATCTCAGGTAATGATCTCGGCATCCTAGGATCAAGCCCTGCATCGGGCTCTCTGCTCAGCAGGGAGCCTGCTTCCTCTTCTCTCTCTGCCTGCCTCTCTGCCTACTTGTGATCTCTCTCCTCTTTGTCAAATAAATAAAATCTTTAAAGAAAAAAAAACCTATAGGAAATCTGAGATGCCTAGGGGATGAAGGTGTCACAAAACTGTTCTTCTAATTTGGGCCCCAGAAGGAAGACCTCCTCTCAGCCTGATAGCCTTACATCCCCCATCTGTATCTGTTTATCCTCCTGAGGAAAAACTGGTAGAAGAGGCAGAATTTTAACCCATAGTTGGATAAACATAACTCAAGCTGAAGTTATTCTCCAGTCCTTGAAAAATCCTTCCTATCACTCTACCCTCCGACTTTTGATGATCCCTTTAGAAAAAATCAGTTCAGTTCCCTCCCCCTCCCCCCAAAAATGGGTATATTTTATTTTATTTTATCCAAATGGTGTTGAGCAAGAAGGAGTTGCCCATACATTCCTGCAGGTCCCAGCGGTTGGGATCACGCCTCACAGCTGGAACTTCTTCTCTCTGAAGAAGCTCAATGCTCACCTCCATCTCAGCCATAGTCATGTGTCGTTTTCAGTATGACATGCCATGTGTTTTAGGCAGCACTGGCAATTCTCATGAGGATTGTTCTTCTTGTCACTTACAATCGCCTGGTGAGGGCTTCTCCCAAGGACCGCAGAAGCTCACCATGCTGAGCATCCTGAGTTGGCCGGGGTCGGAAGCCTAGCTCTACAGACAGCTTGAAACTCACATTACATGGTCCTCAGAAGGCGGGACGAGAGTTCAGGAGGCATAACTGAAAAAAAGGAAAGGAAGTGTTTCTCCTGAGGTGGGTTGAAGAGAAGCACGTGAGGGACACAGAGGACGTGAACTGGAAGGAAGCTGAGGGAGCACCTCCTCCTGGGAGGCTGCTGCTCTGGGAGCACCACCACAGTGTGTTTCGCTCAGACCTCCTTTGAATGGAAGCAAGGGTCCAGCTGGCCCCGTTCTTATGGTCACACACTGTCCTCAGAAGTGAGCAGTTATCTGAGCCAGCCCGGGAAGATTTTGGCAAAGTGACAGTAGCTACCATGTCCTGCTTAATAACCTGTGTATTCTCATACAAACCTAGTCCCACAAAGCCATCAAGGAAAGAGGCCATTCCCAGGTGCAGGTACATTCCTTGGCCAGGTCTCCTGAAGTAAAATATGTTGGAAGACATAGGAGGTCTTTAGCTCCAAGAAATCAGGTCTTAGAAGGTCTACCAGTAGATTATTAATCCCCCTGGGGCTTTTCCAGGCTCTGGAGACAAGAGACTTTCAGGGTAAAAATACAGGTGCCTCTTGGCCGCCTAGAACCCTAGTGCTTATTGTGAATAGTGCTAACCTGGGACCAGGAATGTTGGGCTAGCCCAGCCTCCCTGCCCCATCCATGAGGCAAGTCATGGTGCCCTCTAGATGAGAAGAATGGGCAACACAATATCACTCATCCTTTTCCTGCCTCTTTGAAATATGCCTGGCACTGCCTTGCAGGTGGCTTGGGAATGAGTCAAATAGCTGCCAAGGGAGCCTGCATTCAGCCTTAGGTATTCATCTGGGAGAACAGGAGGCAGCCACCTGTATCCCTGGCCTTTTGGCACCAACAGAACTAAATACCTTGGCTCCTGCTTAAAGTAGTTAGCCAAGACTCAGCTCAGTTTGGACCTGGCTGTTAGTACTTACAACATGATTTCCTGAGTAATATTTATCCACTGGTCTCACATACTGTAACTAAAGATAAAAAAGAACTTCATATTACTGGACTGGCCTACTTCTCAAATGGCCCAGCCTGACGAAGGAAGAGACATTTACTGAGCAATTACTATTCACTAGTTCTGGATTAGGAACTATGTATCAACCAGTGTCCCTAGTTTTGAAGATCTTACAGTTTAACTGGGAACCAAGACATGTGATGGACATAATCAATGTTCACAGTACAAGTAAGAATATTTACATGCTAAGTTGTGAGGCAAAGACTGGATGCTTTAGAAATGTTGAATGAGAAAAGCAACAAGAGCCAAAAAAAGTCTAAGAAAATGTATTAGTTTCTTAGGGCTGTTCTAACCAAGTACAAGAAATTGGGTGGCTTAAACAACAGAAATGTATTGTCTCGGGACACCTGGGTGGCTCAGTTGGTTAAGCGTCTGCCTTTGGCTCAGGTCATGATCCCAGGGTCCTGGGATCAAGCTCTGCGTCGGGCTCCCTGCTCAGCGGTGAATCTGTTTCTTCCTCTCACTCTTCCTCTCTGCTTGCTTGTGCCCACGCTCTCACTCACTCTCTCTCTCTCTCAAATAAAATCTTAAAAAAAAAAAAAAAAGGAAAAGAAATGTATTGTCTCACAGTTCTGGAGACCAGAAGTATGGGCAGAGTTGACTTCTTCTGCGGGCCATAAGGAGACTCTGTTCCATCTCCTGTAGCTTCTGGTGGTTTGCTGCAGTCTTTGACATTCCCTGGCTCTAAGAAGCATTGCCCTGATCTCTGCTTTCATGTTCACATGGCACTCTCCTTGTGTGCACATCTGTCTGCCAATCTCCTCTTTTCATGAAAACACCAGTCTTACTGCATGAGGGTCTGCTTTAATGATCTCCTCTCAACTTGACCACCTGCAAAGATCCGTTTCCAAATAAGATCACATTCGCAGGTATCAGGGCTTAGGACTTGAACATCTCTTGGAGGGACACAATTCAACACATAACAAGAAGATGTACAGTGGATATGAAACTTGAGATGCAGGATAGAAAGGGTCTAAATGAGTGAAGATCAGGAGAAAGCCTGTTCCATTCTAGAAAGGAAATGGTATTTTTAAAGAGAATCTAATGGGGGAGCCTAGGTAGCTCAGTTGATTAAGTGTCTGCCTTTGGCTCAGGTCATGATCCTTGACCTCATGATCCCCAGGGATCGAACCTCTCCCCCCACCAAGTCATCTGGCTCCCTGCTCAGTTGGGAGCCTGCTTCTCACTGCCCCTTCCCTTCAGCCCCTCCCCCTGCTCATGCTCTCTCTCTCTCAAATAAATAAGTCATATTTTTTTTTAAATTAAAAGGACATGAAGTTTAGAGCAAGCAAAAGCATGTCTGTGGGACAACAAGGAAGCCAGCCCGTTAAAAAGGACATCGTGGAAAATCAAGTTGAATAGGGAGTGTGGCTCTATGATGAAGGGTCTTGGCCGACAGGTAGAAGTTTTTCAGCTGATATAATATGATAAAGGGGCCAAAAGACTGACATGGTGAAAGCAGTGTTCTAGGAACATCAAAGAGGTAGAAGGATGAAGTGGAGAGAAGAGACGGAGGAAGTGAGAGCAGTTGAAGAAGCCCTTGGGGTTGATCAGGGTGGAAGTGACGAGGACCAGTTATGATGGTGATGCTGGGAATGAGTACTTCTTGCCCTAAATCCCTCTCAGTGGATACTTACACATTATCTCTGTGCATGTGAATTCTCTATAAAGCTCCCTGTGGGGGCCCCATGTGGAGGTCGTGAAGCATTGGTTGTCCTAGTCATGACCTCAGCGGCACTATCACCGTCACCATCACCGTGGTCACCATCTTTATCTGCACATCCACCTTGACCCTGGACAGTTCACTTACAGACTCAACCAGCCTGCAGCAGGGACGTGGGATGAAACCATTTATTCGCTCAGATCCACACCTTGCGGCATTTTGTAGCCAGTGTAGCCACTGAGGGTCATGGAGCCCAGCTGCTGTGGCTGCACCGTGACCTAGACCTGCCACGAAGACACCGCCAAGAAGGGCAGCGCAGTTCCTGCCTCCTGGGTTGAATTCTGACCAAAGGGAGACAGACAAGTCCCCTCCTCTCCTCTCCTCCAGGGATACAGTTGATTCAGGAGGCCTTTCGGAAAGCCTAGCAAAGACCATCAGCGGCACCTGTTACAAAGCTTCAGCTGGTTCGGCAAGGCTCCTGGGTACTTGCCCTTCCTCCGTTCCCTGCTTCCGTTTCCTTTTATCCTGACTGTTGTTTCTACTGGAATGTACTCCCTAATAAAGAGTATTTAATAAAGATTAAAGAGCTATTAAGTTCCTCAGTCGTACCTAATGTCTAGGGAACCCAAGCTAAGAGAAACAATAAAAATTATATACATTGTTAATCACCAAACCGTGTTCTGGTCTGTATTAGGTGCAGGAGAGGAATTGGTGTTCCATGAAACAAATACAGTCTTTGCTTCATGTTTATGGAAACTCGCCTTCTAAGAATGTAATTAAAACTGAGTTAAGTGTCCAGGAGGGGGAGAACACAGCTCTCTAGATTGCATAACAAAGGAGCCTAAAGCAGACAAGGTTGGGGAAAGTGCACTGAGGAGGGGACACTGGTCCCCAGAGCCCTGGTGAGTCAGCATTCGGCAGGTGCAGTTGTACGGGGAGGAAAGGCCAGCAGGGTGAGCAATGGGAGAGTGTGTGAGCCGCGTGTTTGCACAGACCCTGAGGCAGAGCACACAGTGGGTATCACCCAGAAACATGTTGAAAAAGTATGAATGCCCAGGCCCTGCCCTAGTCTTACTAAATCAGAGTCTTGAGTAGTGCCTGGGAAGGTGCTTACTGTCTGAACCTCGGCCAGGCTGGGAAACCACTGAATTCGATGTGTAGGCCCGGCCCTAAATAAACGACGAAGAACAAAAAGGAAAAGTTCGGTTCTCAGTGTTGGCCCCTTCGTCAGAGGTCACCACCTTTCTTCAGTTTACCCTCTATATTCCTTCTGTTTCCAGAAGGCATGCCCATCCTGCATATTCCTGTGCACGCGCGCGTGAGCGCACACACACACACACACACACACACACACACACACACACACACGCCTAGTGCCCCATCCGTTGTTTGCCCAGGGCGCCCCCTGCAGGGCCTCTCCCTGGCTCACTCCCAGCCATGCCCCCAGCCAAGGGCCTTTCTTCATCTCTCTCCAGCCACCCTGACCAGCCCACTCTGTACTTTCTCAGGACCCTGCCATCTGCCAGTGAATGAAGTTTTCAGTACTTACATGCTGGTGAGCACCCTTGTAGCTCATCATAATAACAACCCCCGTGTAAGGATTTGGCCCCATCTGGTACCACGGCTCCGAAAGCCATTTGCAATGTCATATCTCATTTAGGATTTCCGCAAATCTTGTGTAGTATTACCCACCGGAAAGAGAGGACCCATCACTGTTGACCCAAGTTAGGCAGCAAACTTGCCGCCTTATCCCCAGGGAATACATTTCTATTTCACAAAGGGGCATCCAACCTCCTTCTTAAAGCAAGGGAGTGTTTAATACTGGGTTTGTCTACTGGAAAGCCTTAAAGGAATGGGGGTGGGAATATGGCAGGAGAAAAGTTTTAACACCCCATGCCTGGGAGGCATCACAGTGTAACAGTGAAGGGCAGTACGTCTGTGCTTTTGGGTGAAAGGGCTTGAATTCAAGGCCCAGCGCTGTAAGGTATCGACTATGAAAGAAAATGAGAGTGAGTGTGTTTGTGTTGGTGGGGTGGGGGGACGGTGAAGGGGGAGAGGTGTGGGGGCAAAGCAGGGAAGGGCCCAGAGCCCTCGGCTTGCCCACGTGGGCCTCTTCTGATTCTCTAGGCCCAGCCAGGCCATTTTCCAGCCCGCCAGAAGGAGTGGAAATTGAACTGTGGTCAGGAGAGCTATCCGTTCTGACCATTAGTCAAACGCCAGGAGCCAGTTAGACCTAATTGTCTTTGAAACATCTGAAGACCAAACACTTTTTTGGAGGTCAGGCTGTGCGGCTGAAAGGGAGGTAGAAATACCAGGGATGAAAATAAAGGGCGTAATAGGTTCATATGGTTGGTCTGAAAATTAGCTTTAGGGGTCTCCTTACGTTGGTTTCTTAATGATGTGAAACGTAGTAATGGCTTTGGCCATAATAAAGATAAATTACTTTTTTTTCCCTGAAAAATAATGAAACTTTGGTAAATATCCCAGGTTTATCGCTTAATACATCCCCAGCTCATGGGGAGAGAGAAAGAGACCTCCCCCCCAACCCAGCCCCCATTTTTAATATTCCAAGCTATTAGATTTCAATAACCCACTCTCCGGCAACGCGTGTCTCATTTCCCTGGACAGACCAAATAGGCAATAACAGCCTCTTGGTTAGAACACTAATGTTGTAATTTAGAACTTCTGTCAAGATGAAAGATCTTTGCTGGGATCCTCAGAGGGCCCATAGCAACACCTCAACCCAGGCCCGGATAATGAAGTTTTCATTATTAAATAAAGATATTTTAGGAATGTCATAAACCATAAATCCACTCTCTTCTACTGCCCTGCCACCTTATTGTGTTTATTTCTAGCAAAAACCCATCCTCTGTCTACCACCCCGAACTCCTTCAAGCTTGGCATTCCTTGCTTTTCAACCCCCTGATCCCACGGTGATGCACTGAGGTTGCTATGGCGACAGGAAAGCAGCTTCTCCCACTGTAGACCCCGGGGCTGTGAGAGCTGAAGGTGTGTAGGGAAGAGCCGAGTCTCTGTTCTCTCCCTTTAGCGGCTCCTTCCGCTGCACCTCATCCCACCAACTGGCTGAGAGGCGGACTCCAGGCAGCTTTAGCTCACTTCAAGGAAATGCTAACGTGTGCCGGCAGGTCTGGCTGTTCTTAAAAATTATAGGGCAATCCACTTCTAATGTGAATTTAGTGCTGGTTGGGAGCAATAGACTCAGTCCCGGGGAAATGGCTGTTCTGTTCGTCCATTCACCAAATGTGGGGGTGCATTTCCTCAAACGCCTTCGCCTTAAGCCGGCTCTGATGCCAACCTCGAGAAGACGGCCTTCCTGGAAGGGCTCGTGGCAACCTCGGGAACCTGCCCCGCTTCTGATCGTCTTCACAGAGGGAGAGAAGGATACGTTAGTCCTCTTCCCCAAGGGCACGTGACACAGGAATGCTCTGAGGACAGAGGGAGCTCAGAACATCTCAACACACTCCACAAATGAAGAGAATCGGGACATCTAAAATTGGGAGCTCCTTTAGCTCCCCCTAGCCTGCTGTGGGACCAACCCTGGAAAGCCAGCTGTCTTACAAATTTAGAGACAACTTTCTAGTTTATTGCAGTGTAGGGAAGGGACACTCATTTGCACATAACCAAATGTCTCTTCTCTGTGAGTTAGGCCCATATTCAAAAGAGATAAAGACCTATTTGTAATAATATACATGATGTTCTTACGGGATTGGTTTGTGCTTCTATTTTTATGTATATCCACCATCCAAACGGAAACAAAAAGAACTATTAGATTAATCAAATAATTATTTGTAGGTAAATATGATGGCTGCTGGCCATCTCTCTGTGTAGTGCCTTATATCACAGTGCAATTTGAGGTTGAACAGATTTAGTTCTGAGATATATCAAAAACAAACCAGCAAAAAGATATCACCTTTTTATCTTCACTGCTCAGTGGACTTCAGGAACAGTTGGTCTCAGCAAAAAACATGTTTTTCTGAAAGCATCTAAGAATCCAAAATACAATACAAATACAAATGTATATATACACAAAATATTATTAAATATATTAAATATTAATATATTTATATATTTATATATTAATGTCCACATCAGTTTAGGATATTTATTGGGGGAGAGGGCACAACAAACCACAGAACCCTATCAACATTTGAATTAATTGAAACTAAATTCCCCCTCCCAGCCCTAAACAAATGAGGAGCTTTTGGTGTGATAACACTCACACCCTCCTGTAATGGGTTGCTAAGATTCCACTAATTAAAAAAAATCTCATTTGAAGATAGTTAATGGTTTCTGCATTTCTACAAAGCACTAGTCAGACTACATTCTCCTGAACTTCAGGGTCTGTACTGATTACTACTCAATTAGTTTTGATTCAATTCACTGAAGAAAAATGTCCATTTCATTAGCGTGGAGAAATAACCATCGGACACAAAATATATTTCCCGGCATTGCCATGGCAACTGGGATGACACAGCTGAGCTCAGAATGTTAATGCTTTCCCTGGGACTGTGTTTTTAAGTCTGAGCATGGCCATTAAGCCTTGCTGGGTGGGGGAGGCTGATGCCACGTGGCTGCTGGGATTGGCAGGCAGAAGAGTCCAGGAGACCCCCATGAAGCCTCCCTTCCTGCCATTCACCTTCGCCGCCACTCCCCTGCGGGCTGGGCATATCAGCAGCTCCATTGACTGCTGCTTTGCAGGTCCCGAGAGCTCCACTCTTTGTGACATGTGGAAGTCCAGCTGGAAACTGGAAACTGCAGTCCATCAACCAGATGTGTTTTTCTCTGTGTCACCTGTTTTGTAGATACGTGTGACTGCGAGGTGATGGTCTGACTTTTGAGCTCTTCATTAATACATTCCAGCCAGCCTGGTTTGGCCCACAGGGACAGAGTGAGGTGAGGAGTTGGGAATTCAGTAAATATGGCAGTCCACTTGAAGAACTCTGCCCCCTTAAGGGTTGGTTCTTTTGCACAATCCCAAGGTTTATATAAGCAAAGGATGAAAAAGTAGATTATAGATTAATGCATTAAAGCAAATGGATCTGCTTTTTGGGGATAGGGGCAAAACATCAATACCAGTCTTCACGAATGATAGACGAGGCCGTTATTTAAGGGTTAACTAGGCAGATAACCAAATTAGACCATCACAAAAATTCCATTTGGGAGGGGCGCCTGAGTGTTTCAGTGTGTTGAGGCCTCTGCCTTGGGCTCAGGTCATGATCTCAGGGTCCTGGGATCAAGCCCGGCATTGGGGCATTGGGCTCTCTGCTCAGCAGGGAGCCTGCTTCCCCTTTTCTTTCTCTGCCTGCCTCTCTGCCTACTTGTGATCTCTCTCTCTCTTTCTGCTAAATAAATGAAATCTTTTTAAAAAATTCCGTTTAGGAGACTGAATTTTCCAGGTTAAATGGATAATTATCCATATTGTCCCTTAAGCTATGTCAGCATAATCTTGGACTATCAACTAACAATTAATTGCTGTGTACTATGTTCAAGGCTCCAAGCCTTAGGATACAATGATTAAAGATGAGAATCCATACCCTCAAAGACCAGGTTAGTTGGGAGATAGCACATGAACTACTAAGGAAAGCCACTATTTCCTGAGTACTGACTTTATGCTGGTAGTGCCCTAAGAGTTTTATAGGCACGATTAATTTTATTTACTCCTTGTACTGGCACTATGAGGAAGATATTAGCCCCATTTTATAATCAAGAACACTAAGGCCCAAAAAGTTACCTGACTAGTCAATTACTAGTTTAAATACAGCACGCGATTAGCGGAACTGGATTCAAACACAAGTCTTTCATGTACACATGAATAGCCAAGTGGTGAATGTTTAGTGCCCAGTGAATGTTACAGCCGTAAATACCTGGTTTGTAAGGAAAGCGGCAAAGTCTTGTTGCATTTAATTAATTTAACTTCCCTTTTAAAAATTAGCTTCAATGGAATGAGCAAAACCAGAGGGTCCCGTCTTCTCCATTAACCAGATGTTCTACACATCACCCTCCCCCTCCCTCTGCAGACTACAGGGAGCAGCAGAACCACTCATGTGAGAGCCGCCAGAAGGCAAGGACCAGGCACTCATTCTATCCCAAGAGCAAGCTCACAGTCAATTATCTCATTGTCAGAGTCCCCATGCCCCTGCCCCACTCCACCCCCTTGGGATCCTGTGCATCCCAGCTTCTTTATTTTGAATCATCATCATGTCATCATCAAAAATATTTATTAAGCTTCTACATACATATTGTTCTGGTCACCTCATTTATTTTTGCTTTCATGGCATATATGTAATTTCCACTCTATCTTTTTGAAGTTGCTTGAC
Organism: Procyon lotor; assembly: GCA_028646535.1. Lineage (NCBI taxonomy): Eukaryota > Metazoa > Chordata > Mammalia > Carnivora > Procyonidae > Procyon > Procyon lotor. Next base: position 28,647,435 of record CM053618.1, read on the forward strand.
ATGATTTTATATCATCTTCATACATCACCAGGTACAGCGTTCAAGACACCCAGAACTCAGAATAGGTCCCCAGCCTTCTCTTTGCTTGGCTACAGCAATGATACTGGGTTTTGGCGCAGATCTTGGATCAGGGACCTACAGAATGACTGCCTCTTCCAAATACAATCCAGAGCAGAGTGAATTGACATATGTAGTAGTTTATAATCTAGAAGCATATCACAGATAAAACAAGCAATGGGTCCACATACCACTCTACAGATTGGCTTTGTTGCTGGTGCAGCATTCGTCAAAATGTGTCCTAAGAAAACCTAGTCCCTTGGGATGTTAAAGTATGTTAGTAGAAAAAAAAGGGGAGGCAAGGTTCTGTGGTCAATTATGTTTAGGAGACAGTGCATTAAGCAAAGTTAATCATTAGGTTTCTTCACTACAAGGGTTTTGAGCTGTTAATATGCTAATGCCTTGCATAAGAGAGGAGAATGGGAGGAACATTACCCACAGAACAATTTCTATCCTGGAGCATTGAAGGACTAGTGTTTTGCAAGCCCTAGAAAAAACAGAGTAGGGGTCAATCTAGGATACTAATCTGTGTGCCTACCTGAGGAAATCCAGAAAATGGCATAGTCCACTGGGGCTTCTTACGTAAAGACTTCTAAGCTCCATTGGAAACATGTTAGGGACCCTGATATTGATATTTGAGCCCAGGAAACAGAAAATTAAGGATACCAAGAAAACCATAGTGAAAAATATCTGGTCCCAGATTCCAGAGGATATCTCTGGAATCCACATGATCTGTAGATCCAAATGATCTACAACTGCTCAGCCTGAGGGGAGAAAGAAGTGAAGTAGTCAGACTTACCTTAGGGCAGTGATTTTTAATTTCTACAGAAAGCCTGTGTACAGAATTAGACACTTTGAGATACAAATGACAGAAAATCCTACTTAAACAGTCTTAAACAATACACACATTAACCATCTCCCCTAATAAGAAAACCTGAGCTCCAATCTTTAGATTCTCTGTGATTCTCTTAGCTCTCATCACACCCACTGTTTCCTAGATTCCACATTGCCTCTGTCCTGACTTTTCTCCCAATTTCTTGGACTGAATAACCTAGGGAGGGTTCACAAGAGGTAGATTTTCCAAGTTCTTAAATGTCTAGATAGACCCTGGTTTTACCTTCACAAGTGATTGAGAGTTGGCTGGGTCCAGATTAAAACCTCGGTTGAAAATCATTCTTCCTCAAAATATTGAAGTCATTGCTCTGTTGTTTGTTGGCACACAATGATGCTGCTGAGAAACTTAATGCCAGTCTAATTCATTTCCCTTGTGTATAATCTGTTGTTTCCTGCATGGACTTTTAAGGTCTTCCTTTTAACTTTAATCTTCTGAAATTTTGCATGTACCTATCTTAAGTTTGGGCTCAGCCAAGTCTCATTGATCACTTTCAGTCTGAAAACTCGGACTTTAGCCTTGTGAACTTTTTTTCTAGTGTATCTTTGATCATTCTCTCTCTACAGTTTTCTATATTATCTCTTCCTGAAACTCTTTTTAGTGCTTAGAACTTTTGTATCAATTTCTCATGTCTCCTATTCCTTCTTAAGTTTTCTTTTACTCTCCTTAATTGTTCTAGATACTGAGATTTCTTCAACTTATCATCCCACCCTCCTACTGATTTTTTTAAACTTAAATCTTGTCAGTTGTATTAGTTGGGATATTACCTGCTGCTGTAATAAATAAACCCCCAAATTTGAATGACTTCCCACAATGTACCTCATGCCCATGAAACTCTTTAAACCCAGGGGTCCCTGTTCATTGGGTAGCTCCTTCCCATAGGAAGATTTAAGGACCCTGAATCCTTCCATACTCCAGGCTCTTCCATCACCCAATCCCCTGATTACAGAAGAAAAGGGGAAAGGAAGCAAAGTCAATTCTCAACAGCTTTGATGTGCAAATGTCACACAGCACTTCTGCTCACATTCCCTTGGTGCAGTCATTGGTCTCACCTAGATGCAATCTGGGGGTTACTGGGGGTGGCACTATAAAACACAGTTCCTGGTTCAACAACTGCTTCCCTCAGTAAGTATATATTTTGGAAGGAGGAACATAAATTTTATGCTTAGTTGATGCCACTAATGGTCTTGGTTGTAGCAATCACATTTTTTATTCCCTTGAGATCAGTCATATCCTCTAACTGTTCCTTTCACAGAGCACACTTTTCTCTTTTGTCCCTCAGCAATCACTCTCTCCTTTGGGATCAGCTATTCTTTATTATCTTGGACATTCTCATTCATATTCTTGTTTCCTTCATTTCTGGCGATCCCTGTGTATTTCTTATACTGAGAAATTGAGGAGTAGGCTGATTATTCCAAGCGGATGGAGTGGATTTCATTTACTTTGAGTTTGTAGACATGTTCTCCCAATAGGCCTCCTTCCGGAGGGGAAGGCAGATGTCTTTGTACGTGGGTGGGCTCCTTCTCTAGCAGTTTTCCTCCAGGCTATGCAGAATGAGAAGGGGAGAGTTAGTAACCCATAGACCATGAGCCCCGCAGGTGCCACTGTAAAAAAAAAAAACTCTACTCTAGGCCACCACTCTCAACCTAGAAGGCTTGGTTGCTCCAGAAACTTCAATCTTAGAGAAGAGCATCTAGATCTTTCCCTAGAGTGTAATACCATTATGCCTGCCATTTTGTGAACAGGAAAGGAGAGGGGAGGGTGAATGCACCTGGAGTAACTTTCCACAGATACATCTTGGATGAATCTTCCTGTTTGCAATTACTCTGCCCCTTCTACCTCCTGCCCTTCAACAGCAAGCTGTGAGTATGCCCAGGTTCTAATCAGCAAGCCAGCGTCACCTGTGCTGCAGCCTCATCTAGCAAATGATCAAGCTGAACAGCTTCTCCTACTGTTTCATCTGTCAACATTCATCTATCCATACTGTCTGATGGGCTGAAATCCCTCAGCAGGCAAATCTACCTCCCCTTACTTTTGCTATTGGGTGTTCATTGATTTGTAGACTTCCAAGCTAAAATTTTGATGCAATCTTATGAGGGGAAAGGTCTCAGTTTGCTGTCTCAAGCAAGATTAGAAAAATACTCATAAATGTCCTTTGGAGAACATGCACCAAGTTTTATGAGAAAAGAGAGCTATAAAATAAAAATTGAAGCAGTGGCTGATAGGGTTCTAAGAGAACCTTGATCAGCTTTTGTAAAAAAATTACCTCTCCATTTACACGGCCTGACTCAATGGTTTCTTCATTCATTCCTTTTTTTCAACACACTAAGAGCTTTTCCTACACCACAGGCTGTGCCACGTAGCAGGGCGATCCACAAAGAGTATGGTCTCCCAGTCCCTGTCTTCAAGGCTCTTAGAATCTGTGGTTAGAACTAGTTTTTGAAACTTGACCTTTGAGTTCATTTTTTTTTTACTATTACAGGAAGTTCAGGACACAATGGAAGCACATGAAAAAGGCACCGAAACCGGACTTTGTCATGGAAGGACTACTGGATGGAGTCCCCTGAGAAATGAGATTGAAGGAGCCAAGTAAAGGGCTGGGTTATCGGGAGATGAGTGCGCAAAATACAGGAAACAGCATGTCAAGAGTCTCAGCCGGGGCTCTCACTGCTTACATAAATAGCTTCCTGTTTGTCTACAGACTGGGCTTGTAATGCCCTTTCATCTACCAACAGTGGCAAAGTTCTCAACTCAGACACTCATTCTTCTTTGAAGAGTTCATAGAAATTCCCCACGGATCCAGGCATTTTCCTCCATTTGTCCTTTATAGCTTATACGTTCCATAATTACAGCGATGGGCACACTCTATAAAAGGTTTGCCTCCCTCCCTGCCTCTATCACCAGTCTAAAATCCCCGAGGTCAGGGGTTGTGTTTTGTTTACAGTTGTACTACCTGCACTGTAATTGGCAAGTGTTAGGTATGCAGTTAATATGTGCCGAATGCTGAATGCATGAATGAAGTGGCAGAATTGTGACAACACACGGGTTGCCCCTAGTCATGTACAAGTTTGAGGTGACTTAGTAAACAAAAGTTTGAAGTTGAATGAAGAATGCACATACTCACTTTTATAGGACTTTGTTCCAGCACTTATAAAAGGTAAGGGTATGGAGAACTTCTCCCAAACTGCGGATACCTGCAATAATACAAGCATAGAAAAAAATCTGAGGTTAGAAATTATCAGGAATCAGGCAAGTCTTTCTTGGGATAACTATCATAAATGCCAGCTGTATTTATTTATTTATTTTTAAGATTTTTATTTATTTATTTGACAGAGAGAGAGAGAGATGACAAGTAGGCAGAGAGGCAGGCAGAGAGAGAGAGGGAGAAGCAGGCTCCCCGCCGAGCAGAGAGCCCAATGCAGGGCTCGATCCCAGGACCCTGAGATCGTGACCTGAGCCGAAGGCAGAGGCTTTAACCCACTGAGCCACCCAGGCGCCCCACAAATGCCAGCTTTAAATCACCTGTTTCCCTTACCCCTGCAGGTTAAATGGACATCTGAGAAAGGATAAATTCCCACTGGATGTGTATAAGTCCTGTGCCCATTACGTAAATTTGCTTTAGATGGGACCAGGGAGGCAAGACAATGAGAACTGGGATTGCTCCAATCAACTGAGACTAAATTATAGGTTCTTCTCACTGTACATCAGTGAGTTCATAAAAAATCATTCTGTTCATAAGAATTGCTTTTGCTACAATTGTATACGTGATGTCAGGACAACACATGTCAGATGGAGCCTTGGCATAAATACGGGAAGAGGTAGTAAGATCAACTGCAGGAGAGCAATGAATAAGAGCCCCCACTCGTATCACACCAGCACCAAAGGAAGACTGCATATTTACAGGGAAATGTGAGAACATTTCCTTCTGGGTCTTTAAGAAAGCACAAGTGTAACTAAAGCAATAAACAGTGGAGCTCCAAAAGGAGCACAGAGGGGCACCTGGGTGGCTCAGTCGGTTAAGAATCGCACTCTTAATTTCAGCTCAGGTCACGATCTTAGGTTGTGAGATCAAGCCCCACGTTGGGCTCTGCACTCGGTACAGAGTCTGCTTGAGACCCTCTCTCTCCTGTCCTTCTGCCCCTGATCATGCTCTCTCTGAAATAAATTCTTTTAAAAAATCTTTAGAAAATAACACAGAGGGTGCTCTGGATGGCTCCGTCAGTTAAGCAACTGCCTTCAGCTCAGGTCTTGATCCCAGGGTCCTGGGATCCAGTCCCTGCTCAGCAGGAAGCCTGCTTCTCCCTCTACCCTTCCCTCTTGCTCTTGCTTTCTCTCTCTCTCTCTCTCTAATAAATAGATAAAATCTTTTTAAAAATTAAAATAAATAAAAATAAAAAGTAACACAGAGCTTAAGGGCAACCAAGTGAACAGGGCTGGAACTTCAAATCACTTAACAAACTCCAGAGCCCCTGCCCTCCTGTTGCAATCCTTGCTTTCTTAATTACTGCTCGCTTGTTTAGTATTCAAACCTGTATCCTGAACACAAAGAAAAATCTGAGAACTACTGAATTCAACTATAATCAGTCTAATATTTGCAGTTTTCTGTTAATTATTAATTTGGGTGGATACGATGACTCTTAACATTCCTAACCCTTTATTTAATCTCCACCACTGCATAATTATTAAACTACTACAGTTGAAAATAATCCCTATCATTAGGGTGACCAAACATCCTCGTTTGCTTGGAACACTCTCAGTTTACATCACCCCAGACTCTGCAGAGTTTAACATGTAGCCGAGATTTTTCATTTTTTAACAAAGCATTAACATAAACTGAGTCTGGTTATTTCTACTTTGTACCTCCAGCTTCTAGCAGGGTCACCTCTAACAGTATGTAGTTAGTATGTAGCACATAGAATTCTCAGTTACATATTGTGAAATCTGAAAGATTACTTACTTTTCCTTTTCCTTTTAAGACAGGTGGTACTAGCTCCTTCCCTTCAGGGACATCATGCACTCACTGATAAAAAGAAGTGGGTTCAGGTGAGGGGTAGCTAGGGACAGCTAACTCCTTTGCTCTGGCCATGATGGGCGAAAAATTCAGCGTTGCTGCCCCTGGTGGCCATTCCATGTAACAGCAGCCATTTGCTCTGACCGGTAGAATGATCAATGGCCACAAGTCTGTGAATGGCATGAAGCCATGTACTACTTGTCAGTGGGTCACAGGGAAACATCAGGAATTATAGGTTTGGAATATGCGCAGGTTATATAGACTTGACAGTCCTACCATAAATCATAGACTACTCTGAATACATTTATTCAGTGGTTTTTATTATTTATCATATGATATAAATCTACAACTATGTATTTACTTCATTTTACTAAGGTTCTGTTTTATTTGGTCTTTGCGAGTCAGTAACCTCAAAAAGTGCACACTTAATGAAATTTAAATACTGCATTTCCATTCCTTAAGAAACTTGATGGTGAAGATGTAAATTGCACAAAATTTTGGTTGACTTTTGCTGTCTACCTGAAGACACAGATATCATGAAGAAGAGGCAGCATCTCCTTCAAAAAAAAATGTAAATGTAACACACAGAACTGCAGAAAGTTCATTTACAACACTGGAAAACATGACTTTTCATTTGGATCAAATGAGTGTTTTTCTAAATTAATTCCACTCTTGTTTCCAAGTTTTTCTTGTTGATGTGTGAAAGTAGAATGATGACTATTGGCCCCATTAGCTAGATAACTTCACTGAGAGATGATGTCAGTTTTACATTAGTGTCACGAGGTTCTTCAAATAGAAAATCAGTTTATTTCAATAATGCCTTTCAAATCCGTCTCATGAAATCAAAGTAAAACTTTTAGAGGTTCATTCTGTCTTGGTAAAATACTTAACAGCATTGTAAATGCTATTATAAATCTGGATAAAATGCTCAACCTTGAAGATAAAGTTACTTGCATTTACAATGATAGTGTGATATAAATTTTAGTTGAAACCAATAATCAAGGTAAAAAAAAAAATGTTATAATTACATTGAGAAACCTGTGGAGCAGAAGTCAAGCTGGAATTGGTTATAGTGCACATACTATTCATGAGCCTCTATTCCTCCTTCAAAATAGAAGCTGTATCCAAAGCCAGCTAAATTATAAACTTTTGTGACAACATTCATGTTGAATTTCTTCTTAAAATGTTTCAGTATGTCAGTGCATGCTTTTCTCTTTGCTGTCTGTCATCATCAGATTTTAGAAATGTTTTAATTTTTAAAGAACACTTTGTAGATCAATCTAGGAATCTAACAATGGTATTGAACCTTACTGTAAACCAACCCTCTAAATTGAGTTGTGTTTGTTTGAAAGAAATGCAAATCTTTCATCAAAATTTTCAGCTGATGGAACACCAAACTTCAGCTTTTGAAATGCATAGGAAACTGTAATTATTGAAAGAAAACTTGAAACCAGAAAGATGATAAAAAATGTAATACCATAAAAGCGAAAGACAAAAATAAATAAATGATAAACCATGAAAAGCATAAGACATTTAATTTTGAAATTCTATAATTATACTTTGGAACATCTTTACCTCTGGGGAAAATCTTCTAGTTGAAATCCCTTGTGTTTTGTTTTTATTATTATTTTTTTAATAAACCTATATTCTGTACTAGAATGGAACTATAGGGAGATAGCCCTCAAATGTTGTAGATCATTTATTGATAGGTTTTGTAAAAAAGTTTTTGAAGAAATGGAGGCAAAAAGACAGCACACATGAAAATATTTGACATAAAATATTTATACATTCGCATATTAAAATGGAATTAAGATTATCTCCCATTTTATTTTTTAAAGATTTTATTTATTTATTTGACAGAGAGAGAGAGAGAGAGAGAGATCACAAGTAGGCAGAGAGGCAGGCAGAGAGAGAGGAGGAAGCAGGCTCCCCGCCAAGCAGAGAGCCCGATGCGGGACTCGATCCCAGGACCCTGAGATCATGACCCGATCCAAAGGCAGAAGCTTTAACCCACTGAGCCACCCAGGTGCCCTGGATAGCTTCCATTTTAAGAAAAAGCTTAGCAACCTGATTTTTTAAAAAGATTTTATTTATTTATTTGAAAGAGAGAGATCATGAGCAGGGAGGTTGGGTAGAGAGAGAAGCTGAGCAGGGAGCTCGACATAGGGCTCTATCCCTAGGCCCTGGGATCATGACCTGAGCCAGATGTAGCACGTCCAGCCCACTGAGCCACCCAGGCGCTCTCTAGCAACCTAATTTAAAAGGATGTAGAAGATATGAACAAAATGATCCCAGAAATGAAGAGATATGTTAATTTTAAAGACATGAAATGATGGGGCGCCTGCGTGGCTCAGTCGTTAAGCGTCTGCCTTTGGCTCAGGGTCCTGGGATCGAGCCCCGCATCGGGCTCCCTGCTCGGCAGGAAGCCTGTTTTTCCCACTACCATTCCCTCTGCTTGTGTTCCCTCTCTCGCTGTGTTTCTCTCTGTCAAATAAATAAAATCTTTAAAAAAAAAAAAAAGATCTGAAATGATGATTACAGTTATTCATAATAGAAGAAATGCAAAGTAAAACTACATTAGGATAACCTTTTTTTAACCTAACAGATTAGCAAAGATCAACAAGTTTACTCGCTTACGGTGCTGGCAATGCTCTCATGCCTTGCTGGTCAGAGAGTAAACCTATAGAGCGGCTTGCATGGGTGATTTGGCAGCATTTAGCAAACTTAAAAAAACAAAAACAAAAAAACTTTCCATGTAGCAGAATTTACTCAGAGCTTATCAGATACCTCCATACCCGAGGTGTTTACTCAACTAAAAATAGTATTGTCTACAGAGAGGTCAATTGAAGCTATCAACAATCCTAAATTTATCAGTCATAAAATGTAGCTTTTAAGGAGACTGCAATCAATCTTATGAAAAAAAAGGATTAGTAAGTCATATTCAAAATTTTATTCTTCAGAAAAATATCCATGTCACAGTATTAGGGACTGACATAACCCAAAACTAAAATATGTAAAGATGCACCAAGAATAACTATTTTGTTATTCCTAATGCTTATATAACCAATATGAAGAAATGTTATTTTACTTTAACATATATGATATATGTTACCCTTTTTTTTTTTAAGATTTTATTTATTCATTTGAAAGAGAGACAGAGACAGAGAAATGGCAGGAAGGGGAGAGAGGGAGAAGCAGACTCCCCGCTGAGCAGAGAGCCTGATGAAGGACTCAATCCCAGGATCCCTAGATCATGACCTGAGCCAAAGGCAGACGCTTAACCAACTGAGCCACCCAGGCATCCCTGATATATGTTACTCTTACTTTTTGGAAATGCTTCTGGTTTTGAAGGTAATTGTTGAGTGGGGTTAATTCATATGTTCATCCATATAATAACCACATTTACAATGTAATAAATAAACATTTCCAAAAGTTATATAATCCTAAGTGCTTTTATACTTTCACCCTTCTGATTTTTTACTTACCTTGGGGACCAGTCTTGCTTTCCGGGACTAAATGGTAGCCAATTTCTTTCACAAGCTAGCAGAGAAAGCCTTCATCCCAGGGCCCCCATGCCCAGCGGCTGTATCATCCTGAAACAGTCTTGATTTAGGGACCTCCAGGAAAATAAAAGACACTAGTTGCAGGATTGTCCTAAATTTCAGAACTTAAATGCACAGAAACATATACATTTCAAGCTGGAAAGAAATTGAAGAGAAAATGTGACTCAGATTCATCGTATCTGCACCTCTTGTTCTTGAATCTACCTACTGTGCCAGAAAAATGATCTTCAAGTCTTTTTCCAAACCATAGATCTTAGAAACTAGAGGGAGAGTACTTTCTTCATCAAGAGATCTCGGTAGCAAATGTAATTTTAAGGAGACTCTAGGTCTTCGCCAGGAGAGTCCGTGTCCACTTCTTAAAATGTGCATTCTGTAAGCATGCCGATTTTTGCAAAAATTAGTATTTTTATGTTTATTGTTTTTGAACTTTAATTTCAGTGTAGTGAACCTCCAGTGTTTATATGAGTTTCAGGTGTACAATATAGTGATTCAATAGTTCCCTATATTACTCGGTGCCCATCAAGATAAGTGCATTCTCAATCCCCTTCACCTATAAATAGAGTCATTTATAAACTATAGAAATGTTTCTAGATAGCTCTAAATATGGTCTTTCAATAAGTATGGTTAGAAAAATTGGTATCCATCAGCATGATAAACTTTTATGAAAATCCTTCTTTTTCTGTAGATGGGCAAGGAAACAGGTAAGATGGAAGGTGTGGAATCAAGAGGAGAGCATCTTGATCAGGACCTTTAAAATGATACCCAAAAGATACGTTTAACATTTCTATTAAATTTGGAAATGATAGCTTTTTTTTTTTTAAAGATTTTATTTATTTATTTGAGAGAGGGAGAGTGAGAGAGAGCATGAGAGGGGAGAAGGTCTGAGGAAGAAGCAGACTCCCCATGGAGCTGGGAGCCCGATGTGGGACTCGATCCCAGGACTCTGGGATCATGACCTGAGTTGAAGGCAATCGCTTAACCAACTGAGCCACCCAGGTACCCCGGAAATGATAGCTTTTTAAACACGTTTATAAAATTTAGCAGTGTATGTAAAAATGATGGACTTCACATTTCCAACTCTTCTTATTTGGGATCTTTAACAGTGAGATTGCATTTTTAAACAGACTTTTTAGATTTTTCTCTCCATTGTGCCACATCCTGTCTGTACATTTTTAAAACAGGACCGCCCTCTCTGCAAACATGTGGGTTTCTGAACTCAAACTTGATTGCATGTTAAGAAACCACCAGAAAAGACAAGCATTTTCATGAACTAGTAGAGGCTCTAAAAGTTGATTCTTCCACTTTTTGAATAAAGTTGAGTCCCTTGTCTTCTCTGACACATGTGTAGACAGGGCAACTGTGGATTGCAAAGCTTTACATCCTTTGGAAAACAGTGTCCTCTCCACAGGGATCAGTGTTGTCTATAAGGCCATCTCTCTGTAAGGAAAACATAATAGAGGAGCCAAATTGCACCAAATGATTTACAGACCTAATTCTACCAATTTCTATTGAAAGTACTCTTCTTTTTTTTCCTTTTTCTTTCTTTTTTTTTTTTATTTTTTTGTGGGAACAGAGGCCTTTTACCGGTCTAAGCAGCGTAACGAGTAGTAGGCTTGGGCAGAGCTCCCCTATCTGTCCTGCCCCCATCTTTCCTTTCCTGGGAGTTGGTGACTCACCCCCAGGGGAGACGAGTGTTCTGGGCAGGGGAGGCAGACAGAGCCAGGATAAAAAATATAGAGTTGGGATCTGAAAGGGGATCAGGGTGAAGTAGAAAATATAGGGTTACCAGATCATCCAAATAAAAAGTCCATCAGGGTAGGAGAGAGGCTGTTTCCCCATGTGGGCCACTCTGCCCTTGCCAGGAATGGGACGGGGCAGGAGCCTTCTGCTAGAGATTTCCTACTGTGCCCTTCGTGCCATCATCTCCCGGATGTTGTCCTCAGCTTCCTTCACACTCCGCTCCAGGTAGGTTTTTTTCTGCTCTAATTGTTTAATATTTTTTCTTCTGCTATTTTCTGTTTCTCCAACAGTTGATTGTGAATTTCCTCCTTGGACTGAAGAATAAACATTCTTCCTACACCTTCATACATGTTAGTCTCATCTACCAAAGTCATAATCTCTGTATCTGTAAGATGGGTGTGCTTTTTCGTTCTGTTTAGCTGTTCAATCTGTATGTCTGCAAGCTTCACCTTCTGTTGAGTGTCAATAACTTTGGCTTGAAGTTCTGTGAAGGCCTTCTTCAACTCCGGATCCATGGGAGCCGCCATCTTGGTTCACTTGGTACGCCTGCGCAGAGGATTTCAAAAATGAGAAAATTTCAGCTTCTCTAACCTAAGCTAAACTTTCATGTCTAGTCATTGGCAGAGTCAAGAGGCAAAAGCAAATGCATGTGATCCCAGGACACAAACTCCTTATTTTGCGATGCAGCCTTCTACCTAGTGTCTCTCACGGCCATCATTCAACTCCCAACTGGAACGATAGTGGGGTTCAGTGGGAAAGGGGGAAAAGAGCCTATGCATTTGACAGCCTTCAGGAGATTCAACTGCCCACCTTCAGCGGCCTGCCACGTGAGCTCAGGGTGAGGCCACATCTGGACCCTTCACCACTACATACCAAATACCTCATTCTACACACATGACCCAAAGAGGCCAAGGATATTTACAGGGACTGGAGAATTTTGGTTAGCTGTTGAATTCATGAGTAAAACTTTAGTTGGCGAAGGGAATGGAGAGAAAGTTTGAACCTGGATGATTTGACCCCATTGGCTAGTAATCAAGTTAATGTTTCCAGGGTTTTTTTTTTTTTGCCATCATTCATATCCAATTCATCTACTTATTAAATATTTATTTTTTGAGCTCAAGGCATTCAGGATGTGTCAGGGAACGTGTTCTTGTCCTCATGAACCTGACATTTGGGTAATCGAGGATTTGACTCTCAAATTTGAGTCCTGGCTGCTGCTGATGAAGTGGGTGACTTGGGTGTTAGGTGTCATCTACTAGCTCTCTAAAACACTGCAAAAACGTCTAATCTGTGCAATTTCATTCAGCAAACTACATCAATGACAGGAATCATATATCCAACTGAACATGTATTTTTAAATTTCAGATTCCCTTCGGTTCTTGCCATAATGTGATAATGGAGTATTATTTCATCAATTTTTCTAACAGTAACACACACCCACGGAAAGCCACACACCCCACCCCCTGCCTCCTCCTTGCACAGCCCCCAGTGGTCTTACCACTAAGGAATGCGTTATGTGCTTATCACGTCGTGCGCACCTGGGCCTCACTTTACCTTATTTCAGATCTTGCTTTCATCAATTTACAGATGAGAAAATTGTGATTCAAAGGACGATTTTACCCAAGATCACCAGGCTAGTTATGAGCTCTGTTCAGACGCAGGTGCATACCTAGCTCGGGTTTTCTCACTGTATCGTGGCTCTAGCAGAATTTCCCCAACTCATTTCTCTTGTGTTCCTAAGCCATCCTCCACAGCTCCACAGCCAAAACCCAGGTTGGCTCCTCCAGCTGCTCTTACGAAGTGTTAATGGACTGCTTCGGCTTTTAGGATAAAATGTGCAACCCAGTGCAGAACACAGGCTCCCCTGGACTGTGGCTCTGCTGAGCTCTCCCAGATTGCATCGCCATCAAGCATTTATTCCCAGAATGTAGCAGGATCTTTCATGGCTGTTGATCCATATACTTCATCTCCGCCCTATTCTCTTTCTCTCTGTAGCAAAACCCCAATCTTCCTTTCATCCTTTCCCCAAAGGGCGGAAGCTTTGCTTCCCCAGAGAGATATTCCCTCCTCCGGAAGATCCATGGCACCCTGTATAAACCAGAGCCTCTTCTCACCTGGGCTTGTTTTACTTGTAATCACCTTAGTTTACTTCTCTTCCCTCCTCCTTGCCGCCCCCCCCATTATACTGTGGAGCCCAGTTCTCAATCCCCTGTCTCCGCTGTCACCTAGTAGGGTTCAAAAATTCTCAATGAACAAGAAATGACTGCCTTCTCCCTCCTGTGCCTTCCTCACAAGCACAAACCCAACAAGGCAGGGAGAGAAACTGAGCTAAAACCTGGCCACAAGGGCTCGGTGCAGCTTGGAACCCCAAGGTGGCAGCCACAGCCAGCCCATTGTGATGTTATCCAGCACAAATGTCATTTTCAGATTGTCTTGATGGGACTTGATAATGCAATAATTGACGAACTGATTTTATAATGTAAAACAGTCTAGCTATGAATAGGCCACTCTCCGAGATGAAACAAAAATGAGAGTGTGTGCATAATCAGGGTGTAAATGCAAGCAGGTTATTAAGCACTCCTTTTTATTCTTAAAGAGCTGAAATGAGGAGAGCTCTCCTCCCCAAAGCAATCTCTCTTCCTCCCTGTCTCTCTCTCTATCTCTCTCTTTCTCTTTCTCTAATAAGCTTTGAGCAATTTGGAGGAAAGGTGTGATATTTCTCTCACAGATAAATAATAACCCCCAAAATCATAATGTTGATGTGATTATACCTCACTGACTAAAGGGAATTAAAGGTAGATTCTTTTTTATTAGTTTACTGATCCTGGGCACCCGACTCCTCATAACTGCTCACTCTATCATGCTAGTTAATCATTCTTGTCATTATTTTAATGTCTTAGTAGAGGGCTTCATTCATCTGGTTTTTAATCTGTTTCATTGGAAGCAGTTTTAATCTCATTTCAGCAGCGCTGATAAGCCTGTTAGTTTGCACAAATTGGTTTTGGTGACAATGTGTAGATAACAATAATGTGTGATTTCCAAATGGCAAAGAGAAATCTATACTGGTGCAAAAAGGCAGCAAGTGGGAGCAGAGGAGCTGGGGACAGGTGAAGACGGTGGTCTCAGTTTCCTAAAGGATAAACGGAGAAGATAGAAAACAGGGTGGGAGCAAGAGAGGAAATGTAACCATTAACCCAGGTGAGTTGTTCCAGGCCCCCACCTGGCCCCATGAAGGAGGATCACTAGCGGCGATGCCCCCGTTCCACCACTAGATGGCCTAATTGAATCAACACTGTCCCAAGGCTGAAGGGGAAGAAGACAAGTGTGTTTAGGGGTAGAGGACTCTCATCGTGCACTTTGCTTCCCACACCGGGGTACCTGATTCTCAGAATCCACTGAATCTGTTCCCAATACACCCAGAAATCTTCCTTCACGGACCTTTTCAGAGTGTCCTTTCTGCTCTGGGGTGCTTACTACCACGCTGTCTCTGTGCAGTCTATCCAGCTAATGGAGCAGCATTGATCCCTTCCATGGACCTTCGTCTGGCCTGACTCTGGGCTTCTTGGAATAAAGGAGACAATAAGCCCTTCGGGCTCAGGGACTCCAAATTGCATTAAGTGTAGGTGTAAATACAGTTTCCCTAGCTTCCCGGTTTGCATCTGGTGGGGGGAGGGGGAGGGTCAATAACCTGCTGATCTGAGGAGCAAAGCTGGAGGTGAATATATGACTTAAGAAAGCAGCCTCTTGAATTTCCTGACTCCTGCACTTCTGAGGGTCCTGGTATTCAAGCCGGGAAATGAGGCTTGTCTTTTACAGCTTCGGCCCCTTTCTTGGGAGCGTTGACCTGGGGGCGGCTGTCTAGAAATATTTAAAACCGAAACCACTCTCCTAACGGACTAAACTCCGTCTGATTTATCCTTCACACACAAAAATAACAGTAATGAAGAAAAGCAGCATTTCAAGAGAAATGTCTCCTAATAGGCTTCAAAATCATTTGTCTCAGAGGCCACCAGATGCCCGCCGCATAGAGGCAGTCAGTTGTCTGGTGGTGTTTGGGGTGGGAGGGTGCCAGTAACATTCCAGAATCCCCAAGTGCCAAACACTTCGCAGTTCCATTTTCAGCCCCTCTGCTTCTCTAGGAACGTTTGGTTGGTGTTTGTGTGCTTCTTTCTCACAACTCCAAATGTTGATATAAAGTCTGCTGGTGAAATTCTGAGGCTCTTTTGTTTTTTAGAAACCCAAGAGGGCCCACTTCCCCCAAACCTAGCCAGAGTATGAACTCCCCTGTGTTGTAGACTCGAAACTCTCCACCAGACTTTTCAGGCCATCTAAGCTTAAAAAGTTCTTACGATCCTTCTTTATCCCACATTCCGGTTTTCCTGGTTTAAGAGCATATCCCTCTTGTAACTACTCGGTGGAGCAAAGAGTTGGGGATGAGGTTTAATGCCTCGCTTCTGATCTGAGCCTCCAGGGTAGAAATGGAATCCCCAGCCCGAAGTACAAAGAAACCGATTTCCTGCAACTGCCTTTCGCAGACAAGGGAGAGAGCTGAGCGTTCCCTCTTGAAGGAAGCTGCCCAATGGCAGTCATTGCCAGCAACGATGTAAAGAACCCACAAGACTGGCTGACACTGGTTTCCGTGTCTAGTCAACCCCGAGTTGTTCCTCAGTGTGAAAAGGATGGCATAGGGCGATTGGGTACTTGCCTAGGACTGCAGAAGTCTAGTTTCCAATAATTACCCTGTCCCAATGGGGTACATATTCACTGTGCCCGCCCGACCAGAGGATGGCCTTTTGAAACCAGGTTTTGTGGGGACAATCGGGACCTAGTACCACCATGAGATAACCAAAGAGAGCCGTGGAACCTGATGTCAGGGTTAGCTGTTTGAGAAGCTCCTGTGGAGATCCAACGGATCCATGTGTGACTTTGTTTCTCCCCTAATCCCTGCCATTGTCTCTGGAACAAAATGCACTTCGCCCCAGTGAGGTCCCCCTAGCAGCCAGTATGCACCATCTGTATTTGGATTTGTTGCCTTGCGGTTTTGGAGATGAACTCAAGGCTTTTCGGTGACCATTCTCTGCCCTCCTCCAACTCCCACTGTGATGTCCTGCTCCAGCAGGTCAGGGTTTGGATCTTTGATTTATGTCTGGCTTCCAAAGTGCCACGGATGCACGGCTAAGTGCCCACGGAGCACCGAGAGCTCCCTGCCAGCAGCTCCGACACAGGGCCAAGCCTGCTTTTGGTGGGCAGAAGGACACCACAGGGCTAGACGGAGGACCTCGTTCCTCTCCTTTTTCATGTCCTTATACCGAAAACCAGAAAACCGCGTGTGTGAGGGCGCATATGTGCGCAAAGGGCCGGGTGCAGGGGAGTCAGATCTGTTAATAGCCCAATCCAAGTTAGCGAGGGCTGTTGGGAAACAGGAGCCAGGAAAAGCAGACACGTGGCAAATGGTCCATCTGCCTCAGCCTAGAATCCAAATATCACAGACCTGATGTCAGGAACGCAGATGTAACTGCCGGCTGGGGTTCCTGCCAGACTTCTTCAAAACTTTTCCCGGTGCAGCTGACGCCTATTTGAAAGTTTCTCCTTCCTTCTACCCACTGAGATAATGTCGGGTTTCTCTGGCCGGTGTGGAGAGGGAGAATAAAAATAAGAGGAAGCTGTGTTTCCCAGACTCCCCACGACTTTCCCCAGGGGATCACGAACATCTCTCCGACTCCAGGCAGGAATCTGCGGACTCTCTCCACCCTTCCAGTGATAGTTGCTGCTGAGGTCACAGATGCCAGAGACCAAGGGGTCTGGGAAGAGGTCTCAGACCTCCCATCACCTCTGCAGTGGAAGCTGGCTGCTTGCTCAAGAATGCCCTGGGGTCGCCTGACCCTGGTGACATCTGGTGAAGCCAATGTTTCTGCTTTACCCCTTCTTTTATAGAAAACCCCAGTTTAGGTTTATCATCGGGTGTGGGTCCTGAAGGGTAGATGTCCAGACTTTCCCCTCCTTCCTCTTCGCTGAGTGTCTTTGGCCAATCTCATTCCCCTCAATCTTTTCTTCCCTAGGACATGCTCTTGCCCACACAGCTAGGGATCTCAAACAAGTAGCCACCAGGGGGCAGTGAGGGGTCTCCCCAGGCACCCAGCTTTAGTGTAAAACAGCAGGGGCTCCATTTGGGACCTTCCAGAGCCCCTGAACACATACACAGACAGACACCCACAGCTCCATGTCCCAGGGCTTAGGATATTAGAAGCATTTTTTCCCCATTTCCATTTGATAACATCTGTGAAGTCAGATTAAATATTTGGGGAGACATATGTAACCCAGTTACAATTGAGGCCAAGTCATAGCCCACTCTACAAAGAGAGTCACATTCCGAGAAACCCAATCTCTCCCAAGGTTTTAGAGAATTTTAATACTTACCAGTATCTCTTAACAAAAAATGTCAAAGGAACTCAATTTATAGTTCCCACGAAAAACTTTTTGAGCTTATCTTTCCCCATTCCCCTGATTCTCAGTATCCGATCACATCCCCCCACATATCTGAATCCTTCCCCCGAAGAATCCCATGGCCATTAGCGAGTTCTTGGTTTTCCTTCCCCCCGCCCCCCCCCGCCCCCCCTCGCATCCATTCATCTCTGTTGTCTCATCCTTACCATGAGTGAATCTGCTCATTTGATGGCCAACATGCCCATTCTTGCTTCACTTCTCTGCCTCTCACGGCTCCTTGTTGGAATTCTGCATCACCAAGTCCAAGTACTGAACCTCAGGGAGATTCAGGAATTTGCCTCTCCAGCTAGATAGACTTCTTCATAGAAAATGGGAGTCAGAGAGAAGCTGAGCATGCCAGACTGTGTTCCCTAAGTGTTTGGGGCTGGGGGCAGGGGACTACTGTGACTCTCACATTAACACTTTTTGTCTCCAGTACATAAAGACCAAGGTTGAAGGTTTTTGTTGTGGTGGTGGTGGTGGTGGTGGTGGTGGGTTTTTTTAAAGATGTTTTTATTTCTTTATTGAGAGAGAGTGTGCATGAGTGGGGGGGAGGGACAGAGGGAGAGGGACAAGCAGACTCCTGGCTGAGCCGGAAGCCTGACACCGGGCTCCATCCCAGGACCCAGAGATCATGACCCAAGCCAAAGGCAGACGCTTAACCCAGGTGCCCCTAAAAGGACTTTTAATCACATACATCTTCCTGTGGATTCTAAACCGCTTGAGGACTAGGCACTACAGGCTTAGGGAAATCTAAATATAAATTTATCTGTTGGCCTGATGATTCACAGATGTACCTTGGGGCAAATAATACATTATATCTTAAAAAAAAATTTATCTGTTGGCAAACCTGGATTGCAGGATCTCAGATTTGTGGTTGTCAAGATCAGGCTTCATACTAGTTTCTGTCACACTTAGTCCCTAGGGCTCAGATGAGGGAGATGGGGTCTGAAGAGTGGACTTTTCTTGGCCAGCCTCCAGGAAGAGCCTGGTTTGCTACACACCTTATAGAACCCAGAGGGTCCAAGTGCCCAAGGGACAGATGGACATCTAGACCTTCTTGCAGGAGATCAGAGTGAGAAGGAAGGTTGGAGTGGGCTCGGCAGGGGTGGACGCATGCCTGCCCCCTGCCTTTCACCTGGTCTCCCCAGTCAGGTGACACCCTATTCTCATCTGCCCAGGCAAAGAGAAGAGTACAAAACTCCTTCCTAGTACTAACAAGGCTCAGAAAAGCCTGCTACTTGCTAAGCCAAGACATAAATACAGAAATAGGAAGAAAATAATCCACCATAATTAATATGCTGTAGTTTCTGCCCCCCAAAGGCTCATTCCAGACACCCATTTTCTAAAAAGATTTCATTGTCTCCCGAAAAAAGACGTTGTGTGCCTTTTTACATAAAGTAGTAGAAAGAAAAATAGAGTAGAAAAGAGTCAGAAAACAGTGTTCTAAGTTTGACTCTGCCACAGCCTGGCTGTCATGTTGGATTTGTCTGCAAAATTCTGTCTCTCACATATCCAGCAGCCCACTGGCCAGGCACCCTTCATCCCTGCATCCCGCCTGGCTGCCAAGAGCCCACTTGGGTTCAGCAGACCAAGCTCTCACTTGTAAGGAAAAGAGGGCACCTCCTTTAAGTGGTTTATTTAAAGAAGAAGAAGGAGAAGAGGAATAAGGAGGAGGAGAGGAGGAAAAGGAGGAGGGGGAGAAGGAGAAGAAGAAAAAGGAGGAAGAGGAGGAGAAGGAGAAAGAGGAGGGGGAGAAGAAGAAGAAAAAGGAGGAGGAGAAGGAGATGGAGAAGGAGGAGGAGGAAAAGGAGGGGAAGAAAGAAGAAGAAGGAGAAGAAGAAAAAGGAGGAGGAAAAGGAGGGGAAGAAAGAAGAAGGAGAAGAAGGAGATAAAGGAGGAGGAGTAAGAAAAGGAGGAGAAGGAGAAAGAGGAGGGGGAGAAGAAGAAGAAAAAGAAGGAGGAGGAGGAGAAGGAGGGGAAGAAGAAGAGGAGGAGTGGGAGGAGAAGGAGAGGAGGAAGAGGAGTGCTAGCTTCTGAGGGTTGACAGTAGTAAAGTGGCTGAATGGTATAGAGTACCTGTAAGAGAAAACACCGCCTTGGTCCAATCTTGGCCCCATCACTCATTGGCCGAGTGACCTGGGCCAGCTACTTAACCTCTCAATTTCTTCATCTATAAAATAAGCGATCTTCAGTGTAAGCCTTATAGTGTTGTTTTGGGAATTAAATGAGTTAGTGTAAAACACTTGGAAAAGTATCTGGCACATCGCAAGTGACATGAAGTGTTTGCCCACATTATTATGGGTTAGTAAATTCCAGTATAGAAACAAACACAACATTATAATCTCATCACAATAATTTTATGAACCTTTCTAATAACATGGAAATGCTTATGCCTAATTGTTAAAGAGTTAGAATTAAAATGTTTATGTTATGCACCATTTTGAACCATGTTTAAAGATTACAGAAAATACGTAGAATTACGACAAAATGCCAATTGGCTATCTTTGGTAGTCAGATTATGAAAGATTTTAATTTTTCCATGCATAAATTTTCTATGATAGCCTGTATTCATTTTAAAGAAAAATGTTTATTTGGATTTTTTAAATAATTCTGGAGTTTGGGGTGGATGTTACCAGGCAAAGCATCTCTAACAAAATGTTGCTTTTCCAGTCTGGAGACTCCACACATTATACAGACAATAAATTCTATTTTTGATGGAAGAAAAACATTCTTTTGTCAGCAGTAAATTACTCTATCCTTACCCCACCCCTATAAATGCTTCTCTTCTTGGTAAGTGTTTCTCCCGGGGCTGCATTCCACAACTCCATGGTAGGTATCTAGTTCTGCTATTGCTCTGAGGGTCCATCCATCCTGAAGACAGTTGTTGCTTAAAGCAAGAAGCTTTGTCAACCCCACCTGTTTCCATCACCGGGTCCCGCATATCATATTTACCAAAGTAAGTATCTGATGACAGAATGAACTAAAGGCCAAAAAATGACAGCTAGGCCTCTCTTCTACTGCTGGTCCGTTCCCCCTTCAAGGTAGAAAACTGCTTGGAATAACAAAACCTGAATAATTCTGGCCCTATGTTTAAGCCTCGGTCCCACAATCTGCAACTCTCTAGAACATTCCTGGGATGGAAGCTCCCACCTTGACTCTCATCTTTGATGTTTATTGCCAGTTTCAAGGAGTTGGAATTTATTTCAGTATTTATGAGTTTCCATTTCTGTAAGTCAGAAGAGCTTATCTGCTAAGTGTATCATAGGACTCCATCTATTAACTTCAGCATCCAGCCTGGGACAAATACCTGGACAAGTGTTGTCATCAGAGGTCTAGGTGATGGCACCATCAGAAACTCACATACACTATGGGTCTGGTACCACAGCTGTAGGCACTTGCACATAAGATCTGCTTTGTCTTGCTTTTCTCGTTCCCCCATTTCTCGGTCTTTTCAACTCCCTCTGGACTCATCAAAGTCACAGAATATTATAGCTGGAAAAGAGTTGAGCCCTGTTCAACATCACATAGCTGACACAGCTGGTTAGAAATAGGAGTAGAAGTAGGAGTAACAGCAGCAAGCAGACAACATTCACTATGGGCCCAGCATTCACTATGGGCCCAGCACTGTTCTAAGATTTTAAATATAGTAACTCATTTAATCTGCACAACGACTTTGTAAGATAAATATTATTATCATCATTTCTTGGCTAAGGAAACCATGCCCCAGAGAGGCTAAGTCACTGACAGGGTTCAGAACAAGTCTCCCCCAAATATGCCACTTGGCATGTTGATTATTTTGAGCCGAAGTCAATCAAGTCCCAAAGACTCAGGAAGAGATTTTTATCTCCTGCTTAACTGTCTAAAAGATTTAAATAGAGGACCTGCTCTTGGAAGAGAGTTAACACCAGAAGTAAAGGAAAAAAAATATGGACTTGGTATGGTAAGCTGGGGGAGATCAAATTCCTCAGTGTGTCCCATTGTCTCTGCAGGGCATGGCAAACACTTGTTTACCTAACATTTGTTCTTCCCAACTTCTTGTGAATTGTCTGCCTCCCTCTTGAGGTCTCAGACCTCTAACCCCTTCTCTTTAGCTAAGAATGATGAATAATCCTAAATTGCCTGACTGCCTGTGGGCCTTATATTCTTACAGCGCCCCCATATGTACATAATTAAATTTGCTTTTCTCATATTAATTTGTGTTTTGTAACATATTTGTAACATATAAATTATGTTAATTGGATTATTGGGAAGCTAAAGAGTCAGGAAGAGTAGAGGAAAAAGTTTTCCTCTCCCAATATAACTTTTCCAAGTTCACACAGAGTCAGAACTCAAACCCACTTGAGAGGCCAGGACCATTGGTCTCTTAATTCACCACTCAGTGCTTTTTCCAAAACACCAGGCTGTTGCCTGGAACTCAAAAGCTAATATCAGCAGCCAACACCCTTGGAATCTTCCACTCGAATCTGCTGGGCCAGACAAAAACTAAGCAAAATCATCACAGGGGTGCAAAAAAAGGGTCCTTCTGACTTCATCTCAATAACATTTTCTGACCCTCTGTTCTGTGTGCTAGGTGCTGGGGGAAAGTCAGAAATGAACAAAAATAGTGGCACTGCTTTGATGCAACTTACCATGTAATAGGGAAAGCTGGAAGAAGGTTAAGTGTTAAACATCAAACAACAATGAAACAAGGGTTCCTGGCCCTCTCACCAAGCTATCCTTCAGCAACACCAACTCACAAGGTTAAGACCCTCAGGTGAGGCTGTAATTAGCAAAAGGAAGGGGAAGGAAATTCACCTCGGTCAAAAATCTCATCAGAGCTCACAAGAAAGCCAGGAGGAAGCTAGCATTAATCCCATTTTAGAGATAAGGTCACTGAGGCTCAGCATGATCACCGATCTTTTTGTAAGCTAGTATGTTGCAAATACAGAATTTGAAACTCTCTCTGGCCCAGATGAGAGCAGATGAGCTACCCACTGTACACCACTCTCTCCTTCTACTCCCTCCATTCCCTAGACTCATCTCCCAGCAAAGTCTTTACCTGTGGGTCCCATTTGGCGCGTGATTGATGAGGATTTCTGAGCAATGTCAGCCCCTCCTCCAGGCCTGCCTTGGCTGCTTCGCCATTCCAGAACAAACGCATGTTTGATCTACGAGGCTACTTTCTTGCCATGAAAGGATGTGTCTCCCAAGTGACCTCTTCCTTGGTAGTTGGAGAGAAAGTGTGATAAAAAGCAAAAGCCGTGTCCTTTGAAGATAATTCATACATTGGCCAAGAGATGCGATAAAGTAGCTAGAAATCCAGCACGCTACAAACAACTCTACATTAAAGGCATCTATGTTTAATAAAACTAATAAATCAAATGCTGTTAGGTGGTGCCTCCTGGCTCTGTTTTAGGCCTATAATCGGTGCATGTGGAATATACGAGAATAAAAGGCATTGAGTCAGCAGAGGGACTGCTAACCTCTGGTATGCTCCTCAAGTATGTCTAGGATTAACTCCATGATTTGTCAGGGAAGGTTTATCAAAAGTAGAGTCCCTTAGAAAAGTACCAGGCTGCCAGTCTAGACCCCTAAATGGGGGAGTATGCCCTCTCCAGGGATCTCCAAGGACAATGAAAAAGCCAGAGAGGAAGTTAAGGGAAAGGTGGGAAAGAGGAAAAAATTAATTTAAGTATATTGATTCGTTGTGCATCTCACATGTGCACTTTCTATGCATTTTCTGAGCTAATCCTCACAACAACCCTGTGAGCCGTGTGACGGTATCTCCTTAGTACAGGTGAGAAAAGATATGTCGGTTGAACGACTTATCAATGGCAGAACTGGTTGGCTCCCAAGCCAGTGGAAGAAGATGCCCAAGAAGCTTGATATATTCAACCTTGAGAAGATGGACCAGGAGGATAGCTCTTATCAACTGTAGAACAGTCTAAGATTATTCTTTAAAGGATGGAAACCCATTTGCATTAGACCAGAAGAGAACAAAGCATGCAAGTTTAGGTGTAGGAGGAATTGACAGTGGCCATCCATGAGGGCTGGTGGACCTAGAAGGAAGTGGTAGAAATTTCCTTGCCTGGGGAAAACCAAAATCTGCCAGATAGCTTGATGAAGTAATGGTGTAGGAAGGACATTTGACAAAGTCCATGCCCAGGAGCTGGCACTTACAAGCAGTGTGACTTTCAGCTAGTCCCAACCTCTCTGACCTTCAATTTGCTTTGTACAACAGAGACAGTAATAACTAATTTGAAGTATTCGGGAAAAGCGGTAAATGAAATGATGTATATAAAATGCTTGGTAAACACTAAAGTGCTATCAAGCATAAGGATTGTTATGACTCCACCTTTCTGGAACTTTTAATACATAATCCAGCCGAGAGACAGAGGGATGGACTAAATGACTTACTGTAGCTTCTTTTTACCACCAGAAGTAGATTATTCAAAGCTTCAGAGTGAAGTCAAGCTGCTTCTAGGGATCATTAGCTTTATAGCTTTCAGAAAACCTCAGCCTAAAATAGAGATTGCTTATTCCTCCCCCTCCCCAGTGAAAGGTTTCAATGACATATTCAGCTCCAGCTCTGAAGCAGAGTTGAGAGCTATGCAACGGGTCAAGGTCACCCTCCTTCCGCAAGGAAGAGAGGCAATTTGAATGAAGAGTTAGAGGGTTGTAACGCTGAAGGGAATTCATGATTTGGGGCTAGAAGAAAATTGGCCTTTTGCCTCAGAAGCCATTTAATGCCATGAGATGCCAGGCCCCCTTTCAGAGGCCAACTTTGAAAAAAAAAAAAAAAAAAGACCGTAGGACTGTGGCCTTAATTACTAGACCAGATTGATTATTCAGGGACAGATGGCTTGAGGTCTATTCCCTACTCTTCCTGAAACTTACCAGATACACACCACATTCATCTCTTAATCAATATCGTAAACAGTTCTCTCCTTTCATTAAATGAGAGATAGTAACAATCTTTAGCCATGAGTAATTACAAGGTCAGTTTCATTCCTTGTGTGGTGTCTATAGAAAAGACTGTGCAAGCTGGTGGAGAGGGATAAGCTGAAAAACTTGAAGAACTACACAGATGTAAAATATAGAAATAGAAATCAGGATAGATACACTTGGCATGGAGAATTCGAATGACAAAGCAGTCCAAGATCTGATCTGTCATTTGTTTTACCAGTGAGAAGCTGCAGATACTTCATAACTACATTCTCATTCTCTCAATACTCCCATCAAAGAGCTTTCTGATTTTTAATAGCAGAATAGCTTTTTTGGCTTTTTTTGAAAGAGTTTTGTTATAATTTTGATAAATTTTCCCATACGAGTCACCCAGAATCCTTTAAATGACTAAATCACCAGAAGTGGCTGCATTTGTTAATAACTTTGCAGATTAAAGACTACATTAACATCAATCTGGGAGAGGAAATACATTCTTTGATGGCAGACTTAGTTCAGACCACACAGAGGTGCTACCCAAAGGTGGGTCTCTTCCCTAGCTCCGGGACGCTATGTAGAGTCTGCAGAGTTAGAAGAGGTAGGCTAGCTCAGCCGTCCTTCTTGGTGCTGACAGTCACTATTGGGGCCCTATTGTACAAAGCACTGTGCTGGGTAGTGGGTGGCAATTATCTCCTTCACCCCATGCTTCCCCTCAGGGAGCTTAGCAGCAGCCTGAGAACAAAGAGCTAGATTTCAAGTTACAAATGGCAAACCAGGTTTGGCTGACCCAGAGTCACATGACTTTGATGGGTATTAAAAGTTATAAAAACTCAGATGGGGGGAAAAAAGTCGCTCTAACATCAGGGTGATCAAGGAGGTTCTGGAAAGGCCCAGCGAGAACTCATTGAGCCCCCGGTCTCTGTGCGGTATTTTGTTACCCATGTGGGAATGAACTGCGCATACGTAGAACAAGACTATAGAGTTAATTTTCTCAGGGTTCTAAGGGGTTTTCCATCTGCCTCCCGGACATCTGACCCCAGTTTTAGCAGCAGGAAATTTCAATGCCCACAAAAGCATATTATTTGGCACAGCACTGGATTTTAAACTTGAGCTTAATTGTCTAAATGTAATACGCTGTTCCTCCCATTGTGAACTTATTTCTACTTTTGAAAGTGTGTTTCCACTGTGGGACTATTTCGTCTTCATAGGATTTCTGAGGTCAAACAGAAAGTATTAACCTGAAGTCCAGAAAAGTTGTTCAAGCCACACAAAAGTCCTGAGCTGAGGCAGGCCGAGGACCCACGGCCTCCCAATTCCCCGTCCAGCTGGGGAGACAAATGCATCGGTTACCCTGGTGTCTGGCATCAAGGCAGGCGAGAGTGATCCGCGGCGGTTTGCCAAGTGTCCACAGATCCTCAGAGAAAAAGGCACTAGCAACATACAACATACGAAGCTAATGAGTACAGGAGTGCTTCCCGGAAGATGGCATTCCAGCAGAAGGTCTCCTGAGAGGCTCCCCAAACAGTAGGTGGCTCTGTAAAGCCAGGCTTTCCTGGGGTGCAGAAATCATAACCATGGCACGGCCGTGAAGCTCTTTCTCAGAACGGAGACCTGAAAGCGATGGGAAATGGCTTTCAGCTTTCAGGGAGTTGGGCTGTGGACTGAACCCTCGCCTTATACTTGCTCCATTGAAGATGAAGCTTTGGCTGGAGCTAGCTACTCTGGGCAAGGAAGGCGAAGTGGAAGGAATCGATGCAGACTCCCCACAGTGACGGCGAGAGGAGGCGAGCAGTATTTATCCACCGTCTCTAAGTGCCAGGCCACTCCGCATGTATTCTAGCCTTTAAGACTCACCACACCCCGCGGGGTGAGGACAGGGGGACCCCTCCGACAGATGAGAAGGACTTGCCAAGGACCACAACAGACGTCCTCCAGGTCACACGGGCGGTAAGTGGCAGGCTCCCAACCCACAGGCCAGGAAGTCCGACCAGAAGCCCGTGCTTTTGCATTCTCGGTCCTAAGTCAAGCCAGTCCCTGAAGTGAGGCTGAGAAAATGGAGCCGAGCCTTGGAGAGAAATCTACCTCTGGCCACACTTGTCCACAGGGGAGGACTGGCTACTTTGTGTATGGGGCCCACGGCAAAATGAAAATGCAGGAACTCCTGTTCAAAAATTATTAAGAATTTTAGCACAGCGATAATAGAGGATGAACCCAAGGCAGGAACCTGCTGAGCACTGGGCCCATTCAGCGGAACAGGTGGTGTGTCCACAAAGCTGGCCCTGCCCCACTGAGTCTGAGCATAGTAAAAGAAAGAGTCTTGGAACTGGAGGCAAAATGGACCATGTGGTCTTCAGGAGTCTTGCATCCCGTCATGGACCAGGTCATCACGCAGACACACGTGCACACACATACACACGTGTGCATGCACCCCCCTCCCACCACGGAAGTACTTGCACTGCCGGTGGGGGGGGGCGGGGGAGGCTCACAGATCAAGACTGATAAAAATTACATGGCAAGGCCCTGAGGGCAATTATAATCCTTTTTCTAATCTCAGGAAGATTCGAAATAGCATCGTGGTGACACAGCGAATGAGAGCACCTCACCCCTATCGCAGCTGTCACTTGTATCTGCAATCAGGTGAATTATAGAGATTAGCCACGTCCAAGAATTACTGCACTTTTTGCATGGTTCTGTGCATGGCCCTTCTTAAAGTGGAATGGCTCAGGTTTGCATTCAGACTCTGCAAGGAGCTTAGGAAGTTCCGTGCTGCCACCCAGTGTCGGGAGCGCGGGCCCAGGAGAAACTGCGGAAGGCCCAGCCCGGCGAGCGTCCTGGCTCTGTCAGGGGCTGGAACCTTCCTGAAGCTACAGAGAAGAGTGCAGTAAATCTTCCCTGGCCCCCAGGCAAGCTTATTTTAGCGGTCACATTCCACATTACATCGAAAGTATAAAAATGCACCCACATCATCCCACACTAAATAAATTGACATGTAACCAAGACCGGAGTTTGGTTTTGAGTTGCTTGTCATGTTATGTTCTGCAGAAATTAATTTATTTTGATTTCGCAATTTTGGTTTTGGATTTCGCAACGTGGGGGCTGTAGGGGAAAGAGGAGCTTTCAACATCATCCTAAGTTAGAAACCTCTGAAAAGCTCCTAGGCCCCCGGGCTCAGTGCCTTCAGCACCTGCTACCATGGGTAGGGATGAAAACAGAGGACAAGTGCAGAGGAAGAGAAAAGCCGAGGAATATGAGCTCTGATTAACTCTGACAACCTGTGCACTACACTTAGTAGTCCTTCTGTTATGTCTGTGGCAAGGAGCAGCCTCAGTCTGCTGCATTTCTCTAGAAAAATCAGAGGCAAACCACAGCCGGGATCTGCTACACTCTAATGCCAAGATTTCACGACTAAAATAACAAAAACAAAAGCCCTTGATCTGGTGTGCTGTCCAGTGCAATTCCCAAACAAGGCCCCTGCCCTCCCACAGCGATGGATGTGGCTGCTACAAGGCAAGAAGCCAAGCAGAGCGTTGTGCTCTGGAGTCCCCAGATCCCTCCCGAGGAGTGGCCCGTGATTTTACTCACCCGGGAGAGTGAACGGTCGAGCCCCTCGTAACCAGGGCCCGACAGGCAGGTATCAGTCCCCTGCACCTCCAGCCTGGACCGTGTCTCTGGTGAACAGGGTCCGCCAGCTCCTTGGTATGAGAACACAGGAGCGAGAGCAGAGGAGGCAGAAATAACCAGCTTTTATAAATGAGACCAAATTGGACCAGGAAGAGAAGTGACAAATTCAGACTGGAAGAGGCCATAGAGCTTATTGAATCTATTCACCTGCTCTCTGGCCAAACCGAAATGAAGCTATTCTGGACACCTTATGGACCAAACTTAGCGATTCTGCACATTTGTGGATTTAGGATTTCTACGGATTTAGCACACAGGGGTTTTTATTCTGTGAAATAATCTCTTTTTTTTTAACCCCCTTTTACTACCTATTCTTGAAGCTCTTACATTTTATTTCAAACACCCTGGTCAAGACCCTATTTCCTCCATCAACCACCTACGACCGCATTTTACCACAAGCCTATATGAGCCTCTATGGCTGGATTCCGGCATCTCGTGATTCAGAGTGGGCAGAACCTTCGTGAAGACAATCCAGCTCCATAAAATAAAGATTTTATTTTTTTACTGATGGGAGAAAGAGAGCGAGCAGAGGGAGGAGCAGAAGGAGGGGGACAAGCAGACTCTGTGCTGAGCACGGAGCCCGAAACTGGGCTTCATCTCGCAACCCTGAGATCGTGACCTGAGCCGACACCAAGAGATGGATGTTCAACCCACTGAGCCACCCAGCCTCTCCCCGCCCCACCCGCCCACCGCCAACATCATTCTTAAAACCAGGATCCTACAGAGCTGGGATCCACACACCGGATATTAAACTACCATTCTGGTGCCACGGTTGTTACTTGTGGTTTGAAATGTGGATGGGTGTTTGTTCGGATGCTGAAACCTGTCTGGGCTTCTGAAATCTGGAAGGAAAAACCATGCAGACCTGAAAGAAAGACCACAGCTGGCTTCAAATTCTCTACCACGTGCTTAAAAAAAGACAGAAGAAAATCAGCTCCGAGGTCCTGCCTCAACTGGAAGGTGTGCTTCAGAGGCTAGACAGTAGCTTCTGGAATTCCTCCATTTATTTGTCCATCTGGGAGCTGGTGATTGTGGCCGACGAGCCCCTGGGTCCGCATGGTGCTCAGGTGAGGGAAGCAGGGATGGGCGAAGCAAACAAGATCGCTGACTTGTCAGAGTTTCAAGGGAAGGTAAAGGGTTAAACAATTGAAAATATTCTTGAAGCCAAGTTTAAGGAGGAAGGATTCTTGTGGAGGATGTCTCAGTCTACCTATAATTACATATTTCACTTTACTAACTGTGGCCTAAGGAGGATTGTCCCTAAACCAAAAGCTGCCCCACACCCCCTCCTGCTACTCCTTCCCCTAGCAGGGCTTGATTGCAGGTGGCGATTTTGTGGACTAATTATCACAAATTTAGTGTCTCCAAACAACAAAAATTTATTTTCTTACAGTTCTGGAGATCAGAAGTCCCACTGGGCTAGTCGAAGTGCCAGCAGGACAGCATCCCTTCTAGAAGCTCTAAGGGAGAATTTATTTCCTTGCTTTTTGCTGCTTCTGAAAGCCTCCTTTAGGGGCGCCTGGGTGGCTCAGTAGGTTAAAGCCTCTGCCTTCAGCTCAGGTCATGATCTCAGGGTCCTGGGACCACATCGGGCTCTCTGCTCAGCAGGGAGCCTGCTTCCCCCTCTCTCTCTGCCTGCTTTCTCTGCCTATTTGTGATCTCTCACTCTCTGTCAAATAAATAAATAAATAAATAAATAAATAAATAAATAAATAAATAAATAAAAATCTTTTTTAAAAAAGTCTCCTATAGTCCCTTGACCCATGACGTCTCCCCCATATTCAAAATAAGCTACCTAGCATCTTCTTATCTTTATAATTCTGACCACCCTGCCTCCCTCTTACAAGGACCATGGTAATTACATTGGGTGCACCCAGATAATCCAGAATAATCTTTCCCTCTCATAATCCTTAACTCAACTGTACCTGCAGAGTCCCTTTTGCCACGTAACCCCACATATTCACATGTTTTTGGGACTCAGAACATGGACATTCCGAGAAGGGGCTCTTTATTTTGCCTACTACGTGGGTTGCATCTGTCTTGGAGCACAAATAATATTCCTTGGAGAAAAATTAGAAAATACAGAACAGTTTAAAATTAGAAAGTATAGAATGCTTTTCAATATCTCCATATTGTTCCTTAAAGAAAAACAAAACTCAGCCGAGTACTCTCTAACGCACCTTTCTCACTGCACGAGGGACTGTAATTGTCCTCCTGCGTGGACAGATGGAAGTGTCAATGTCAGCATTTTAATGACTGTACATGTACATGCTCTCTTATGAGACGGTGCTGTAATTTTTGAATGTGTAGCCTGTTTCCGGTTTCCTGTACACAACCAGTGATGATGTCATAACATTCATGTTCGTGCATATTGGTATATTCACCTGGTGTTTTGTGACGGCGAGTTTTCAGAAACGTAATAACTGGGCCAATGGCTGTGGTTGCTTTTAAGGCTTGGGATACATATGACCGAGGGGCCTGTGGGAAGCTCGTGCCAATTCACAGACTCTCTGAAGAGCAGACTGTCAGTCCCCATGCCCAGAACCCCGCCCAGGATCGGGCCCCACATCCCTTATCAAACTGAGCGACCGATTGAAATCCCACAATTGTTTTCATTCATATTCCTTCAATTACCAGCAAGATTAAGTATTTTTCATATATTTTCTACCTCACGGGTTTTTTGTTACTTACCGCCCTATGTCCTTTTTCTATACTAGCGTGCTTCTCTTTTTCTTAATAAGTGTTGATAAAGCTATACATTAACCCTGTGCCATTTTGCCACAGGTAATTTTCTCAGTTTCGTGCTTTTTTCTTTTGAGTTTTTAATGCATAGAAGTTTTGACTTTTTTGGTGTGTGGTTAAATCCATCAGTCTTTTTACTTACAGTGTCTGCCTTCGATTTCACTTGGCACCGTGGCATTGTGTCCTGGGGCTCACCCACCCTAATATTACATAAATATTCTCTAGTGGGGTTATTAATCCATCTTGATTGTTTGCCTAAAATACACATTACATTAGTGCCTTTGCTAAAAGAATTCTGTTAAGGCAGCCGCTTGAAACACAAGGATGAAGCTCCCTGCAGGGTTGACATCGGGCTTTAAATAACGGGCACGTTCTGTGGCCATATCCCAAGGCTTGGCCCCAGTGTCTCTAATCGGGGTTATCCTTGAGCTCCTAATGCACCATGATTTTTAAACCAAGTGAAGAGCCTTCGGAGAGAGAGGACCTACAACCTCTTTCAATTCAGTTGTGAAACTATGACTCAGCTCTTGCTTTTCATGGTGGAGCAGTTTAATCTTTCTGGTTTACTTCCCCTGCTTGTTGGGTCACTGAGGTGTGGGCCAAGATTTTGCGATACGGGGTCCAAGCCCGCGGAGTTCTCAACTCTGGCTGTCCTGCTTCAGGCCATGGCCAAGGAGTGAAGGACACAGGGAGGTAGACGTTAAAGAAGTTACTGCAAAAGACCCATAGATTACTGCCCACCACTCAGGGGAAGACATTTCTTTGTTCTGATCTCACCTGGAGGGGTAGCTGTGGACTCCTTCAGCCAGTGTTTCCTCCTGAGTTTGGGCTGGTGCCAGATGGAAGCAGGAAACCCAAACTGGCGTGGAGGGCACTCACTCTACTTCCCAGACGGGCTTCACCGTATTGCAAACTTCAAGATTTAGAGGAAAGTCCTTCCATTTTCCTGAAAATCAAAATGAGTACCAGAACTTTCCAGTGAACAGCTTCTCCTCTCCTTAGGCCTGCAAAAGTATGTGAGAATGGAGAAACCACTGAGGGCAAAGCCTCACTGCTAAGGACGTCCCTCATTCAGGTAGGAGGGTGGACCACATCTGCTTTCCAGGCCCTTCCTCAACAAGCAATTAGTGAGAGCCAACTTCCCCCCCTCTGCATGTGCTGCTCTCCCTGCCTAGCAGGACTTCCTCCGCACCCACCTGCTGAAGTTGTGATCATCAAGGCCCAAGTCAAAATCTGCCTCTACGTTAAAGCTTTCCTCGACATCTTTCCAACCTCTATCCCTCCTGCCACTTCCTTCCCCGACCCTCACCGGCCCAGCAGTACTGCGTGGTGGCTTTGGAACCCGAGGAGCATGGGTTTGCAATGGTTCTCTCACCTAATCACTTCGTGCATTTGGAACCTTTGGAATATTGACTTAAGGATTCTGAGCCTTCCATCTTTCCATCTGGAGGATGAAAACCACTAACTTTGGGTGTTGTTTTGCACATTAAATGAGATCATACATAGGACAAATGATAGCAAGTCTCTGGCCTCCAGGTGCTTATATTATTTGGCAAAAACCATAACACAAGATAATATCACTATCATAAAAGGGACACAGAATGCTCCAGCAGTACAGAGAGAAAAAGAGGTTTTGTCATCTAGGAGTGATCTGGAAAAGTAAATGGCTGAGGGGACATCAAGCCTCTTGAAGAAGGGGTAAAAGTCCACTGGGTAAAGCTGGGAGCCAAGGATAAAGGAGGGGGGTCAGGCTATGTCCAGAGAAGAGAATATAACAGGCTCCAGCAGAGCTGCTTTTTAAAAATAGATTTATTAACAATACTGGAGTTAAAATAAAACAAAATAGGGGCACTTGGGTGGCTCAGTCAGTTAAGTGTCTGGCTCTTGATCTCGGCTCAGGTCTTAACCTCAGGGTCTTGGGTTCGGGCTCTGTGGTGGGTTCCACACTGGGTGTGGAGTCTACACAAAAATAAACAGATAGATAGGTTGTTATTATTTTAGTTTTAAAACTTCAGAAATCGAGGTTTTCTGAGCATGGATTAATAGCATTAGAATTATCTCTAGAAAGGTCCTCTTGGTGGTTGTGTACATGACAGTTTAGAAGAAATTCGCTGGCCAGTTAAGAAGACAATGCAAATAAATAAATAAAGAAAGAAAGAAAGAAAGAAAGAAAGAAAGAAAGAAAGAAAGAAAGAAAGAAAGAAGACAATGCAATCACCAAATCATTGTCACAAAGACAATGCAAAGAGCAGGCTTAGCTCTGGAGCCAATAAAGTTGACCTAACTTATAAACTAGAAACAAGCGAATGGACATTAAGAAACAAATTGGCACCCAAGATAAAGCTTATGGGTCCATCCATATCAATGAGATAATGAAAACTGTGTGAATGGATGAGATGCCCAAAGACAGAGGAAGAAAAGAAGACCGACGACAGAAGCTTAAGTGATGTCGACACTTAGGGGATAGAAATGTGAAACAACATCAGGATAAAACAATCTCATATCTGAATGTGGTATTTCCTCTTCATCTGCAATATTCTCTAAGGTTCCCTTCATTTAAATGACCATCATTTGTCAAGCTTTAGCCAAATTCTTATGCAAAACAATTACTCATAGCTTGAATTTACCGAGCATGTGCAGGATGCCAATCACTGAGCATGTATCACCTCTTTCATGTAACCGTATGATGCAAGCACATCAATGATACCCATTTCACAGATGAGGAATTAAGATTCGGTAAGGCTGAATAAGACTTGCCAAGACCTGACAGATAATAAACAAACCTAGGTTGTCTGGCTCTAAAAATCAAACTTCAACTTCTTTGTTGTACTGTCACCAACTCATCTCCAGAATATTTGGAATGAAAGCCAAACATCTTAATTTTTGAATCTCCCAGGAACACACTGTTGGAGAACCCTGCTGGATACTTTAATGACTGATAGCAAATCTGGCCTCCATATTGACAACACAGGGACTGATGGCTTTACTTCTTAGGTCTTAGTTACCTCTTCTTCAGGATGGAGATCACATTTCCATAGCGGCATCAGTATCAAGATTATAGACGTAAGAATGGTAACATGTCTACATGTTATGACTATTACAGTTATTATTGCTGTTGGGGGTGGTGTGCACTCCCCTTGAGCTCCAGCCTCTCCCTGAACCTATTCCAAATTTTCCCTCTTAAGTCCAAGTTCACTGCCATCACTCATCTGGGGTGCTCTTGAGGTAGTGCCCATCCCAGGAAGGCACCACTTCACAGGGGACCTACTGGTGATGGAATGTTCCGGGGGGGGGGCGTTGAATGAACACTTCGGGAGAGACAACCTGAGGAGATGAGCCATACAGCTGATCCACGAGATGGGTTCGAGCCCCTATTCCTTTCCTCATAACAATGCCAATGCCTTGATTTCTTTTAGGGGGATGGGAGCTGAGCGATGGGCAGCATGCTTACAATTTAGCTTCAAGAGACTGGACCATGTAAGCAGACATTTCCCCCACATCAGCCAGCTGCTCGCCTTCCTCTTCCAGAGCTGGTGCATCGAATTTGGTCGTATTTGGGGCCTATTCTCAAGCAAGAGGCTAAATTCCCTGAATCATTCCTCTACCAAGACCTTTCCTTGGATGTTACAACCACCTGCTCCTGCCAAACCTCGCTCCCGTGCTCTGCTTCCAGGAGGGAAAAGCATATGGATGGCTATTTGTTGCCAAAACCGATCAGAGAACAAAACTCAGTTCTCATAAAAATTGCACAATACCTGCTTCCCTCTCCTTGCTGACAATAAAAATGAACCTCAAGCTCAGGGAACTATCTTTCTCAAAGGAAATATTTTTCATTCAGTTCCAACTCCTAACTCGGTCATTTCTCACCTGCTCAAGCACCCTAATCACTGGGGGAAAGGGACTATAAATAACTGAAATGATAATTTTCTTAAGAATTGTGTTCTAGACACAATAATATCCAGATCTTTCCATTGGAATCCATTGATAATTTTAGAACTTTCCTTGCCGAGGTGGAAAAGAATCCACAGTATTTTTTAAATTTTAATTACTCACTGAATGAAGTCTAAAAGTATTTAATTATTAGATTTATGCCTCAAGATAAGTTCAATGGTAATTACAGGATGTCTTTTTTTAAATTCTAATTCCAAATAATTAAATCCCAAACACATTGAATCATTACGATTATAATTAGAATAAAGGTGTCTTATATTTGAAACCAAGGTTTGGCTTTTTGTTTAACCTTTTTGCACCTCATCAAAGGGGGATGCTTTGGAAAGAAAGCTGTCTCGATCCCTCTAATGCTGCTTTAAAACAAAATTAAAAAAACCATAATTGTCTGCAGGAATGCTTTTCCGTTATAATACCGGCAGAAAGAAAGCAAGCCCCGAGCTCTCAACTTGCTCGAAGTTCCAAGGCACACACTGACTTCTCTTTTCCCATTTGTCATCCTCGGATACAGGAAGCACCCAGAAAACAGGCAAAAAGATGAAGCAGACACAGCGAGATCATCAAGGCAATGGAGGAAGAGGTTCTGGGAAGTACTCCCTCTCCCAGACCTCCAATATGCCAATCAGTCTTGGGGTCACTTATCTGAGCTCGCCTTCAAGTAAAGGTGAATGAATGGAGCCGTGTGGGGTTACGGAGGCCCCTCACAGGGAGGTGCCCATAGGCTAGAAAATATAAAGCAAGATCCACAGAATAAGATCTGGAAGGAAGGCTCGGAGTGTATTGAACACTGTGGACCAGGCAACAGTAAATGAGAACAAAGGCGCCTCTCCTCTCGCGGTGTTGACGAGGCTGCCGAGGAGCCCTTGTGAAGACGGCTCAGACAGCATATGAATTGAGCTCAGTGTCCTGCACACATCTCCACACGGTGCCCTGGGATTTGGGAAGTGGGAAGGTGGTGGTTTGTGGTTTCAAGGAGGAGCTGCCGGGCGGGGGCTCAGGAAGGAGAAGAGACGCACGGCTTGAAAAGCAAATAAGCCAAGCCCAGATGTCCTCCTTTGGCTGTAAGGCTGAGAGGAGAGCCCTTGCTCGTTGGAGAGCGTGTGGAGGCCAGGGGGGTAAGAGCCTGTGAGGAGGGAAGCAAAAAAGCTCTAAAGAGCAGGCCAGAGAGCAATCATAATACTTAGAAAAATGTCACATTAAAACCTCCAGCTGCCGGCGGCTGGAGGGAAAGAGTTCCAGACAATAGCCGAGGGAACAAGTTGAATCTTGTGTTCATTCCTGTGGTTAAAACAAGTCTGTACGACCACGAGGAAAATTCCATCCTCCTCTGAACTTAACTCCCTGCTTACCCGAGCTGCAGACACTTTTTGTTGAGAAAGGCCCCCTGAAGAGAGAACCAGCAACGCACGTCTCTGCTACCAGAACTTTCTCTCCTCTTGCACCCTCACATCTTGCAGATTACCCGGTCTCCTCGGAGGGGCCTGGTTAGCCCTTTGACTAAAGCATAAGGAATGAAGCAGGGTTCGGGAAAAGGAAGCATTCCCTTGCCACCCTCCCTGCCCCTAACTACAGCTGCATTCGCTTTAAACCTTGAGAACCATAGCTGTCCCGTGAACCTAGTTATTCGCTCGTTGAATAAATGTTTGCTGAATGCCTGCTAGGTTTCGGGCTCCAGACTGGGTGTTTAGGGAGGACAATCAAGGTCAAGCTGTTACAAAGAACTTCCAAGTCAGGAGGCACAGGAAAGACAAGGGGCTGTGTGCTGCTAACCGTTTGACCAACTCAGTGAACCTTGTACATTTCGAACGTGGAACATTGCCTTTGCCTTTCCTTCTTTGGGGGCTTTTGTGACTGCCTGCTGGAGTCAGTCCAGCCAAGTATCTCTTTCCTCACCAGTAATCCCAACATTTGCTCCTTTTCATCCCTCCCAAACAAGCCTAGGTCACCTTGCTCTGGGAACTCTGCTATTGGAAGAAGAAGATTATCAATAATTGTCCTGGATCCAGAGGCAGATAAAAAACAATTTCAATTCCTAAAGCAGGGAGGTCTGTTTGGCATCCCCAGGAAAGGGGACATCAGCTCAGAGAGGCGTAGGAGGTGGGATCGAACGTGTCTCCCCAGTGAGAAAAAAAAAGTAATCTAATGCTCCAGAAAAGAGGCAAGGTTGGTAGACTGGGGTACTTAATGGAGATAAAAACTTATTTATAGTCAAACTGGGAGAGATCTGTGGCTTGATATATATTCTGTTGCCCATCTTTACAAAACCTTCCAGAAACTCCCATATTTGTTTAGTAATATACAGAGAGAGCCGCGGGTGCTGCCCAGTGCCCTCAGGGAGCTTGTGATGGTGATATGCTTACAATTTTAATGACCATTTCTCCGGGGGGAGGGCGGAAGCCTTGTTTTCTAGCTTTTGCCAATTTCCATGGTGTAAATACTCCCATAGTGGTTGCCTTTAAGGCATCAACATGAAGAGTTGGGAGGAAATGAACACAAGCAGCTCTTGCTGGGTGATTTCAACTAACTCCAAACCACAAGAGGCTTATTGTCTATTACACTGATACAGATAAACACGAGACATATTGGCAGAATCTCTTGATCAACTGACAGATCAGTATCAGGTGGAAAACCTTTAACTGAGCCCCAGAGGGAAGTATGATTCAGGGGTGGCAGGAAAAATGACCACACAGCTACGTGGAGACTGAGAACAGTACCTATATTTCCCCTTCTGATCCCTTAGAAGCCAAATAGAAAACCAAGGGATGTTTAGAGCCAGCGAAGACCATGCCTATGAGCAAGACCAATCCCCTCATCCAGGCCCTTCCAAAAGGGGGACTGGATCACGCAGGCATGGGGTGACTTAGATAGCCTCTGCTTCAGACATACTTTCGTTGATGGGTTAGGTGTCCCTGCCATTGCTCTGGGGTATTGAGCAGGAACCTAGCAAACTATATTATTAAGGAAGAAAAACAATTAGAATTCTCTGGGGCCCTCTGAGCGCCCATAGAGGCCACGTGGCTGCCTCTGCAGTTGCTGGAAAGTACACGAAGCTGCCACCAGCAGGAAACCACAGACTCTGCAGGAATTTGTTATTGGGGGACTTGCCCTGGACATAAGCTTTTCTCACAGCACAGAGACGAACCCACATATCTGGCCGCCTTAGCTTTTGAATCACTAGTCAGGAATAAGCTCTGTCTAGGATGGCAAAAAAAAAAAGGAAAACACATTCCCATGTGAAGAACCCCAGTGATAATTTTCTGGGTTGCATCTCTTGGGCAAATATAATGGGATGGCAAAGTCTTCGGTGCTGAGGGAGCTCCAGCTCCTTTCTGCCTGTAATTCATGATCCCTGAGACAATTATGAGCAATGAAAAGGCGTAAGTCAAAGGAACATCGAGTAAAGCTAGATTTAGGAAAATAACACATTACATTTAAATATCCATATATATTTAATCTGTGTTTAATAATGCAAAGAATACATTAGTCAAGGCTTAGGCAGATTCCACTTTGACGTTAGCTACAGAACAGCCTGGCCCTCTGAAGTTTCCCGACCTCAGCGCCACAGGAACGAAGACTTCTGGAGGAATGGAGCGTGTCATTGCAAACCCGGAGCACTGCAGAAATGCTAATGGAGGGACCGCAAAGGTCACCACAAAGTCGGGCTTGCTGCAAAGAAGAGAACTTAGGGTGAGCTGGAGAAATCCAAAGCTCCAGTCTCTAGACTCACCGACTTCATTGGCCAACCCCTGCAAGGCAGGGCAGGGCAGGGCAGGGAGCAGGAGGTAACCTCATGGGGGCCAAGGGGAGGCACAGAGGGACCAGGATTGCTCTTTCCCTTGTTATTTTAGCTCAGCTCTCCTCTCCTGTCCTCGGGCTTTAATTCTAGACTACCAGATGGGGAATGGCTGCCCGGACCCCAGGGGAAAATCAGAACATGTCCCTGGGGGGCAATTCCCTGGGCTCCAGGGCTCTTGTTGCCATCTGGAGGGGTGAACCAGGTGAGTGTACTCAAGGATGAAGGAGGAATCACAAGCACGCCTAGGCTAGGCTTTCATGTCATCAAGTTTCTGCAGAAGCTGGAAAGGGAACCAGTGGGGACACAGTGCAATATACGCCAAGTCACATGCTAGACCTGGAGAACAGAGGCCGGACTGCCAAGAAGTAGAAGAAATCCTCCTGCTTTGATTGACCATCACGCAGATAACCATCATCAAGCCCCAAGTAGTTTGAGCTTATTCCAATTTAGGCAACTCATTCCCTAGACTCTAGAATCTCTCTCCAGGCTCACAATTCACTGACTTTCTCGATGGAGGCAGTCTCAAGAACAAAATTACAGCAAGAAAGTATCTCAAGGACTATCTAACCCAATCTTCGAATCTTACAGATAAGAAGACTGAAGCCCAGAGAGGCGATGCCAATCATCCAAGGTTGCCCAGTCGGGAACCAGGATCTATCCGTGTGCACACTGCCCCTCCTCTTAAGCCATGTTTTCAGTTCTGATGGTCTGTACTAAAGGAAGGCAAACATGCATTAAATGCCAGGCATTGTGCTAAGAGCTTGAATATATATTATCTCCAAAAGAACAAACACCAGCCTACCTCAATAAAAGTTTATAGTCAAAACACTTGGCTGTAATTCTGGCTCCACCATCTTCCAACTGTGTGATGGCGGATGGGTCATGGCATTTCTCTAGGTGTCATTCTGCCCCTGGCACCTTGTATGACCATCCCCCTAGTTTGTGGAAAATCCATATGTCATCTACTGAATCACAGAAGGAGTGCCAGTCTCGTCCAAAGCACAAAGGAAAAGATGAGGAATAAGAAACCAAGCCCAGGAAGTGAATGAACGTGCCTCTCACAAATGCCCGAGGGAAGCAGAATTGTGATCAGGTTTGGATGTGACCCGACCTACATTCTTGAGTAAGCCCTGAAACACCCCGGTCTCCCCACCATGTACTTGGGAACTGCTCATCCCGACTCCATTCTCTGTGACCGTCATTCCACGAGTAGAAATAGTCCAGGTTTCTTCTTGGCAAAAGACGGTGGGGGGATGCAAGGACCACCTCCCTGGTTGCTATTTCAGCCTTCCTTCCAAGAACTGAGCCCCTCAAGATTCCAATTATCTGAAATTTCCTCATCCCACACAGGACTCCCCCTTTGGAGGGAAAGCCAAATTACCTCTTGGTGTCTTTTCAGGTGAAGCACGACGTTGAGGAGCATGCTCATTCTAGCAGGGGGCACTTGGAAAAAACATGGGCTGTGACTCACCAGTCGTTTTTGAGCCAAGTGGTTTGAATTTGCTCCGGGCAGGAAAATGGCCAGGGGGCTGGGCTGGGGAGGGGAGGGGAGGACTCACGCACATGACGCTAACGACCATCCAACCCTGTTCCAAAAAGGCGAGTACAGGGGAGACTCTCAGAACATATGCTGCTGTTCTTGTTGTCTCACTGCCAAGAGTCTCCTAAATCATCATGAAATGGCTGCTTTCTGCTTGCCTCAATCATGTATTATGGGGCATTAATAAATAATGGGAGGTTGTAGGACCAAAAGGCGGGAAAACCCAAAGGGAAGGTGATGGAGAGGCATAATTTAACAAGTAAATGAAAGAAGCTATTAAATCATAGTTAAATTATGCTGGCACTGGCAAAAAAAAAAAAAAAAAAAAGGAGGTGTGGGGGGGGAGGATTTCTCACTGCAAAATGCTTTCAATAAAATATTGAAATTTCTCCCCTGGCTGCCGGAGGCACCTCTCGATCAAAAGGATAGAAGTCTGTGGCCTGTGGCTCCCATCAGAGACTGAGCTCAGGCATGGGCCCCAAGGAGCAAGAGTTTCTAGGTGCTTCTTCGTACATACCTTTTCTCGGATGGGTCCACGGGCACCATCCGACGCCCCATCTATGATCCGTCTCTTGCTGGTGGCCTCAGTAGCAAGTTGACTAACTTAGTGCCTATTTCTCCATCGACTCCTTTTGGCATACTTTGGGGTTCCCACCTTACAGGAGGGGAAATACCAAAACTGCAACTTAAAAATAACTCTTGTTATGTGCAACTTTATACTTTCTCAAGTACCATCAAATCTATTAACACTTTGACGTTCACCGTAACACCGTCAGGTAGGAGGTCAGCTCTGTTGGTGGGAAGCCCTACTTTGTTCCTATTTGTGTGCCCAGAACCCAGAAGAGTGTGCACTTCCTAAATACTGAATTGGATGGATGCGTCTGTGCGGGCATGCTCACAGAGGTGAGCGAATGAATGAACTCCCATCTTGCAGCTGAGAGGCTCCAGAGGTTAAGTGACGTGCCCAAGACTGAACTATGTACGCTGTGTGGGAGTTAGAGCAAGCAGCAAGGCTTTCCGAGTCCCAGCCCGTGTGCTTTCAACACAACGTGTTGTCTCTCCTCAAGGTCACACAGTAAACTAGATCAAAGCCTGTGTACGGGACCCCTGTAAATTCACACAAGCAAAAAAGCAGACACGTTTTTCTGTATTGGGATTGTGTTTTCAACTGGGGCATAGACAGTTGTGGAGCATCTGATAACTGTGAGAGTCTCTGTACCTAAAGGAAGTTTCTGGAATCCTCAGGCAGAACATCCACATAGAAGCCAGAACACGTCACAGTAAGTCCGTCCCCTTCCTTGTTTCCTGGGATGTGTGCTATGCTCTTGGCAGAACTACTTGCTACCATTCAACTTCTCCAACATGCTTGGGCCCTGAGCCCCACTGGGAGAAGCACGTGCATGGACATGCTGGAGGAATAAAGTCTTGGCGGAGTAGATTTGTTTGGACAGGCAGACTTAGTGGTCTGACAGGGTGTGCAAGACATCCACGCTACCCTGCATTTTAAGAGGGAGCTCCCTGGCAAACATATCCAAAAGCTAGGGGATAAATCTATCCAGGGTGCCTGAATGGTCAGGAGTACAGAGGTTTGTTCAAATGTCTTTCCAGGGGCACCTGGGGGGCTCAGTGGGTTAAAGCTTCTGCCTTCCGCTCAGGTCATGATCGCAGGGTCCTGGGATCGAGCCCCGCATCAGGCTCTCTGCTCAGCGGGGAGCCTGCTTCCCCCTCTCTCTCCGCCTGCCTCTCAGCCTACTTGTGATCTCTCTCTCTGTCAAATAAATAAATAAATCTTAAAAAAGAAAAAAAATCTTTCCAGCCAGTGAAGGGACCTCTGAATCTCTTTACAGACAGTGGCAGCTCAACCTAACTATGAACACTTAGAAGAATTGTCAGACCAGGAGAGAAAATCAGAGGCTCACTTTAGCAGTCTGCACTCACTAGCAGGAAGAGACTGTGGGGGGCTTTGGAATCAGGGAGAACCAGGCCCCACCACTTACAACCTGCTACCTCTGCGATTTGAAGCAAGTTATCTTTGAGCCTCAACTTCTTTCTCTTTTAAATGGGACTGTTTGAACCTGCTGTGTTAATTATATTGGACTCAGCTGCAAGTGGCAGACACTCTAATATCCCAAGTGACTTAAACAAGATGCGAAAGAGAAAAAAAATAATTTGGATGCAAGCAGTTTTTGACTAAAAAACTGGTGGTGGTTCCACCAGTTTTTTAGTGGTGGTTCCACCATATTATGGTGGTTCCTCAAATCATCAGGAATCTAGGCTCGTTTCATTGGGTTGCTCTACGTTTCTGTAATAGTACTCAGGCTGCACGGATCAAGACGTTTTTGCAAACTTGTGGCACTTTGTCCAAAGTCCAGCCACCAGGCAGAGAGGAATGCACTATCCATCTTTCAAAGCTATTTCTTAGGAGTTCTATGTAACCCTTCTTCTCAAAGTCCGCTGGCCAGAGCTGAGCAGTCCACATCTGTGTGCAAAGGGAGCTGGGAGATTTTGTTTTTATTTTTGGTGTCCATGTGCTCAGATGAAACTCAGAGGTTCCATTTCTTATTAAAAGGAGAGGGGGATGAATATTGGGAGACAATCAATGTAGTCTCTCATGTCTTGTGTACGGGATAAAATGAGATGATGGCGTAGACCATCTGCTTCAGGGCCTCGCATGTATGTAGTGCTTGGGAAATGCTAATGACTGCTATGGTTGGGGTCAATACACCTCTCTACCCAGCAACAGGTTTCTGTGGGAAATCTCAGCAATGCCTGACACATGACTACATCCCAGAGACACCATGAAATCCCATCAGATTTCTCCCTGAGATCAAAGGGAAGTTCCCAATAAAGTCGAATAGTGGATTTGGAGAGGACTCAGGGAGAAATGAAGTGGGCAAAGCACTGCTAACTGGGCCCCATGAGGGCGAGAGGATAGAAACCGCGCAGATTTTGATTAGAACGCAAGTGGCTTCCAAGTTGCCCTATCTGTTTATTCCATCATGGCGGCCAAAGCACTTTGCTCCGCCAACTGCAAGAGCAAAGAAAGAGATAGGGAACAAAGTGAAAGTGGGGTGATGCCTGGGGTTTTCATGTCTGTAGGTTTTCATGCAGGAGAATGAGATGGAGGAGGTGGAGAGGGTATTGTCAATTTAAAGAAGATCCGTTTTATTGGCACTTAGTGGCTAGTCTATTTAATAGTATTGCTTGAATAGAAGAAGTGGTAATCTTGCTGGAGCAATATGGATATGAAGACTACATCAGTCAGGGTTCTCCAGAGAAATACAACTGATAAGGTGTAGTATAGGAAATACACACAAAGAGAGAGAGATGGATTTACGGAAAATCCAAAACCTCCAGGGTATGTCTGCAGGCTGGAGATCCAGGGAATAGTTGATATTGTAGTTTGAGTCCAAAGGCAGTCTGCCACTGCCTGGAGAATTCTCTCTTCCCAAGGAAAGGTCAGCCTTTTTCTTAAGATATTCAACTAATGAGATTAGGCCTCCCCACATTATGGAGTATGATCTGCTTTATTCAAAGTCTACTGAATTAAATGTCAATCTCATCTAGAAAATACCTTTATGGCAACATTCAGATACATTTGAGCCAATATCTGGGTGCCAGGGTTTAGCCGAATTGACAAATAAAATTGATCATCACAAAGACCTTCAGAGTCTTGTCCAAGAATAGAATCAAATTCAGGTGGGGATCTCTTTCTGCCATTAGGTTTTCTTTGCTTAAAAAGTCTCTAGTCGACAAAACATATTATCCAAATGAATACTTGGAAATATTGTGAACACTAAAAGAAGTACATCAGTGAAGGACTTAGGCTCAAGAAACAGGTAATGAATTTTCATTTCAGAGTCAAAAAAATTGTGTTAAAAACAAAAAGAGGTGAGTTAGGTCTTCATACTGGACAGCATGGGACATCCTAGGAAAAGGATTCAAACCCCAGGAGGGGGCTGATGGAGAACCCTGACAGATGATAAGTCTGTTATTGACTAATGCAATAGATGGATACTTCATAGAAATGAATTGAGTTTTTATCCTCATTGCACTCAATGGAACCAAAGCAGTAGGGGAAAAAGATAGAGCAACCGAATGAATATGTTGAGTGAATTAATATGTGTTTATATTTGAGACGTAGATAGAATGGAGAGAAATAAGGAGGAGAAGGGCAAGAATATAAATATTTAAGAAAACTTTACTTTCTTGACGTGAAGAATAACTTAGGGAACTGAGGAAATCTCAATGTCCACCTTGATTTCACATGATGAGCAAAAGAGAGGAGAAGCTATGGGTGATTTGAGGGGTGTTGTGAAGACGCCTCTCTGCTCCTTTCTCCTCTGGCCATAGTTCTTGGAAGACCCATGGGGTGCCGCCCCTTTTGGGCTGTGGCACTGGATGCCCAAGCACACGCAGCAGAGGTCAGCCCTTGATGCTAGGAGCTCCTTCAGCACACATCCAAGTCTCCAGCAGAGCCGAGGATGGCTCCTCTAAAACCTGGGCATGATCTTGCCTTGCTCGGCTCGGAAGGCTCCAGAGCCTTCATAACCAGGTGATTTCAGCACTGGCATCTTTGACCCTCACATCAT
The DNA here is from genome assembly GCA_028646535.1 of Procyon lotor. Lineage (NCBI taxonomy): Eukaryota > Metazoa > Chordata > Mammalia > Carnivora > Procyonidae > Procyon > Procyon lotor. The sequence goes on from CM053618.1 coordinate 28,692,401, forward strand.
GGCTCTGACTTTCCTTTCTGGCCTTATCTACCACCATGCCCTGCCCATGTCCAGCTCTCCAGCCAAACCTTCTCCCAGCCCGGCTCCCTGAGTCTATTCAACGCTTGCCTGCCTCTGTGTTTTCCCTTGTGGTGCATCCTCACCCTGGAGTTCTCCGCCCACCCCTCCGCCCCTCCACAGAGCTTTCCCAACTCAGTCCCAGGGCATCTCCACCAGGAAGTCCTTTCTTTTTCATTCTAAATGCCAGAGGAAGGAATTTTTTTTATAAAAAGATTTATTCGTGCCAGGAAAGTATAATGTAAAAGATTTCTCCATGCCCTACTGCCCACCACCACTACAAGGAACAACAACCTGACCCCTCCCCGGGTTGTGATTAGTTCAGTGATCATCTAAAGCTCTCTCGCACCCCCATGTAGATAAGTGGAGAAGATCTCTCCAACCTCTAAAGTGCCCCTGCTCTTGCTAGCTCTCTTGTACTTTATCGTGTTCTGCATTGTGTTACACGTAAACTTATCTCACTTGATCTCATCCCTGTCTTTCTTCACTGAAATGTAACTTATTTGAGGGTCATCTATAGATAGGTTAATCTACATTTCCCCATCACGGAGATCAAGACAATTGTCTCCATATTGGGTTTAATTCACCAAACATCTATGTGCACCTGTCCTGGGCCTTATTCAGCTAGCGACCAAAGAGGAAACAAACAAACAAAACCCACACAACCCAGCCTTCAGGGAACCTGAAATTTAAGTGACCCTTCTCTCCCACCAAAAACCAAACAAAAAAATGTTTGCAGAACTGTTACTGTCGACACAGATACTTAACTCTACAGAAGCAATAGATCCTGGCTCTGTGGAAGTGACATTCATTTGAACTAAAATTGCTTACCAAAAATATTTGAGAGCACTTGTAAAACAATCATGAAATATGAACAAATGACAGTGAGCTCAAAATGGGGGAGGGGCGTGTCGATCGAGAGGGGGCTAACACTGAAGGGTTTTGCAAAGCTCTGTGGAGGAGTGTGACTAGAGCCGGTAGTTGGAGCACCTGGGATGTTATTTATGATGCATTGAAGGTTGTCAACAGCATTCTTCCGGAGAATTCTGCCTGCAAGGAGGAAGTCATTAAAAGAGGAGGCGTGGCCACATCGGAATGGATAGAACCTTCCAGCTTCTAGTTTAATCCCTCTGACCCTGGAGATGAATTTCTTTTTCTGTTGCTCTTTCCTGGTCTGCAGTCATCGACTGTTATTTATCTTTTCAGCCAGTGTAGCATATATAGGGAAGAGGCTTTCATATCGGAAAGACCAGGGTTCAAATGCCAACACTGACACGTCCTCACTAGGGGCCCAAGTAACTGAGAACCCACATTTCTCCATCTGCAAAATGGGAAGAAATGCACCTAACACATCAATCTTATGTGAGGATGAAGTTTAATTGCAGTTGTAAAAGGCTCTAGTGCAAATCATTTGGGGCAAAGCAAGTGCTCAATGAACAGGAGTTATTTTTATTGTTTGGCCCACAACCTCTCACTAGAGTATCATCATTTCCAATCACCATTTCCCTTCTTCTGCTTCTCTGTGTCCCCAGAGCTTAGCCAGAAACCCGTACACTAAGAGCATTCATTAACTTCTGCCCAGTTTCCTACCAGGGCTTGAAGAACTCGGCTCCCAGAGGAGCTGCAAATACACAGGCTCTTACACCAGCTCATCACCAATGTACCAGCAAGTGGGAGGCGTGAGCAAAAAGTGTGCCGCACAGATCTACAAAATGGTTTAAAAGGCCAGGTAGGGATGAAAATAGAGTAGCCGTATAAGCAAGAGTGTGAATGACCAAAGGACTTTTCCCATTAGGCTGTGCGGCAGCTTGAAATGCCTTGATGCCTTGTCCAAAATTCAGCTTTTTTAAGTTAGTTTTGTTTTGTTTTTTGTTTTTTCAAGACAGGGCTAAATATGTAAAGAGGAGGTTTACATTTTGTTCCATGGAAAGAAGATATTTTTGTGAAATATGACATCTTGTGCAAGGGACCAAACCCATGGCTTATGAGAAAACATGGCTGTAAGGCAATGATCTGAAATTTTAAGAGAACAAACCTCAAACCTTTGCACTTTTTCCTTTCCAAGGAAAGGAAAATGTCCACCAAAGAAGAGATGAATATGGATGGTTCGTTCTGTATTTCCTTGGGCTTTATGAATGCATATTTTCCTACCAAATCTCACTCTGTGTTTTGTACACAAGATCAAACTTCAGGTAGATGAGATCAATATTGAAGCTCTGTCTGAGATTTCATGTCTTTAATACCTTTCTCATTTCCTTTAGTGGTAGAAATAGAGCTAATCTCTGTCTTTCAAATTGTTGGTTTGTATTTTTTGACTGGGATGAATTAAATTGAATTAGATGGGTCTGGAATGGTTTTTAGAACCATTAAGTTTGGCGTAATGGACATACCTAGAGAAAACATTTACATAAGGAAATCAAAGCTGGACTCATTTCTTTATCCAGTGCTCTGACCTCTATTGGAGTTCCGACAAGCAGAATTTAGCTGAATATTTCTTAAGATGGTACATATAACAGAAAATGCATCCATCCCCTAAGATACCTATGTAAATCAACATTTCCTTTAACTAAAAGGAAAAAAACGACCAAAAGAGAATGAGAGAGAGAGAGAGAGATCTTTTCAAATATTTATAGGCATATTTTCCATTTGGATCCTTATTTGAATTTTACTCTCATTTAGAATACAATTCTGACAACTCCATCATTTATGCCGACCCTGGCAATATTCCACGAAAAAACACCAATATAATACAAAATCTAGATGCGAAGAGGATTATGATGTCATATTAAAAGAAGAGAAAGGAGCATTAAAATAAGAGACCTATCTGAAATGATCAGACATGAAATTCTCTTTGGGGTAAAATGGTCTTCCCGCAATGCAGCCATTTAAAATAAGATTAAAGTGGTGTTTTATAAGAACAAAAGCAGAATACAAACTGCCTTTCCCTGAATGAACTTAAATTTGCATACAATGAAGGGTAAATGAAAAAGAGAGCATTTTTTAGGCTATTAGACTCAAGCTTCTCCACTTTGCTCAGCAATTTCTCCGCACATGCTCCTGAGTCAATGACATAGGGGTCCATGGTGGTGGTGCAAATTCTAGGGCCCCATCACATCAGAAGCAGAATGTGTATGGGAGGGAGGGTCCGAATTTTAAACAAGCCCCCAGGTAATTCTACAACCCACTGTTGTTTGAGAACCTCTGGTTGGCAGGTCTCTCTCAGAAGTACGAGTAGACCAGGACAGAATCCTGAGCAGGCTTTATATCCCACGAACCATCTGAGTTTGAACCCTTTCTATCTCCAACCAACCGATTGACCTTTAACAAGTCCCTTAGTCCTCAGTTTCCTCATTGGTGAAATGGGATAATTTGTTTCAAAGGTTGCCTTTAGCACTGGGGAGGTGGGAGTCTTCCTTAAAAGTACTGCATGATGAAAGTTATTCCTTGTTACCACTATTGTTACTATGTGGCCAAGAGTCTGATAATAAAAGATCATTCTGCCTAACTAGCAACACTGCCACTGTTAAGAGAAGGAATATCAAGACCACAAACTAAGGAGGCCAGAAAATAACTAGCTGGTAAAATTCTGTGTGATCATCAAATGCTTGTCCAGAGTAAGTATGAGTCAGTTGGTTGGCACATATCGAGATGAAAAAATACTGATGAGACTGACAAGGGGATTGGGAGGATTAGGCTGGGACACAGTCACGGTGACATACGAATGACCAGAGTATGGGAAGTATGTGCTTTTGTTTCTGCAGAGGCAGCTGGACAAAGAGGATTAACAGGTGACTGTTTTGTGGAGGATCTGGAGACTGAAATCAGAGAGGAAAAAGGAAGTTTCCAAAGCCTCATGTCTGAGATAAAGCTGAAGGAAGGTGAGGCAGAAAGGCCATTTAGAAATCACAGCAAAGAAATACAGACGAATCCTGAGATTAAGTTGATTTCCAACTCTGCAGACAAAATGGATGGAATTTTAAAATATTTCCCGGATTATAAATGATGCCAGTTTAGCCACAGCCCTGCCCTCTTTGTAGGTTTGCTGTGCGTGTGGCTGGGGAAGAGAGGAGGGAGGAGAAAGTGGAAGGAGGGTGCTGTGCTTCTGCAATGGGAACTGGAACACCGGGACCAAAAGTAGCTGCATTCCAAAAAGGCAGAACTCTGGCTTCCTCTGCGTCAATTCTTGGAGTTTAAAGTTAAACTTCAGCGGGTCCCTCCCCTTGAAGCCCAGAATTGATGGTCTTCCTGGAAATTCTATGCTGTGCCCAGTTTTTACTCATTCTGTTCCCTTGGCTGGGAATGCCCTTCCTTGCTCCTGTCTCTGACCTTTGAAGGCATAACTATTCCAAGAGTGGTAAGGACTGAGTCAAGGTATCAAGTCACCCCTCACTACCGCAGTGCCCTTTTATTATATCCATCACTCCCTTCTCTCTGATCTGTGCTAGTGTCAGGGATGTGCCTAAGGGTCTACACTGAGGAGGTCCTTTGAGGTCAAAGACTACATCTAATTCACCGTGTGTCTCCCTAGATGCCTTCTCCTATATAGTGAGGATGCTCAAAACACACACGTGAATAATACCACTTCATCCACTACCTTTACTGGGATTCGGGATGTTGTTCACCCTGAACTGAGAACACCGTGCAGCAGACCCAACAGAGAAAAAATCGCCCTGGGATTCTCTCTTTATTACAGCAGGATTTAAAGAAGCCTGCTTTCAGGCCGGCAAGCCAGAGGATCACAGTAAAGGCTGCCTTTAACCAAAGACCTGTGTTAGGAGGGATCATCTGTGATTGACGGCTGAGGCCCCTGGGACTCCTGTCTGACCTTTCTCTGCCATCAGACCTGTCCTTTCTCACCCAGCTGCATTTGGGCAGTGCGCCTCATCTCCGCGTCCACTGGGGGATCTGACGTCTCCATAGAACTCTCTCTATCGGTCGCGTGTCGTGGGGGCTCCCTTCTGACTAAAGGCACAGCGCAGATCAAATCAGGAGATTAAGAGATGTCAAGAGTCTGAACACGGCTCCTTGGGACTGCAGGAGGGTCGGTCAGGTGTAACTCCAGTTCCTATGCTCATTTTTACCTACTTGGAACATCCTCATAAGTCCACATTCACAGGACGTTCTCAAGCAGGGAAATGCAACTCCAGCTTCTGCTCTCAAAGGGCTCAGAGATCATCTGCACTGGAAGGTGAGTCTGAGATCACTCCATCCAACATCCTTATTTCAGGAAGAAATGGAAGTCCAGTGGGGGAAGGGACTTCCCCAAAGGTTCGTAATCCATTACTGGCCAACGTGAGGCCTCAGTGCCGTGGTTTTTCCACTTCCCCTGCAAGTTCTCCTACTCAAAGGAAAGCAACACTTCCGTTTCCCTTAATAAAGTGTCCCAGACATTGGGGAGGGTATGTGCTGTTAAGTGCTGTGAAATGTGTAAGCCCGAAGATTCACAGACATGTACCCTGGGGCAAATAATACATTATATGTTAATAAAAATTAATAAAAATAAATAAATAAAAAATAAAGTGTCCCAGATCTTCATACTCGTCCCTACCAGAATAGAGCTTCCCACTTGGCTCCCAAATGGGTCAAGAAAATCCCCTCAGTGAGAATGCAGTGAGGAGACATCTCACTTGGATGAGCTAAACGTGTGCTGCTGAGGGGCCGTAACTTCCCGGCTGCTTCTGCTGCCAGCGTCCCCCCACTGCATGTCACCCCAACCCTCCCACCCACCAGCCTCACCACAGTGCCTTCTCTGACAGTGCTCTTCTGATACCCCTGTCCGAAAAGCACCCACACATACACATTCATCTGCCGTCTTATCTCTTCGGTTTTCCATCTCCTTGGTAATTATCAGGACCTGAGATGATGGTATTTATTTATTTTGTTTATTGATTGTCTTCTCACACTGGAATGCAAGCCTCATAAGATTAGAGACCTGCTCTGTCCTATTGTCTTTGGCCTCTTCGGCTCCTAGACAACCGCCTGGGGGACAGAGCTGCTACTTGGTTCCTCCTTGTTGTGTAATTGAGTGAACAGAGGAATGGAAGATCAGCTGAACCACGGCTGTCCCACCGAAAAACAGAAGTAGTCTGTACACAGAGGGAGAGAAGATGATCCTTGATACCGGCTGAAGTCTACGATGTTAACTCTTAATGGCCACATTGTCTTAGTTAAGTATAAGTCAAGAGGAGAAAGAAGGTCATGTTGGGCCAACTATTTTGAGCAAATTGTCTGTTTCATTCAGAGCTGGGATGGAATTTTGGCTCAGGGGTGATACCCCATCATTGGCATGACACACATGCACATGGGGAGGGCGTATGCCCACATGTGCCCACTCACACCCTCCTGTTTCCTCCTATGAGATACCCCAACAAGAGCTCTCCCACTACAAATGGCACGATGTTGACAGATTGCTCACGGGAATCTACCTATCCATGAAATCAAAGACGGAAGAGAGGTTGGTCACTGGAAACACTGACTTAGCCCAAGAACTAGCAAAGAAGTCTTGAAAAAAAGTCTTTTAATGCAGATTTAGCCCCTCTGCGTTAGAGGCACAGCCTCTATGAGATGGGAACATCTTTCAGCTTACAAAAAAAAAAAAAGGAAAAATTTGTTTTTTAATAAAGAAATGCCCACAATGCAATTTGTTTCTCATTAAGCACTGTGCTTGTCCAACTATGGCGGAGAATTTAGAAGGAAACAAATTCAAACTCCAGTTCAATTTACTTTTTCCTGTTTAGCTCCAAGCTCAGTAGGCGATCTTATAAGTTGACAGGGGTAACATTGCACCTATTAGCACTCGTCAGCCAAAAGTAGATTGTTCGGGTTTCAATAAATGTTTTTTTGAATTGGTTTAGGTTGGTGAGAAAATAAATTAAGTCAGAAATTCTTTGAGGCAAATCACATTGAAATGAGCAGTTTGATGCACAACTCCCCATCCTCCTCCTCAAAAAAAAAAAAAAAAAAGAAGAAGAAGAAGGAAAGAAAGGAAGAAAGCCTAAGTCTTGCTTTTCTAAGCTGTGAGAATTTCTGCTCCTGTTACATCTGTGAACACTTCATAAGGCAATGTCTACAGTTTGATTTTTATAGCCCATGTTTGATTGGAGTTTGCATGACATCTGGGGCTGTATTTTTAGAGAACTTTTGAAGCTAGTGATTTCCAGTGTTTAATCACCAGAGTATTTATTTCTACTATAGCATAATTGTCCATGGCTCTGCATTTATTTTTTATGGGAGCAGAGCAAAATGAAAATCAGGGTGAATTAGTAACTTGCTCTTGTATCTGTCAAGGCTCAATGGCTCTTACCTGCTCTGGAGGCTAAAAGCCAACGTGCTGTCCTCACCACGTCGGAAAAATTGAACATGTAGCTGTTGTCAAGGACAAGACACTGTCAGTTATAAGAACAAAGGGAGCAGGAAGGCCTCATGAGGGAAGAGACTACACACCCCTCTGCTCGAAACCCGGGGTCAGGTTGGTGGCCACAGGCGCCCCTGCAGAAGGAAGGCGGTGCAGAAGTTGTTTTCACCCCTCTCTACCGAGCAGGAGAGCACCACAATTGAGCAGCTTGCCCCTGAGTGAGGGGACGAATAAGCACTTGTTTTTCCCTGTGGTTTACTCCAACACCCTGGTACGCGCACGAGTGCGAACAGGAAGGAAGGCTGCTCACCTATTCGATCACTAGGGGTTCTCCTGCCCAGCATTACGGTACTTGGGGGAATTTTTTTGTTTGGTTGGTTGGGTGTTATCGTTGACCTCGTTTCTTCTGCTTTCCATTAAGCTATTGCAAGTCAAGAGATAGCAGCCCCTAGACCCAAATCGAAGAAGTGATTTGCCCAGGCTCAGGCAGTGGGTTAGTGAAAGAGGCAATCTGTGCGCGATCCCTTCGCATAAACCGAAGTGGGTAGGGTGGGGTGAATGGGAGAGCAGGCAAAGGGAGCCACTGAAATTTATAAGGGCTGCATGAGAAGGGGAAGCTTTGAAAGAGATGATAGATGGTTTTCAGGGGCCCAGTCATCCCCTCCCACTTCTGGCTTCACTTCCCCCCACCCGGCCTCCTCCTTGTCCTCTGAGTTCCGTCTGGGCAAGTCCTGAGCTTCTGGAATGTGTCTTCGCCTTCCTTATCTGGGAGCTAATCACTAAATAGCAGGTGGCGGCGATTTCTGTTTTTCATCTCTCTTGTTCTCTCCTCTCTTTCACTCATTTCCTCGGGGCTGTGAATTTCTGAATCCCAAGCAGGAAACCTCCCTGATGTGTTCACACCTGGAACATCACTCTCTCTTTGTTTGGAGAAGACAGGAAGGTGCAGGGAGACTCGAGAGAGGAGGTTGTTTTCCGAAGAGGGAAGAGAGATGTCAGCATTTAAGTAGTAATTCACACACTCTATGAAGATGTGTGCACACACGTTTTTGTAAAGCAGGCATTCCTTCTTTCAACTCCTGTATTTCCCTACCCATTTCCACTCCGGCCAACGTCTTATAAGACAAAGCGTGTTTACTGGGTGTCACCTCACTTATCAACACTCCACGCAAATAGGTTGACAGAGGAAATAGGCAAAGTACCTCTGCAAGCCTGTTTGGGGTTGAAATAACAACGAGACTACCTGGAGGCTCACAGAGATTAGCTTACCTTTTGCTCCTACAAATGTTAGAAACTGGCCCTTGAAAGAAGCTGTCATCAGTGTCCCTGCCTCCTCGGGTGTTGGGAAGTTCCAGCCTTTTTCTAAGCTGTACACTCTGTCCTCTTCATGGACTTAGGATTCTGGAAGGGACTTCGGGAGGTCAACTGGGGCAGGTTCCTGCTTTTAGTCATCATTTGTCTCTAAATCCAGAGATCAGTGTTTGTGGTCTATTGAACACTGAACTCTCTCCCTCAGGGGAAAATGGAAGAAAATACTGGATGAAAGAATGTAAATCTAGATCCACAGTTTCTGGTGGGCTCCCGTAGATGGGGGCACCATATTTGCATGAATCAGCACCTCTAGACAGGCTAAATATCATGACTCGCATACAGATACTCTGACATTTTAATGGATTCATTCATTCATTCATTCATTCATTCATTCTACAAATATACAGAAGGTGCCTACTTTGTGCCCAGAACTGGGCGGGCTATGAAGAATACAAAACATAGTAACCAAGTCAAGCCAACTTTGCCCTTGCGGAGCCTCCAGTCCAATGGGGAAGACAGGCACAGAGAATTACAGAAACACAGAGTAAAAGCAGTAAGTTAGCTCTGAGATAGCAGTTAGAAAAGGTTGCGATTGCCAGCATTCAAATCCCTTCAAAGGTGATAGCCTCCACTATTAAGCATTTGTTCTACCTACCAATGCGTTTCTTGAATGTAAGTATCTTTATCTGCAGGTCTATACATTTTGGGGGATTAAAATGTGCTCTTTGTACTAAAAATGGTTGGACACCACTGATCTATATCATGCCCAAGAGATGTCTTTTTTATCCCTGGTGAATGAATTAAATAGCGAAAAGTGATATTCCACCCATAATCCAGCAATTCCCAGCTGGACAATTCTTACTTCGATTTGAGCTTATGTTGCTTCCTGGAAAGTGAATTTCAGAGTTCCCCATCACTCAGAAATGCTACCTCGAGGGGGGAACCTCAGGAAATCAAGAAAGAACATACCCATTTGGTCAGAGATTCCAATTCCTCAGAGGGCGGAGAGCAGTCCCACCTCCATCCTTGACTTGGGTGAGGTTGGAGGCAAGGACTTTGTGGTTGATTCGGGTATGCTGAAGAATAGCAGACCCCGAGCCACGGGACATGACTTGTTGCTCTATTAGACACGCTAGATAATCTCCTGAAACAAAGAAATAAAGCAATGATTTGATGGGAGGATTTTCCTGTCAAGAATTAGGAATGCAAAAATAACCAGGAAAATACAGCCATATTTGAACAGGGCCAGGCGAGATAATGGACCGGAAGACCTGTTAAATGCGAGGTCCCACTTACATCAGAACGAGCCACCCAGTCTCCGCGCCCAGTGGGGCCTCTGCTTGGGCAGTCAAGAGTAGAAATACCATAGGGACGCTTCTAGTGTCAATTAGGTCTTAGACAATGTGCTGGGCACTGAACCTACAAAGAGCACGAAAATGTGGTCTTTCAAATGACTTCTTTTAGTAAAGAAAAGGTAAATAAAGAGCAATGCTCATTTAAAAATAATGAAATGATATTTGAGGCTTTGTGACAGCAGGCAAAGCAGCAAGATGGGGCCAGGCCACCGTGCGCAAGGAGCCTAGGCTGAGTCAAGAATTTGGATTTGGATTTTACCCTGGTTCTACGTCTAGTTTGAGACTTGAACTTTTGGCAAAAGTCACTTCCCTCTTAGCTTCACCTCCGTCCGACTCCCGGACCCATCAAATGGCAAAGGTTACTTCTAGCTCTTGGTGCTGTGATTCTAGGTTCCACACCAGAAAGGGTTCTTTTCTTTTTTTTTTTTTTAAGATTTTATTTATTTATTTGTCAGAGAGTGAGAGAGAGTGGACAAGCAGGCAGAGAGGCAGGCAGAGCAGAGGGAGAAGCAGGGTCCCCGTTGAGCAAAGAGCCCAATGTGGGACTCGATCCCAGGACTCTGGGATCATGACCTGAGCCCAAGGCAGCCGCTTAATCAACTGAGCCACCCAGGCGTCCCTGGAAAGGGTTCTTAAAAAGGTCACAGTCACTTCATCAGCCACCAGGGTCCTTCCTAGGAATGTCTCACAGCAGGACAGAAGCTCCACCTATTTGCACGAGGCCTGGGTTGCAGGAGATCTTTTCCAACTGAACCCAAGAGTCTGTATCCTCAGGAGCTCAGCCCATAAGAAAGGTTATCAAAAAGCCCCATGGGGGCGCCTGGGTGGCTCAGTGGGTTAAGGCCTCTGCCTTCGGCTCAGGTCATGGTCTCAGGATCCTGGGATTGAGCCCCACATCGGGCTCTCTGCTCAGCGGGGAGCCTGCTTCCCCTCTCTCTCTGCCTGCCTCTCTGCCTACTTGTGATCTCTCTCTCTTCTCTCTGTCAAATAAATAAATAAAATCTTAAAAAAAAAAAAAAAAGCCCCATGGATGGGGCGCCTGGGTGGCTCAGTGGTTTAAACCTCTGCCTTCGGCTCAGGTCATGATCTCAGGGTCCTGGGATCAAGCCCCACATCGGGCTCTCTGCTCAGCGGGGAGCCTGCTTCCCCTCTCTCTCTGCCTGCCTCTCTGCCTGCTTGTGATCTCTCTGTCTCTCTGTCAAATAAATAAAATCTTTAAAAAAAAAAAAAAGCCCCATGGTAAGGACAATTTGGGGTTAGCCTGTAGGAAGAGGATCTGTTTATTTAGGGGCTGGAAATGTAAATGCATGTATCATATGTCTCCCCCCAACCACCCCACTCCTAGCCCCCCCAAAAAGAAAGAACACAGCAGATCTTTGGCACAGTTAGACCTTGCCCATTTTCAGCTTTCGTCTTTCTCTCACTGAGGTAATATCTATCGACTGCCAACTGGACCTGTCGGTGTGTGCAATGGTTGCTTCATTCTGACTCATCAGACCTTGCTTTGTGGCAGAGAACCCAGAAGCCATTGTTTCCTGGTGATCTTTGGCCTACTTCTTCTAAGATGCTGCGGGGCACTCACAGAGCAATGGGCGGTGGATTGACTTTCCCTCATTTAGTCAAAAGATTTTGGCACGGCTACCTCCCTGGGCCCCTTTCAGCCCTGCTGAGAAGTCACAATGGAGAAATGCCAGTAAACACTTCCCACACCCTGTTAATTCCATAAGGGACGTCTAAAGTAAAACCTGGGCATCCAGGGCCCCCAGAAAGTACCACGCACGCCATGATCTCCAAAATCAGTGAGTTAAGGAAGCCAAGCACAGTGGAAGAGTGCTTGCATTTCGAATCAGATAAACCGCAGTTGGACCAACCTTAGTGCAATACAGGACTGGTTATCTACTTTCAAATGACTTCACTGTTTTTTAATCCTATGCCTTGATTGTGTTGCCTCCTCTTTCTATAATGTTCTACCCCATTCCACAGCCTCTCTTCACTGAACTAACTCCTGCTTATTATACTCAGTTCAAATATCACCTCCTCCAGGAAGTCCTCCCTGACCCTCCCCAACTGCATTAGATGCCCTTCTTGAGATGCTTAGCCTAACAGTCAAAGGATAGCTCTGTCACTGATTTACTGTATTGTTGTATGATTACCATCTTCTTCTCCTGCACCGAATTTCTTATTGGTCAGAAATTCCTTTTTTCTCTCTAGAGCTTAATGCATAACCCAGTATGTTCATTAAATGAATCCATAATCTGGCTCATCCACTTATTAGCAGTGTGTTCTGGGCAATTTAGTTCACTTCTCTGAGCCTCTGTTTTTTCATCTGTAGATTGGAAGTAATAATCCACCTCTCGAGATTGTTCAGATTAGAAGCAGCATATGGAAAAGTCTATTGTGATGGAGATACACAGGCACGGAGAATGCACGGGGCTGTGGATCTGCACAGGGAATGGAAGAGAAGGAAAAGGAAGCAAAAGCTCATTTCTGTGCCCTTTCTCCCTGGAGGTACTGTCCTAACCGGTAGCTCCTTCACTGCAGGAAGCCTGAAGTCTATTTCTTTGTCGTCGTCGTCGTCGTCATTGTTGTTGTTTCTGTAAATGAGAAACAGAGCAGATGGTTCCTAAAAGCTTTCCTGAGACTGCAGCGTCTCGAGCTGGGTTGACCGATCAGCAGAGTCACTCTTGTCATGTCTCCATTGACACGGGGCCCTGCCAGTCTAGACGCCTCCTGCCCCCACTCACACACCCTTCCTGAATAGGTCCTTTCAGGTGAGGTCTGGCTTACCCAGGGAACTTCTGGTGATTTATCCACACATTTTGGGGAGGAGAAGAAGAAGCAACTAGACAAGTAGGCTAACAGCTGGAGGGTTTGCTCAACATGACCAGAAAAGTTCCCAAGTAATGGAGATTATAAAGGACAGATTTGCAGAAGCCCCGTAATCCTATGGTGTCCAGGGCTGGCCTCAGCCTGCAGTGTCGTGTCACCGGACTGTCACCAGTCATTCCCAATCCCTCTAAAACACACATGCACAGCGACACAACCCCCCCCCCCCAAACACACATGCACTATACTACCTCCCTTCTGGGAATATGCAAGGCCCTCCATTGATCAAATCTCCACCCGTCCTTTGGCGAATCGGGCCGAATC